>OX411776.1:13346146-14057146 GCA_948252455.1 Acleris cristana | reverse complement strand
TTTGTAGTTGCTGTGACATACAGACAGACAGACAGACAGACAGACAGACAGACAGACAGACAGACAGACAGACAGACAGACAGACAGACAGACAGACAGACAGACAGACAGACAGACAGACAGACAGACAGACAGACAGACAACGAAGTCTCACCATAAGGGTTCCTTTTGTACCATTTTGGTACGGAACCCTAAAAAAATACGCGTCGACTTGAGAACCTCCTCCGTTTTTTTTTTGTCGGTTAATACGTGCCCAATGCACCCCTACCTCCCCTACATACATACATAAACTGACGCCTTCATTCCCAGAGTGGAGTAGGTAGAGCAAAAAAAATGTTGTTCTGTACTACATTTGTTTTTGTTATTTAACTACCAAACTAAGTAGCGGCTTCTACAACATACCTATACTCCAAATTTCATCAATAAATCTCTTGTAGTTTTAGAGTAAAATGCCTGTAACATACAGACGGACGGACGGACTTGACAAAACAAGACGCTAGTAAGCACTTAACACAAGCATTACTTACTTATTTTAGTTTTCTTAGCTCTATTGCGAGTTTTCTTAGATATAAGTATCTTCCTTGAGCTGGCTACTGCTTGCAATTTCTTAAGAAGTAAGTACCTAGTTACCTACATCACTTCTTCCTTCATCAACGTGATTTATCGATTTGCGTTCGTAGGTTGTTCTATCTAAGTTCCTTGTGTAAAATTAGCTAGATAAGAATAATAGTTATTACAAAAAAAACATACTGAGGTACTTACTTAAATTCATTTTTGCAATAATATTCGGTGATTTTGTCACATTTTTCAGAGGTGAAAATTCTTTGACACGCTGTCAATATCATAAAAAAGGTTTAGGTTATATAATTTATAGCTGCAGCTTATCGTTTATTCATTTAGGTTGCGTTAGACTAATCTGGAATAAGATCATATTCCTAGATTAAACGCCCAAGTAAGTCTCGGAGTAAGTCTTATACATTCCAAGTTTGGTGAAATGCAGACTTAGAATTAAAAATAAAGGTACCCATTTATTTAGTTAAGATTAATGTATTTTACCCCTTTTACATGCCATTGTGCATTAATAAAATGATAACAAAACCTCTAAAACTAACTCCTAAAATTCCAGCGAAAGGAACAGAGTTATTAGCACTTATAGCAGTCAGTACGAAAGGGACATGACTATAAGTTATGTCCCTTTCGTAGCCTGGTAGGCAGTTGTCAGTTTTGAGTTCGTTATATTGCCTCCATGCAACAAGCGTGCGTGTCTAGTACTTAGGCCGGTAGAGACCGGACCCTGTGGCCAGACCAAAGAATACTTTGTAATCAAGGACTTATTACTCAAACTGGACTACTGATTACTGCATAGAATAAGAACATATAAAGTCGCCGTCAATAGAACTTGTGAACGATGTAAACAAATTAGTAGTTTGACACATAACCTCAAATATTCACCAAGCGTGTTTTTATTAATTCATCCAATTACTTTAATATAGAAATCTAGGCCAAATAGTAACATTTTCCTGGTTGTAAGGTAAGCAATCGAAGTTTGCATAGTGATGTGAAAATTTTTCGATATTTGCAGATTTCCAAAAGATGAAAACCTAATTGGATACATTTTGCGAATACGAGTAAACCGAGAAAATCATAAACCTAAAAGACGTAACAAGGTCTGATCCAAAAAAAAAACATCCCGACTCTTTTTTGCCGAGCGTGCAAAGAAAAGGATAACATGTTAAACCCGATGCCGTACCTAAAGTCAGGGTCAATGGAAATGGCAAAAGATGTAAACAAATCAGTACTGTTTGACAAATTGTCTCAATATTTTCTGCAAACAGTTTTTATTAAAAAAATTCAAATAGTTAATGGTTACCCATTTTATTTTAAACAGAATGTGAAAGTAACGATCCGGATTGGATCCAATTGTCCAAAAGGACGTGATTAATGTGATTATGGAGTAATAATGTTAATTTGGTCCGTTTGGTTTTGTTTACATCTTTTGCCATTTCTATTGGCCCCGACTGTATGTTCATTGTATGTACGCAAACATTTTAGGAGCCACGACTAGGTTTCAATTCCCCTGGACCAGAGAACTTCAACTTGACTTTCACCAAAACGGTTAATGATCTCTTTATAATTTGCAATTGATTGTTAGCTCCAAAATTGCAAATAAAATATTGTTGAAATTATAGAATATATTCTTTATTTAAATTATCTCTCTCCTTTTCTTTCATATAACAAAAAGTTTCTATCAAAATTTTGCTTTCAGGACATGCTTTTATAGCCGACTGTAATTTTTTATGCAATGTCATCATCTGCCTATCAAGGCCAAACTAACGATAACGCAACATTCTTTACGTTTACCCACCAGCAGATGTGGTTGTGGATGTGGTTCGGTGGGTCGAACAGATCCTGTTACCAATTTTCGACTCCATCATCACATCTGCTAGCCAATTGCCTAACTCACTCGCAATCGCAATCGACTTTAAAGCGGAACAATTGTTTTGATTTTGTATGCAGAATTGTAGACAAGCCTTCGATTTTCAAAATGAAAATGATTGCGATTGCGAGTGCGTTAGGCAATATCCCCTCGGGTCTTTTAAATTATAATATTGCATCATCATCGAGTATACATTTAGTACGGCTATTGGGAAAATCGGCCGTAAGACTCTTAGAAAAAAATAAAATGTGAAGTTGAATCGACATCGATAATGATTCTCGACTCAGCAACAACACTGGCGTTGTCAGATCCAATTCAAACCCTGTGACAACATGTAAGATAACGAAAGAATAGGTACCTAAAAGCACATAATTTTCTAACTCCTTATGAATGCCATAAATAGAAAAGGTCTTCTAAAGGTTTCTATGCTACTACTTATTCTATGGATTATTTATTGTGAAGGAGAAGACACGTTACATGTAGTATGACGGCATCCTCGCTTTGCACCCTCGGCTCACACAAATTAACCAAGTCTCAATCTAGTCTTGTACCTAATAATGTATAATAAAATAATTAATGATAAAACATCTTTAAATAGCTTCGAAAACATAAAATAAAATGCTAGCTGTATTTGTTTATGGTTTCTGAAAAACCCGCCGGAATGCAACGCCACCCTAGTGCTTTTGGAACATCTGAGTGAGACACAGTAATCGGGTTTGTCGGTCTCACTTGAACTAAGTTTTCTTGGTTCCCTGTCATCAAAGAATTTGTAACCGCCTTACTGGCTATAACGGTATAATTTTGATTAGCAATTAATAGTTAGTAATCGATCCAGTCTGAATATAAGATCCTTGTGCGTAACTTGTTCTATGGACCAGACTTTCAAGTGGATAGTTTCCCGTTCAAAATGCACACAATGTGTTTGCAGACTTTTTTCCGGTGTCGAATTTTGGCAACATGATCCAATTTTTTATCAAAGTATTGTAGTGTCACCACGAGATGACCTCTTCTCAGCATCTTCTTACTAAGCTACAAGTACTAAGTTTTATCTTTCTTCTAGGATAAGAATTTCATTCAACAACGTGTATGATGCCAGCTTTAAATGGAATTCTGATAAAACGTAACGTGTAAGGACGATTTTATTTTTACAAAAGAAATCTTAAACCTCCTTGCACAAAGAGGTACAAGATTTAAAAAAAAACTTTGTCAAATTGTCAAAGCATACTCAGACTTTAACGATTCGTTTTAATTGTTGTGCATAATTTATTCGCAGTAATCTCTGGTAGACGCAAATAAATAAAATTAATCCATGATTCATATTCTCGTAGAAGAAGTTTAATGTAAAAGTGATAGTGATAGTGTGATAGTGATAGTGTATTTTAGTTGTGTACGAGACTGATGAGTAAAAATCGTAATCGTAAGTTTCATATTTAAATTATTTCAGACATAAGCCCTTAACAGAGACCGTCTTTTCGTTCATATTACACAATAAAGTCTCAGTTTTCTAAACCCCATGGAGCATTTGACCATGAGTAGAAACATTTTCCAGTTTGTTTATTTACAATACGTTGTGACACATGTTATGAATGAATTAGTTAAGATGGGGCACACTGAGAGCATCATCAGGAAGGGCGATGACAAATCAGTCTGTAACTCAGTCAAAAATTAACTTAAAAAAAAAATACCAATGTAGGGATGATCCAAATCATCCACCCTACCTACTGTTAAAAAATGTTGAAAGGTTTTTAAGACACCCTGTATATATATTTTCTAGTCTATATGAGAGTCCCACTGCTGGGCAAAGGCCTCTCCCCTTGATCTCCATGAGTCCCTACTAGGTGCCTCCTCCAGCCAGTTGCTGAGGAATGCGTCCAAGTCGTCCCGCCATCTCCGTCTAGGTCTACGTCGCCCATTTTGCGGCACCCACTTGGTGGCCACGCTAGCCCTCCGGTCCGGGTGCATGCGGTAGACGTGACCAGCCCACCACATATATTTTGTTTAAATACGCCATTTTGGTTTCGTTTATCGTAATCGGGCCATCCATTTAGATTCTACGAGAGAATTAAGAACGACATACCCACATACATACAGGTAAAAAAAAAACCTTCCTTCTTTGGCAAACGGGTAAAAAAGACAGGTAGTTCGAAAAAGTTTGAATAGCCGATAAGGGCTGTAAATAATTGTAATTTATAAATTATCTAATAAATTGTTTTGGCTGTACGAGGGGGGGGGGGGAGCGGACACCTCTCTCTTCAAATCAACACAATAGTTTATTACAAAACAAATTAATAGTGATGAGAGCGATCTGGACGCTCGGTACACACTAAAGGTTAAACCGCACGAGAGGCGCGGCGCGGCAAAATATTTTTGGGGAGTCAACTGTGTCGCGCGGTGTGTAGCTATAGTGCGTTTTATTTCATAAGAAACAGTGGCAAACATATTTTTCTTGCCGCGCCGCGCCTCTCCGCTGCCGCGACGCGCCTCTCCGCTGCAGCGCCGCTCTAGTGCGGTTCAACTTTTAAGAGATATATAAGCTCTAAAAGTAGAGGAGCCATTCATTGGATTTTATCTTTTTAATTTATAATGCAAATCGTGCTCAGAGTGTAAACTACTTAAAACAGCAGAATTTTGAGATCTAATATTCTCTGTACTTACGATCCGACCATTAACGATCCACAGTAGGTATGGGAACTGCTTGATGTCAAAGGTCTTGCAGGTCATCTCGTTGTCCATGCAGTTCACCTTGCCGATCTGGATGTACTCGTTCTGCGCGTACTGCACCGCTAGTTCAGCCCACACCGGGGACAACGTCTGCAAAAGTTCCAATGTTCTAGTACGCCGGTTACGGTAACGTCGGATGTACAGTGGCACCCTCCTTACTATTGTGTTGTTTTCTAATAAAGTAAAGTATTTTCTTGATATTTTTTTTAACTACGAATGAAAACACAACTTATAGTTTAATAACAATTGAACTTCGAGTTATCAACTTAACGGAAAAAAGTGGCCATAGTACGGGCAAATTAGATGAGATTTCACTAGTCTGGAAATAATTCTAAGAACTGATAAAAACATTTCTGATTGCTTTGTATGGGTTTAAAATCGAACTTTATATATCCCTTAATAAATTCGCCCCCCCGGAAAGGGGTGCAATTGGTTGAAAACCATGCAATAGTCATAACTAACCAGGGGAAAAAGGTGTACTCGGTGCAATTTGGCATACGTTTTAATCCATCTCAATCTACATTTGCACGTATTATTTCATTTAATTCAACCTATGGAACATATAAATAAAAATATATATAAGTAAAAACTTACTTTCGGCCATTGCGGCTCTGGGTAAAATATAGAACGCGGTGCAAATTGAGGAAATGATTAGAAAAAATATCGAAATATAATACCTAATTTGCACCGGGGTACAACCCCCGGAAAGTTATCCACGTTTAAGGCCTGGTTCCCACTATGCCGGATCCGGTAAGGGTAGTGGCTGTACAATTTATATGAAGCTGTTCACATTATGCGGTGTGAACAGCGTGCCACTGTTGCCACTAGCCTTACCGGCATCCGGCAAATTCGCCGGTCCGGCATAGTGGGAACGGGGCCTAACGTAATTTGTACTTCGGGGGAAATTTTGAAACAATGAAAAATCGTCACAATCGTATTTAGTTGATTTACTTTAAATTCGCATTCCATAAAAAAATGACATTCTTATCGGGATCATGCAGTTTTCTGTATGTTTGTAAATTACTTATTACCATAGAGCAATTAAAAAATTACATTTGACAAAATTTGCCCCGAAGTACAATCTATAAAATAATTCATGTTCCCTAATTCGCACCGGGGTGCAGAATAAACTGGGCGTTTATAATGCTTTAAAAACCTGAATGTAAGTTTGCACCAACCGACCGAATTATCCTCGAGGCGCAATCTAAGAAAAACAAATAACTTAAGTTCCATACATCGGACACCTTTTTAATTAAGATACGTTATGTACCAAAGGGGTCTTTACACGTGGCTAAACTTGCGCTAAATAGTTTTTAACATACTCCAAAGTTACGGCACTTTAAAGTTTATACCTAACATTTAAAGGCTTTCCGTACATAATAGAATAGAAACGGTGCAAACCGGGGGTAACCATCTAGTTAAGCCCTCTAACGATTCCAAAAAATGCACGACTACACGAATTAATTCCATACTTTTTCCTAATTTGACTGCACTACCACCTTTTCCCGTTAAGCAGACTACTCAAAGGATAACTGTTATTAAAGTTTGTTACGTATCCCATAAATTGTTTTTTTACTTGCGCTACAAAAAAGCATCGTTCGAATCCAAGGAAATTCTTTAGTTGATTAGAAAACACAATAATAGGAAGAAGGGATCCACTGGACGGGCGATGTTTGCTCGGCGCAGTCTTAATTCAAATTTCATACGGTCCTAAATTAATTGTGTCAAAACAAATGAATTATCTTCTGTAAAATAAGAATCAAGTTTCGACGACGCAACGCACCGGCAACAACCGAGTGGCGTCGTTTTAATTAAGCATATGTACAGATGTAGTGCATATTCGTACGAGCCGGGATACATTTTTTCTCTTTTTATTTATTCAAGTCAGATTCATGGAGGTAAGTATTTAGAATAATGTTTGAAATTCATAAATACTACTTACATAAATAGATCCTGTGTAAAATAAAGTATGACGGAAACCTTAATTTTTACTTTTTAACAAAAAAAACCGACTACGCGGAGAGAGTTCAAGGCGAAAAGCTATTTACTTTTAATATGAGAAATAATCGCTGCCTTATTCGATCCCTATCCTTAAACCATTTCCTTAATTGTACCTGACAAGCCTGGCACCAGGGCGCGTAGAACATCACAAAGTGCTGCCCCTGCGAGACGAACTTCTCGATGTTGTGGTCGCTGAGGTGCGCCATGCCGCTGTACACCTTCAACTCAGGCTTCGGCTGCTTAGAAACTTCCTGCTAAAATAAGTACCATTCAAAATCAAAATTGCTATTCGAATGAAATATTGCATTTAGGTACCTACACTCTATCTACACAAAATGTGTCTGTCTGTGACACAGTCCTATGGCGGGTCACGGTTCCTTTTTGCCGATTGTGCATTCTTTTAAGGATGCACTTAAAATTATACGTAAATAGTTACGTTATTTCAGGAGACTGCTCTGGGCAGAGGTTAATTATGCGTTATCCTGAAAGAAAGCAAAAAAAAGAAAGAAAGAATGAAATTCTTGTATTTTATGACCTACTTGTTGCTCTACACTACGCCTACCTAGTTTTAAAGCACCTACAAATAGCACTATGTTAGAATAACGTTATTATTATATCGTTATTCTCGCGCTATAACGCTTTAGGTACTACCCGGATCCAAAACGCGTTTGATCATAATGATATAAACTTAATATCGATATGTAACGTTACATGGTCACCTCTTTATTAACTTCGCTTCTCTTGCATTGTTATTCTTGTTTTGATTATTGCAGCCCATGCCATGCATCACGAGAGGCTCGTTAGATTATTTTACCAAAATAGATTATTCCATGACGCAAAAAAAAAATCGGACTTTTTACCAGTCATATTTTTTCCAGTCGCATATTTTCCGATCCGAACTTCTCCCAGTCGCAAATTTTCTCACTTAAAACTATTTCGAAATAGGAAGGTAGGTTTAGGTTATGTTAGTTTTGCAGCAGGGCCGGAGCGCCAAAGCACCCAGGAATAGGAGCACCGTCGGAACTATTAAACTGATTTCTGGAATGGGAAACAAGCGTCAGAAAAAAAACACGTCAAAGAAAAAACACGACTAAAAACTTAATCCGGAAAAAATGCGAATGGAAACTCCGCTACTAAGAAATAACGATTTTAGAAAATTTACCTAACAAATCTCATAAGAGTCACCAGTGCGGCACAATTCGTAGGCTGCGGCTCCACTGAGGTGGAGGTGAGCGGAGTGGAGTGGAGCTGTGCCAATTAACCCATAGGATCTAAACTAACGTGCGGAAGGGCAGCTCGACGTGACCGCATGCGCCTTCTATTGGTTAAATATTGGCAAAGCTCCGCTCCGCCTCAGTGGAGCCGCACCCTTAGACATTGGGCATTAAACGTAAACGTAAACGTTATTTGGGTTGGTTATCATTTTGATTTTGTTGCGATGTAAACGTTATGAGGAAATATCGATGTAACAAAATGAAATGTTTAACCCTTTTATTTGCAAAATTGGAAAATGACGTGTGTTCAAACCTCTTTTGTTTCATAAAGAGCATAAAAAAATAGTTACAAATAAAATGTAAAAAAGTGAACCTTTAACTTGTTGAACCGGCTCAACATTGCGAAGAAAAGGGCACCAACCAAATATACCTACCATAATAATAGCTGTACTTTTCATAACTTTATGAAGGTCTGATCATACTAACAACTCGCGGGCAAGTTGTTCTAGCCGTCTTGGAGAGTCATATTATAAAATTCATAAAATACCTATCTTAAATTTAAATTGGCGTAAATTGCAGATGTTTCTTTACGCCAATTGAAGTTTGAGGTCGATACCTAAAATTTCATTTCGCGTAAGAATCATTTCTGCTTTACGCGATTCGAAATTTAAGATAACATATCATATACTTACTAAAATTTTAATAAATGGAAGCGCACCTCTGTTTTGGCGTTGAAGACTTCGCTGAGGAACAGGGTGAGGGATGGCAGGTCCCTCGTGCCCTTGTACTCCACGGGCAGCAGCGACCCCTTGTGGTAGTACAGGAGTGTGGGGTAGCCTACAAAAATAGCTTTTTTTAGTTCGTCTATTTACGATTGGTCCCTATGAGTGCACCGAGCGTCCCTCGCGCGCCCTCATTACCATTATTGAGTTTATAAACGAAAGTATTGTCTTGATATCCAAAAGTGGTTATTAGTTGTACAAATGAATGTATGTTTCTCTCTAATTTACAATGATCAACATTTTATTCCATTTTGAACTTACAAACATGTCTTTTAAATAGTGTAAAATATTTTCATTTCTCAAATCTATACCACTAAACCATAGACATTCATCATTCCTTGAATAAAATGTACAAACTAAACATATAAAGCAGTTCTAAATTTGAATTTGAATGGTCATTTATATATATACATCGGTATCAACGTTCAAATTTCATGGCACCCGGTAAGGATAGCAAAAAAATAAATACATTCGAATATTTGATGAATAATAACGTTTATATTCTGTGTTATTTTTAAATTTAATTATGCTGCAGTTAGCTGTACCTATATAAATACTGTACTTATACGTAAAGAGCTTTATTGTCTTAATAATGTAATATAACCTTAATACTCATTTTGCATTCGAAAAGTAATATATGCCAAATAGGAAACAAATGTCAATTTAATTGTCAAACCAAATAAATATTAGTTGGTGTGAAAAGGTCATTTGGTCATTAAAAAATGGACATATTATAACAGACGTCAAATGTTGACAGAAAAATCCATGGAACAAATTTTAGTAATTTATTCAAACCTTTAATACATATTTAGCGTCTTTCTTTTTATTTATAAAAAATAAAGGTTCTAAATACTAGATGTATTTGTTTGTATTTGTTTTTCTGCAAACCGTACTTTGCCATGAAAGTTGAACATTGATACCGATGTTTATTTATATATCACCAATATGAGTGATTAACAACTGCAGTATTTGTGGTCATTCTAATCTCATGGGTGGGTAATAATGGTTCAGTGGCACTGAAACAAACTGTAGTGTACACAAATGAGAATTACGGATGAATTGTCAATTTCAAAACCTTTCTACTTATCTTTGATTGTGGGTAATTTGTAAAGGATTTTGCCATTTTTATGTATTTTTTAATGACTTAATGATAAGGAAACACATTAAACTACCTAATGAACTGTCAATTGCATGTGTTGAATCTATGCAGTTATTGAAGGAACAGTAAATGCATTGATGGACCATGCAGTTCAAAGCATATCCAACTTTGAAGTAAGCATACTTCTAGATTAATCAAAGACAGAATTCACCCCATATTTAATTAGGCTGCAATCACAACCTAACAAAAGTAGTCGAGTGGCGGATTAGCCACATAGCAAGAGTAGCAAACGCCATGGGCCCCGCGCATTGAAAGGCCCCGTGTACGTACATCTTCCTGACATGTATTCCTGGTTCTATTTTATTTAGCACCCTAAACTTAGGACTAACCTAAAACAAACCAAGGGCCTCTTTATACAATTTGCTACAGGCCCCGCGCTTGCTTAATCCGGCACTGAAAAGTACTTATCTATTTTGATTTTGAGGCCTTGGTAATTGTATTTGGGATATATTCTATTCTTACATCACAATGGTTATGTAAAAAAGTCTAAACCAACCTAACCTACATAATTAATATTTAAGAGTAGCTGTAACTGTGCCCACTTTGTTGGGCGATAAATATATTTTTGCCAATATGACACTCACAAATAACGTGGCTTTCTTTTGGTAAAAGGATTTTCAAAATCGGTTCAGTAGTTCCAGAGATTACCCCCTACAATGTCACAAACTTTACCTCTTTATAATTTTAGTATAGACTGGGCAATAAACATTGTTTTTGGGTTAATATATAGCCTATAACACTCACAAATAACATAGCTTTCTATTGGTAAAAGAATTTTCAAAATCAGTTCTGTAGATCCAGAGATTACCCTCTACAACGTCACAAACTTTACCTCTTTATAATATTATAGTATAGATGACCTGAAAACATTAGAGCTTCAACAGAAAATAGCTATTGATGAAGTGAAATTTAGTGAAATGATACATTCTATGAAATGAGTGTTGGTGGAACAAGGGGAGACCCAATTACCAGTTATAGCATTATCATGGCACAGCCTGGTCTGCCTAGTGCAATCAACCTGTGCTATGGCAAACTTGGACTCCTTGGTGTTGACCAGTTCCGCCAGCTCTTCCCACATTGGCTGGAAATTGGTGCAGTGTCGGCACCTTAAACAATAAAAACAATAATATAAATTCGTCAAAGAATATGGGCAACATTTAGCTCTAAAATAAATTAATTTCCAACAGAGAAATTTACCAGTTCCGAAGGGAACATCGCATTTAGAACGCCATTTAATTTATCAAGATAGACGTAATAACAAGACGTAATAACACTTACCAAGGCGCATAAAACATTATGAAGTTACCATCCATCTCATCAATCTGTCGCTCGAATATCTCAGCATCGTAATCATATACGGTGCCATCCTCCGGTGCAACGAAATTTGGCACTAACACAAAATATATCAACAGCGAAGTTAGCAAGTTTCTTAGTTGCAACATCGTCCCCATAACTGCGATCCTCAATAAATGATAAATTAAAATGTATACTGAAAAACCCAATAACTACATTTTTATTAAACCAGTACTTGTGCAACTTACTCCATTTATTTATAACTTAATTAAAAACGCCTATAGTATACAGCACAAAGTGAGTTAGAGAATTCGCTTCCTTTCCTCAATACTTGACACCTGACAGTTGACAGCTGGATTTCGGATGGATACCACGAACTACTAAATTCGAAATTTCGACCGCAGTCCCTGTCACTCGTTACTCGAGACTATATTGAGAGAAAGAGATGGAGATAACGTAATTTCAAACTTCGATTTTCAAGGTAGGTCCACAGGATTCCGGACGTAGATCGGACAAAATTTAACCGTTTAAACAATGCCTCAAACTATTTGTAAAGTCAGGTTATTACATTCAAATATAGGTCTAGACATCAATATTTTAAAGTTGGAAATCATTTGTGGTACAGAATCTGGATTCCAATTGGTTCAACTAAATAAGTTCAGCTTAAACGTTTTACTATTGGCTGTAAATCAATAAGGATAACGTCGATTGGACAAAGAACACAGGATAATTTACTACTTGACAGAAAAAAAAGTATTTTTTTTGAATGTCTAGAATTTTATTTATAAATAATAATAATAAAAATAAGAAATTAAATGATGACGAATATTTGGTTTAGCTGAATAAAATCTCCGGATAAAGTAAAATCATAATGCTGCTAAAAAACACGTAAGGCATCCTAGAAAAAAAAGAAATAGCAATAAGAAAATATAACATTATTTTTTATATCGTTATAGGAAAATATTTTTTAACAAAATGTAAATAATAGCATTTATTTCTCGATTTTTCTAATTAATTTCTTTGTAAAATTGGTAGCAACTCTGTATGTCAAGATAGCGTAGCTTTTACGAACATACGAAAGAATGTGGTAATTCTTCAATCAAAATGGTCGCTTTGTACGGTTTGCCAACTTGCATGTCTCTGTTTCAGAGTTCTTTGTTTTCATAATTCCTCTGCTTGAGTAAAAGTGCGTGTAATTTTTATCTCATTTTGGTTATGTGCATTACAATGATATTGTGATTATTATACGTGGCGTGCGAGAAATATGTCATCGGTAATGTGAGAGCTCTCGACTATCATTTTTATTTTACGGGATTATGACGTCTATGATTCCCATTTGGATTTGCAGAAAGTAAAACAGTATCAGGTAACTGAGTTGTCTACGCTACTAATTTGCTCGGGAAAGGTTCTAGCAGTGCAAAGTGTTTAAAGTGACTCTAATTTTGGAATTCTTCAGCTCTGTCAAGATTGATTTGTGTTGAGCATTCACATAGTTTCGCATCCTCGAAAAAGCTCAGTGCGATACACCCTGTTTGTTTATTTACAATTGAATGCTAAAAATTAATTGAATGAAAGAAAATAATTTGTAATCAAACTAGATACAAATGCCAATAAGATAATTATGATGAACAATATCAACATACTTGTGTTTACTCTATGAAGAGTTGACTAGCATTCCAACTGTGCACTTTCTAAAAACAGAAACAACTCTAATACACTTTTTAACTTATTTTCAGCATCATACAAAGCTTCCAGGTTGCAAACAAGAGTATCAACAAAGTTGATTGCAAGTGGTAAACAAAACAAGTCTGCTTTGTTTGGGTTTGGTGAAGTGTGATTAACCCCCGGCACCTATAGGCTGGTAATGCGAACTGTGTCCGGTGACCCATGGTGCCGGGTGGGGATGTGATGGGCGGGGTGGGGTGAGAGGCTCCGCTCGGGCGCCATGAACCCGCCGGCGCCCGGCAAGACGGCCACGCGCTCCTCCGGGTACCACCAGAAGGCGCTCGCCGAGATCAGAAACTCACTTCTACCCTTTGCTAATATTGGAAACTCGGAACCGCCAGGCTCTTCTGCAGCTAGCACAGTAAGCTCGGGCGTCAGCTCTGGCTTTAGTTCCTCATCTGGCAATGGACTCGACAAAGAGCTTAATGTTCATCCACAAACAATCAATCAGCTTATTACTTTGGGATATGAAGAGGTAAGCATTTAATTTTTAATATAAGTAACATTATTTACCATGGTTAGCCAAAAAAGTGTTTTAGTGTGTTGTATTTCCTTTCTTGACCACTCCTACACTCGGATTATGATAAAGTGTGAAAAAATAAGAAAAAATGAGGGGTTAAAAATACATATTAATGCTTGAAAGGCGAAATGGGATAAGTGACATTTTTTTGTCATTTTTTTTTATATATGTTGTTCAAATCAGCAGATTTTCCTGCATCGCATGAACTAGGTCTCGCCTATGACGACTTTTGTGACGCTTATCCCATTTCACCTTTCAAGCGTCAGTATAGATCTGTACAGATGTGGTGAATAATCCGTTCCCATTGTTTTTTGTTGCATACATTCATATTTATCTTGCTTTCTCAGTTGGCTTATTGATTGGTACTGGAGCTAATTGAGGAAGTAAGATATGCTCTTATCTGACAAGAAACGATGGGAAAGGATTATTCACTATATCTGTACATCATTTTGAAGTCTAACCTGGTTTTGTAGATTTTCTGCTTAATAATCCTGATTAGTAGTAATATTTTAAAATGTTAGGCTACACAAGAGTCATCAACAGAGTCTTACACTGATTTTAATCAAAATTTTCATTGATTAACTTCAAAAGTATATTATAGAATTGGTAACTGTTTTTACCTAGTACTGTATAAGATTGCTATTTGGGCTGCCTGGTCTTTGCATAGATCTTAACTCACTGCTGAAAACTCTTCAAAGGCTCAACAGTGTGATAGTTTTTAATTACTTTGAAATGAGTCCCTAAAAACCAGCATTTATCCCCACTTGGTTGGTTTATCCCCAAGTTGAGTAACTTCTGAGGCCCGTTTCACGAAGCTACAAGTTACAAATTACAAGCGGAAGTCTCTTTCTAACTCCTTTTGCTAGAAAGAGAGTTCCGCTTGTAATTTGTAACTTGTAGCTTCGTGAAACGGGCCACTGGCCTCAATAAATAATGGAATCTTACTTCATACTAAATTTAAAAATTAATTAATTTATTTATTTATTTATTTGTAGGGATGTAGAGTTTGTAGGGATGTTTGAATGTTTCAAGTTTAAATTATTAAAAGGATTTTAATGAAATTTAACACAGGAGGTAGTCTATGTACTAAGAGAAAGAGCCTCCGAAATGGCATGTTTTTTTTGTTGGAATTATGATAAAAGAGTTCTATGCAAATAAAGTAGATTGCATTGGCTAGCTAGTGTTTGTATTAATCCGTGTATGTAACCAGGATATTATCAATATTAGTTAGTAACTATTTATAAATTAGCAGTAGTTTTGAGTTCATTTGTTACAAACATACAAAAATAAAAATCTTTCCTCTTTATAATGTTAGTGTAGAAAACAAAACAATGTGACTTTGAGTTTGCAAACATAATCATTATTACCTGTATTCAATATTATCTGTAATCATTATAGCTTATTAGTTTCTATTGTTTATGTTGATGATATTATTGTTTATTATTTATAATCTATCTGGGCCTGTGTTATTCATTACTTTGAACCCTGTTTACTACTGATCATCATATCAAACATACCAGTTATTTGTAAGCCATTAAACAACTCATATAAAGCACCATGTGCAGTTTTATGCCTACAATACAGATTTATGCCTATATTATTTCAGATTGATGTCCTAAGTCAAGGTTCACTTCATTAGATAGCTATGATAAAATTGAATTTCATTAACCGCCTGTTTCACAATCAACAAGTAAAGCATATTTGACAGATAAATTCAGCCTTTTCTCTTTCTTACACTTAAAATTAGACAAGGAGCCAACTTTCAATGGCAGATAAATTTACTCGTTGATTTTGAAACAGGCCCTTAATGTTGATATATATTAGATATATTTTCAGAAAATCAAACTTGCGACATTTAATTTTGTTTGACAAACGCACTGCAACTCTGCAACTTGCAACATTACTTTGAAAATGCTTTTAAATTAAATTAGCTGGTGATCTTACCATCAAAACAAAAAATAATAAAAACAGGCACCAGTAGTCAGTATAATAACATGACCTGCCAAATAGACTCATGGTTACTTGTTGTCATATAATGTAATTTGTATCTAGATAGGTGCAATCTAACAGTAGTTTAATATCCGGTTTACTTAATTATTATTTCGAAATTTTCAGGATACAGCGGTCCGCGCGCTCAAATATTCCGGAGGGCGCATCGAGTCCGCCATCGATTACCTGTCCAAGCAGGAACCTCTCAATGGCGTCCACAAAAGTAACAACCTGGGCGCGCTCGGCACCAAGCTCATCCGCAAACCGAGTCTGGAGCGGGAGCTCAGTCTGCACCGCGGCAGCCCCGCGCTGGACTCGGGCGCCGGGTCCTCGCGCTCGGACAGCCCGCGGCAGGGCGAGGCGCCGCCGCTGCCGCACGAGAAGCTGTCCCGGCAGTACTCGCCCTCGGGCTTCTCCGAGCCGCCGCCCGTGCCGCCGCCGCGCTGCCCGTCCACGCCGCCCGTGCCGCCCTCCGTGCAGCAGCTCATGAAGCGCATGTCGCCCGCGCCGCCGCTGCCGCCCGCGCGCGGCACCAGCCCCGTGCAGCCGCGCCAGCCCATGGTCGTGCAGAACGGGCCGCAGGCGCAGCAGCAGCTCTCGCAGCAGATCCAGGCGCTCAGCCTGTACCAGCCCGGCGCCGAGCTGCCGCCGCCCTACCCGCTGGCCGGCGTGCCGCCGCCGCCCTCCTACTCGGTGTCCATGCAGAACCGGCAGAGCCCCACGCAGTCGCAGGACTACCGCAAGAGCCCCTCGTCCGGCATCTACTCGGGCGGCACGTCCGCCGGCTCGCCGTCGCCGGTGACGGTCACGCAGTCGGCCGGGCCGGCCGCGATGACGCGCCCGACGCCCATCCAGCCGTGGACGGCGCGGCACGCCGTGCAGCCGCCGATCATCATGCAGTCCGTGAAGAGCACGCAGGTGCAGAAGCCGGTGCTGCAGACGGCCATCGCGCCCGCGGCGCCGCCCGCGCTGGCCGCGCCGCCGCCGCCGCCGTCGTACGCGTCGTCCATCCAGCAGAAGCAGAGCCAGACGCCGCCGAGCTACCCGCTGGCGCCCAAGCCGTCCTCGCCGGGCGCGTCGCCGGCCGCCGTGCCCACGACGGAGCCGCCGAGCTACGCGAGCACCATGCACGCGCTGGCCGTGCAGCGCGGCCTGCACCCCGCGCCGCCGCCGCCCTACGCCAACCAGGAGGCGGCCGACGCGGCGCCCTCGCACCACGCGGCGCTCATCAAGAAGTTCTCCAACTGCGACGCCAAGGGCGAGGGCTCGCAGGCGCCCGAGGGCAAGTGTCCCAACCAGAACTGCTCCAACAACCTGCTCAACAAGGAGGGCGCGCTGGCCGCGGGCGGGGACAAGGGCTCGAACGGCTCGGCCGAGCGCCGGCCGGCCGCGCCGCCCAAGAAGATCCGTCACCAGTCGCCGATCCCGGAGCGCCGACATATCAGCAAGGAGAAGGAGGACGAGAGGCGCGACTGCAAGGTCCGCAACTACTCCCCGCAAGCCTTCAAGTTCTTCATGGAGCAGCACGTGGAGAACATCGTCAAGTCCTACAAGCAGCGCCAGTTCCGCCGCATGCAGCTCGAGAAGGAGATGACGAAGATCGGGCTCAGCCCCGAGGCGCAGTGTCAAATGCGCAAGATGCTGAGCCAGAAGGAGTCCAACTACATCCGGCTAAAGCGCGCTAAAATGGACAAGTCCATGTTCACGAAGATCAAGCCGATCGGCGTCGGCGCGTTCGGAGAAGTAGCTCTCGTGCGAAAAATAGACACAAGCCATTTGTACGCGATGAAGACGCTGAGGAAGGCTGATGTGTTGAAGCGGAACCAGGTGGCTCACGTGAAGGCGGAGCGCGACATCCTGGCCGAGGCCGACAACGAGTGGGTCGTGAAGCTGTATTACAGCTTTCAGGATAAGGACAACTTGTACTTCGTGATGGATTACATCCCAGGCGGGGATCTCATGTCGCTTCTGATAAAGCTAGGGGTTTTCGAGGAGGCGCTGGCGCGGTTTTACATTGCAGAGCTGACGTGCGCCGTGGAGTCGGTGCACCGCATGGGCTTCATCCACCGCGACATCAAGCCGGACAACATCCTCATCGACCGCGACGGTCACATCAAGCTCACAGACTTCGGGCTCTGCACCGGCTTCCGATGGACGCACAACTCTAAATACTATCAGAGAAATGGTGAGTTAGTCTTCTCTTTAACTTACAAGCAAGTCAGACTAAAAAACTTAAGACTTAGCCCAAGTCGGGAGCAAATTGAAGGCCCTGTTCTCTCTATTTAGTTACGAATCGAGCGGGATGGGGTAGTCCCATTTCGACATTTGTATAGATTATCTGGGATGATCCCTATGGCAGTCGTATTTCGTAATTTCAGACACTTACTGCTTATCACAGCAGTTTTATAAACGACAAAAAAAAAAACAGTTTATTAGGTACGTGTTTATACAAAACGGATCGTTCTAAATCGACCTAGAACGCTAATATACTTTTCGTATAAAAGAATACCTTAAGGTAAAAGCCATGGCTAAAGTCCTTTCTGTCTGACCTACAAAACAATTACCCTACTTCCTTTTTTGGTTTTGAAAGTTGTATAAATTCCACTTCATATTATTCTCTAATGTTACAAGCTATGTGTTTGGTGTTGATGCCCCCAATTAATTTAGAACTTGTTTAGGTCTCGTCGCCAAATATGGCGAAGGCGCTTTTGGTATGCGCCGATTAATTTTGATGACGCATCTTTACCATCCAATAGACACTACTAAAAATGTTCCGTGTTTTGCATTTTAGGGTTCCGTACCAAAATAGGAAAAAAGAAACTCTTATGGCGAGACTTCGATGTCTGTCTGTTTGTCTGTCTGTATGACACAGCAGTTTTTCTCTGAAACTATAGAAACTATCATCTTGAAATTTGGCATATAGTTGTATAACTTGCTTGGCCGCATCTGGTTTTAGTAAACACAACATGAACATTATTTTCTAAATATTTGAAAAGGGGTCCTAGAAGGGGGGGGTTGGAAAATGAAAGTGATTTGATTATAGCACACGGGGTGTCATATGAGAGGGCTCATTCTGCAAATTTCAAAACTAATTTTTTTCATAATTATAATTCCGTGACGTCCTTTTTGATATATAGCCAAAAACAAATACCGTCCCCCCCCTTATCTCTGAAGTTTATGAACCAAAAACTGAAAAATTCATGATTTAAAAATAACTATTTATATTTTATGCGAAAAATAAAATAAAGTTGTCAAATAGTACAGTTTTGGAAAAAATATCAAAAAACTTAAAATATCTATACAAAAATGTAGGGTAATCAAAATTGACCTTTTTGCATAGAAAATAAACATAACAAAATGAGTATTTTCTTTTGAGTTTTCCAACCATATTATCTTAAATACGGAACTCTCGGTGCGCTAGTACGATTCGCACTTGACCGGTTTTTTTGGTGTTCAATAGAGCACTTGTATTGCGGCGACATTAGCAGTTTAGTGACGTATTATACGTGTATGTTGCAGAGCACGGACGGCAGGACTCGATGGACCCGGTGGACGGCGAGTGGAGCAACCTGAGCGAGTGCCGCTGCCACCAGCTGAAGCCGCTGGAGCGGCGCCGCAAGCGCGAGCACCAGCGCTGCCAGGCGCACAGCCTGGTGGGCACGCCCAACTACATCGCGCCCGAGGTGCTGCAGCGCACCGGCTACACGCAGCTCTGCGACTGGTGGTCCGTCGGGGTCATCCTCTACGAGATGCTGGTCGGCTCGCCGCCCTTCCTGGCCGCCACGCCCGCCGAGACGCAGCTTAAGGTTTTATCCAGTTTATTACACGTGTCAATATTTAACGCTATAACCTAATTATTGTGTTGGTTTGACAGTACCTAATTGTGAAAATTATTTGAAATAATTGTTATGGATTTTGCTATTTAGCTTTTTGAGTTTTGCGGCTTGATTTAATCATCTATTTATAAATATTTTTTATGCGATGAATACAAAGAATAATGTTAACCCTCTGTCGGCCGCCGCATTTATATAGTTTACTTTTATCTCACTAGCTCGGAAAACCCTTTTACGTAACACCTGGCCATAATGTGAGTTTTATCGCACGCTTCGCGCACGGTAAAACTCGCATTGTGGCCAGGTGAAGACGTAAAATTGTGTACTCATCACGGGCAGTAAAAAAGAAAGCCCTCTATAGCATATTTACAACCCTCGCCTACGGCTCGGGTCTCAAATACCTGCGATTTCGGGCTTTCTTTCTTTTACAGCCCTTGTTAAGTAATGTACTATTTGTTTGTTTGATATCTATTGAGAAAATCGCTTTTTATCCCCATGTGAAGAAAGAGCTTTGACATTTGAAGGCAGGTTAAGTGATATTTGACAGCTAACAAAATGTAAAACGTTAAAAGTGCTGAATTTTTAACATCACAATTAATGAATTGCATCGAGTAAAAAACACTAAATACAGACTGTATTATACAACTGTAATGGTTTAAAACACATTAACTGTTCACAAAACGTTTATTGATGTAACAAAACATAAATTGAGGCACAAATTGAACGAAGGCGTGGGTTGTTGAAAATAATTGTTGCACAGCAAATATGACGCGTGCCGCGGACGGAAGCTATCTGTAGAACGCGGGCGGGGAGAGCGGGAAGCGCGAGCCGACCGTGAGCCGAGCGAGTCCGAAGACCGGCGAGCGCGGCCGAACGTCTTTTCTATCGCACGCGAACGGCGAGATAGACGTATAAAACCTAACAAATTACGTAGGTCCGCGCGTTACATTACATCCTCCCCCTCTAACCCAGGCGTTGCGTCCCCGAAGCCGGGTTAGCTTTACGAGGTCTCCCCCTCCTACGTTTTTCTTGGAGAGGAGCTTGGACGGGCCCAACAAACGGAGTGAGCAACGAAACGTGATACCTCCCTAGCGAAATGCCGTCACTAATGCGCTCTAAGGCATAGGTCGTAGTACCGACTACCTCTAGAATACGATACGGGCCGTCGCGGCGGGGAATGAACTTCGGCGTCTGCCCTTTGTTCGTGTCGTTGGAGCCCTGGGTCTTTAGTAAAACAAGATCTCCTATCTTATAGTCCGGCGCTGGACGACGATTTTCGTCAGCGTACTTTTTCTGTGCTGCTTGGGCCTTCTCGTGCACGTCCCGCGCATCAAGCAGCACACTAGACAATTTCTTGAGAAAAGGTGTAATCGACGCGACGACCTTATCGTTTTCAACGATTGTTCGCATGTCAGACAACACATCAGCGGGCGCGCGCATTTCGCGTCCGTAGTTTAACAAGGCAGGCGAATAGCCTGTACTCGCAGTAACCGCAGAGTTCATCGCGAATCGAATCGCGGGAAGGTGAACGTCCCAGGTGCCGTGCTCCTTACCTACCAGAATGGCAAGCTGTGGCTTGAGGTCACGGTTCTTACGTTCGACTGGATTTGACTCCGGGTGGTAATATGAGGTCAGAGATTGCTTGATACCCATGACGTGGCAGGTCTGCTGCATCACTTCGCTCACAAATTGCACACCGTTGTCGCTGATAAGCCTCCTGGGTGTTCCATATCGCAGGTACACTTCATTCACCAGGGTCTTAGCACACTCTTCAGCCGTAGCGGAGGGAAGAGCAAACAACTCTACCCATCTGGTGCAAGTGTCCTCTATTATCAGGATCTATTTATTACCTGAGGGTGTCTCTGGCAGCGGCCCAAACAGATCTACTGCCAGAACTTCAAATCGGCGTGTCGTGGCTGGCACCTGTAACAAGCCGGCTGGTTTTCGCGTGTCTGCTTTGTACCACTGGCACGCCGCGCAGTCCTTTACATATTGGCTGACGTAGGCTCTCATCCCAGGCCAATAGTACCTACCAATGAGACGCTGCAACGTACGCTCTACGCCGAAATGACCAGCTGTAGGGGCGTCGTGGTACTCGGCCAGCACGTCCTTGCGCTCGTGCTCCGGTACAACCAAGCTCGCGTCGTCATTATTCTCGTTCTCGGGGCCATAACGATACAACACACCGTCGGCCAAAATATACCCTTTGTCAGCCCATGCCCTCCCCCTAAACGGTTCGTCGGATTCTATCGCCTCGACGATCTTACGTACCTCGGGGTCCCTGAGCTGGTTTTCTCGGACATCTTTCGGGCTGCGTGAGGGCAGATCTACCACGGCAAGACACAAGTCGCAAACGGTGTCGGTAGTGCACGCGGGGCGCGACAATGTGTCCGCAATCACGTTTGCCTTACCTGGAGTATACTCTATCTTCAGGTTGTACTCCTGGAGGCTGAGTGCCCACCTGGCCAGGCGACCGCTCGGTGATTTCAAACTCATGAGCCATCTGAGCGGTTGGTGATCGGACTTCACTACTACTTCTGCTCCATCAATGTACCCACGAAACTTGGACACCGCCCACACGACGGCCAGGGCTTCTCGTTCCGTCGTGTTGTAGTTTCTCTCCGCGGCCGTGAGCAGACGGCTGGCGTACTCGACTGGTCGCTCATCAACTCCCTCCCCCTGGAGCAGAACTGCTCCGACAGCGTACCCGCTGCTATCGGTCCTAAGGACGAACGGCTTCGTCTCATCGGCCTGGCGCAGGATCGGCGCTGAAACTAAAAGGGACTTGATGGTCTCAAAGGCGCTCTGTTGCTCGGGACCCCAATCCCAGGTGCTCGCTTTCCTCAGCAAAGAAGTCAACGGGCCACTGATCTCAGCGTAACCTGGCACGAAGCGTCTGAACCAGTTCGAGGTTTGCAGAAAACACTTCAAGTGCTTCACATTCTGGGGAGGCGGCATGTTGGCTATGGCGGACGTCTTGTCCGGGTCGACCTGAATACCACCTGGTACGATGACATGGCCAAGGAATTTGACTGACTCCCTCGCGAAGTGGCTCTTCTCACGATTCACCCGCAAGTTGAACATTGCCAGGCGATCGAACACAGCCCCTAGATCTGCGAGGTGTTTTTCGAACGACTCTTCGGACAGCACCAGCAAGTCGTCCAAATACGCGACTATCGTTATACCTGGAAGGTTGGACTTGAACCGGTCTATCAATCTCTGGAAGGTGGCTCCTGAATTGCACAGACCCATGGGCATGCGCTTGAACCTAAAGGTGCCCAGCGGTGTCGTGAAGGAAGTGAAGTCCCTATGGTCGGGATCAACGCTCACCTGAAAGTATCCAGATCTCAGGTCCAGTGTGGTCATGTATTTGGAGGTCTTGGCGGCGTGGAGTACGTCTTCAATCCTGGGGAGCGGGTAGCGGTCAGGCTCCGTGACCGCATTGAGTTTGCGGTAGTCGACGCAAAGCCTGAAGCTACCATCCTTTTTCTTCACCAGGACGACGTTAGCGGCCCACGGAGACTCGCATTCCTCGATGACGTCGGCGCTGAGCAGCTTCTGCAGTTCCTTCTCCAGAGCTTCTTTCTTCAACGGCGACAACCTGTAGGGTGGCGAAGCGAGGGGCTCCTGGTTATCACTAACCTTGATTTTATGCGTGGCGAAGTCCGTTGGAGGTCCTTCAGCAGCAAACTGGGACACTCTGCTACGCAGAAATGCGTTGAGCGCGTCCCTTTGCTCTGGTAACAACTTCGTTCCTTCCTCGCCGCGCAAGGAGACGTCGGAGATATCCGCTCGCATCAGCTCCGTATCGTTTAGAACGACCGATTGAACGAATGGGAATATCTGGTAAGGCCTATCAGAAAAGTACCAAGACTCCTGGGCTATGTCCAATGTGACCCCAGCCTTGGCAATAAAGTCACGGCCTAACAACGTTCGGGCATTTTCTCCGGGAAACACCACAAACTCGGTGGCTACCTGCCTACCTTCTAAAAATACCGGTACCGTCGCTATCCGTACCATCTTTACCTGGCGAGACCCGTCCGCAAGCCCTATGGTGCGTTCCGCCTCGCGAAATTGTACCCCATCCGATAGTAAAATAGAATATAACAAGGAACCAGCAACACTACAAGTAGCCCCCGTGTCGAGTATCGCGACGCCTACCCTGTTCGCAATAGCAACGGATACTGTGGGGTGTGACAGTTCTACCACGTGAGGCGCGCGTGTGACGTCATCACCGGTCACGGAATAAAAATCGCATGAATTCGTAGGTACATTTTTCCCACGACAATTCTCACATTTCGATTTTACTACACCGGGTTGACCGCATCCATAACAACGTATCGGGTTAGGAGCGGTAGCGGCGCTCGTATCGTTGGAAATCGTATTCGAAACCTGTGATTTATTATCTTTATTTTGTAAATTGCGACAATCGGCTACAACATGCCCATAAAACTTGCAAAACGAACAACGAACGCGCCTATCACGTTTCAAGTTTTCGGTCGAGTGAGAAGTGAGTTTCGGGCCAGTAGTACCGCTCGGACCTATGGTAACGCTGCGCTCGGCCGGGTCGACGAACTCACGCGGCGCGCGCGGGCGAGTCGCGTTGCAACTTGTCTCGATCGACGCCGTCGTCGAAACACTCGGGTTCGCGGAGTAGGTACTTACTTTTACATCGGAAATCGCATCTTCAATGACCCTCGCCTTCTCTACAAAAGTATCAACATCACTAATGGTATCTCTAGGTAAACGTTTCCTGACACGACGATGTAACAATCCGTAAATTATGTCTATCTGCATACACGTAGGGACCGCGTAAGGGAGTTTAACTATTAAAGAACGCACTTTACAAATAAACACTTCGGCTCTTTCGTAGTCTTTCTGTTCCCTAGCAAAGATTTCACGTAAAACCTTGTGAGCCGGTTGTTGTACTCCGTACATGGCGCGCAGGCGCTCCAGGGCGTCGCGCCAGGAGGCGGCGCCGGCGCGCGCGCCGCGCCACCACACGGCCGCGTCGCCCTCCAGCAGCATGGGCAGGCCGCGCAGCGCGTGCTCGTCGCTCACGCTCGCGCACTCCTTGAATACCTGCACCGCGTCGATGAACGCCTCCAGCACCTCCGCGTCGCGAGACGTCCCGCTGAACCTCGCGGTGCACTTGGAGAAGTTTCCACCGGAGGCCGCGGGCGAGCGCTCGGCGGGCGCGCGGGTGTCGGGCGTCGGCGTCGAGGTCGCCGGGTTCCAGGGGCCGTTGTAGGGTAGTGATCTCAGGGTTTCCATTAGGGTTCGGTTGGTCTCCGCTTGCATCTTGACGAAGCTCTCCATGACGCCGGCCAGTGACGTCTCGGCGTCCACGTTCGTAGATGCGCCGGCACGGCCGGACGGCGGCGGGGGCGCCTTCGGCGCGCGGCTCCTGCGTCTCGTCGTCGTGAGGTTCGCTTCCGTCATCGCTCATATCGTTGTTAGCGGCTCGCGTTTTCCGTATTTTCGGCATGGCAACAGTTCATCACACGCGTTGTGCACTTTTCGTAACAATAGGTATGTACTTGCCGCGGCACTCGCGGCGAAAACGTACGTAAAGTTCGAGGTTAGGATTCGAAGCCCCACGTTGGGCGCCACTGTAATGGTTTAAAACACATTAACTGTTCACAAAACGTTTATTGATGTAACAAAACATAAATTGAGGCACAAATTGAACGAAGGCGTGGGTTGTTGAAAATAATTGTTGCACAGCAAATATGACGCGTGCCGCGGACGGAAGCTATCTGTAGAACGCGGGCGGGGAGAGCGGGAAGCGCGAGCCGACCGTGAGCCGAGCGAGTCCGAAGACCGGCGAGCGCGGCCGAACGTCTTTTCTATCGCACGCGAACGGCGAGATAGACGTATAAAACCTAACAAATTACGTAGGTCCGCGCGTTACATTACACAACTTTATTTTTATTCATAAATATCAGCATTCAACATTAACCTTCATTCTTGTTGTAAAAACGGATTAAATGTTCTGACAGTCCAAGTAAATCGATGTGCGAACAAAAAGCATCAGAAATAAATAAAAAAAACTTGTCAAAACTTTTCAATTAAGCCGTCAACGTTAAATATTCGCATGTTTTTCTAGTTAGTTTTGTTAGTAAAAATGAGTGATTCGAGTGACGAAGACGTATTAACACCTGCGGAATTACGGGAAACCGTGCAAAATGCGGAATTGAGCTTATAGTACAAACCCTTTTTCTTTTCTTATTTTCCTCGCTGTAGTGAGGTGAAAAGTTTTGTGTTATATACGGGTGAATAGTACATTGTTGTTGAGGTTAGAAAGTTAGCAAAAGATGGACGAGTTGAGGGCCGACGCGTAGCGGAGGCCCTCGAAAGTACGAGTTCGTCTATTGCACTTTCGGCCGAGGCTTAACACAGTGCTTTTCGCGAATACTGCGAGGAAATAAAAATCCATTCTTATAATAAATTTTACGCTATCCCGCCAAATTTTACTTTTTTTAACGATACGGTTCTTAGTGGCCAGTCATTCACAGGCGTTTTTTAAACTGACGACTCTGACGTTGACAGAACTATATTTCAGATGATTAAAAACAGACATAATATGGCTGTATGTAATCTGATCCCTTTGCCTATCCGTGAAGGGATGAATATTATTAAAAAATAAAACGACTTCTCATTGGTCAATTTAATTTCATATGCAGCACAAGTCGTGTTTTGATTGGTCGAATCAGTGATCAGCTACCGATGTGATTGGTCGACTTGCACAATGGAACAGGGCAACTGGGCGTTTTCAGAAAAAGTTGTTGGTGACGTTAGAGGAATTCCACTTTAAAAATTATTTTATTTTACTTTAAAATGTAGTAAAATCGATAATATATTACATGAGCAGCATAAAAATACTAAATTTATAATAAAATAATTACTATTTCAGTAAATAATCCTAATTTGATTTCGTTTCTGCTCGTAAAAAGTTCCATTACGCCACTCATTTTAGAACGGGTTTTAAAGAAAACTAGAAAGGTTCAAAATGTTCTGAAGCTTTATTGATAAAACTTGAACGAAAAAGTCTTCTAAAAAAAATAATTAACAATCATATTATTATAAAATAATTAAGTTTTATGACAAAACAATTCCTTAACGCTACCTTTCAGTACTTTGTACTATATATTATTAGTCTTAGGAGCGACGAATGCGAAATATTATTTAAAAATGTTAAATAATATAAAATAATTAGTTAAATAGAATTTGTTTAACAATAATTACTTCTTAATATCTTTGATATAATATTAGATATTTAATAAATTAAATCACAGCAATAACGGGACAGTGACGTACAGTGAAACTCGAAATGGCGTTTAGGAACTATAAGGTTACGTTCATATTGCGATGTTTTTACACTAAAAATTAATTAATGAATTTTAACAAGTGATCTCGTGAGGGGCCCGTTTATCAAAATATGATTGTAACTTGTATTACAAGCGGAAATCTCTTTGCAACTACTGGCTAGTGGCTACATCATCACCCCCTGAATACCGTCTCTAATAAGAGTGCTTTACAAGACAAAACAAACGAACCCAAACTCATTGTTTAATTACAGAGTTCCTGTGGGAACCTTCCGGCTTCATGTTTTATACCAGCTCAATGAAACCATAATATTGAATCGTCATCGAGTTTACATACGTACCTATTTAAAATTTCAGCCCATTCCATTAGCGGAAAAGACTGCTCAAATCTGACTTGCAAGATTTGACCTAAACAAACTCACAGACATACGGATAGACAAACACATTGTAAGTAAAATAAAATAATTGGCATTTTATAAAAATAATCTTTATACCTTTATGAAACGAGCTTTAGAATTCTTTACGTCACTTTTTAGTTCTATTAACGCGACCGTGGCGGTAATGGAGGTGACGTATCCGTGCCATTCAAACATTCAGATAAAATTACAACTAAACTATTGAACTTTCTTTAAATATTACCTTTGATTCCAAATCAGCATTAATTAACAAATATAACATTATAAAAAATCTAATACATAGGATTATCCTACCTCGTCAAAATTGGTGTCGTATGAAGAAAGCTATTTTTGGTACAAACGCCACGCGACCACTCTCAACACATTTCACGAACAAACTGCGATCATTTTAAACCAATTGGCGACTACCATAGACTAAAAATGCTGCCATAATTCAGAATTTTCATGTATTGTGGTGTTTTATTGCCAGGAACATATTGAAAACGCGGTCGCGTATGCGGGAAATTCCTCATGCGCTATTTCGCGGGACAGAACAAAACCCGTATTTTTCAAATAAATTTATATGTAAACGCACTTGTTTTAAGGTTTAAAATTAAAGTTCGGTTCATAACTGACCAGCACAAAACCGTTGACTTTTAAACAGTCTTATTTAGTATTTTTTATCTAACTCCGAATTTGGCGTGGAGGGTGTGGGACACGTCAAAATAGCACCTCTTTTTTTCTTATTTTAGCTTTATTTTAAATTTACCATACATTTTTGTGCATAATTCTATTGTATTTCTGAAGTTAATAAGTTATTTAGTGTAAAAAAATATATATCATTTGATATCTCTTCTTTAAATTCGAATAATCGGCCATGAAAGTGATGGGACACGACTTTTTTCAACCAACAACTTTTTCTGAAAACGCCCAACTATGTTTTAGTAACCCAGGATAAATTCATAGAAGGCCTGCTCATTCAATGTACAACTATTGGTTGTTTTGGGGACCATGAACAGACCATCTTTAGCCACATTTCCGAGCAGGTGGCTTGAAAAAGTTATTTTACGTCTCGTGTGTTGAAACACTCGCTACGCTCGGGATTCTATTTTTGAACCACTTTGTTGTCAATCATAAAATCCTTTCGCTAGCTCGTGTTTCAAATGAACACTCGCAGGTAAAATACAACTTTCCCCCATTAATTGTATATAAAATAACTATTAATAAAAAATGCAATATACATACATCCAAGTTATTTACACATCGGAATATGATTTCAGAGCAAGTAATATTTTGCGTAAAATCAATCAGATTTAAACCCTAATTTAGGATTCTAAAGTCGGAAAGCTACTCGCAAAAATGGAAAAGATTACCTCTCAGGCTAACCTCCCGCTAATGTGTATTCGCAGGTGATAAACTGGGAGAGCACGCTGCACATCCCCGCGGCGGCGCAGCTGAGCGCGGAGGCGGCGGACCTGATCCTGCAGCTGTGCGCCGGGCCGGCGGCGCGGCTCGGCAAGGACGCGGGCGAGGTGAAGGCGCACGCGTTCCTGCGCGGCGTGGACTGGGCGGCCGGCCTGCGCCGCTCCGTGGCGCCGTACGTGCCGCGCATCGAGTTCCCGACCGACACGTCCAACTTCGACCCGGTGGACCCGGACAAGCTGCGCGCCAGCTCCGGCGACTCGGCGCGCTCGGACAGCGACCCGACCGACAACGGGAAGACCTTCCACGGCTTCTTCGAGTTCACCTTCCGCCGGTTCTTCGACGACGGCGGGCCCGGCATCAACCGGATCAACCTGGACGACTCGGACCCGCAGGGGCCCGTCTACGTGTGACCGAGCGCCGCCGGGCGCGCCCGAGTGACGAGTGCCTTGACTCTCTCTATTAAAACTAGTTTTTGTAACGTAATGAATGTAACGTATTTAATATTAAACGACCGTATTGTTAATAATCCCGGTGATAATGTTGTAATATTGTATCGTTATGTATTTGTAAGAGTAATCTTATTTCTGTAATATATGTGGCGGACGCCGCGGCCGCGGTCGCGTCGCTCCGATCGATGTATACTATTTTTGTAACTAGAGAAATTATTTATGAGATAAGAACAAGCTTACTTGAATTAGCGAATGATTCGACTTGTCTATATTTTCTTATGTATTTATCGAAGTATATATTTAGGTCGCTTGTAGATGTGTGTCGTTTATGTAATTGTAAACCGCCACCGAAGTCATGCATGTTGAACCGAGTCGAATCTGTCCCTCCAAGGAAGTGCTTCCAGTTTGGCCTTCGGGACAGCTCATACTATGTGCCTTAATAACTCGATGTGATTTTTACATGAAAGATATTTAGGTGTTCATACTTTTGATAGAGTTTTGTAACAGACAAAGCTGCGGATCCAGTTTTGCCGCTCGGAGAGTGCAATACGTATTTATTACACGCGGCCGCCGGCGCGCGCCGTACTCAGTACTGTCGTTTTTCAGTCAAACTGTAAAACATTCAAGTTATTAGTAAGGAATTTCGTTTTCACTAACAATAGGTACCCCAAGTTTAACTAGTAGTCGCGAGTAACATAACAGAACAAATCGAGGTGTGATTAGCGATACGATAATATACATGCTTGTTTCGAGTCTATTGTCGACATGTTCACTTGTACAGTACGGTATAAACAAGTCACTTCAACTTAAATTATGTGTTATTGAATGTAAATTGTTTTATTCTGAAATGAAACATGCTTATAAGTAAATGAAAATAAAGTATGGGAACTTTGTTATATCTTTACTTTTTGCCTTGTTTAAAAATTAGGCTTCCTCTCCTTTTTTGCTTCTCTAATGAGATTTTATATTAACCCTTCGTATGTTGGACGGGGTCGCGCACTTGCACCCATCGTCTGTCGCGAAATGGTTTTTAATTATGGTCTATTCATTTACTAAAAAGTACATTTTTAACATGAGTGGATGTCTCTTTTTATAAGTAAACTAGAGGACGCCCGCGACTGCGTACGCGTAGAATTAGTTTCCCGTTACTCCCCCCTTTTCTTCCCGTTGGGGGTCGATTTTCGGAAAATCCCTTCTTAGTGCTCGCTTACATCATGAAAGGAACCCCTGTGCCAAATTTCAAGTTTCTAGGTACAGTAGTTTCGGCTGTGCGTTGATACATCAGTCAGTCAGTTTAGCTTTTTATATATATAGAAGATATAGATACCTGTGCTAAGGGAACACCGCTCTTCCTTATGCGCCTAAAATGGCGCGTCAAATTCAAATTTAGAACTTTTATAAGATTCATTTAACGAATGATGAATATCCATGGCTTTTTGTTCATTAGGATTTGACATGTTTTTAAATTTAAAATCAAATGATGTGACCTTGCACTGCAGACAACAGGGAGTGCACTGATCCGTGCTTAGACATACCAGACGTCGCATGGGGTCCTAGTGAAAAAGGATATACTTAAGTCTTCTGAAGATTAAGTGAAAAAAGGGTTTAAGTCTAGTATACTCAGTCCATGTATATACCCTTTTTTATTACGAGTTAAGTCGACTTGTACCCTTTTTCACTAGGACCCCAACAGTGTCGGACCAACCTTCCTACCAAACATTTCCACCAGTGGGAAGGTTAAACCTGATTCGGTGTAACCTACCAACCAGTAGGAAAGCACTCTTGATAAATGGGAGGTAGGTTTAGGTTATCTTAGATACTCAGCTGGCCCGAAGGGCCAAAAACACCCACAAATAGGAGTTCCGCGATAGGGGACCGCGACCGTCGACACAGTTAAATTCGCTTTTGGTTCGAAAAAAATCCTACTGGTTGGTAGGTTACACCGAATCAGGTTTAACCTTCCCACTGGAGGAAATGTTTGGTAGGAAGGTTGGTCCGAGTCGACATAAACCCCCAATATAAAGGGGACCCCTACTTCAAGCTGATTTTGGTGTATGGCCGCCAGACCCTCCTAAGGCACTTGTCCCACCGCCGGCGAGGGAGCGATTAGCTATCGACTATTTTTTCGCTCAAGAAACGAACAAAAGATAAGTTCCGTGTCAGTATAAGAGACTATTATTAATAGTTGAACGCTGGCTGTTCACACTGCCGGCGAGATCTCTCTCTTCACTAGTTTATCGCAGCGACAAAGAGCTACAAAGATAAAACTTGCTAATCGATGCTCGCTCAGCAGTCGGAACTCACGCCGAGATACCAACCAGCGGTACCGCCCGAGCGAGCGGTGCGAGTAATCGCCCGTCGCAATCGAAGACTCGCTTAGCCCAGCGACAAAACGACGACGCTTCTCGCTGCTCGCCATCTCGTATCTAGTTTCTAGCTTTAATGGCTACTCGCTCATGGTCAGCGGTGGGACAAGTGCCTTAAGCCGCCACTGGTAAGGCAACACTTAGACCAATACAGATACGGACGTTGCAGCCTTCGCGTCGCTTTCAGTGCGTTTGCAGCTTCAATCCAGTTTCTCTAAATGAGACTTCACATGGGCCGCTATAGTTTGTATCGTATGTATGGTTTTGGGTATAACATTAAATTAGACAGAACCTGTTGAAAAATGTTTACATGTAACAAATTAAACATCATAATCATAACAAATTAATATAAGTAACACTTTCTCTTATAAGTATAGGTAGGAACCGATATTGGAGGCCGATGCGCTACAGTGCAACAAGTCTTAATAAGTGTGACGGAAAGAAAGCTTAACGTGTGGTCGGGTGCGGCATCACGACTGCAGACATCCGTCCGACGCCTGCCGTTGCCGTCTGCGGTCGTGATTCCGCACCCGACCACACGCAGCAAGGGTCGGACGTCGGCGTCACTACTGGGTCTACGGTCGGGCGTCGGCGACGCTTGCCGTTGCCGTTTGCTGCCGCCGTCTGCGGTCGGCTACGGAAGGTTGCCGACTGCGGTATGACACCTTTAACCAACTGTTTCTATAGTCGTAACGTAACATTCATGATAATTGGGGATCAAGGTCAAAACGTTTACCCTAGAGGTCATAGAGACCAATACTCAAATACGTATATTTATTTAGGTTAGGTTTGATTAATAAGCAACAGCAAAAATTGAAGGCTTCTATCAAAACATAGCATTCGGAATTATGAAAATTCGGGATTCTGATCTATTCGAAATAATGACTCTTCGGAGTTATGTAGTGTATCCATTTTGCAAATAAGTTTTTTGCTTTGTTTTCTGTCTATATATTTCTGTGCAAAAAAGGGTAAATAAATAAATATTTTACACCCGAAAATCATTACCAGCTTTCTTAAACAGGGCCAGTAAACAGTGTAGATTCTGGAAGTTGCCTGCAATCATCATCACAAATCCCATTGGGGTAAAATCGATTACACTCGCCTAGGAGCGCATGAGAGTGAGCAAAAGAGAAATAGAGTTTTAACACTTGTTGAACTATAGTGAGATTCAATCCCTATCTATTCGGATTAGGATATTACAGGCCGAGACCCTTGGAACTAATATACATGGCTGTAGGTATGTGCTAGGGCAGCAACAAGAAATCTTGCACCCTCTTGTTGAAATCTTCAGCGTAGCGCAGGTGGATGTTGTGCTTGCCGTCTGGGTACAAGTGCACTCTGAAAATACATACGTTATGTTAATATTTTTTCATGAGCATGAAATCCGTCTGTTTAGGAGCTTCGAATCACAGACACACAGACAAATTATTACAAATAACTTGCCAAGTGTTAGTTGTATATTTATTCAAATCTGCTGAAGTCTTATTATGTATGTGATAAGATTTATTTCAACAAGTGACCATTTTTTATGTCATTTGAGATGTTTATTTTTGACTGTTTATTTTTATTAGGTACTGATTAATTTGAATACTGCAGAATTTTCAGGTCATTGTATCAAAATGCAAAAAACACACTTTTATAGTTTGACCTTCAATTTCAGACTCTATTTATTTTGAATAAAAAGATGTTTAATTTATTTATATTTGACTTAACATGATCCACAAGAGTGCCAAAAAAAATGTTACAAAATGTGCAGACACACACTCTAAAACATGACAGACATGAACTCAAGTGTTTCTGTTGATAAATTGTACTGAATTTACGACACATTTCTAATACCGCGTGACCAGCGTGACAATATATCTAAACAAACATAATAATTTTATCTATAGATAACATTTGCCAAGCTAGGTAATAAACATTTATATCTCTTGAGAATACTACCTTGAACCTTCAATGTGTGTGTGTAAATGTGACACATGCATATTGGCAACCATGGGGTCTTTCTCCCCGTACAATATCAGGGTGGGAGCGACAATGTTCTTCAGCAGGCCTGAACAGATGTCGCCATTTTTGGCTTGAAACACCACTGTCATGGAATCCACCCAGGCTGCCCAATACTTAGCAAACAGTTCTTCGCCATATACTTCAATCATAGGTCTTCTCATTTTTTCAGACCAGGTTTTGATGTCTTTGGTTTCTGCAAAAAGGATTATTTGGTTAGACCAGTGGTAGCTCCAAAGAGTCAAGGCCGTCCCTAAATATAAAATAGTGTTTTCAATTTCAACAGGGGATGGACATTAAGGCAGGTTCACAATGTCTCAGCTCTAAGGAAATGAAACTTCAGAGTCGCCACTGGGTTATATACTGTTTTTCTTAGTCTTACATGCTAGGAGAATAAACCTTTTTTTTAAATTATTATAAAATGTTTGTCTGTATTAACCCCTCATATACTGGAGCTGGAGGTAAACAGAATACCCAGTTGAAAGATTATAATATAGCGCAAAAAAATGAGCTTAATTACAAAAAGATATCCAAAATTTTGAATATGGGTTCTTGCCTCAAAGGGTTAGAGATTACTTACGCTGGTATAGTTTCAATTCGTGAGGCAGTATGAGGGAGTTAGTGCCCCATACCACCAGCTTGTTTACAGAACTCGGGTACTTAGCTGCATGGATCATGCTCACACAGCCTCCATCGCTCCAACCTAGTATGGAGTACTTAGGGATATTTAGTGCCTAAAAATAAACAAGAATATTTGGAGTGTAAAAAAAAGTACAATATGTTAAAGTATGTAAGTGAATCATTTACCTTATATATTTCTAATGTAAATATGTCTATAGTGTTTAACTACTTACTTTCATGAACTCAAAGGCATAATGCGCGTCCTTCTCATAGAAGTCTGCGGGAAACTCTCTGACCGGGGGTCTGCTCTTGCCGTAGCCGGGAGGGTCCCACGCCACTACCGTGAACTGGTCCCGGTTGAATCCTTCCACTTGCGGCTTAAAGTCCGTCCAGATGGTGCCGAGCGCGCCCGGGACCAACAAAACTGTATGCGGGCCATTACCTACTTTAACATAGTTTACATTCCAATTGCCCACTTTTACAGTCTCTTCCTACAAAAAATATATTTTATCAATCATAATGAAAACTTTATTTAAACTGCGAGGCCAAAAATAAACTGTTATTTTACCTTAGGAACAGCCGATGATAAATTTACAATTGGAACCATTTTTCGGCAGTTCGCTCTAACAAATGGCAAAACAAACCTTTTATATTTTATTAGCATATTTATACTCCTATTATAAAAAGTCTATGAGAACTTATACAAAAATTGTTATCGTTTAAATAAGATGATAGCAAGTCCAGTCCAATGTTTACAAGTACTAAGGCAGGCACGGCAAGGCAGCACCCAGCAGTCGTTCTGACAATAGCGAGCCGTCAATTCTACTGGTCCGAAAAGTTAATATTGTACTATAAGCACCGTTTCTATCTAAACTACTGGTTTTAATTTTCACAATAGTAACTTGAATTAAATCTTAATTGGTAAGAAATAACTTGGTTTTTTGTTTTATAATATATTTGATGTCCATAAAAGAAATAAAACGCAATTTATTCCCATAATATAATTCCCTTAGAATTCAATATAAGTAACACTCTACATTTCGGACCCTGTTATCAACTGAAAGCACTTTAGTTTGTGATAATCCTGACAACGATTACGAAACGAAACTGCCGCCTAAAACTTCGTTCGTCGTTTCGGTTAAGGTTAAAAGGTTGAAAAAAGGAAATCACTCGTAACGGTTTCGTGGCACCAAATACGGTAAAGGTAAACTACTAGTACTTTGTTCTGTAAAGTAAACATATCTATGTTATGTTTGAGCTACTTGCATTGTTTGTATTTGGGCTGTACTAATATCAGTATTTAGAATTGTATTTAGATCCCTAAAGGGATAAGTTCCCCCTTGTACCTTTTGTGTTTCTGTTTCTTTCTTAGGTTAGGGCGCATAACGTCCCACTCGCAAAACGTCCCTCCAGCAAAATTACGTCCCATTCGCAAAACGTCTTCTCTGCAAATGGTCCCTTATGTAAAATACCCCAATCGCAAAACGTCCCTTTCTTAAATGGTCCCACCCCTTTCGCAAAACGTCCCTATTGCATAACGCCCCTATCGCAAAACGTCCCGTCTGCGAAATGACCCATTCGCAAAATGTCCCGTCTGGGAAAAGCTTGTTTAAGTAGAGTCTTCTCATGAAAAGGAACGTTTTGCGAACGGGTCATTTTGCGAAAGGGACGTTTTGCGAACGGGTCATTTTGCGAACGGGATTTTATTTATGTGAAGGGAAGTTTTGCGAACGGGACCTTTTGCAGAAGGGTCATTTTGCGTAAGGGACATTTAGGAAAGGGACATTTCGCGAAAGGGACGAAGGGACATTCTGCGAGTGGGACGTTATGCGCCCTAACCCTTTCTTAGTTTGTTATTTTCTGTTTGTGTAATAAAGAGTTTACATATATTGATTACTCGGCTAAATTATAAAGAGAAGCAAGTGGCTTAACATTCCCGTGTTGTTTGTGCCTTGTGACTGTACTTCTACAGAAGCTAGGTAGCTAACGCTAGGCTTCTGCGTCAGTGATAGATAGATAAATCGTTAATTGTCATACCCAAGTGACCGATGGCGCGCACTGGTGTTCTTCTCAAACCATAAGAGATTGCGGTATGTAAATTTTTCGGTTTTGCCGTATTCAACTGCATCCTGGTCTTTTCTTACCCCCTTACTAATAAACGTTGAGTAAACATGGTATGCTACTATGCTCCCGACGAATTAGATCACCGGGAATAAGGATAATGCTATTCTTTGATATCTTAAGAATAAAACCATTGTATTCATATTAAAAGTATTTTATTTATTTTAAGTAGTACATAAGACACTTTCTAGCAACATTATCTAGCGTTATGTGAAAGCAATGCAACCATAAATTGGTTAAAATAAATAAAACTGGTGTTAATATCTTCAGAAATAAAAATATGCGGTTGTGACGCGATCTCTCGACTAATACTTCACTTATATGTTTTTAACATAATTTAATTTTCTTGCGAATTACACATTTTGGATGTGATATGATAACAATAAAGTAATTAATAGTAAAATAAACCACAAATAAGTATGCTTATATAGACCAGCTAAGTTTTAAGTAAATTCTATGTAATTTTAAAGTTGGTGACATTTTGATGGTTTTAGATGCGAAACATTTAACCACCAAAAAATGGTAGACTTAATTTTTTAACTAAATAATACATTTAATATTTTTAACTGAACAGAAAATGCGTTAACTGGCTATAAAGTTCAGGGATATTAAGCAACCCTGTTCGTTTACCACCACTAAAAGATTTAATCTAACAACACGAACACGCAACGTTCAATGAACACCGCGACTCATTCAGGCCTCAATCACTTAAGCGCATACTCATAATAATGTTATGATCCCAGTACAATGTTTAAGGTGTACAAAAATATTGCTATGGATAACTTTGCTTTAGTATTGAACCTAACGGACGTACAAAAGATGGATCATGCTATTGCAACCTATACTGGCGTCGTAAGATTTTTTAACAAAGCAATGCATGTTAGCCATACGCAGGCAATTCTTGCAACCACAGACTATAAAAATGTATGTCAAAAGAAAATTAGTTTAAGTATACTTTATCTGTGTAGAGAATGAACGTAAAGACAACCACGTGATACATGCTAACCAATCAAGACAGACCACAGACACAACACTTATTCAATAGACAAATAAAGAAAACTATTAAGCATCTGTGGTCTGCCTTGACTGACTAGCACAAGTCACATGGCTGTTTACCTTAGTTTACCTACGCGGACAAAGTATGCAAGTCTGAGCCCATTTTAATTAGTATAAAGTCAGGACATGAGACTGAGATCACAGATATCCCTTAGTCGAGCTCGCCGGCGTGGCAGGCGTCCTGGTAGGACTTGCCGCCGGTCTGCTCGGGGTCCAGCTTGATCATGTCGTCGATGCGCAGAATAGTGATTGCGGCCTCGGTGGCGAACTTGAGCGACTTCACCTTGGAGATGGCAGGCTCGAGCACGCCGGCGGCGAGGTTGTCGCGCAGCGTGCCCTCTGTCAGGTCCAGTCCGACCCACTTGAGGTTCGCGTGCTCTGTCTGATATCGGATATAGATTAAAAACGTTACATACATACATTAAATCACGCCTGTTTCCCAGAGGGGTAGGTAGAGACCACTTCTTTCCACCTGCTACGATCCTGACAAATCTCTTTTGCTTCTTCCACATTCATAGATCGAGTCATGCATGCACGTCGGTTTCGGGTACATAAGATTCGACGCTTTTCGAGTAATTCTCCAATTTATCACAAATAATGTATGTAGTACTGATTTTTTTAAGAAATCCTTATTTTTTTTCCTTTGTGTAACGAAAATGAACTAAACTAATTGCATGACTAAAAATCGTTAAAAAATGGAAGAAAGTTAACGTTGTCTCAATCAAACCCTTGTAAGTTCAATATTTTTGAAATTTACACTATGGATCCATGTCATGGATAATACATAAATCTGTATTTACTGTCAAGGACGAGGGGAGATAACAGAGATTATAGACAGGCACAGCTCGAATTAAGAGAAGTGTTTTCACTATAAATTGTGGTCCTATAATTTATTAGTCGATAAATTACGACAACGCAACGCGATTAGCCTAGTAGGTTGTGAAACTTGCTTATGAAGGCAGCAGTCGCTGATTCCAAGGGCAAAATTAAATATGTGTTCCTTAGTCCTACATTTATTTCTATGTATTAAATTTATTTCTCAGTTAAAGCCTAACTTACTTACTTACTTAGCCTACTTTAGAAATATGGTAGCATCGTTTTAAAAGGCCATATTTGACAGCTGTCAACTCAATACAAAACATGTTTGAGGCTATATTATGAACCGCATTGAAAGCTGTCAAATCGGCCTTCTAAAAATGGCGCGACTATAGGTCCAGTTTTGGTAAGATTGTGTATTGAGTAACAGATGGAATACCTTGGTCTGCGAGGAGTTGTGGTAGGCGCGTAGCTTGGCGACGAGGTCGGTGGCGTCGCGCGCCGCGTTTACGGCGAGCGTCTTCGGGATCACCAGCAGCGACTGCGCGAACGCCGCGATCGCCAGCTGCTCTCGGGAGCTCTGCGGGGAACCAGGGATCGAGGTTTTAGGTGTCATAATGAACTGGTTAAAATGGGGAACACCTTAAAATTCCTTTTGTTTTCGAATATTAATTAGTCCGATTTTTTTTTAGAATCAGACTTTTATATATTTTTATTTAGATTAAATGCATAATTTAATTGCTATACGTAAGTTAGGTTTGATTCATAAGCAATATTAAAAAATAAAGTCTTCTATCAAAACATTGCATTTGGAAGTATGAAAATCTAAATTTTTATCAGTTCGAAATTATGACTCTTTGGAATTGTGTTCTGTACCCGTTAAAAATATTTGAACCACTATAAACTTACCCCCTTATTCATAAACAAACAATAAACATATTTTAGGACCTAAAATTTCACAGAAAGTGACAATGCTTACTTTACCTAAAGGGTGTAGCGGGATAAGCCTTCAAAAATTGCCCCCAAAGCTTTGAGTTCAAAACTACTATCAGTTGATGCCCCGTCAAATGAAAATAATTCATACCAATTTTTAACCCTCTACTGCCACCTGGAACCCTGGAAAATAAGTAAGTAGAGGGCTCATTTTTTTTTTGATAGTTTATATTGATCACATCAACATTTGTGCAAAATTTGACCATTCTCCTTTTTATACTTTTTGAGAAAATAAATAAAAACGTTTTAGGGTTAAATGAATGTCGTGGGGTTCCAGGTGGCAGTAGAGGGTTAAAAATTGGTATGAATTATTTTCATTTGACGGGGCATCAACTGATAGTAGTTTTGAACTCAAAGCTTTGGGGGCAATTTTTGAAGGCTTATCCCGCTACACCCTTTAGGTAAAGTAAGCATTGTCACTTTCTGTCAAATTCAAAGATAAGAACAAACCATATTTTAAGTATCCTTTAGGTATTGTCTTTATGAATAAGAGCGTTAAGTTAGTAATTAGGTTTATGTTTTAAAATTTGACCAAGTGCTTTGCATCAAAATCTCGGTTTTAATTTTAACTTTTTTCTAAGGAAGGTGCATGTAATTGATAAGAGATAATGAGAACAATTTATTTCAGAAATTGATACAAACAACAGAATCAATTTTAAGTGTTTTTCAGGGTGTTAAATGGCTTTTACCCATGTACACACTTGGTTGGCTGATTTTGTGAGTAAAACTGTTATATTCAAATGTCAAGCTTGGTATGCTCCTGACTGTATCTACTCTTATGTAGATTTTTTAAATAAATCAAAGCCAAACTCGCTCAAATTTATTAATTTAATAGATCATTCTTAGATTGTACATAGCTCCTATCTCACAGTCGTAGGCATCTGTTCCCTAAAGACGGTTGTCGCTGAGGATCTATTGCTAAAGTTTAAGATTAGCCTTGAAGTTGTCAAGTTAAAAGGAGAGCGCAGCGAAACGGTGCCATCGCCAGACGCAATAGGTAGATTTGTGAAAGATTTAACACAGCTCCTAGTCCTCAGCCGCTGGCACCTGGCACCTGGAACTGGTGTGGGCGGCACTCACCAGCGTGGTGGCGAAGTTCTCGAGGTACATGGAGAGCGCAGAGCAACGGTGCCACCGCCAGACGCAATAGGTAGATTTGTGAAAGATTGACTACAGCTCCTGGTCCACAGCCGTTGGCACCAGGCACCTGACACCTGGAACTGGTGTAGGCGGCACTCACCAGCGTGGTGGCGAAGTTCTCGAGGTATATGGAGAGCGCGGCCTCGACGGCGCCGCCGCCGGGCGCGAGCCGGCCCGACTCCAGCACGCGGCGCACGGCGCACAGCGCGTCGTGCGCCGACCGCTCCATCTCGTCGCAGTACGCGTCCGTGGGCCCGCGCAGGATGATCGACGCCGCCGTGCGCGCCACCGGCCTGCGCACGATATACAACTAGTATCGGTCATGTTACAAAAACAGTCAATTGGCCGCATACGGGCTCTTTTATTGAGTGAATCTACTAGCGCTTCGGACGAGACCATTGCACTGTGCTCCAAATACAGCTCAAAAATAAACAATAATCACTTTACATTTCAGATCACCGAGGGCCCGTTGTTGGATCAGTATTGGACGGACGACGGATGTAATATGGTGACGAAAGCACATGATGGATAAGACTTATTATTTTTTATTATTAAATTTCGAGTACTATTTATGTGTGAAAATATATGTAGTTTTTGTTATAAATCAGTACATATTTTTTACATAATAATATATTATTATTTGACAACATTGGAGGAGAGAAGAAAACGAGGGGATCTTATCGAGACGTATAAAATATTGAATGGACACTATAACATTGCTAATTTGAAAAACATGTACACATTAAGCCAGGACACAAGGTTAATAAGGCACTCCATGAAACTAGTCAAGTCTCTGTGTGCTAGCAACCCTAGGAGACACTTCTTGTCAAATCGCGTGGTGAAACTGTGGAACACTTTACCAGAAACTGTTATTAGTGCACCCTCAGTGAACTCCTTTAAAAATAGACTTGATAAGTTTTTAAAAACTTTATAGACACAAGTGTAGTGATATACACGCATCAGCTCAAAGAGCTGCTAGTGTATTATAATAAATAATAATAATAATAATAATAAAGTACTGAAATATCACTTTACGTATACGCTCCTCTTCATCTGTAGATGCGGAGAGGTAATTTTCCCTATATAAGTAGATTGCGAGCTATAAAAAGAATGTACTGAAAATACTTAATAAAGAAAAAAATATCATTATTTACTTCAACAATAAAATTCTATAACTTTTAATGCAGTGATGTTCTCTTTTTTTAACCAAATTGTAGTCATATCCATATTACGGATATCGTTCGATATTATTATGACGTAATTTGCATCCGTATTCCGTAGTCCGTATTATTGATCAGTAGTTAACTAATTGTTAAAAATCGAAAATGGAATAGAAATTTTAACACGTTTGCTTGAGAGTTAACCATTAGTTACGGTTTTTAACGATTAGCTAGTTTAACTACTGATCAAACAACAGGGCCTAAGTAAATACGATAAGTAAGTACTTTGTACTAAAACACATTATGAGTAACGAAAAGACTTGGGGGTTCATTTTTGAATACAGAAAACAAAATTTTGCAACCCTAGATTTTCACAATAGAAATGCGAGAGTAAATTTATTGAGAGAGTAAAATGAAAGATTTTTATCTTCATTCAAAGAGATATTATAGAATAATTTGATAATGGCTGTAGTAACTATTACTGACCCCTTGATGAGAATGAGCTGGTCATCACAGATCTGTTCCTGGACAACTTCAGCGGCTTCACCAATCATGCTGGCTTCAAACACTTCCTCTCCTGAAACATGTACATGCATTTAAATATATTTACACTTTAGTGTATAAGAAGCTTGTAACTTACGCCTTCATTTCAATATTGGCATTAAGACCTCTGTGTTAAGAGAAAAACATCAGAATAATTTAACCCATTAGGCATAAACGCATAATAAACCTATTTTAGTAAAAGTATGCATTGTTACTTTGTTAAATTCAAATGTCAAAATGAAAGATAAGGACAAAGCATATTTTTTGCACATTATCTGTGAATATGATGGATACATGATAATGAATACTTTTACTAAAACAGGTTTAATGTGCGTTTATGAATAACTATAAAACGCCCGCGACTTCACGCTGGTGATCGAATTAGCGGAAAATATTTTCATAGTGTACCCCTAGGGTACGCAAGCAATACTCCCTCCAAATTTCAAGTCCATAGGTCCAGCGGTTTGGGCTGTGCATTGTCTGCCAGTCAGTCACTCAGTCTTGGTATTGTTTTATATTTTTATATATTTAAATGGGATAAGATAGCAGTTATACAATTAATCTCTTCTTTTGCTTATTACATAATCATCCTAATTCCGTCTTCCCATGGTTCGGCGATCGGAACAGGGATCCCGCTCAAGGACTTTTTCTACCTCTCCCGTCTTGTCTACGGCATAAGAACCCAAGTGCAAATAACATCTCAATCCAACTTACCCTCCATGTTAGTCAAAGAGGTCAAGAACGTCGCGCCAGTAGCCTTGGCAATCCTCTTGAGGTCAGCCTTCTTGACGCGGCGGACGCCCATGGCACCAGCCTCCACGAAGTACTTGAGGCACAAGTCGTCGATGCCGCCGGTGACCAATACCACGTTCACGCCGGTGGCGAGGATCTTCTGGAGACGCTCCTTCGTGATGTCCAGCTCACGGGCCCGGATGGCTTCTAGTTTCTCTGGGTCGGTTACTAGGATCTGGGGGTAAGATGTTTTATGTGAAAATAGAAAAAAAAGCTCACTAACTCACTCACTAACATATCAAAAGATCTGATTCATACTCAACAGAGCTCTGCTATAGTGTTTTTTTTTAATTATTATGAAATTAAAGAAGTATTTTTCTTAATTTGTTTATGATTGTATGTTTATTTGTATTTTATTGATTGTAAATTACATGAAGTCAAACTTCATTGCCTGCTTGTAAAAATCCATTTTAAAAATGGAAATGAGTTTTCGACCTCTAAAAACTTTGAAAGATCTAAGCATACATACAGAGGGACATGTAAAGATGGTTTCTTGGTCTAAACTAAATAGAGACAAAAAAAACTAGAGCACCAAACCAATCAGCAAGAGTATGTAGTATTTACCTGCACACCCATCTTCATCTTAGTCTTCTGCAGCGAAAAGTCCAAGCATGCGATCTTGGCGTTAAGAATCTTCTTAGGCATGGCTTGTGAGGCCACAGTGCAGTTGAGAGCGTAACCCTTTATCAGCACACTTTCGCGAGCTGAGCGGCCATGTGCCTTGAGGATGTTCACTGCCTTGATGGGGTATGCAGCATTGCCTTTGTGGTCAGTGATCTTGATAGCCTGGGCAGCATCTACCACAATCTCGGAGAAGAAGTCAGCATCACTGGTTTTGCAGTTAAGGTTATTAATAAAACAAATAAAATAAAAAACAACTTAAGTATGAAATTTGTTATGGCTTAGCTGCCAAATAAGACTCTGGCAACCTAGAATGGATATGATAAATGTTTAAAGAAAAATTATGCTAAGAAAAAGACCATCCTCACATAACCTCAATATCCTTTTAAGTAATTTTAAAATGTATAAGATACAAGGATATAAATGCAGAAATGTGTTTGCTAGTTTGTTTTTTTTTACTGAGCCACAGACCTATGGTCCGACAGCAAAAATCACAATAGAAATTTACTGCAAGAAGAGAAAAAGACAATTTGCTATATTCTTTAACAGTAGTCATCTGTGACAGTCAAGTTCTCTGTAATATAAAAAAAAAAAAGGATACGCTCCAATAAGTTTTGAAGACATGGTGGTTTTAGCAGCGTTAATGATGGACGGCCTGCCCAGGGACTCCACGGTGACAGTGAGGTTGTCCTGGATGTACTTGACGGCCTCCTTACACGCTAGCCGGTAGCCAGAGATGATACTGGTCGGGTGGATCTTGTTCTTAACAAGCTCGTCAGCATTCTGAGAAAACAATGTTAGGTTAGGGCTACCGTTCTTAACTTATAAGAAGTAAGTAGCACACTAGCACATGCTGTTAGTTGTTTTATCTCACGAAAGTTTAAAGAAGAAAGGGTTTGTTGGACAGTGTTTTGATTTGCATTAGAAATAATATATGTTCTGGTAGCAATACATTTCATATGAGGCTTTTCACATCTATCAATTTGATAGATGGTAACAGATTCATATAAAATGTATTTATTTATTTAACATTTATTTCACAAAAAAAGCACAAATAGTGGACTTAATGTCTAATGGCATCCTCTACCAGCCAACCAAATAATCATACAGAAACTAACAAAAGTGGTGCACAGAATAAGAAAGACAGAAAACAAAGCACATATACATATTATGTATTACCACCAGAACACCCAATATTTTGTCAGATCTGACACCCAATAAGTGGAAACCTGCTCTAAAATTTATTAGAAACATATTTACAAGTGGTTGGTAAAGTGTAGTGTGAATTGACGCGATTTGATCTCATATGGTAAAAAAAACACAAATTCAGCTTCAAAAGTTCATCATTATACAGTAAATTAATTTCAAATACCTTTAAGAGTTCAGCAGCAATGATAACAACTGACGTGGTACCATCTCCGACTTCCTCGTCCTGCAGTTGTGCCAGTTCCACCAGTACTTTGGCTGCGGGGTGTTCTACGTCCAACATCCTAACACACCAAATTGTTAAGAAACTGAATTATTGTATCAATAAACATTGAGTATGTTGACATTAAAGTAAACTTTCACATAGTAGTTTCCATCACATGGCAAACGTCATTCCTCAGATAGATACTGCATAGTGTGACTATTAGTGTTACTATCAAATAATTAATAGTACTGCATACAAAAGAGTCACTGTCACAAAAAACCACTGTTTAGAAATAAAATCATGATGACAGACAATTCTTAGATGCAGCCTTTCTATCCCATAGTTCTAACAAGTGCTTTACTAGTTTTACTAAACACATAAATAAATAAATTATGTCAGGGGACAATTACACACAAATTAACCTAGTCCCAAACTACTAAGCTCTAGGCTTGTACTATGGATACTGGACAACGATAAACATACTTATATAGAGAAAAAGATATATAACTACACAGAAAACATCCCAACACCCGGGAACCAAATATCTGCACATCAGACATATATTTGCCATCAGAAATTATATTTGCCCATATCAGGAATCACACCCGGGCCTGGGGCCACCAACTAGGCTAAATGCATTGCCAAAAGAACAAAGATATGATTTGTACCCTGACATCTGTTTAACTAAAGAAGTAAATTGCTTCTGGTACGCCTAAGTTCACTTGTTCTTACTTAAGAATAGTAGCACCATCATTGGTAACTGTAACATCTCCGATGTCGTCAACCATCATCTTGTCCAGCCCCACTGGGCCTAGGGAGCTCTTCACGATATTTGCTATCGCGCACGCCGCGTTCACTGCAATCACAAAAAAATACCCTGTGAATAAACCCTTACATTATAATTATGTAGAAGAAATGTAAGCTACTGACAATTAAATTATTACAAAAAAAAAATGGAAAACTAGGGTAAATAGATTTATACCACCGCTTAAAAAAAAAGGAAATTATTCGTAACTATGGAATAGGTTATTTCTTTGTGTCTAAAATAATAGTGATAAAGTATAAGAGCAAAACACCAAAACAAAACCTTTTCAAGGTAAAATTACGATCCGCAAAATTATTTTGACACATTCTAGAAGATTTCAAGAGTTATTGGTAAAAATAAAACCATAATGCAGCATTGCATGTGATCTACCGGAGACCTCATGTGGTGAATGTTTGCTATGAGTTCTCATTGTTCATTACCATTTTGTGTTCTGACGGGTGCTCCCGAACTTCTAGTCCCTGCGACGGATAACGGAGAAGCAAGTGTCGACATTTTTAATTAATTTCAACACAAAATTCACTAAAATAATCCGCCCGTCACACTTTTCAATTCTGGAATGGTGACCAATGTTGCCAATTTAAAAATTCAGATGACACATTAGTTGTTTATTGCCAGAAACCTAAATTGGAAGCGTTCGAGACACATGTGATTTAAGTTTTTTTTTAAAAGACCGATTTTCTGACAGTTTTTCTTCCCCTATAATTATAGAGATTTCCCCACTCATTATAAATTTCATTAAGACATATTTTGTAACAAATGGGGAAAAATGTATTTTAAATCCGTAAAAATACACTGCTTTGGATGTTGGGGCATGGTTGGGGCCCTAAAGGCAGCCATGTACGGAACGATCCGTCGTTACGATCGATCAACGATATCGTGACGATTCATACTTCTATTGAATTTTTGATGCGATATTGCCACATACAGTTCGTAACGACGGATCGTACCGTATATGGAGCCCCTAATACGATTTTTAAGAATAGTTGTCATCCGCTATCGCCACATCAATAATACCATAGATCCACATACCCTTATAATCTGTGCAGCTATGGCTTTTTGTTGTTTTAAATGTATTATGTACAGTCAAGGACTTTTATTGTTGAGCCACTATGGAACCCTGTCATAATGACAGCGTCAAGCCACATTTAAGAAATTATGCCAAAATAAATGATTAACGTTAAGCGACAGGGTTCCATAGTAGTGGCTCAACAATTAGAGTCTGGCTGTACCTATTATTTTATTATGTTGCCGCAACATGTTACACAATTATCTATTTATTTACTTATTTATATTATAAGGCACAAGCAAAGCTGATGCGTGCATATCATTGTCAGTGGCGTAACTATAGGGTGGCAGAGCGGGCAAAATGCCACGGGTTCCCAGCCTGTGAGGGGCCCCCGGACCGAAAGGCCGTGAGCACAGGAGGAACCTAATAGGTAGGTAGTTATTTCATTTTTAATAAAAGTGAAAGGAAGGGCCTTATCCGACGAATTTGCCACGGGCCTCAGTTGGTATAGTTACCGAGGCTCTATTTTGAAAATCGAAGTTCGAAGTTACGCTAGCTCCATCTCTGTCACTCGTCATTCGAGACTAAATCGCGAGAAAGGGATGAAGCTAACGTAACTTCGAACTTCGATTTTCAAAGTACCTCTGCCTCTGATCCACTGATCATTGTCCACATTGTGAATAGGCTTAACCCTTAATAAGGCCTCGTTAAAGTAAAAATACTAGACCAAAATTAAATACAGTCATGGAATTGCAAGTGTCTAAAGAGTATTAATAGATAATGTCATATTTCAGGCAAAGACATTAAAATGTACTTAGTATTAATAGACGGGGCATAGCGACCAAAAGCGTGATGCAAAACTTGTTACCTCGAGGTAACAAGTCGTTTAGTCTTCATTGACACGTCCAAATAGAAAACTATTACTTTACTTTATGTAGAGAATACCACAGCATTAAGTTCGCCTTTTGTGTATTAAGCGTATTCTTTTGTGCAATAAAGATTAAATAAACAAATAAATGTATAATACAGTTGTTAACGAACGGAAAACTAGTTCTACGCTGACAAAGGCACATTTTTAAAATCAATCTTAATACGATATCAATATTTTTATCGATAGTATTAATACCTCAATAGGTATCGAATTGGTTACATCCTAAATGAATTTTATTATTTAGCGTCACCTACCGTCCAATAGCTGAAATAAGTGTTTCTATTACATTCATGCGTATTTTGCTACTAAACGCTAGATGGCATTCCTGATGCTTATGATCAAAGTTTTTCTATGAAAACGTTTCCAATGGCCACTTTATTACCTACAATATTAAATCTCTTTGATTTCAGGAAAATACAATTAAAATAGTATCATAAAATATAAAATATAGGTACCTAGTAAAGTTCAATTTTAGCTTATTACTTGAGTAATTCCATGTTTTTTGACAAACAAATTAATAAAGTGTTAAAACTTGTGTGACATGATACGTTTCAGTGTGGTGTTTAAAGTTCACTACTCTCCCCCCCCCAGCCGTTTCACCCCCCCCCCCCCCCACCGTGAAATTGATGTTGTCCCCGATAACGGTTTTTTAACATTCTTGGGACAACTATAATTGGTACGAAAAAAAGTGTCAAGGAAAAAATGTTCCTTATTAAATTCTAAAAAGAAAAGGTTATGTATTTTTTCGATAGGCTCGACGGTTTTCAAGCTATAGCTACAGGTCCGGCCACTAATATATCATCTTTGTACATCTCGTACGACGATTCCGATCTGACCGATTATCGTTTTTCGTTAGGTGTTTAAATAATGTTTAAAATGCTGTATAATAAATGTTTGTACATATCGTAGTTTTCACTACTACTATTTTTTATGAACACGTCGGCGATGGCTGTTTAAATGCTTCCTCCGTGAAAACTACGACATGTATAGCAGATAAAAACAATACAATTGGTCAATTAGTTCTTGATTGGTTGACCATTTTGGTAAGTCATAGATATTTGTATGAAGCGTACGAGATGTAAGTACAAAGGCGATATATTAGTGGCCGGTCATACGAAAACTCTCAATTAAGTTGTACGACTATAACACCTAATGACTGCAATGAAAACGGCGAAAATAAACAAAATAAGAAAGTATCTAAATCGTTTATTCCTATTTTGATCGGTAATAAAATATGAAGCTTTTTTTTTTAATTTGCTTCAGCTTTCATTAGACAGACTCTAAGAATGCCAAGAGGTAGAATTCCACTAGAAATCAGTAGGTATCCGTAAACTGTTTAAGTAGGTACGGTCAGCGTCATAAATATATATACGTTCACAAGGTTTCAGAAATATATGTATATACACCCTTTTTCCCTCGCAGCAGAGTCGTGTTTACATATTTTTGAAAGTTCTACTGTGTCCATATATTTGATGCTGACTGTACAACATCGCCATGATACCCTCCTCACACGAAGGATGGAGTCTATATTTTTTCGTTCAAAGCAAAGAAGGGGAGATTCAAAAAAATTGCACGCCTTTGACTTTTTCTTTAGATTTGGGAAAAAAAATCCCAAATCTAAAGAAAAAGTCAAAGGTGTGCTATTTTTTTGAAACTCCCCAGAAGATCTTAAAGGGTAATGGGCGTAACATTCTCCATTGATCACTTGTAATTTCCTTCATATTAAAGAATATATGAGTATATTGTAAGCGCCAGTACCTACTAAGGTCTCTTTGGATTGCGCAAGGGTTGGCATGGCGAGGTAACTCTCGCGATACGTGACTTGATCGTCCGGGCCGGGCCGCTACGTGACCGTAGTTTACAAATTACCTTGGATTCGCTTTTTTACAGTTTATCTAGTTTATAGGCCCATGTTAGGGCGCATGAGTTTTTTCCTGAAGAGAAATCGTGACACAACCTGAGGCCCAGTACCGTGAACCACTTCGATTCTTTCGCCAATACGTGTTAGAGTATCAGATCATAATTATATTATATTGTACATCGTACGCGACGTAGAAATTGAATAGTGTGTGTTACAAAACATAGAAACACCTAAAAGTATTTTTTCCTGAGATACCTACGATCGGAGGGCTTGGGGTGCGGCTCCATTTAGGCGGAGACGAGCGGAGCGGAGAGGAGACGTGTAGGGAATGACCAATCATATTAGTTGAAATCCACATCTCGTCTCCACTCCGCTTCAATGGAATCAGTCAAGCGGAGATGAGCGGAGCGGAGAGGAGACGTGTAGGAATCGATCGATCATATTAGTTGAAATCCACATCTCGTCCCCGCTCCGCTTCAGTGGAAACAGTCAAGCGGAGACGAGTGGAGCGGAGAGGAGACGTAACTGCATTACTACATTGTAATCACTCCACTCAGCTCCGCTCGTCTCCGCCTCAGTGAAATCACTTACTTAACTCTTTTCACAGCTCTGCTCCACTCAGCTTCGCTCGTCTCCGCCTCAGTGGAGCCGCAGCCTTATTGTCTAACGCACTCGCAATCGCAACCGGCTTCAAAGTGGAGCAATTGTTTTCATTTTGTATGCAGACAAGCCTTCGATTTTCAAAATGAAAACAATTGCTCCGCTTTGAAGCCGGTTGCGATTGCGAGTGCGTTAGACAATAATATTGCCTTTGGCATGTTATCGTGTTGTTAACGTCACGATAGTCTTTATTTACTTGACAGTAATGGCGGCCGAGTTAAAAACAACACCATAAATACGTCAAATACGATTTGGATTTTATTGCCTCGAATAGAGGCGTTGGTCAAATACGATTTGAATTTTACCGCCTAGATTAGAGGCGCAGCTTATCTATACTCGAAAATCGAATTCAAGACCAAAATCTGACAGTTCTCATATTGATTATTAAGATATTGAAACATTAATTCATAAAAAAATGAATGAGAACTCGTGTAACCAGTAATATTAGGGTAAGTTTTATTGATAAAAATACCTAAACTTAAACCAAAATGCAGTAATCACAGCGAATGTGCGCCCGTTGAGGTTAGGATTTTGGTCTTGCATTAGATTTTCGAGTAAAGACCCCGTTATCTTGGAGCACTGACGTCGCTTTTTTGTAGGGATTGAATTTTTATTTTATCGACCGTCTCCATATCGATGTTTGTAGTTTATATTATGCAACCATGTTATTGATTTTTTGCTCTGGTCAATTTCAATATAGCATGGGTATTATAATCACTAGATTAAAATAAGTAGATAAGTTCATTAGTATTTCGAGGTGTGATAACCTGATGTAATTATTATGGAAAAACTATGATAAACAGTGTTAAGTAACGAACGCCCGCGACTTTTATTAATCCCATTCTTTTTTAGTAGTGATTGTCTTTGACTCATTGTCAGTGACATGACATTTAACTCTTAGTACAATACCATCGACATTTAGATAGTCGATAAAATAAAAATTCAATCCCTATAAAAAATATGCCTCAAGATAACGGGGTCTACTTATAACACTGCTATGCAGCCAGTTACAACAATAACATATATTGACGCTGGAAAGGTTAACTTAATTTTGGCGCAAATTGACTTAAGTACCTATCGGTAAAATCAGCGACGTAGTATAACGAACCGGGATACAAGATAGGTACAAGGCGATCGGAGCACTTTTTTAGGACGTTATAAAATCGTTCACTTGAAGCTTTTTGTAAAAGGCCAGGACCAAATTTTCAACAGTTTTATAAAATGACTGTTAATCAATCATAATATCTTACTTGATGTTTGAACGTTTGTTACTCAATCACCCTTCACCAGTGAACGGATCGGGATGAAACTAGGCACACATATAGTTAGCCCTGGAATAGGACAGGCTAGTTTTTATCCCGGAAAATTTAAAAGTTCCCGAGGGAATAACAATAATCGAAATGTACGCGCACCAAGTTGCGGGCAGAAGGAAGTCGTTAAAAAAAGATTTTTACATTTAGGTAGACTTATTCCTGTATCTAGTTATTAACCTAATGATTCGTTAGCCCTTTTTACTACAGCCCAGAAGACTTTGAAAAGTACGTTAGACTTTAGACCTTTTTATACCTTACATCGGATTCGTTTATAACGATTGAAGGCTTGTTAGCTTTACGAATAATATAATAGTTGCGTGCACCCGCTGCGTCCAAACCGCGCAAGTCAGCGGAGGTACTTGAGACTTTATTCTTGAGAATGAAAATTTCCATATGAGTCACAAATCCCACCTACCATCAGAGGCCCGTTTCACAAAGATACAAGTTACAAATTACAAGCGGAAGTCTCTTTCTAACTCTTTTTGTTAGAAAGAGACTTCCGTTTGTAATTTGTAACTTGTAGCTTCGTTAAAAGGGCCTCAGGTGGCCTGTGGGCTCGTTTGCCTTCTCCATGCCTTTAAAAAAACATGCATACAGGGCCTCTCTTACTGTCAATGAAATAAGAGTTATTGTAACGTTGACACGTCAAAGGCAAAACGGTTTTACCCCGTACGTCTCTATTCTACGACGTTTAACAATATCGTTTGTGACCTGTGTGCCGAGATTCTGTGCGGTAAAACCATATCGTTTTTGACCTGTTATATATTGCCTACGTTTTGATAGCTCTTATTTACTTGAAAGTAATGGCGGCCTAATTAAAACCAATACTATAACATAACACGTCAAAGACAATATAGTTTTACCGCCAAGAATAGAGCCCAAAAGATTCCTCTCCTTCGGCCGCGATTGTCAACTAACTATAGGTATTTGCTGCTCCTTATTAAACCTTTCTGTTTAATAGGGTTCCGTTAGAACCCCATTATAAATCCACCCTTCTCCGAGTTTCTGCTAAGTCGAACGTTTGCCGTCCAAATCTGCTTACTGTGCAGAGTCTGGGGAGGTGGGATATCGTTTGAAAAGAACAAATATTTTTTGATAAAACGAGAAAAAAACAATCAACGAGTTCCACACGGACGGAGTCACAGGAAGAAGCAAAGTATCTAAAATAATATTTTATTTGGACGAACTTCTTATTAATTAAAGTGTGTAAAAGAAATTAAGTCATGATAAGGAAATCTCGATGTTGTACCAACTTAACCATGTAGGCTTTTCCAAGTCTTGGTTATACAGTACAATATTATTTATTATGTATGTTCAGCGATTTTGTACTGCGCCTCTATTTCCGACGGTAAAAACCATATCGTATTTGGCCTGTTACGGTATTGTTTTGACGTCAGCCGCCATTACTCTCAAGTAAATAAGAGCTATCAAAACGGTGACAGTACGGTCGATAACAGGTCAACTACGATATCGTTATTACCGTCGGGAATAGAGGCGCTGTTCGAACGTTATTTCGGCGGTTTAAAAAAAGTAAAGTAAGTAAACATAATTAAAGGGTAAAAAAACTGTAACTTTAACATTGCGTCATGAAAATTAGTCATAAATGTCATAATCATAACTTTGTAGTGTCCTAAAAAAATTGTGTGCCTTTTAAATAAACAAACTTTATTATTTTATTATTATTATTATACGTCAATAGATGGTACTATACCTGAAATTCAATAAATGTAGCAGATTCAATCCTTATCGTTAGTAGGTAATATATTCGCACTTGCTACGGTTTTGTCTGATATACCATCATTTGTTTTATAGCAGTATGGTTAATTTTCGTGACGGAACTGGCTAAAGTGACCGTTTTTTAACTTTATTCGTTAACTATGTACAATTTTTTGAAAACAGCCTATTTAAATTTTTGTTTTAATTAAAAAAAATAAAATATAATTAGGTACTCGAGTGAACCTATTTCTTATACCTACTTATCCTTATTCATTATAATTGTAAGCTGTATATTAGCTGTGCCCGCCATGCGTTTTAAAAAAGTCGTAAGTGTTACAAGAGAACATCCCGCGTGTTGCCGCTACGCCGTAGCGAGCGCTACGAGTTGCCGGGTGCTACGAGACGCATAGCAAAACAAAGAAAGAAGGAAGAATTGTAGGTTCAACAGTAGTAGATTGTTAGAAGGGATGAACGTGATCAAATGCATTCCGAGATCCTCTGTTCCCCGTGGTCCACCTACGTTAGTCCACCTGGGAATTTTAGCAGACCTTAGCAAGTCGACGGAGCTCAATACATATTCATAGTTATGTTTAGAGGATAGCCATGTATAGGCTGCACAAGCGCCAGCGAGTGAGAGTGAGATGCCGCCATTTGGATAAGGAAGGCAGAATATTACAAGGATAAAAAGCGCTCTTCCTTACAAAACCGCGTTTAGTTAAGTCGAAAGTACGTTCTCTGTGCTACGCTTTCTATCGCATAATTTGTACTCGCGTGCAGCCCAGCCATACAAATGTCACACCCAGAGCAAAGCGATGTACTCGTAACTCCGCGCCGTAAGAGGCCACACATGCTAAAGTTGGTAGTGCTCCGCGATCTGGATCTCAATAACCTATGTGTCTGATCTTTGGATATATTAAACTTGATAATTTTTACTTGATACTGTTGAACGTGAAAACACGATCAGTGGGCTTAGCATGCGAGGCGAGGAGAATACGTCAAACCTCGTCAAACGCGATTTAGTGTCAAATATGTCTATTCCATATGCTAACGTAAGGGTAAACATTTATGGTTTTAAATAAAAGTGTATTTTGTGTGAATTGAGTCCTTTTATTACTAAGCATCTTAAAGTGTGATGTTATGTCATTTTTTTTTTCATAGGAATGACGTAAAATATGACAGTAAATCTCGCGTCTCTAGTTGTATTTTTCAAACATGACACCTTCTTAGCATGTTTTTGGTTGAATTTTCAAAATCCTACGAATCTTGCGACCCTTTTGAACTTTGAACTTTTTAAAACTGGTAAACTACTATTGTAATAAATGTAGTGGTTTTAAAGTAAACATCAATTATTTGAATTTGATGCTGCCATCGATTCGGTTGCTGTCGCACACGATCTGGGCTTCACAGAATACCAGCGTTGCAGCACTAACAAGTGTCGCAACACAATGCTGAGTGAACACCCATATTGATGTCACACTACCGCTTCATAAATGTTAAGATTAAATAATAATTAAAATATATGTTAAAGTTGGTGATGCTGTGTGAGATTGAATTCTTTTCATTTCAATTTTTTTTCAATCACGGCGCGCGAAAACTATCTATATTTCACGTTTTTTGCGCAGAAGCATGTGGCATCATATGTGGCCTGTTAATGCGGAGCGCGGCAGGCCGTACAGTCAACGGCGATTACAATATCCAAGTTTGGACTCAAAAATATCTAAGGTCTTACCACGGAATAGAAAAAACAGTGGAAGTGGCATGAGCTTCGCTTAGTATCAGACCTGTTGTCGCCAATACTCAAACTATCATAAAAACAAAACGCCGGAATGGAAAATGTTTTTGGTGCGGCTATCATTTTTACACTCCGAAATAGCACAATAAGGCATGCTTCTGGATTTATTTCCTATTTTAGAAATATCGAAATATCGAAATATTGAAATAAGCGATCGCGGCGAATGTATGGTAGGTTATGCGGAGCTCCGCATAACTATGCCACACGTTACACGCCCACTTGACACTTCTACTGTTTTTTCTGTTCTGTGGGTCTTACCGTAGCTGTCATAGACATTATAAAGACAAATAACTTCTTCCTTTTACAAATTTGTGTATGAAATATCGTCACTAAGAAACGAATCGTCATTAACTGACGCTGAGTGCGGCCGTCCGACCACATGAATAACATAGGTAGCGGTAAAGTTAACGGTTAGATAGAAACTGACAAGACGTATGGAATTGACATACCTACAAACGGCCGACGCAGTAGATTGTCAGCTTACATAAATTCATAAAGCAACGAACATTTTTATTCATTTCGAAAACCGTTAAGCAACCGTAACCGGTAACCGTCAACTGTTTAGCGTTATGCGTGTCTCGGCCCCCAGATATTTTTGAGTTCAATGTTGTATAATATATTATTGCCGGTGACTGTAACTATTCTAATATGCGATACGTTTATACTGTGGCTTTGACTGCGCGCCAGCGTTTGCTAATGAGCGTAGTTTGTACGCTAGAACTTCCTTCAAGTTGGTTTGGTTTGGCACTTACGGAATAGCACAGTTTCAAGTACTGCCCAAGATGGATGCACATGGGATTCTAAAGAAATGTTTAGCTAATTAAATTCTATATATATGAAAATAGTATACTTACTAGGTGATGGCGAACCTGCTTACAAAGGTCCCAGGGGTGTGATTCTCTCAAAAACGCGGTCGGCGATCGAACGAGTGAATGTCGCAGCGGTGAGTTAAAGTAGTCCCGTCAGAGCGAACAAAACACATTTTAGCGCGTGCATTCTCAATTTGGCAGCATGGCTTCTGTCGATAAGATCGAACGTATAGGTACGGCTCCGATAAGAGCAAACATTTCCGCTGAAAGCACAAGAACATTATTTATGCAACTGGAGCAAAACTTCAGGCAAACGTTCACCGAGACGAATAAGAAGAGAATAGTACCTAACCTAGTTTAGTAACTAACCTGCCCACAAAACAAGGCCGCAAGACTGCTTAATTTAGGAGTTTTAGGACCCGTAAAATCCACTGTTGTTCATTTCAGTAGGTACCTATTACCCGTAATATAAGTATTAGATTGTCAGATTTCGCTACCTAAAATGTATGTCACGCACGATTGACGGTGGTTTTAATTCCTGCAATTCCTTTAGTAATAAAATGAATCGCCACCCTCAGTTACAAAATATTTTTTTAGATTTAGATCTAAATGCCCGTATTTTCCATTAAACGACACGGTGCGAAGTTCGTTTTTATTACCTCACCGCGCTTGTTCGCAAGTCGCATCTAACACCGAAGTAGTCGGACGACAAATTTCAATTCCGACAATTTTGTTGCAGCTTTTACGACCCGCGTCTGCACCCAGCTAATATCCTAAGTAGGAGTCCTTCGCACATTAGGATGCGAGTGTGGCCACGTTAAAGTCGCAGAGCAAAACAAATAGCGGGCGGGAGCGCGCAGGCGCGCGGCGGGCGCACGCACGCGCCCCGCCGCGGAACGTCAGTCGCGCGCCGCCCGCCGCCGCGCTCGGTCCCGCGCGTTCCCTCGCTCCGCGCCGCCACCACGCGCTAAATGGCGCCCTGACTGGGACCTCGCTCACGCGGGTAAGTAATTACATAACGCTTCCCAGCCTACTCTAAGTCAGCAGATCAGCACCCGCAGGCAGCGGGCGGGGGTCCACGCAGCCTCCCGAGGGCGTGGTGCGGCAGCGCCGCGCGGACTCGGCGTGCGGCGATAGCGCCTGATAAGGTTGCGGTCCATCCACTGTCAACAAACCCTTATATTACATAAACCTCCCCGGCCCACGGGCTGCTAAACCGTGAAGATGTCATCTCGAAGACGTGCCTATTGATTTTCGCGTCGCGTTCTACAGATTGTGCCGCGCCGGAGGACAATTAGATATATTGTCGCAGTCTCCTTAGCATTCAGCTGCGGATCCCGCTCGGAAATCAGGCCCTTTTGTGACGCCGACGTGTTTTATTCGGCAATTATTCTTCTTGACGTAGGTTATCGTGCTGCGGCGCTGAGGCGGTTTCATTTGAAAGCTATTTTTAGAGATGTCTGCCTCTTAATGCTGATGGCTCTTAGGTTTAGGAACGATGAGACTAAACTTAGCTGCTTGGTTGTTTAAAATTCTGTTTTCGTCGTTCTTTAGTCTTAAAATAATTGTTGTTGTTAAAAGTTTAGTGTGACTAGATCTTGCACTGTTCACCGGCCTCGCGACTAATTGGAATCTTGTCATTATTTAATGCTGTATCGTATTAATTTGAATTGCACTCTTATAAACTTACTTAGAAAATTCCTCACTTCACTGTAGGCAGTAGGGACTATTAAAGGCATATAAGACGCTTTCATCGAAGGGTTCTTGGGTTGTTTAAGGAGAACGGCGCTGCGGAAGTTTGTAAGAAATATTTTCACATCTAACCTTTCACATTGAACACCAACTTCAAGTACCATTTACACATAGGTACATACAAACTAATAAACCCTATGCTTTGGTTAAAATATCGATGGCCTCGTTGGAAAATATATTACCCGAGGTATCCCGGGTTTCACCTTGAAACCGGGAAAATAGGAATCGAAAAATACTTACTTTTAAGGGTTCAGAAGTCAACAAGGAACCCTAACACGTATAAGGCTAACAGTTTCGCCATGTCCGACTGTTCGTCCGTCCGTCCGTGGTTTAACTCGGAGCCTCTAATACTACAAAGCTGTAATTTGGCATAGTTATACTACATATTAATCACGCCAATAAAGGTGTAAAATAACTCAGGGTGGTGTACCTACTCAGGGATCCGTTTGCAAAATATTAAGCTTTGAGGTAGTGAGATGAGAGACAAGTGCGCCAGCCAATTAGCTCAAGCCCTGTTTTTGGATATGTTAAAGAATTTAGGGTATAAGTACTTATACAACGAACTTGAAAGGAAAGCTATCACCACGAAGAAGACTACATTGGTTTTTACTTGAGTTCCAAGCGATTAAAATGTGTATACTTGCCTGAAATAACTTATAAACCACTTTAAATGAAAAATTTAGTTTTTAAGGTTCCGTAGTCATTCAGTCACAGTCTGTCTGTCTGTCTGTCAGAGTGGGGAAGGCAGAGCTACATACCAACAACTCTAAAAAACTTGTTGTTAATTCTGTAACCACATTTTGCACAAACAGGCTGAGGTGTTTACCATTGTATATTAGTGACAGGTTGCGCATAACAATACACACACACACACGCACATAACGACCTTAAAAGCAAAACTATCACGACTTAGTAGATTTGATTGGTGCCTGATATACAGGCGGTTAAAGTATTTTTCACCTCAGCAGCTCAAACAAGCAGGTTTTGCTGCTTAAAAACAGTGAGCAAAATTCAATTTTGCTGCGAGCGTGAGGCAAAGTAGCTTTTTAATTATTTTTTTTAAATGCCGTGAGCAGTGCTGGGTCTACTCACAACATTCGATAGAATTGAACTTCACTTTGTTCTGTCACTTTCACTTCGATACGAAAAAAGCGAGAGATAGAAACGAGTTGATTATAAGTTCGATTTTCAAATTCCATACCTAGTAGGCCCTAAAAGAAACAAACAATAAAACGTTCGGATACACTTATAACCGTAAAATTGTAAAAATCTGTTAAAAACTTAAAAGTTTTAAATGTGATTATTATATTTTTATAATCGAATTATATTTTTTATAATAAAATAAACAGAATATTTCATAAAAAAATACGCAGTTAATCATGTACCCATCTACATGATTTATCGTTTTAACAATCTTTAATTTTGTTACATAAACCGCGGGTGCAGTATCAGAACGCATCTTTAAAAAGTAGCGGGATTATTTTTATTGCTTTTGTTTATAGTTCTGTTACGCTATCAACTTTCGATACACGTTGAATATTATAAAAGAACTTAATGATAAATAAATATGAGTGAGTCCAGTGACGAAGTCTGCTATTTAACACCGGAAGCATTAAAGCAGAGCGTGTAAAAAATGCAGAATTAAGTTTCCTGCCTGAAAAGTCTCGCGAAAAATATCTAAAAGCGTAAGTATGATATTTTTAAGCAATGGAGACTTGCAAAGGGTACTGTTAGCGTACTTACTTCATTATATTATCACAATCATAAACGGAACAACCGTCTACAATGTGGAGTATTTACGCAATGTTGAAAACCACAATAAAGACAAAAGTTGACGTGCACATTGAAACCTATCCCAAACTTATTGCATTTTTGGAGATAATGTGTCGGTAGGGCGCGAATTGCCATCTAAGGTTAAAAAGTTTTTTTATGAAGCTCCGGACTACAATTTTCTCGCTATAAACGTGTATTTATCCGTCATAAGTATAAAAATATATGTCTGTGCACACTAACCATTTGATTATGTTCTCGCTGCTGAGGTGAAAAGTTGTATGTGTCACACGAGACCAAAGTTATTTACATCTCGTGTCTTTGAATCCCTCGCTACGCTCAGGATTCTAACCTAGAATCACTCGCTACGCTCGTGATTCTATTTATAGAATCCTTCGCTTACTCGGGATTCAAAAACAACACTCGCAGCAAAAACCAACTTTGCTCTCTTGTTGCACAAATAACTATAGACCTGCTGAAAATCATCTAAGACAGCATGAAATAACTTTAAATAGAAAATTTGTTGATACTCGTTGTTTTTCGAGATATTTTTTTCTGTTTGTGTAGTAACGGCTTCGGAACCCTACACTGAGTATGATCCGATATGCTGTTGATCGGTTTTTTGTGTTTGCGTTTGTAATGACAGCGACGGAACCCTAGTTGACCATGGTACATGCTCTTGCCCTTCTTTACTTCTTTCACCGTGAATGGATTAATGGATAACGATTATCAAAATGATAATGGTGCCATATAAAACAATCTTCGGATTTGTATTTCTCTCTTACTCGCTCTCATACGCTCTTAACCGAGTCTAAGCAACTTAGCCGGAACCCGAAAGACTTTTTTCACCTCAGCAGCTCAAACAAGCAGGTTTTGCTGCTTAAAAACAGTGAGCAAAATTCAATTTTGCTGCGAGCGTGAGGCAAAGTAGCTTTTTAATTATTTTTTTTAAATGCCGTGAGCAGTGCTGGGTCTACTCACAACATTCGATAGAATTGAACTTCACTTTGTTCTGTCACTTTCACTTCGATACGAAAAAAGCGAGAGATAGAAACAAGTTGATTATAAGTTCGATTTTCAAATTCCATACCTAGTAGGCCCTAAAAGAAACAAACAATAAAACGTTCGGATACACTTATAACGGTAAAATTGTAAAAATCTGTTAAAAACTTAAAAGTTTTAAATGTGATTATTATATTTTTATAATCGAATTATATATTTTTTAATGAAATAAACAGAATATATCATAAAAAAATACGCAGTTAATCATGTACCCATCTACATGATTTATCGTTTTAACAATCTTTAAGTTTGTTACATAAACCGCGGGTGCAGTATCAGAACGCATCTTAAAAAAATAGCGGGATTATTTTTATTGCTTTTGTTTATAGTTCTGTTACGCTATCTACTTTCGATACACGTTGAATATTATAAAAGTACTTAATAATAAATAAATATGAGTGAGTCCAGTGACGAAGTCTACTATTTAACACCGGAAGCATTAAAGCAGGGCGTGTAAAAAATGCAGAATTAAGTTTCCTGCCTGAAAAGTCTCGCGAAAAATATCTAAAAGCGTAAGTATGATATTTTTAAGCAATGGAGACTTGCAAAGGGTGCAAACACTGTACTGTTAGCGTACTTACTTCATTAAATTATCACAATCACAAACGGAACAACCGTCTAGGTACAATGTGGAGTATTTACGCAATGTTGAAAACCACAATAAAGACAAAAGTTGACGTGCACATTGAAACCTATCCCAAACTTATTGCATTTTTGGAGAGAATGTGTCGGAAGGGCACGAATTGCCATCTAAGGTTAAAAAGTTTTTTTATGAAGCTCCGGACTACAATTTTCTCGCTACAAACGTGTATTTATCAGTCATAAGTATAAAAATATATGTCTGTGCACGCTAACCATTTGATTATGTTCTCGCTGCTGAGGTGAAAAGTTGTATGTGTCACACGAGACCAAAGTTATTTACATCTCGTGTCTTTGAATCCCTCGCTACGCTCAGGATTCTGACCTAGAATCACTCGCTACGCTCGTGATTCTATTTATAGAATCCTTCGCTTACTCGGGATTCAAAAACAACACTCGCAGCAAAAACCAACTTTGCTCTCTTGTTGCACAAATAACTATTAAGACCTCTCTACTCTGTTTCATAATCTTTTATACCAACTTTAAGTAACCAATTAGTATCAGGTTTCATATCAAGACTTATTTTATTATTAACTAGCTGTTTCCCGTGACTCCGTCCGCGCAGAAAAATAAATAGTAGATTGTTCAACAAGGGACTAAAACAAGCCATAATGACACGAGATGTTTAGCCACGCGAGCGAGCCAGCGAGCGAGAGTGGCTATAGTTCGAGTGTCATTATGGTTGTTTAGTCTCGCGTTAAACACTCTACTTTTCACTTTGAATGCGAGGAAAAAAAACAACGTTCAGTGCGGGATTAGCCACGTACCTAGCAAGAGTAGCAAATGCTACGGGCCCCGCGCATCCACGTCTAACCTCTAAAATGCTAGTACTTACATCAGTATGCGTATGCGTGTACTCATATTATTATGCATCAGGGTTGACGATAAGATGAATAATCCAGTCGATATTCTCCACCAGAATAACCTAAAACAAACACCCACGCAAAATAGGTGCATATCTAAGTCGATCAGTTGCGGAAAAAAGCCCGCCACAACCTGTAACCTAAAACAAACCCAGGGGTCTCTTTATAGAATTTGCTACGGACCCCGTGCTTGCTCAATCCAGCACTGACGAAGTTCTATACACATTTTTATAAAATTGATTATAAGAAAGTTTCTTACAAATTTGTTCCGCGGTTTTTTCTTTTCTTTTGTATTTTTTTTGTGCAGTGCCGCTTTAAATGCTTGCATATTTAGCCAACAGGTTCAAACTTGAAAACTATTTTAAAACTAATTGGACCAAGCATAATAAAATGAATTCATCCTTAATATAATTAAATATATTCATATTCGTAATCATTAATCGTGTTTCACGAAATTAAATCATTTTTATTTTATATTTTTTCACAGTTGTCATTTTGAGGTTATTTCCACGCGCTGAAAATTGTCTACACCACAGAATAAAAACTAGAGGCATAGAAACCGTACTAAATAGACAGAAAATACATTATGGTTGACTTCTTTTTACTTATGGTTTTCATAGTGAGTTGGAAAGAGATCGTCATTAGGCGTGATTTGGACCTTTAAGCACCAGTGTGGAAGAAAGTAACGCCAAAGAAGACCGGTCGTCGATTTGACGTTTCTTCACCTTCTGATCATGACAGATTAAAGAAGAGAAGACACCTAGGTTTTGTTTCTTTTCCTCTTATCAAAATGTAATCTATAAAGTAGAGACAAGTAGCTAGTGCAACGTTCATCTTATTGCACGGCTTCTAGAAATGCCTTTAGTCTTTATTCTGTGGTCTGTACAAAAAGACTGAAAATAGCAATAAATCCTCCATTCACAAACACCATGATTGGATGTTTAGGGGATTCCAAAGTAAATTAAAACAATTTTAATTTAATCCCTAGAGATTAAAAAAGGAACTTTAGTCCCGATGTGCAGAGACTAAAGTAACATTTTAAGAGCATGAGAAGTGAAAACGTATTTTATGTTCATCAGGGATAATGTAGGATTCTAATGGTGAAAGAATTTTTCAAATCGGTCCAATAGTTTCGGAGTCTATTCAATGCACGCAAACAATCAATCACATCTTTCCTCTTTATAATATTAGTGTAATTAGATACAAAAGTAATTGAAATATATTTTAAAACTGAGCAGGCCGCACTCAAACTCGGTTAATGACGATTAAGTCGTTCCTTACCGCCTTTCTCAACAGTTTAGAGATACTACTATCTCATGAACCGTGATAGCTAGACAGTTGAAATTTTCACAGATGATGTATTTCTGTAATACTAAAAACAGAATAAAATAAATAATTAAGGAGGCTCCCATACAACAAACGAGATTATAAATAGAAAATAAATAGAAAGCAAGAGCTGCGCCGGGGTAATCTTTCCGTTTTACAGTCGCGAACTGATGTAAATCCTGGATTACTTGAATTAGTTTGCGCTTTTACTATAGGGAATCCATTACTCCACGAAGTCTTGCCCTACTACTTAAATTATATACTGACGCAATTATGTAGCGTCAATGGAAGTTTCAGGGAGCACTATGGTGGATTTAAAAGGCTACCACGTTTTAAATGATCAATGAGTCAAAAATTATTGTCCTAACATAAATTAAATATCTTTTGATTTCAATATATAATCATATTTGACGAATCCTAACATTTATTGAAGTACCTACCCTTTCCATTCAGCATTTAATTACACCAAGATTTCGTGCCTTTATATGTAGCAGCCACATTCGTGACTTTGTGCCCCGTTTGGCGGTGCTCCTGTTTTCTGCTCTGAAGGTTAAACGTCGCTCCAGAGTTCAAATTAAGAACGTCGGTTCACCGAAGGGTCGCGATAGAATGACACGACTTTATATCTAGTAACCATGGCATATTAATTTCACATAGTTCTCGATAAAAATCCGATGAATACCGTTTATCTTAAAATTTAGCTCTTCATTTGATAGCGAAGATTACCGCAGAGCCTCGGGTACTTCCAAAGAACCAAATAAAAAGGCGAGGTCAAAGTTTCTCCATCATCGACACAAGGTCTATTATTGCTCGATTCTCGCGCATTTTCGTGGTTCTTTACCTAATATTTATGCTGGGAGCCTCGCCGGGTCAACCGTCGCATTTATATGGTAAGCCAAGTATCCTGTAAGGGACATCTATTACATGTTATTAAAAAGGTTTACAGAGGCGCTTACACTGTCTCGTGTACGTAACGCAACAGTAAACAATTTAGTTTTTATTATAAGTAGTTATTAGAATGTGCATTAAAGCCGTCCGAAGTGAACATTTAACGGGTACCTACGCGGGCAATAATGGTTCATTTAATTTAAGAGCGTGCAGTCAAGTTAAATTTCCGTAATCGTTAAATAAGTGGAGTTCTGCCCAACCACCCTACAGTATTTAGGAAACCACACTTCTGGAATAAACTGTGTCATTTTTTAAAGGCGACGAAAGGCCTCCTAAGACTGTTTAACATTGTAATGTACTATCAGCCCAATGGAACCTTGACCCACAATAGAACTGCGTCACAGTGACGTTAAGATTCAAGTCGTAAGAAGTGTCAAACAAATTGTTTTATAATGACACTGTGACATCGTTCTATGGTGGGTCAGGGTTCCATTGGGCTGATAGTACAAATTTAACTGTGACAGAAACAGAGTAAGAGGATGTTTTATGAGTAGATCACTATCCGCATTTCCTCTTGACAAATACGATCGGAAGCATAGTACGTAGTGAAGACGTGATCAGAAACTAGTTTTTCAGACTCGGTAATTGATGGCCATTTCCAAGCAATGTTATTTACAAGAAACCAAAGCTATTTCTTTTTGGTTAACTTTCCCCTAAATTAAATCACCGATAGTAAATCATGGTTACCCTATATTTAGAATCATACGCTCTTTGGATCCTATTCAGAATGTTTTACTTTGATGTCACTTCAGTTACAGTGACAATTCAAGTCAGTCATTGTCAATTATTCGTTTTGTTGTTTCGTGGAAATTAGAATAGTATTTTTCACAATCGTGTTATAATAGAGAGCTTTTTATGCCCGGTTCCTATATTCAAGAAACGAATCGTTTTCCTTACGTCTCGTTAAAATTTGACATTTGCTACGTACAAAATGTGTCAAATTTTAACGAGACGTAAGGAAAACGATTCGTTTCTTGAATATAGGAACCAGGCATTAGTCGAGTATCGTGTTTAGGCCACGAAGCTTGCTGAGTGGCGTAAGTAAGGTACGAGATTAAAATTAAAATTGTGAACAGTACTTTTTGTACGAGTTCATTAAAAAAGATGTTTCGTCACTGTCACTACTCATTTTCTTAGTTTTTATTTAAACTTTTTAAGCTTAGCTTTGAAAAGAAAAGTTGTCACAACACCGGTAATGTTGCAGTGCTGCTGTGCTGTGATTGACTTAATACTACCCATTCACAAAGCGTAGTGTTTTTTTTTATGGCCTGGATACAGCAGCAAGTTTAAGTAGATTTTTGACACATGACGCGACGCTGCTACGTTCCGAAACGCCATAGATTGGCAATTTTGTATCGGATCGAGTGGTCTTAAACAAGGACACATATTATTGAAATACAAAGTTCTATTTCCTATTTTTTTTTGGTTGTTTAGAGCGTATCAAAATAGTTATTCTGTCAAGTATGGTGACCACACTGTTTACAATAAATTATTTAATTTTGATCATTGCGTGATTAAGTCTGAATACTACCTCTAAACATCTTGTTAGGATGCCACTTTAATGCTTAATTAAGTCATATCACTTTTAATCACGTCTTCGATTTCACCCTGTATACACGGGCTTTATTCTACGCGGTAAATAACATTGTTTTTGTTATGTTATCGTATTCTTCTTCTTTTTTATTAATGGCGGCATACCGCGGCATTCTGCAGTGATTTCGAAATGTCAAGTGAGTAGGGTAAATCAGTACTTAAATAGAATAAATCAAACTAGGTACTGAACTACGTGTACGTATACGTACTTGAGATATGACGATACATAGTTGTATCGCTTAGCGAGAAATATGAGACTGCCAGCGGTATCTAATAGCGATCGGTCTAAACGACTATCCATGTCATAAGCTTAGCGAAGAAGTATGCACCGACACATTCTGCTTACATAAGCAATACAGTTAATGACCAAACAATATGTAGAATAAAAATTTGGAAACATTGACGCACGGCATTTGTTAAGATTTTTAGTGCATTTATATTATTTTTCTTTTAGAAAGATAGAAAGAAATACATAGAACACATTTGTAACAACTCAAAGGTAAGCACTTAATATAATAAACTTAAAGAATAAATAAATAAATAAAATGCCAAAGAATAGCTTGTCCCAAAACTGTAATTTTTGACAGAAACTTATTATAAATGTGATTGGCGAAATAATGCTGGGACTCTGCTTGGTAAACCTAATTACTTTTGACAAGTTATCGGATGGATTTTAATTCAGCCGCCATTACTCTCAAGGGAGCTCTGAGGGGCTAGACAAGGTGCATTACGCTAGCTAGCGTTTCTATTCGTTACGTTTTTAAACCAATCACGTCACTTGTAGATCACGTGATACGAAAAGTCACGTGATCTACCAGTGACGCGATTGGTTTACAAACGAAACGAATAGAAACGCTGGTTAGCGTAATGCATCTTGTCTAGCCCCTCTGGAGTGTCAAGTGGGCGTGTAACGTGTGGCATGGTTATGCGGAGTTCCGCGCAACCTAGCGTACTTTTGCCGCGATCGCTTATTTCGATATTTTGATATTTCCATCTTTCTAAAATAGGAAATAAATCCAGAAGCATGCCTTATTGTGCTATTTTGGAATGTAAAAACGATAGCCGCACCAAAACCTTTTTCCATGGTGGCGTGTTGTTTTTATGATAGTTTGAGTATTAACGACAACAGGTCTGATACTAAGCGAAGCTCATGCCACTTCCACTGTTTTTTCTATTCCGTGATCATAACATAACGTTGACAATACGATAACATGTCAAAAGCAATTTACGGAGTAGAATATAATTATATAGCCCCTGAGCGATAATCGACAGACATGACATGCATAATCGAATAAGTGATAATTAGCCCAAGCAACGAAGCAAACTCAGGGGAAATAATTCGTGTATAAGCGAATTTTGGCATAGTTGTAGGGAATGGTGTTATAAACCACATACTAAAAGTACTGACGGGTGGGGGTGGAGCTAACGGGTGGGGGGGGGTCTAAAGGTCCCTTTTTTTAGTTTTTCGTAAATAACTCGTAAACGGTGGCCCATAGCAAAAAGTTTTCCATTACATGATTAATCTGCATAAAATTCTCTACAAAAAAGTTTATGACATTGTTTCTCTGGGATCAATATTTAATGAGATATGGAGGGAAGAATGATTCCCGAAAGGCCATAATCGGGTTTCCATTGTAAGTCGGCCCTTATATCAAATGAGCTCGGGTTTTTTTTGTGAGTGCCTCTTATAGTGAAGATTATTTATGCTGAGTATCAACATCTTAATTGTGACAGTTCTCGACTTATGATTTTTTCAAGTTTTTTTTTTAATTTCCTGTTTTTCGGGATGTATTCAAGCGATTTGGTTCAAACTTTGGGATGATGTTCTTTTTATAGATTTGCACCGCCTCCCAAAAGACAAATACTAGTTATCATATAAAAAAAAGAAAATGAAGACCAAATAAAAAATAAACATTATTTTTCATGTGGTTGTGAAATAGTGACACCTCTAGATTTTTTTCTCAGAATAGACCATACATTGGCACTACTACTTGCCAAAATAACAAAATTTTCCAGGCGGTACTTCCTATCAAAAATCAGCAATATGTGTGGCCAATACCCTAAGCAATAAGGCAAAATCAGGGGAAAAAACTCGTTTATAAGCGAATTTTAGCATAGTTTTAGAGGACGGTGCTTTAAACGGGACTCCTTTGACACGCATAATTTTTTTACTCATAATGTATCATTACGCATGGAATCGTTTGTCATAACACCCTTTTAGGCTGACGTTGCCGAAGTTAATAAACGTCCGTTGTGTAGATTAAGTTAAATTAGGTAAGGTTAGGTTATAATAATAATTAAAACAAAACCCTTTCTATTGTAAAAACCGTTTTATGCGTAATGATACACTATGCGTAAAAACCATTATGCACTTGACCGGTTTTCAGTTTTTTTTTGTTTTTTTAGGGTTTGTACTATGTACATAATAATCATGCCAAATTTGTCGCTTGTGTGTTTTACCATCGTTTGTAATGAAATGTTTTTTTTATCTTAATTTTGTATTGATTAATACAAACTGACAATGTCCTAAACAAAGCAAGAAGGACGAAGGTCTTCGATCATTGAGTGCGAGCGGGCTTTGCCGCTCCTATTTACACTCCCTGCAAAGAACTTTGTCGCAGTATATTATACTTCCATGTATAAACTAAAGTCGCACATTTTCACACTGAACGAATTTTACGATTTAGATGTTAGTGCGTAGGTAAAGTATTATAGTAGGTACTAGGTAGATGTAAGTGTCCAATTAGTTTTTACTTCTAAAGTTGAATAGGTAATTAAGAATAGTTAGTGTACATCGGTATTTAATTTTTTACATGTTTAATTTTTAGTACTGGGTGGTCGAAAAATAATTATTGTACCTGTTTAATTTTTACATGGTTAATTTTCGGTACTGGGTGGTTAAAAAATAACTTAACCTAACCAAGCCTATTTGGATTCTGGATGGTCAATAAAAACACTCTCTTTCGCATTTATAATATTACTAGGATTAGGATTTTTATTTTTATTTATATACCTGCCATACTTAAAGAAATGTAAGTTTGTTTTTTAGTGTCCATCTTCTTCCTTCCATATCTCATTAAATGTTGATCCCAGTAAAAAAGTGTAAATATCTTTTTTGTAGAGAATTTTATGCAAATTAATTATGTAATGGAACATTTTTTGCTATGGGCCACCGTTTACGAGTTATTTAAGAAAAACTAAAAAAAGGGACCTTTACACCCCTCCCTACCCTTTAGCTTCTACCCCACCCATCAGTACTTTTAGTATGTGGCTTAAAACACCATCCCCTACAACTATGCCAAAATTCGCTTATTCACGAGTTTATTGAATACAGAAAAAAAATTGCATCTTTTTTATTTGGTCTTTATTTTCTTTTTTTTATATGATAACTAGTATTTGTTTTTTGGGAGGCGATGCAAATCTATAAAAACAACATCATCCCAAAGTTTGAACCAAATCGCTTGAATACATCCCGAAAAACAGGAAATTAAAAAAAAAACTTGAAAAAATCATAAGTCGAGAACTGTCACAATTAAGATGTTGATACTCAGCATAAATAATCTTCACTATAAGAGGCACTCACAATAAAACCCGAGCTCATTTGATATAAGGGCCGACTTACAATGGAAACCCGATTATGGCCTTTCGGGAATCATTCTTCCCTCCATATCTCATTAAATATTGATCTCAGAGAAACAATGTCTAAAACTTTTTTGTAGAGAATTTTATGCAAATTAATCATGTAATGGAAAACTTTTTGCTATGGGCCACCGTTTACGAGTTATTTACGAAAAACTAAAAAAAGGGACCTTTAAACCCCCCCCCCCACCCGTTAGCTCCACCCCCACCCGTCAGTACTTTTAGTATGTGGTTTATAACACCATTCCCTACAACTATGTCAAAATTCGCTTATACACGAATTATTTCCCCCGAGAGGCAGTATTTGGTCTTCGTTGTTCGAACTAAATAATTCGATGTTACGCATCCTTGTCCAATTTGGGACATTGAAGACGTTACATCGCTCGCTTGGTTACATTGCAAGCCCGTATTGTTATTCTCTCGCTTGAACCATTTATTGACCCGTAAGCGCGTACATTAGGTTTTCGAGCATGAGTTCAACTTTGGTCGAATTTTGACGACGCAGCGTCGCGTCGGTAATAACCTTCTTTTTCTCGGTGCAAAAAGTTTCGGAGGGGCCCAATGTGATTGCACACGCCAGCCGAGAGCGGCCGGAATACCCACTAAAAACCCAGCGATTACGAGTATCCCCCACGTCGTTGTTGGCGAGGGCCGCAGGTTCTGACCGTCGGTAAAAATCCTACTGTGATATGACTACGAACTGTAAAAAGTAAAAAAGGGATATGCTAGTTCTTTTTATTCCTATTGTATCTTCTTCTTTGGCAGACAAGTAAAAAAATGGAATTGATTCAGTACGTCCTTGATGTCAAACGCCATCTTATTGAGAGCATTCCGTGTGTATGTCGAAGGGAGAGTTGTACCTATATGAGCTGAGGATGGGTCTAGATTAATTTATGTGAGATTGTGCCTTTAATTAATTCGCTCAACGATTCGAATGCCAATACAAACGTAGACGTATTTGAAGAAGATAACACCCCGTCCTCGTAGCTCGACCCCCGAGGATCAGCGCGGCGTAGGTCGCACGCGAGCGCCTTATTGGATCGCTTGTGTCTGCAGTCGAACGCCTGCTGCACTTTAAAATTGCAATACTATCTCACTGTTCCGCGGTGCTTCTTGATTTATTAGGATAGAAAACATGGTGCCTTTATTTTGTGATTAAATAATATATTATTAGAGATAAACGCTGCTAAATATTGTAGGTCTTACGTAAATTGATCAAAAACCAAGCTTCAGCCTTGTATAAGGCAACGTTATACTTGTAGGTATATATAGAGAAATAAATACTTAGGGCTGAAGGATTTTTTAATCCCCAGATAAAGCTATCCGGAAGGTAAATTTTAGCTCTGTCCTTTTCTTTCATATGACTTCAGAAAAGGATAGTAATACATTTAACTGACGGATAGTTTTATCTGGGGATTGAAAAATCAGCCCTTAATTACATAGAAAATATTTTTAAAACAAGTACTCATCCTCACCATAAGATAAATTAGCTTAATTAATTATATACTTATTTATGTAGGGAATAACGATAATCGAAATCCCGAGCAACATGGGATGCCTGAATAAGTAATTCTACTCAGATGAAGTCGCGGGCCATAAACTCGATATCGGCTTAATGTGTATGGAAATAATCAAATTATGCTGAAACAAAAAGTCAAAGTGATCATTTCCAATATGAACCCACATTACTTCCACGTCACACAGAAAACAACAGTGAAATGTCTGACTGATTAACAATTTGAGCGATATTAATAATGTAAGGGGAATAAACAATATTTTTCCAAAATTCGTACTGTAATCGTAATCGGCCCGAGAACAACTGATACGTGATTTGAAGGTATTAATCACGTTAGTGCAATTTATCGTTTTCTGGGGCAGACTAACTAGGTACAACTTCTTCCAAGGTAACAAAGTTATTTTCCCAGAAATCGATGTTCATTTCCACGGAAAACAGCGTCTGAACGATGAAAATAAAATAAATCCCGACGCTCGAATGTGTAGGAGCGGAGCTGCATTCGTCTCGCTACATCGCCATTTTAAGGACGAACGACAGACAATTTTCTTTATTTGTAAACTTTGCTACTGAACTGTGTATAGTTATAAAAACTTGTAAACTTAAGTAATAGGGTTTATATTGAAGATCGTAGTTTTATCTTTACTTTTGAATGGGGCCTGAGAATTAAACAAGGAAGGCACCTTTTGTAGCCTTTTTGCCACGAACCGTATCTATGTGGAATCAGCTCTCGGCGTCTGTATTTCCGAACCAATAGGTAGGTACTTTCTGCCATTAGAAAATTATCATTTAGCTATCTCGATACCTAATAATCTCGTTACTAAAAATGTTGAATCAGATAAATAAAAAAAATATATGTCTATCAAATCAACATCAAAATAAGACATCAAAACTAAAAATATAAAACTGAATGTGATTCAATAAAAAAAAACTACCCTGTGGCGTTGTGCGAAGATAGTGGAAGCATAATTCCTCTTTGAATAGTTAAAGTGGTACCGATTTATTAATATTTCTGATTTTCCATTTTAACCTTACTCTATGTTGAACTGAACCCTGCTAAGCATCTATACCTACATATACTCGTATGTTACTCCACTAACGCCACAAATGTATGAGAATTTATTGAAAGCGTGCTTTGTTGTAAGCAAGTTATACGCTACAAGTTGCAACGTACGTACGAGTAGTGCAAGTTGAATGCAGGTAGCTTCGGGAGGGCTTTGGGATGGAATGCACAATGGCTGTGGGTTAGACGCGGGATGGAGGCGGGAATTCCCGCTATCTGAAACGTTTCACAGCGCGCATTTGCGGAGCAGTGATACAAGGCAATTTGCAACCTCACCATTTTTTTTAAACCGGTGACTCGAATAGAGCGAGAGTTTTTTCAACCCTATAATTTTTTAGGTCCTTGTCTCATTCAACACTACACTACACTGTAATATTTCGTAACTTACGATGGAGGAATCAGCCAATGCCGTTACATTACAGATTCTATACTTTTTTTATAAATAACGGCTGCACTCACGTGACCAGTAACTCGTTCCCCTATTAACGATTTATCAGACACAATTTTGAAAAAGGACCGATTTCCAAAATGTGTTTGAGAACGACGGGTAGGTAGTCTCTGAAACAAAAAAAACAGTAACGTCAAAAATGTTTACAGTATTTTTTAGCCTTTGAGTTCTCAAAACGATAGTTTTTCAGATTATTTTCGAAAAACATCCGGTATTTCGTAGTAAATACTTCACTTTCTGGTTTTCCTTTGTTTTACAGAAACACAAGCCAAACCACTGTTCCCTTCAGTTTTGACGTAAAAAAATTACCTACAATCGGAGAAGAATAGAGATTTGTGCAAGAGAGCAAAGTTGCATTTTGCTGCGAGTGTGGATTTGTAATCTCGAGTAAGGTTCCCTTTCGAACGAAGGATTTAAAGACACTACGTGATGCAAGTAGCTTTGCTCTCTTGTTGCACATACAACTTTTCAACTCAGCGGGTGAAAAGTTGTATCTTTTCACCTCAGCAGGGGAATATTACATGGTAAATAATAAACCGCATGTTTTTTTATCCACCCTGCCACCCACCCATTTACTATATTGACCTAGCACTGTTCGCGGCATTTTTTTATTTTGATTAAAAAATTACTTTTTCTCACGCTCGCAGAAAAATCGAATTTTACTCCCTGTCTTTTGCTCGCAATAAAATCGAATCTTGCCCACTGTCTTTAAACAGCAATACCTGTCTTTTTGACGTGCTGAGGTGAAAAGACCTTTGCATAGTAGCAAAACCATTTTTTTTCTGAAGCTAAACCGACAGCTTCAGGACAGAGTCAGGCTGCTCTGACTGAAGCTACTGTTCCGTCTCCACTGGCGCCGACCGCACTGCATTCCAGCGCTAACTCATGCCGGGAACTCGCTTGACTTGGGCATAGTCCCCAACTTAGTCCTCGGCAGATTTGATCTTCCACTTAATTAATTGTGCGAATAATCGGTTTTAGGTAACGACTAACGACTAGCTTCCATCGTTAAAGACTTCTATGAGATGATTATCTTCAAAATCGCCGAGGAAGTTCTGACAAACTAACGTTCCTCCACTCGTAGGCAATAGTAGGCATGAAAATCAGAGTAAGTTACCTACCGCTTTGGCCGAGCTGCTCTGTCGAAGAGAGGCTGCGGGCCTATTATGGTCGTGGTTATATAATTATGTGGTTAAACGTGGACAAAAATTTAATATCTGTCACTTGCAGTATATGATAAAGATGCCGTGATAAAGATGACCATAATACGGGCCCTGCAATGGCTGCGAATAAATTATATTATAAATACACACTACAATGTTAATAATGTTCTGACGGGACAGGCTCGTAGGTAAATACTGGAGTCCTAGTAAAAAAGGGTATAAGTCGACTTAACTCGTACTAAAAAATATACACAAACAGAGTATACTAGATTTAAACCCTTTTACACTTGATCTTCAGGAGAGTACCCTTTCTCACCCAGTTCATCGTTGAATTGAAAGTGAGTTTTGGCACTCAATGATATCATTTACCGCCGTACGCAGAGATATTTTAGAGAATGGTCTCTAAAATATCTCCTTTCTTACTAGTTCCTTTTTCAAACTTGTCTATGAAAAATCGTTACTAAGCAACGACTTAATCGTCATTTAACTGACTCCGAGTGCAGCGGTTCACGGGCAACTGGCTAGGGCTAGTTGGTTTTTTTTTTCCTGATCTTATTTTTTCCATTAGCATATTTTCCGATTCTCCTCGTCGCAAATTTTCCCTCTTATCATTAGGCTGAAATAGGAAAGCAGATTAATGTTATCTTAGTTTTGCAGCAAGCCCGAAGGGCCAAACCACCCAGAATTTGGAGCTCCGCTATACGAGTAGCGTGGACACGAAAGTATGTGACAGAAAATAAACGCTTCGTGGAAAACATTACATACATATTACATACATTATAAACTTAATTCGGAATAAATGACGTAACGACAGCTGTGTCATTCCTAGTCCCCACACGTTTTCTTTAATTTCCACAGTCATTGAGTTTTCAGAATGCATATTTTCTAGACCCATTGGGGCTCAGTTCTACTCGGCACAGAGTCATCACAAGATGTCACGTCAAAAATGTATTTTTAACCGACTTCAAAAAAGGAGGAGGTTCTCAATTCAACTGTTTTTTTTTTTTTAATGTTTGTTACCTCAGAACTTTCGACTGGGTGAACCGATTTTGAAGATTCTTTTTTTGTTTGAAAGCTGGTGCTTCCCATTTGGTCCCATTCTTATCATAATGAAGATTTGATGAAGGAGTCTATGAGGAATCGACGGAACTCTTCAAAATTTATAGGCACACCTATAGCGATTTTGGTATTTTTCATTGTAACTCGTGTATTTGCTCTTGGAAAACACTATTTGGTAAAGTGGAACTGATGATGAAAACCACAGATGGCCACCGGAACTCCTAAACGGTATATATTTCAAGGGTGGCGACAAGATATTTCGATTAAGATAGTTGAGCGACTATGACGAAGCATAGGTATGTTTAAGTATTTGACTATGACTTTCCCACGGCGTTGCTTGCGGTGAGATTGAATTTCAATGTTCTATAGTTTCTTATTAATTCTTATTAATTAAAGTGGGACTACATAACATAACAGTATAATTATGATCACTAAAAAGTATAAAATAAAATAAAAGTTTAAAAAAACAAAAAAACCGCCTACAAAAAGCAAAAAATAACTTCATTTAAAATGGTAGGTAATAGGTCAGTCCAACTGAAGTCGGCGTCCAACAATATTTTAACCAAAAGCAGACTTCAGTTGGACTGACCTATTACCTACCATTTTAAATGAAGTTATTTTTTGCTTTTTGAAGGCGGTTTTTTTGTTTTTTTAAACTTTTATTTTATGATAGCAATATGTCGCAGTGTCGCTGTCGTTTGATCTTCTGCATCCCAATGTCGAATGGGTCCCAAGTGTATTGTACGTATTGTACATATATCACATGTTATCGCGTTCGAAGTGTACTATACGAGCGGTATCTGCACTCGTAAAACCACGCGCCATCTTTAAAACGGTTATAAAATGATACCAACATACAGGACGCAACAAAACGCTTATGTTAAGCACATGCGCTTTAAAATTATGGGCTGTAAGGAAAGAATAAAAGGACGATTCTTAAAACGGGTGTATATCAAGGGGATATACCATGGTTTATTAACCGACTTCAAAAAAAAGGAGGAGGTTCTCAATTCAACCGTATGTTTTTTTTTTATGTTTGTTACCTCAGAACTTTCGACTGGGTGAACCGATTTTGAAGATTCTTTTTTTGTTTGAAAGCTGGTGCTTCCCATTTGGTCCCATTCTTATCAAAATGAAGATTTGATGATAGAATCTATGAGGAATCGACGGAACTCTTCAAAATTTATAGGCACACCTATAGCGATTTTGGTATTTTTCATTGTAACTCGTGTATTTGCTCTTGGAAAACACTATTTGGTAAAGTGGAGCTGATGATGAAAACCACAGATGGCCACCGGAACTCCTAAACGGTATATATTTCAAGGGTGGCGACAAGATATTTCGATTAAGATAGTTGAGCGACTATGACGAAGCATATGTATGTTTAAGTATATGACTATGACTTTCCCACGGCGTTGCTTGCGGCGAGATTGAGTTTCAATGTTCTATAGTTTCTTATTAATTCTTATTAATTAAAGTGGGACTACATAACAGCATAATTATGATCACTAAAAAGTATAAAATAAAATAAAAGTTTTAAAAAACAAAAAAACCGCCTTCAAAAAGCAAAAAATAACTTCATTTAAAATGGTAGGTAATAGGTCAGTCCAACAATATTTTAACCAAAAGCAGACTTCAGTTGGACTGACCTATTACCTACCATTTTAAATGAAGTTATTTTTGCTTTTTGAAGGCGGTTTTTTTGTTATTTAAAACTTTTATTTTATGCATGTCAATATATTTTATGAGTGATCTGTTTTGGTGATTTGTGATCGCTTTCTTCTTTGAGAAACATGCAAACTTGAAGAAAAATTACTTATGAAGTTATTTAAAGAAATACTGATCAACTACTGTTTTCTGATTTCGTGCAGGCCCAAATTATACGTAGGTATATAAGTAGCAGTGAAATAGCTCTTAAAATGAAATTAAATGACTGAAGCTATCGGTCTTATTTGATTTACCGCCTGTTTCACAATCGACAAGTAAATCATATTTGACAGATAAATTTAGCCCTTTCTCTGTCTTACACTTGAAAATAGACAAGAAGAAAGCCAACTTTAAATGACAGATAAATTTAATTGTCGATTGTTAAACAGGCCCTTACAATAATTGTAGTATTCCATAAGTTCATACAGAGACTCATCATGGGTATTTACAACTTTTAATTATTTATTTTTACGGCGAAAAAAATCAAGGCAACGAAAAATTTACAAAAGGTAATTAAAAACGCTTTGGTCACTTTACTGCAAAAATAAAAATACTTCAGAATTTCTAATGATAGGCCTTGTTTACACCACTAAATACTACAATTATTCCAAATTTCAGCCCGATAACTTTAGCCGTTTTGAAAAAAAGGATGTTGACAGACAGACGAACGGATGGACAGACAGACGGACAACAAAGTCATCTTATAAGGGTTCTGTTTTTCAGTATTTAGCTCGAAACCCTAAAAAGATGAGGTACCGGAAGGTCTTCCCAAAAAGCCCAGTTACGTAATGCGCCCCTGAAAGTGACTGTTACAACACGATTCTAAAATAACACGCGACTGGCTTTGTATCGAAACTATTAATCTTGTTGCAAGGGTCGATGGGGAGTAATGCAACTTTGTCAAAAGCATTCCGGCTCAAGACTAATAGTCGAGGGGCAGGGATGGGAAATGTTAAAATGTAGACTCGTTATATTTCATGGTGAGAGCTGTAGCTCTATAAAGTAAATGCTTGAATACATACCTATGTTGTACCTATATTATTTCGTTACATGTTTCTTCACTTATCCGTCAGGTCTTATCATCTTGTTGGGCGTACCGGAAAACGTTTCAAAATTAATCATATTAATTAAATTCCATATATTAACAACGGTATTCAATTTTAAAAATAGAAATATGGTTTATTGGTTATCACAAAATTTAAAACCGGCCAAGAGCATGTCAGACCATGCTCAGTGTAGGGTTCCGAAGCAGACCTCGCGACAAACTTAACTTTGCCGTTGGAAAACTGTTATCACCATACATCGACATAGGTCGCGGTCAGTTTACCAACACACCGCAAATACATTTTCGGTAGGTATAAACATTTAAACCGTTTGTAACTCAAGCAACCAATGAAGTCTACTTAGTCGTGATAGTTTTCCTATCAAATTCATTATATGTTCTTTCATTTAAGATATTTTTCAATCAATCAATCAATTATAAATGTTTTAAAAAACAAAAAACCGCCTTCAAAAACGCAAAAAATAACTTCTACTCCTAGGTACTTAGTAGAAGGTACCTATCCTATTAGGTTAGTCTAACTGAAGTCGGCTTTTTGTTGAAAATATTGTGGTCGCCGACTTCAGTTAGACTAACCTAATAGGATAGGTACCTACTACTAAGTACCTAGGAGTAGAAGTTATTTTTTGCGTTTTTGAAGGCGGTTTTTTGTTTTTTAAAACATTTATTTTATTTTACACTTTTCAGTGATCATAATAAGCTTATGTAGTCCCACTTCTTAGTTGATATATGAAACTTTAAGACATTTCAAGCTCGCCGCAAGCAACGCCGCGGGAAAATCATAGTCATTTTAAAACAATTAAATGTTCTTCGTTGTAGTCGCTCAACTATCTTAATCGAGATATCTTATCGCCACCCTTGAAATCGGTACCGTTGAGGAGTTCCGGTGGCCATCTGTGGTCTTCATCATCAGTTCCGCTTCACCAAGTGACACTTTCTGAATGCAAATGCTACACTTGTTACTAAAAATACTAAAATCGCTATATGTTTGCATACAATAATTGAGGAGTTCCCTCAATTCCTCACTGATCCCTTCATCAGATTCAGATTTGCTGACAATGGGACCAACTAGAAAGTATACCCATCCGAACACCGAAAAAAAATTTCAAATCGGTCCAGTAGTCTTCGAGTAATCGGGGAACATACATAAAAAAAAAAAAATATTCCGACGAATTGAGAACCTCCTCCTTTTTTTTGAAGTCGGTTAATAAACTTACGCCTTCATTCCCAGAGCGGGGTAGGCAGAGCCACAGACTCACCAACAACTCCAAAAACTTGTTGATAATTCTGTGACCACATTTTGCACAACCAGGCTAAGATGTCTTTCAGATTTTTAGTATTTGTAGTTTAAAGCTTAATATTTCATAAACGGATCCCTTAATCGAAAAATTATTTTCACAAATCCGCAATATTTTTGAAAGACCTGTCCAACAACACCCCACACTAAGGGGTGACGAGAAAAAAAATACATCCCCACGTTACGTGTAGGGAAGGTACACAAAAAAAAAAACTAGATTTTATTTTACCTAGTCTCTGAGCTAGACTGCGGACAGACGGACGGACGGAGATGGCGAAACTATAAGGGTTCCTTTAGTTTGACTACGGAACCCTAAAAACGATACAAAGAGGTTGGGTCTTTCTAGTAAGCACAGGAATATACTTGTGGCAGAAGGACCCGCTCTTCCAGAAACAATACGAGGTTTAAACAGTTAAGTTTAAGATTAGGTGGGTGATATTTCATTACAGAATAGTAGGTATATAATATAATTACTAGGATATTTTTTAATATTTTGTATTATTCTCGCCCTGTCCCAAAATATTGTCAGCAATATTGCCCGAGAAACGCTGCTGGCAATATTTCCAGTAATATTGCCAGGAAATTAGGGAACGAGTGGTATAGTCTGTCAGTGCTTCCGGTACAAATCCATATAAAGAATACTAACCGCTCGATGCGAGGCGCTGCTGGTCGGGTGCCGGGTGGGTCTAATGAGCTGTGACCTTAAAACTATTAAAAAAAACATTTTTGAGATTCTCATAACGAGTCCTTTAAATTTTCCAATTTACCCCCAAAAGTGGACCCATGTTTAAAGTTCATTTATTAACATTACATGTCCGTGTTTAGGTCACTAACTTACAAATGTGTACCTACCAAATATCAACTTAATAGGTCTAGTAGTTTCGGAGCAAATTGGCTGTGACAGACTGACGGACAGACAGACAGACAAACAGATAGACATACAAACAGACAGACATACAGACAGACAGACAGCAAGACAACGGAGTAATCCTATATGGGTTCCTATCTTCCTTTTGAGGTACGGATCCCTAAAAAGGCCTTGGCAATATTGCCGCCATTGCCGGAAGCCTCGATTCGTCATACGGATAGATTTCTTAAAATTAAAAAATACTCGTATTCAAATCACCTTTACTTGTTATTAGTCAATCCACGGAAAACTGCCCACGAGTTGTCTACATGTATGGCAACAGGGAAAAAGAACGACGATGCTTGCGATGGGCACCGCACACCACACATTAGTCTTTGTCTTAGTTTGATAAGATCGTACGTTAACTAATGTCGTATCGTTTTCCGATCCTACGTTAAAGCGAAGGTTGCGCGGGGGCCGACCAGCGCGTGATATATCGCACGTTGTAGGCAACCGTATATCATGGACGTGATAAAAAGTATAACAGCACACGGTGAGAAACAGCGTGATCATTTTATCATAGAAATTGTTAAGGTAAAATTACTATGGGGTGATTCGTTATGTATCGAAATCGTTATTGTGATTGCGCACGGAACAAAGGTTCCAACTGTCTCCGTTGTCCTTTGAAATACCATCTATCAAGTCGGCCGCTTATGTCGATACCATACAATTTCACAGTTTTTGTAAATCGCTTTCGAGCTCTATTCTACTCGGAAAAACCATTTTGTTTTTGACTTGTTATCGTATAGTTTTTAACTCAGTTGACTTACTGTCCGTCCGTCTGTGTACTGTGAGCAATGATATTGTTGAAAATGCGATAACATGACAAAGCAATATGGTTTTACAAAGTAGAATAGAGCTCCTGGCTGGTTAATGCCACGGACGCCTATGCATTTTGCCAGATTTCTAGAGTCGAGCTTTCGTAGAACACAACTTGGCTAGCCCTAGACCTTTATTTATTTTGTATTATATCTGCCGTCTTTCATCAATCATTTACCTAAAGCATAAGGAAGCCTATCTTATGCTGGCCCATGCAGTATATATTTTTAACATTGTTACCTATATGTCTGTATTAACTTATTTTAATGGTTAATAATATTAGAGTCAACCCCTTTTTTTATTTGTTTTATTGCGAGTTACTAAAAAATAAAAAAAAGCTTAGTTTGGAACTAGGTACATTTGAGTAACTTTTTTTTTAGTGTATTCTGTGTGGTGTGCGCGATGTTTTGACGTCGAGGCGCCGCGGAGTGGAGCCATTCATTAGATGGTCCGCGGAGAGTAACTGCAGTTGCGGGCGAACGGATGCGTACTCGTACGTGGAAACGAAAAATAACGGTAGGGATGGCAAAACCACGGTGAAAACATGCTAGCGAAACTTTGCCTTTGACCGGCGGTCTTTTATGGTCGTGTTTATAGATGTGGATAAAGGTAGATAAAACATCTGTAACTTTCTGAACAGGGCCTCTATTCCCGGCGTCTTTGACCTGTTATGGTATTGTTTTGACGTCAGCCGCCATTACTGTGAAGTAAATAAGAGCTATCAAAACGTTGACAATACGATAACAGATCAAAGACGATATGGTTTTTACCGCCTAGAATACCGGCCCTATATGTAAGTGCGAAATTGACGGAGGCTTTATCCACTCCACCGCAATAAAAGCAACTATAATACGGGGGCTGGATAAACATACGTTTGTCTTATTTTCCACGACGCACAGGTCCAGGTATAAATAGGGTGTCCCAGAAACCGACGTCAACCCGCCTAGGGCTGATAGAGCAGCCGGTTTTTTTTTCAGTATTTTTTTTGAGTTATCACGTATAGTTGTTTCTTCCATACAAAGTGAAAAGCAAACACTGGGATACCTAGTATGGAGAAACAAACTTTACGTGATAACTCAAAAAAAATACTGAAAAAAAAACCGGCAAATAGTTTTAAAAACTTTGCTGATTCATAATGATTCAAATTATGTAAGATACCGCTGAAAAACTTATAAAATAAAACATGAAAATAATGATTTTTCGAAACATTAAAATGATCAATATCTCCGAAACTAGCAAAAATCGCATAACATACATAGGTGTTAAATCGATAGCTTTTTAGCTGCTCTATCAGCCCTAGGCGGGTTGACGTCGGTTTCTGGGACACCCTGTATATACATACATATATACCTAGTGTGCTTAAGTGGGAACAGACAGCACGCTCTACTCGCTTATGAAAATTAACTTTATCGACAGACTTTATGTGTCTATCTAGCTCATTTCTTCTTTTTATTTATGGCGTTCCAAAAGCTCATTATTTAAGTCACTCTAATAAAGGGATGGTAACTAACTGATAGGAGGCATTTTTTAATCAATAGAACCAATTACAGAAACTAAGTTCACAAAGTTTTCTTATCGAAGGCAACCGTCTCTGAAAGTCTATAGACGGAAGCACGGTGCAAATAAGAAGGAGACAGGAAATTAAGAGAGTTTGCGGCGCTCAGGATTTTTTCTTAAGTTTCCTAGAAATGATGACAAAGTAAGTTTTTCAGAAGTAAATTAAATGAGTTCAATTTTACTAGGCTTTTATTTAGTTAAAAAATGCACGACTTAAAAAAGTTAAAATAAGCCGCGTGATTGATAACCACATTTATAATGGAGTCAGGGGTCGTTTCTATGGTAGCTTATTTTAACTGCCTAATTCAACCACTCCGATAAGAAACCCTAGATTTTAAAACAGTACATTTCAATTTAATTATGTAATATACACATACATACATAAACTCACGCCTTCATTCCCAGAGTGGGGTAGGCAGAGCCACAAACTCACCAACAACTCCAAAAACTTGTTGATAATTCTGTGACCACATTTTGCACTACCAGGCTAAGATGTTATCCAGTGTATTAGTGACAGGTTGCAAACCCATCGCCTAACAGCACTACACAGCCTTAAGTCCCTTAGTCGTCTCTTACGACATCCAATGGAAGACATGGAGTGGCAACATTCTAAACCCGGCACCACACGGGCTTAAACCCGGCACCACACGGGCTAATATGCACTTAAATATTTCCAAATAAGCAGGGAATTAATTTTAATTAAAAGACAATAAACTTCAAAAGAGTTAAATTTGTAATCACGTAGTATATTACGACTTTGGGACGTCTATGCATAAATTAAACAGGGTTATTACACATGGAGATTACCTCGGCGGCGAGTCCTTTGGCAGATGATTTAAAACATGCCCCAGTTAAGGTCAGAGCATAAGGGATGCGGGGCGGGCGCGTCGCTTGGTGAAACTGGCTCGCGACGCGAGACGTCGCGATCGACGCTTGCGCCCGCCGGTCGGCGCGGAGTTTAAACCGTTTAACGTTTTTTTTCAACATTTTTTTTAGTTTTATCGTTAAGACCCTAAAACGGTTAACAGTGAGTCTGAAAGTACGAAACCCTCGGTATTTTCATAATTCTGAATGCAATGTTTTGAGAAGACTTAATTGTTTGATATCGCTTATAAACCGAACCTAACCTAATCTACGTGTAAGAATTTAATTTTGCATTTATTCTTAAATAGCACCAGCGTAACTTAGCTTTCAGAAAAATGAAAATTCGTACAAATGAATATTTGGAATAAATTTTTTGGGAGAATTTGGGTGTTCCTTTATTTAAAAAAAAACAAGTCCCCCGCCTCGTCTGACTGTTTGTATGTTTAAGATACATAATTTCAAAAACTGCTGATCGGATTTTCAAGCGGTTTTCACTATCAGTTGGATAATAATTTACCACGGAAGGTTTTTATGTTTAATAAATTATGTACGGGTGTTTACAGAAAACTCACATAAACTGAAGTGAAGCGAGGGAGGGTTTCTCGCGCGGGCCCAGTGCTAATTGGGGACTTGTGAGTTTTATTTGGCACGCCTGATCGACGGCCCCACCTTCACGGCTTGCTGAATCCATCACAAATCGCGCTCGTCCCCTAAGCTCTCTCGGTGCTCACTCTACTGCGAGAAGCTGCGTGTAATTTTCTTTTTTTTTGTCTATTTTTTTCTATATCCAGTATATTGAGTTAATGTTAAAAACGCTTCTACTTTTTGCATGGAATTTTCTTTAAATATTTTGAAAAGCTAATGTGTAGGTACAGAAAAAAATGTACCATAATAATATGAATTTTCGGACAAATGAAACCTAAATCATTCAGTCAAGAGATACTTAGATACCGACTGGCGAATAGTATGTAATAACCTTATATAGGTATCTTGTATACCCCGTTTCTGACGAATCCGTTCATTAAATTCGGGTTAATAGTTTTAGTTCATGAAATACTAGCTGCCCGCAACTCCGTCTGCGTAAAAGTCGTTTATTTCCCTCGGGAACTGAACAGGTACGCTATTTCCTTCCTCGGGGTTTAAGCTAAATCTGTACTAAATTTCATTAAAATCGGTTCAGTTAAAAACTTAAAAACGTTGCCGTGAAAGCCTAACAGCGAGAGACATATACAGAGTTACTTTCACATTTGTAATATTAAGTAGGTAGGTATGGATAGATGGATGGATGAGACATCCTATTTTTGATGAAATACAGACATATTCGTAGACTATTAAACTTATTACCCACCTTTTTACTGCGAAGTCGAGTAAATCTAACCATAATCATACGTAGGTACAGTCGACAGCAAAAAGTGTATCCACTTTGTCACCTTATTGCGTTGTAATAAGCTTCAAAAATGGATACATCTCTATTAGTCGACTGTACAGTGTGTAACTATGTTGTGCTGTAACTTTAATTATTGAGCCATGATGAAACCTTGTGGTAAAAGATACTAGTCACATCAAAATAAATTACATTAAAATTCATTGGCTTTCTGCGGCAGGGTTCTATAGCAAATAGCTCAACAGATAAAGTTGGAGTGTACTAACTTTGTTGTCACGACCCGTTCCAGTTTCACCCGGGCGGGATCCATGTGATAATCTATACATGTGAAAAATCCCAGAAGACATTGTATAAATGATGGTGAAAAACAAATTATAAACATTAATTAACATTGTGCAGTTTAAGAACTAAACAAAAATAACAATATTAAATGATTTACAAAGGCCTTATTGTCAACGTTATTAGTGATGGGCGTTGCAAAGACGAACCGTTTTAAAAGACCGTTTTGTGTTCCGCGACGATAGGACCGTTTTACGTTTCGTTCTAAAGCAGTCTTCGTCGCGCAACTAGTTCTCGCATTGTTTGACGCGAATTTGTACTTAAAGTCTATATCCATAGAGCCTAGAACGTAAGTCTATATCCATAGAGCCTAGAACGTAATGAGATCATTGCGAACGAAAAACGTTAAGTAACCGCAAGTCCGCATTCGCAACCATTCCACTTCACTCGTCTTCGAGATGAACGTCGACGAGATGAGTTTACGTTTCACTCGTTCGATCGTCCTGTGCGTCGTCTTCCGTTGCCCGTCCCCATACAATGAAACCAGTTGCGAACGAGGACCGTTTCGAGGACTAGTTTTCATTCTAGAGAAAACGGTTGCGTTTCGTTGTCAAAAAATTCGACAACGACCCACGACTAAACGTTATGATAGCTCTTGTTAACTTGGCAGTAAAAGCGGCCGAGTTGGAAGCAATACGACGACGATGAAGAAGAATAAGGCTCCAAGCCAGATATAGATTTTGCCATCTATTCTCTCGATTACGTTTTCAAAAAGTCAAACAGTTACGCCAAGACAATCTTACTCGTAGCGTTATTCTTTTAAAAAAACTCGCTAGCAAAATCCTCGTCCCGGTGCTGGTTGACCCGTCACGGTATACAAATAACATTTTTATGCGTGTCTCACGTATTCTCTCCGGAGCTCCGTCAAGGCCAAATTTCATTGGTCGATAGCCCGCATGCTTTAGCTATTCATTGAAGCGTTGTTTAAACATTTTTGAGCCGAGAGCTATTAAAGCATGCGGGCAATCGCGCAATGAAACTCAGCCTTCAAAGTAGCGTGTTGTTTCAGAGAGAAACTCTCCCTGCCGATCGTTCCCGCGTTCCCGCCAGCTGTCCCGAGGTAACTTCATAACTCATTCGCTCACGATCGAACCGTTTAATTAAGCGTTGGTGCGCGAGGACTCCCATTCGTTCGAGAAACTTCCTATTTACGCCCATTAATGCGCGTTGTCCACCCGGAGCGACGATAAAGCTAGCAAGCGAAGAAGTCTATATATATTCTTGAGCGAAGGCAATGAAACGTCACTTTCTGTTTAGCTCTTAGGGCCTGTTGTTTGATCAGTAGTTAAACTAACTAATTGTTAAAAATCATAACTAATGGTTAAAACTCAAGGAAATCTGTCAAATTTTCGATTCTTTTTTCGAATTTTAACAATTAGTTGAGTTAACTACTGATCAAACAACAGGGCCTAAGTCAATCATTACAGCTTTGTTAGCTGTACCTGGGGATGTGATAAATAAAAGTTGTTACATGATTAACTCAAACTGTTATAAAATAGGAAACAGTATAAAATACTATTGCTATAGAAATACGTCGTCCGCGTGACAAACGGACAAATTTGCACCATCCTTCTCTACCTGTTTCGTACGGATTCAAGTTTAGCGTGTTTTTTTTTATACTACCTACATGATGAACCCGTAGGCTTAGCGTAGTTGCTAACGTTTCTGTTTTCTATCAACTCGAAATGTATGGACTTGACATAAGCGTTCGACGTAATCCGTCATCAGGTTTCGTGAATCCTATACATATATTTTGTCAATTTTTTAATATCGCTAAATTGGCGTTATGCATTTTGACTAGGCCCCATATTTTGCTAGATTAGCTTCAGCCCCGGTGGACAACGCGCCTTATTGCCCGGGCCTTCATTTAACTTTCGTGTTTGCGCAAAAAGGTGTGTATTCGCTTAAAACACACACCACTTTTTACTTGCAATGTTTGGTCGTTTTGTTTGATTGATAAGTTTAGTTCCTGTTTTTCGTTTAGATGTGGTTGGTATGTTTGTTATTTGCGTATATATGTTGGTTTTATACACAAGCTATTATTTAACCATTATTCAGTGATGTAGGTACTAAATGATTGTCGATCTTACTTAGCTAGCATCGTACAAAACGAACTTTGAACTCAACCGGCACTTATTTAATTAAACTATTTTTTGTTTAATTCGATTTTTTTTGTTGCTTAAGCTAATTGAAAAAAATAAAATTATTTTCCCTTACCACTGGATACTTACGTGTCGTTGCTGTTTACTGGATATTTGTATAATTTTATTTATGAAAGTCGTCTATTATATCGCAAACCCTAATCAAATTCTCACGTTGATAAAGTGACGTTTAATGTTTATATGAACCAACCAAGTGTATAAACCTGGGGCCTGTTTTATAAAGCTACAAATTACGATTTACAGGTTACAAGTTTCCATTTGACACAACCTCGACCAATGACGACTAGCTATTTGAGCAGTGTTGCCAATTTAGACCTGTAAAATTGTAACTTGTAGCTTTATAAAACGTGCCCCTGTTAGAAAAATCGATAAATGTATAATTTTATCATTTATATCGGTGTCAGCAATTTAACGGATGCCACCATAATGTTAGCTATACGTCGTCAGTGATAATTTGTCTACAACCTCGTGATAAAAACGGCTTATAAAATAATCATAATAGGTCGGCTGAGCCCTCAATACAATATGACGCAGCATTGATTTTTAGTCGCTAATTTAGCTACATTTTCTTTTCTGGCGGTGCCATTAATATTTGCAAAGTGTGCACCCGATCGGCCATCTTCCCTGTTAAGTCGCGCGGTGGACGAACCCGTCGCCGTGAATATTAGAAGCGCTGCGGAGAGGCGTGAATATTTCACGCATCTCTGCAGCGGCCGCATACGGCTAATCACTAGCTAAAAGTAAACTTTTAAAATTTATAATCTTATAACGGGGCTAAAGGAAGGAGTACACTGAATGTTTTCAATTCAGGAATTTTCCATTTTACGTACCGACGTAAATAGACGCAAACCAACGGCAATTTGAGTTGCGGGGCGTGTTTTCATGGATCAAAAAACTTTTCAAAGGAGTCTGATATGATTTACGGTTTTCGATGGTTTGTATGTTTTTTCCTTTTAAGCCGAAGCGGTAATAGAAGTTTACCTATTTGTACGTAGTATTGTAGTATGTATGTAGTTACGAGTGTCTGTTTCATCATTTTCTTTCAATTTAATCCATAATCGTTTTTCTATTTTGGGTGTTTGAAAAGTACAAGTCCACTCTGCGTCCCAATAGACTAATTCTAAAGGCTTGCCCTTTTTGCCTCCATTTTGAAAAATATTGGGCTGTTGCAGACTTGAGTTTCTCGTACAAAAGTCTAGTCTTACCCTCTTATACATATACGCACAATATCTAGTAAAATAAGCTCTGTCCTTACTTATCTGTCATTGTGACATTTGTATCGGACAGAAAGTGAAAAGCGTTCTTTAACTAAAATAAGTTTAAAGTACGTTTACGAATAAGGGGTTAGTCTAGTCTTTAGTAGACTGCTGAAATGGGTACCTACTTACTCAACAATTTCCATTCCTTTGAGTTGTCCTAGACGCGGTGGTGGTGGTGGTCGTGGTCGTCGTAAGCCACATTAAGAATATAAATACTTAGATACCTAACATTTTTCGTTACCTATAATAAGGTTTTAACTTCTGGATTTTTATAAAACAAATCTGCAGGTTCTGTCTGTAGATATTGTGATGCAATAAGTTTATAGTTGCTTCAATTAAACTTTATTAAAGTTGTTGCATCTTAAATGTCGCAATTACTTATAATTTGTATAAATTCAAAATATCGAGATGAAATGGAACGGTGACCGAGTCACCCCCAGGCTAGCACAGCAAGCAGTTCTACTTTGTATAAGCATTCAACGAGGATGGGTAATTACTGATATTATTACATACATACATACATTAAATCACGCCTGTTTCCCAGAGGGGTAGGCAGAGACCACTTCTTTCCACCTGCTACGATCTTGACAAATCTCTTTCGCTTCTTCCACATTCATACATCGAGTCATGCACGCACGTCGGTTTCGGGTACTTAAAATTCGGCCCTTTTCCAGTATTTCTCCGATTTGATTCGAAAAAGTACGCCTAGGGCGGCCCCTTCCGACCCTTCCACTCACTTTAGCTCTGTATATCTCTTTCGTCAATCTTCTTTCATCCATCCTTTCCTGATATTATTAATTAGTGTTATAATAATTTATACTTATGTTGTGAGCGAGGCGAATTCATTCGTGCTACATATAAACCACTTACAGGTTTCCGAAGCGCGTCTTAATGTAAGAAATTATAATCGCTGTTTATAGGAAATAAATTAAATTTAAAAAAAAGATTAGTCATGTAGAGTCTTCGTTTCCATTTTTTATAGTAAGTATATCTGTCTAAAATATTTTAAAAAGTTAATGGGTTCAGAAAAAAGATTTTAAACTTATATGAAACAGTTGGGGAAAAGCCTTAGAATAGCGGCGATAGAATACCAACATTTTCTTTTTCAGATACAAGAAAAACAAGAATTATTCCGCACTCCAGTGGCAAACGAGCAAGGCACCAATAATATTTTCGCGTCTTTTATCGGGGTCAAAGTCCAAAAAAGAAATTGCATTCCCACAAAATATCCCGGCAATAACGCAGCTCCGCGACTCCGCAGATCGCTGTGTCCTTGAATCGCGAAGGGTCACGTTACGCAAACCCGATAAAGGCAAGTAACGGCTCGTTAGGTGACCCAATTCGGGAGGTCGCATCTTCCACTTCCTTGCCGGGCCAGGCAGTGCTATTCAATTAAGCCGCTTGTCCGATAAGGATGCGCGGGTAACTTGCAACATTTTTTGCTGAGGAATGCGATGGAGGTCCATGATCGGAAGTTTATTGAGAAAAGCGAACGCTGCGCACTTTTTTCAACCAGATAAGAATCTCGGGGGAATATCGAGTAACTTGAACTATTATGGACTCACGGATTATAAGTGTAACATTGTTACAACACATTGAGATGTTCAGTAATTTAGTTTGAACTGTGTTCTGCAATTCGCGACTTGGTAAGATACTCTAAATGGTCTAAATGTATTTAAAAGTAGAAGTCGTTGTCAGCTTCATAGAATTACTAGCTATGGCCCGTGACTCCGTCCGCGTAGAACTCGTTTATTGCTATTCCCTGGGGAATTATCCAATTATCCTTAACTGTATAAAAGTGTAAGTAACATACAAACAAAGATACTTTCACATTTAAATTAGTAGCAAGGATACAGAATTACCGTAAGAGCGTTTTAAGAAAACATACAAAGTGTTGAATCTATTTATTTTTCCTTTACGAAACTTGAGCCTCATGGACGTATAACAGGACTCGAGTAGAGGTTCCGGGGTCTTAATTTGTAAGACAATGGACATGAAGGCCTGTGTATTACGGGTAAATTAGTTGGCATTGTGCGGGGAATTAGCCGAGGTTTTTAATTACGGGCCGTGCTACTACAGGATGTATTTTTTAGTGGAAACGTCCATTGTTTAAACGAGAGATTTTTCTTGCAATTATAGGTTTGAGACCTGCGCTGCTGGTTTGCGCCTCTGTTCTAGGCGGTAAAATCCAAATCGTATTTGACCTGTTACGGCCGTGTCTTTAACTCGGCCGCCAATACTGTCAAGTAAATAAGAGCTATCTAAACATTGAAAATATGATAACATCAATAACGATATGGTTTTTACCGTGTTGAATAGATGCCCTGGGTTTTTCCTGTGGTTTATAGGGTAAACTCATTCAAATTGTGTATTCATTCAAATACAACAAATTGTCCGTCTTCGATTTCAAGAAAATGCGCGGGTTTATTTGAAAACATAATGACAGTAGACAGTAACGTGGGTGCCACTGTATAAGTATACCTGTAGAACTTTTTATGAAATAAAAATCCCGGCGATACCGATTCTTCGAATTTACAGACGTATTTTTTTACGACTTGCAAATGGAATTCAACCTTAGAATGGCAGACCACATATTAGGCCTACATATTCTGTATAACATACCCTAACGAGATAACTATTACTGCAGCAAATCGAGGCTAGTTAATACTAAAAGAAATGCCGAATGCTCCGCAAATAGTAAATCATTCGCGGCTCGGCAACTCCGCCTTGCGCCCAAATATCGAATTCGATGTCTATTTGAACGACCTAATTTTCACCGATTTTGTTTGTGTAAGCTTTTATGCCTTGTTTCAATTTATCGAGCCGTGTCGAGGCTTTAATTTTATATGAGGGCGGGATCGAGATTCGCAGGTTTTTTCCAATATTTATCGCGTTTTCATGCTAATTTACTTTGGCTCTTATCGGGGGATGTCTTCGCTCTTAATTTTTTTTTATAAAGGCGCGCCCTCGGCCTTTTGTAGAGCTTCGCGGGAATAAATCATTGTTCGGAGCGTTTATTGTATTGTTATCAGCCGACGAATAGCGACAGTAGCTTGTGCTGGGAAATGGTTTCTCATTTATTTAGATATCAAATAATTTAATTTGAAAAGGCACCAAAAATATATTTAGAAGGTACTTACCCACTTTTCTCACTGTCATCACTATCATCAGGTGTTCTGCGTTTCACAGTAATGTATGTGACAGTTTGTGTTTGTGTGTAGCGACCCAGTTTTTCCTCAAAAACTACTTAACTATCTAATTTTATCTAATTAATAATAATTTTAAATTTGATACCCCTGTCACTGCTTCTAATACAACAACTACGAGTTCTAGTAGACTGTGCAGTTGCTACCAAATCGTAGGCATCTCATTAAGGAAAAACAATGCGTCGTCGCTCACGCTACGAGCCGCAGTCAGAGGCAGCGCCCACGTAGTGGCGGCTAGCCCGCCCACTCGTCGGACCAGCTGTTCTTATTGCCGTTCACAAAGTCACTCTATTAATTAATAATGCCTCTCATGCTTTTGTTAAGAAAGTTATTCATGCGTTCACAGACGATAGTTTTAACTATCAGCGGACAGCCCACAGTGCTTTAACTAGAAACATGATGGTAAAGTGACCTTATTTTGGGATAGAAGGACGACTAAAACTAAAAGAGAGATTTTTCAAAAATTCAATTCCATAAGGGGTAAAAAACGAAAAAAAAGACGACTCGTACGTCTGCGTGGACGAAATAGTTTGATCTAAGCGATGAGTTCCCAAAGCTACCTGGGGCACGTTTTATAAAGCTACAAGTTAAAATTTTACAGGTCTAAACTGGCAACACTGCTGATTTTTTGCTTTGCTCTCGCAGAAATTGTCATCTGCTTTGCAATATATAGCACATATGTTTTTTTTTTCTGCTGTTTTGTCGCCGTCGTGGTAGCGAACCTACCCTTGTCAAGTTAGTTTAAGTTTTAGTTGTAATTCCTGGTTGGAGACTGAAAACCAGCAGTGTTGCTGAGTCTCATGTCCATTTTGCCGCACCTACTATGTACATATTCTTTTATGTAAAACCAATTTTTTTATCTTATGTAACCTAATGTACTGTTTTGTGTTGGTAAATAAAAATTTCATTTATTATTATTATTATTATTAAATGGCTGGTCGTCATTGGTCGAGGTTGTGTCAAATGAAAACTTGTAACCTGCAAATTGTAATTTGTAGCTTTATAAAACAGGCCACTGAATGTTTGGGGTAAGATTGACAAGCCCTCTATTCCATTGCGACAAGCCGCCGTCATTGTCGAGTGCTCTCGCCAATAGGTCACTTTCATCGGCGTTAATTAAATTTTAATTCAAAAAGAGACCCCGAATTCCCTGTCGGTCAGACACCATCCCCGGCCTCATCAAACCTCCTCCTATTATTTATAACCTTGTATACCAACAGAATTTAAAATCTTTTCTCCGGAGATGGAGAGTAAGATTTAATGAAATATCTCCCCGCTCTCCCCTTATAAAATCCACGTTAACTTTCGACTCGGCGAGGAATGAGATTAGTGCGAATTTGATTGCTTTCCCCAACTTCCCCGAACTGGGAACCTAATTCGCGGGAATTATACCACTCCGAAAGATATTATGGAATCCAAAACAAATGGAGTTGAGGCGCCGAGCTTATTTTCCACTTAAAATATGGAGTTTCATTCAGAAAAATCTGTTAAGTGCATTTTAAGAGGTTTGGCCTTGTTGAGTTTTAGTTTCGATTCTTCTTGGTTTCGACCAAGTTTTGTTCATCAGCTAAGTTTTTTTGCCGAAGGGTAATAAAGACTGACATATTTTACTATACTTTGATGACGTTATACCTACTCTAGACAATCTCGTGATTATTTTCGCGTAGACATCTATGGATACCGTAAGTTAAGATGTTTCCTAAAATTGCATTGAGAAATTCCAAAAGTGATCATGGGCAGTGTGCGGTCTATTTCATTGCTGCTGTTCACTAGAACTATTTTAGTTTAACAAAAAAATTTTTACTAGAGGCAGGGCTCGGTAACCCTTTTTTTTTTAACCAGGTCGTCAGTAGGTAACGCCATACATTCCAAAAATAATATTTTCATTTTGATTCCTCTCGTACAGAATTTATTATTAAAGAGCGAAATAAAACAGTTCCTGCTCGAAATAACGATTTCGCTCGCTAATTTGTTCGCACCGCCCTCCACCGCCATTGTTTTCTCGTCCTTCCTACTCCACTTTAGTTGCATTTTCACTTGCTCAGCTTGAAGTCAAGCCGGCCTTATAATTTTAAAATACCATAGTCAACCATCGAACTGAAGAAAGAAACAAATAAATACTTCCCAAAAATACCCGGCTAATCCGGCGATTATAATGCTCGCGAATCAATTCCGCTTCGAGCGAGCGTTTACGAAAAACTTGGTTAAGCACCATAATTAACCAGTTTCCAAGCCCGTACGCGTAGAATTAGTTTCCCGCTACTCCCCCTATTTTAACTCCTTATGGGATGAATTTCCAAAAATCCGTTCTTAGTGCACCCCTAGGTCGGTCCAGCGGTTTCGGCTGTGCGTTGATCGATCAATGAGCCAGTTTTTTTTTTTTTTTTTTTTTTTTTAATATTATTAGGTATAAACTTTATTACATATAAGCAGATACATATTTAATATAATACAATTAAAAGTTAAAACTAAACTTATTTAAATTAAAATAAAAACTAAGCTACTCAAATATTAAAGACGTAAATAATAATCACCACTATAAAAAGAACACCCCCTCTAGCAGGTCCGCTCGCGGCATGGTCCCTATGACACTGGCTGCGTTACCTCTCTGGATAGCTAGCCCAATCCTTTGGGAGAGGTAAGCACCAGCTCTAGGATCTCCGGAGGTGTCTATGAGCCGTGTCCGCTAAACATTTGTAAAACATATTATTATGTAAACTACAAAGTATCCAGTGGCCAGGATATGTAACTGAAATTTTATTCCTGTTTTGTTTCAGATGATCTGCCGTGAGCAGCGGACGGCCGCGTGCGCACACACATGCTGACGATATGGTAACTCGATAACAAAATACAGTTTAACCAATTTCTTCTAAGAGGAAGATTATGTACTTATTTATATGTCCATTTTTCTGTGACCTCCTGTAATTATAAAGGGGTGGTATTTTTTTGGATGGTACTCATCCCAACAGTGTCATTCATACTAGTATTACAAATGCGAAAGTAACTTTGTCTGTCTGTTTGTTATGCATTCACGGGTAAACCGCTGAACCGATCTCGATGAATTTTGTTATGAAGATAGCTTGGACCCCCTGGAAGGACATAGGGTACTTTTTACCGCAAGTAGCGATAAGTAAATTCTACGCGGACGAAGTCGCGGGCAAGAGTTAGTAGGCTATGTAGAATTACAGTCCTGATGCTGGAGGTTTTCAAAGCTTGCGTTTTTTTAGTGGTGGTAGGACCTTGTGCAGGGTCGGTCCGGATCGCTACCACCATCTAATCCTTAAACCTTCCGCCAAGCAGAATTAAGTGTTGGTATTATTTCATTCCGGTGTGGGGATAAGACAACCGGTGGAATTACTAGCATAGAGGCATTCCATCTTAGGGTTAATCAATGCAGCAAGCGGACAGACAGACAAAGGTTTTTGTTGCTAGATAATGAAATAACACATACCTAAACAAGCTGACGTCAAGTGGAGAAAAACACAATCGCAATGTTGCAGCAAGCAAGTTTCTTTTCAAACTTATGAAGAAAAACATATAGTATATACCTAATTAGAGTTCATTTTAAGCCATCGAAAATCCAGTCGGTAGTTGTGTTGGTTTGTTGTTCTTGCCTCGGACTTCGATAATTTATTTCCTCCTCCGTTTTCGAAGTCTGTTATAACTTATAACTCAGAAACCATTTCTTGCTGCGAGAATTTTTCATTCATTAGAGTACATTATTATCATTATCGGCCTGTACCAGTTCACTGAACATACCTAGAGATGATAGACAGACAGACGGACAGCCAAACAGTTTCACCGTAAAGGTTGCTTTTTAACTGTTTTGGTACTGGTAGGTATTTATTACTGACGCATTTTGTATCTTAGTCGTGAGGTTCTAAGTAATAAGAGAAACCGATTCTGTCTATTAACACTTCACACGAATCCTATTCTTGATATTAGCGTAGTCCTCTAAACAATTTCAAAACGGGTACTTTATAATACCTCTTCCATTTTTGTTGCTGCGATGGTAAAAAGAAAGTATATGTACCTAAATAATTTTCTTGATATAGAAACATATTTTACTAGCGCCATCTATGACTATGTAGAGGTCTTGAAAAGTTCCGACAAATGCGCGAATGTAATGTCGTAACCAAAAAAAGCCAAAAAAAAAGTCGGAAAAAGCGCCATCTAGTTATTTATTGCAGTACTTTGACGCAAACGAGAGCTCTCAGCACTTCAAGTTTACCTTGGGAACGTAGTTCGAAGTTTCAGCGCCACCCGCTAGATGGCGCTGAAAGAAAAATCGAGCACTTAGTTCTTACACTGTACAACAGAGGGCTCTGCGACGGCCACGTTATAATATTAAGGCTCAGTAGGGCGTTTTCCAAAAAAAGCGCACGTAGTTAAGGACTTTCATTAACAAACGGTAACTTTTCCATTACGTCACGATAATTAGTTAAATATTTATGTACTGCCCTCATACGCTTGTAAGCCGTATCTCATAGTCAATAACCGAAGCAGTTGCAATCCTCACTCGTTAGTAAAATGGTTGTATTTGCTACAGGAGTTTTGTCTGAGATGGCACTATTTTTTTAATGAGAAATATAGTTAATTATTGTGACGTAATGGAAAAAGTTACCGTTTGTTAATTGAAGTCCTTAACTACGTGCGCTTTTTTTGGAAAACGCCCAGTTAATTTTACCCGACTGCAAAAGAGTGAGGGTAATGTTTTTGTTATAGAAGCTTCTTTTTATAGGACACAGTATGGCCGCGGCACATTGGCGCAACTCGCTGGGATGCCTGTCGCTGTCGCTTCTATGTCTCTTCGCCACTACTCTTCAAGTCACGAGCGGTAAGTACTCCTACACATTAATTCAAACCACCACAAGTCAACAAGCTTGTGTACCACATTTTTAATTCACTTTCAATCCTTCATCATCCATTGTAACAGTATGTCCCAGAGCTAAACATAAATGTTACAGCATAAAAAAACGGTTTTACGCTCACTAGATTAAGACTTTAGATTAAGCACACTATCGGGTCCCATCGTTAAAAATCGTTGTAATTTAAGATTCTGAAACTCGATTTATAATTTAATGAATCACACATAAATTAACATACCCACTTTCTAAGCCATTCGGTTATTCGTATAGGTACTGACAAAAATTGCAATACACTCAGCCTGTGTAAATTGTCATGTTAGTGACTAAGGTGACAATTTATCTTAAAAGAGATTAAATCAAATTTCTGTAGTTGATCAAATGTTCAGCATCAACCTATCCATGTCAAAAGTTCATTCTCTCAATTCCTATGCTTCCAAAAACTGCGCATTAAGCTACAGGCGAGCATTTTGTCGTGGTCTTCCGCTAAAAGCCGCGATTAAACACCCTAAACGCCCCCACTTATCAACGCGACGTACTATTACTGAGTACTTACTCAACAAAACACGTTATTCTACGTTTCAGGTGTTCTTAAATGTTACCGTTTAATATAATGAATGGGTAGTAGGTACCTACTACTTTCATAATTTAAAAAATCACTATAGCTGAGCTCTGTTGAGTATGAATCAAATCTTTTGATATGTTAGTGAGTGAGTCAACTTAATTTCTACCGATTCAAATTATCGAAATTGCCCCGTCACTTACCCCCAAACTGAGCTTTAGATAACGGGGTTTACCTACATATAAGACACACAATGTTAGAATCCTTCGGCATGTCATGTCGTGTAGTGAAAGGGTGGCGGGGGATTATCGGGCACAGTTTGATCGGCGCGTTGGCACTTTTCAAGGGTCGATTCTTCTTCGATTTTATGTAAGTATCTGATTTTTGATGTCGACTTTATGTGCAAACAATTAATTTGAGAACCCTCGAACGTAGTGTCTACAATTCCATTACAGATTTGATGTAGGTAAGTCTAAGTCTCACACAAATTACGATAGGTACGAGACAATTATAAATATACTTATATGGGTCTACATTGTATTTGTTTTAAATCATAACGTATTTTTTTAAGAAACTTTCTTTTTCAGGATTATATTTATAAATCAAACCTAACTACCATTAACTAAGTAAGTATGATATTAAGGAAATTCTGAAAAGTTTACGATTCTAGCGATTTAATAATTATGTCAACAAACTATTTATGACCAAAAAAAAGGTAAGAACAGGCTCCCTACTAAAATAGAAAATAGAAGACTCACTTCAGATTCAAAACAAACAAATATTTGCACTTACCGGAGGATATAAAACCCGGGACTGCTAGCTTCGTAGACGGGTCACCAACCAACAACGCGGACTGCACCGTCAACCGGTCGCTGGGCCCCTCCGGTTTGATATGATGCAATTTTTCTAGACTTACAAAAACACACCTTGATAATATTCTGTAGCTCGATAAAACTGTAACTTAATTCTAGTCGGTTAAACCATATTGGCTGACATGTTATTGCATTATTTTTGAATCGGTCACCATTACTGTCAAGTAAATAAGAGCTGTTGTAACGTTGACAATCACGTTGATAACATGAGAAAGGCAATATAGTTTTACACAGTAAAATAGAGGCCCTGAACCTATTTATCCGTAGCCCGAACCCCTAAAGAAAACGTACGTTTTCATACACTATTTTACAGTTATTATAAGTAATTCACCTTAACTACACGATAAAGACACGAAAGTCAACGTTAATGTCATCTTTCTATCAAATTGAATTTATTTTACGAAGACCCCAATAAATAAAAACATGTTTAAGAATTCGGATTTCAAAATCCCCGTTTCTCGTAGTATACTTGTAACGATTCCATCAGATCACTACCAAATGCTGAAGTACCCAGCCCTTCAACTCCTCGAGCTATCGGTGCATCAAATCCACATATAAATCAATGTAAATACATCTCACTCTACAAACCTCATCCCCATCAACTCTGAAGCGATGTGGGAACATCCTTAGGGAGCCAAGGAAAATACCTCTATCCCTCTCCGATGCACGATACCATCTATGTTTAGAAAGTATAGCGTCTCGTCTGCGGTGAGGCGATCAATAAGGATCCGGATTATAAATTGGAAGCCTTGGGTATTTTTAGGCCGACTATGTCGGTTTTTAAGTTTACGGACGTTACAGAAGGAATACGAAGTGAAAGTTTATTCCATAACGACCTATAATTACTTATTACTATTTCGAAAACTGACAAAATGTTTGGAGTTGAGGTAGCTTAAGTCAATCCTGTACAATTTTTTTTCATAGTAACGATAGCGAACGCCGGATGCATCTTGGTCTAGGGCGATTTCTTTGCTAGGACATCCCTTGTCCCTATAGTCATCAGACAAAGTGTTAAAAGTTTAAAAAAATAAAAACCAAACAGGAAATATTACGAATTGAATTATCAAACAATTTGAAAACAATACCGGTCAAGTGCGAGTCGTCCTCGAACACCGAGGGTTCTGCAACTACGTTTTATTTTTATGAAGGTACGCTACGCGACATAGGTACCAATGTTCCTATTTTGCCGAAATCAATACAAAGTTTTAACAGTTTTAACAGTTGCCCTGTGACGGTTTTAACAGTTTTCTAAAAAATCATAAGTCAACACTTATGGTATGGAACTCTAAAAATATCTAGCCTTTAGTATGTTTAAAACATTTGGCGTTCTTCCCTGTTTGCACTTGTCTCTGAACCTCTTTTGTTGCATTTGCATCCATTTGCATAATTGCGACGACTTTAGAGACTGAAAAATTGAAACGGTTTTTTTTAGTAATTACTTAACGTGTTCAAAGGGCGAAGTCTGTTGCCCTTGCTGCACAAATAGAGTCAGTGTTTGGTTTTCAGTTGGAATTTCAGTTTCCATTTTGGCTATTTAAAGAACATTTTCTTAATCCCACCGTTGAGATTTAAATTTAAATCTTAATGCATGTTTTTTTATTTAATCAAGAATAGAATTGAACAAAATTCGTGACAGAAGAAACACCTCAACATTTTTTTTTATTCCTAAAGTAAATATCTAGTTCTTTAATCTTTATTCCACAAAATACGCTTAATATATAAAAGGCGAACATAATGGTGGAACATTTTTTTTGTCCGAGTTTAGATTTTTTCCAATACGTATACGTAGGTTAGGAAGCATGATTTATAAGCAAGCTATATCAGAAAATAAAGTCTCCTATCAAAACATTGCATTCAAAATTATAAAAAATCGGCATTTTGATCAATTCAGAATTATTTATGACTCTTCGGAATTATGTAGTGTACCCCACCGTAGATCCCTTTAGCAATAATAGACCACATCACTCAAACTTGAGTGACGTCGCGTTTAATAGGATTCCTTGCGAAAAAGTTCTTTGTTTCATTTAGTTGACTGTAGGAGCATACCTAAACATGTTACAATTTACACCAACTGGCCAATAGCATTTTAAAATAAACATGTTTGGCATTTCATTCGCCTAATAGTCATTTGGACCTCTATGTCGATTAATTTATCTATTTTAGCCCATCTCGCTTCTATATTGTACGTTATAGTAGCTCTTATTATCAAGTGAATAAAGTTTAGATGGTCTGCCTAAATAAAGACTCACATAATATTATTATGTATAGTTTTTAGTAATTTAAATCCACATCTATCTAATAAATAAGAGTTTGTCATGTTAATTTTTGGTCTTAATTTAAAGCCTGTACCTACAGATTGTCAAAAGACAGGTTCGTATTGGGAACAACATCCATATTTTACTAACGCGTCATGTCGCTATATAAAATGGCTTGTATTTCTTCAACATTTATGTACAAAAAACCCTTGTTAGTTTGCTTTCTATCAATCAGGGAAACCTGTCGATAAAGGATTGGTTTTAGAACCAATGTTTGAGGGAACACACTAGATTCAATTTAGATATAGCTCTTTCTTTGCACTCTCTCCGGATGCTGAATATCCGATGCTCCAACGCACAGATCTCCCTCAATAAACTAACTTGCACATCCCAAACCAAGGGAAATAAAACTTTAACTTGTCAGAACAAGATTTAAATAACATTGCTTCAATCTTTCAAAGGTATCTGAAAATGCAGTTCCGAGTTTCAAGAGCAGATGCAAATGGACTCATCTCCGGTGATTGAATAACAGTTTTAAGCCAATATTGACCTGAAAGACCTTTGAAACTGAGCGGGAACAGGATTGTTATTTCCATTATGAACCCGAGCCAAGGCAAAGGCCAAGTTTAGAAACTTGCAAGTGAGTTAGACCATTATTGCATAAGTTGCTGTTTGGGTAAACAAGAAGCTTTAATGCCTTATGAACAACCTGATGTCTGATGGCAGCGCAGGAACGTGGTAGAACATCATACTTCCTACTATCCTTAAAATTATAAATGCTAAAATGTGTGTGTTAGTTTGTTACTCCTTGACGCCGCAACGGCTGGACGGATTTGGATGAAAATTTAAAGAGATAGCTTAAACCCTGGAATAACACATGCGCTAATCCAGGATAATTCATCCCGGAAATTTTTGAAGTTCCAGAGGGAATAACGATAATCAAAATCCACGCGAACGAAGTCGCGTGCAGAAGTTGTAACATAAAACCGTTGTAAATTGTTTATTTTTATTTGTATAAATGATTGCAAATACTTCAATAAAAGAAGTGTCAAGGACAATCGCACACAGATTGACCTACAGCCCTAAACTAAGCTCCAGGCTGGAATAGCGGTAAAAGTAGATACGAACTTTTGTACCTTGTCACTTTACAGTAATCAAGGTCAAACAAGTTTTTTAATGAAATAAAGTACAAAAGTGATCAGCGTCTTTTGACGCTGACTGTACTATGGGTACTAGACAACGATAAACATACTTTGTATTGACAAATACATGCTAAAATACATACATGCTTAGCCTAGTTGGTAGTGACCGTGCCTACGAAGCAGAGCAGGCGGTCCTGGGTTCGAATCCTGGTAAGGGCAGATATTTCTGTGGTTAGTGCGAGTATTTGTCCCTGAGTCTTGATGTTTTTTTTATGTTTTATATTAAGGTAATTATTTCTCTTAAGTAAGTTTATCGTTGTCTCGTACCGCACCCATAGTAGGTTAGGTAGGTTAGGTAGGTCACGGTTAGAAAAGCTTCGTCACACTTCGACTCTATTTCAACGCTATTAAGGTCCAAAAGTTCGTCACTTTTCTGACCGTGACTATACAAGCCTAGAGCTTAGATTGGGACTACGTCAATTTGTATGACTGTCACCTTGTATTCATTTATTGACATAGAAACCATCCAAGATTCAGAAACAAATACTCGTGCTCATCACACAAATATTTGCTTATACCGGGAATCGAACTCGGGACAGCAAGCTTTGTATGCCGGGTCACTACCAAAGTGAGTTAAACACGTTGTCTACCAAAACCGTCTTCTAATACTTAACCATTAGCTTTAACCTTTCATTCATGTAAAATTTGCTCCTTGCAGTTTCCTCTGGTCCACGTTTTTTAAATAGAACTTCCCTATGATGTAACTCCCGATTATTCAATTATTTTTAAAAGCAATCTTTCTCGTTTGTGGAGGTAAATTATTTAAGTGACATCAGCGTATGCGGGTGACATTTCTATTCGTAGCGTGTGCTACGTCGTAGCGGTCTGCGTAGGCGCCTACGAGGCAGACAATCGTGACTGCAATCGCGCCTCATTCGTTATGTAATTGACATGATATCATAGCGTTGCGGACGACCGTGACTTAATAAATATCGAAATGTTTTTTATTACTTTAAAAAAAAGCAACGTAATCTTGCCATGGAAATAGGAGCCGGTAGGTTGAATTTCCTGGACAACTATCAAAATCAACTATCAAGCGTCTCTAGGAACTACTCCATTTAAAACAACTGTTTTTGCGTGCAGCGAAGTACAGCAGCGCACTTGCGCCGGTGGTGCAGGTGTTTATGGGTCGCGTCGGCTGGCGACCTTTTTTTTACAGGCGTTTTTCAGCGCGTTTTCCCCGCCTTGATGCAGAAGGTGGCAGCATGAAAAACGCCTGTAAAAAAAAAGGTCGTTGCGCGTCATTGTCATACTAAGTTGTCGTGCCTATCGTGTTTCATGTTTTCGCGGATGGCGAATTCGAAAATGATTCAGCTTCGAAATTCAAGGTGGCGGCCGTGAGTTTTTCGGAAAAGTCGTCATGGGTGTCGTTTCTCATGTTTTACGGGATGACAATTTCGAAAATGATATCAAATTTGGAATTCAATATGGCGGCCATGATGGTTTTCGAAAAAGTCGTCATAGGTATCATTTCTCATGTTTTAGGGGATGGCAATTTTGAAAATGATGTCAGATTCTGATTTCAAGATGGCCGCCAAGATATTTTTCGAAAAAGTCACCATGGGTGTCGTGTCTCATGTTTTACGGGATGACAATTTCGAAAATGATATCAAATTTGGAATTCAAGATGGCGGCCATGATGGTTTTCGAAAAAGTCGTCATAGGTATCGTTTCTCATGTTTTCGAGGATGGCGAATTCGAAAATGATGTCAGATTCGGAATTGAAGATGGCGACCATGATGTTTTTCGATAAAGTGGTCATGGGTATCGTGTTTCATGTTTTACGGTATGACAATTTCGAAAATGATGTCAAATTTGGAATTCAAGCGGCCATGATGGTTTTTGTTGTCGCGGATGGCAAATTCGAAAATGATGTGAGATTCGGAATTCATGATGGCGGCAATGTTTTTTTTCGAAAAATTCGTCGTGGTTGTCGTGTTTCATGTTTTCGGTTATGGCAATTTCGAAAATGATATCAGATTCGGAATTCAAGATGGCGGCCATGATGGTTTTCGAAAAAGTCATCATGGGTGTCTTTTTCGAAAATCAAATTATCATGTTTTGTAGATGGTAATTTCGAAAAAAAAATCAAATTCGGAATTCAAGGTGGCGGCCAGCCATGATTTACGAAAATTATATCAAATTTGGAATTCAAGATGGCAGCCATGATGGTTTTCGAAAAAGTCGTCATGGGTATCGTTTCTCATGTTTTTGCGGATGGCGATTTCGAAAATGATGTGTGATTCGGAATTCAAGATGGCGGCCATGTTTTTATCGAAAAATTCGTCGTTGTTGTCGTGTTTCATGTTTTCAGTTATGGCAATTTCGAAAATGATGTTAGATTCGGAATTCAACGTGGCGGCCATGATGGTTTTCGAAAAATGGTCATGGGTGTCGTTTCTCATGTTTTGTGGATGGCATTTTCGGTAAAATGTCTGATTCGGAATTCAAAATGGCGGCCGGCCATGATTTACGAAAATTATATCAAATTTGGAATTTAAGATAGCAGCCATGATGGTTTTCGAAAAAGTCGTCATGTGTATCGTTTCTCATGTTTTTGCGGATGGCGAATTCGAAAATGATGTCAGGCATGTCCACATGCTGTTTCTCGTCAACATACTAAGGGCATAATATTATACTCGTACGAAGGGTCGCACTTCGAGCAATTCATCAGTTAAATTATTAAAATGTAAGAATATAATAAACTGTGAATACTTTAGGTAACAATTTTCAACAGTCTGCTACAGATTGTAATTTGCAGTACCTGTGTCCTCCGTACATCGACGGTAAAATAATATTCATTTTAGATTTTATTGGTGTTTTTATTTCTAAGACAGTGTTTCTTAGAAAGAAAGAAAGAAAATACATTTATTGAGTCAATGGGAAGCCACGGCGCTTATTTTCAGTAGGGCCATTACCAAAGACGAAAAGAAAAGAAATAAAAATACAAAACAGATGAAGAAAGATTTCACCCTTATTATTTGGGTGTTAGTTGTTTATTAATCAGATATTGAAATAAAAAAATAATTTCGTTAGTAGTAAAAAAATCAGTACTAAATAAAGTAACCCTAATACCGCAAACATTTTTGTAGTAATGCATTTGTTTCAGGATCATAGAGTTCCGTACATAGTTACATTAAATCTTATTCTTTATTAGTACACACCCAGTGTGACAACATGGGACAGACTTTGTACATTCTGTTTTGTTAGTCAATGTCAAAAGTAACTGTGCTAGATTGACGTTGAAATATTCAGATTTTAACATGTTTTCCAAATGTTTTCCGCCATTTTCAAGACTTACTTATTTAAGGCAAGAAAATTCTTAGGAGTAGAATATCTATACATCGATACGACATAGAATATTACTGTAGAAAGAAAATATAGTATTACTGTAGAAAGAACAATTCTATTCATCTTATCTTACTTCTTATCTTATCTTACTCATTTTATAAATGAGAAAACTTGGATGTTTGTTTCTCAGTCACGCTTCAACCACTGATCGGATCGGGATGAAACTTGGCACACATAATATAGCTTAGGTCCTGGAATAGGACAGGATAGTTTTTATTCCGAGAAAAAATCTCATTCCTACGGGAAATCAAATTAATCGTTTAAAGCTGTGAATTTGCTGACAAGGTGGCGCCACTTTATATGGAAGAGTAACAAAATTAAAAATGTGAAATCTCATCTAGCCATGTGTGGGTACTGTGAGTTTATTTCTGTTTACGTTTGTCATCCTGTAATCCTTTCCGTTTGTATTCATTGATGTGTGCGTACACAAAAGTTACTAAAGAAACAAAATTTTAGTCCTCCGATCCTCCATATACGAATTAGATAGCGCTAGCTCTGATTTAAAACTCTGTATCGAAGTGGTGCCTCGGTGTGGTCGAAGTCACTGGGTGGTTAAGAGATTTCCCTATACCTACAGCGCTATAGTTTGTTCTCGGTTCGGTTAGGACAAACTTATATTATTCATCCTGGTAAGATCAAATTATAAAGTCCACGCAGGCGAAGTCGCGAGCAGAAGCTAGCATTAAATAAAGTAGGTTATGACAGGTTATGACAACGAGTTTATGAATCCTTACTCACTATTGATTAATGTTATATCTGTTTTCTTTGAAATAATATATTTATTAAATCCCTAAGACGGTGTTGTTGCTTTGTATGGTAACTATCGAAATGTTACATTTATTTGGTGCGTTTAAGGTAATAATTGAAGTAATATAATCGATTAAGTATTATTGCACATAAGCACCAATTATATAATATCGAGCGGACCAAAGTAAGATATGTTTTTATAGCCCGTTTTACGACGAAGTGTTTTGCTCGAAGTAAATAAATCAACAACTAACAATATCACAAATTAACCTAGTCACTGTGGGTTCTTGATAACGATACACATACAGTAAAATAAATACTTATATACATAAACAACATACAAAATTTAAAAGTAAATCGCTCATCACGCAAATATTTACCTTACATAATAATAATCTACCATATTGAATTTAATAAAACAAAAGCGACAAAACAATAACAAACCATTCATTATCAATCCATCATTCCATAATTTGTCGCGCCAAATGGAACACAATCAATCTAAATAGTAAATTCGCCAACTGTTATAAATATGATATAGCGGTGATCCATTAAGGCCTAACCAACCGTCACACTACCCCTTTCTCAATCTACTATTCCGTATATTTTTATTTCAAGTATTCCAGCGCGTCGTTGGCCGTCCCTACCATTCATTCTCTCCATTCATTTTCATTCCTCCAGTCGCAGTCATTCACTCCCACACCGCAGTTTTTCATTCGTTAAAAGTACAATGGTTTCTTATGTATAAAGTATCAAGAACCTACGAAATTTAGTAGTGTTTATTCTTTATTCCATTGTTTTATTTACTTTACTGGATAACTTATATGCAGATACAGCTCGATGACAATGTATAACTTCAGGGCCGGTATTCTAGGCGGTAAAAACAATATCGTAGTTTTCCTGTTATGGTATTGTTTTGACGTCACCCGCCATTACTGTCAAGTAAATAAGAGCTATCGAAACGGTGACAATACGGTAACAGCTCAAACACGATATGGTTTTGACCGTGTTGAATAGAGGCCCAGATCACTGTCTAATTCCAAGTATGACGAATAGGTAAAGTTTGGACATGACACAAAGCTAGGCTTGGACTTTATTAATTTGTACAATTTTGCCTTGAGTCGGAAGGAACCAGAATAGATGCTGTGCAACGAGAACAATTGTGAAACATATTTTAAAAATACTATTTGAATTTTTACTAAGGTAACTAAGTCAATATGATCTGCTGTCTTGTCTGGTTTATATAATAATAACTAGCGACCCGCCCTCGCTTCGCTACGGTTTATCTGAGTTTTTTGTAATACCCGTACATAAACCAGAATTTATTATTACATTATACTCTATTTGTGTAAACCAAAACAGCATTATAATGCGTTGCGTAGGTAGTTTGAAAGATTTAAGCGTACATATACAAGGACAGACGGCGGGAAGCGACTTTATTTTATATTATGTAAAGATAACAATATTCAAAGAACAATGAATCCATTGTAAATCGCAAAACAAAACATCATTAATATTACTCATTCATTCACAAAAGGGCGCAATGCATTTTTCATACGTATAAAATTAAATGAAATTACCCATCTGAACATAGATTCCACATCGTTACGTATTGCTACGTTCAGCGGAAGACGTAAAAATACCTACCAATCAAAGTAAATTGTTAAATAAACCTATATTTAGCTCCCCGACTGTATAAAGTCTGCAATTTCCCGGCCCACTTGTTCTCCAAATGAATCATCGTTACGAAATGAAAGATAGCAATACCGCGCAGATAATTCGCCCCGAGGATTTGGTACACAACAATAAAGGCCTCGCATAAAAGAAAAACAAACAAGCTCTATAAAAAACGGCCGTAAATAACATTCAAAGCAGTACCGAAAGAAATTTGTGAATGACTCGCTTCGCGGAGTTCGTGCGATTAATTCTCTATCTCGGCTAAGTTAAACAAAAACAGAGTAATTGCATTACATAATTACTTTTACGACGTTTCGACACGTAGGAAATAAATGATTACAACTCGGATATTTATCTAGTGAGTTTAACATATATTTTCTTTTTGCCTTAAGGATTATGTATATGGAACGGAGCTGCAGAAGTTAAACTCTTCGTTTGACCGTTACATTTAATTAGCAAAATAATTAGGCACGCATTACACAGCGTCTGCCCTTTATTTGGCGATGTATATTGTGATATACATACCATAACATTCACTTTTTATATCGCTATCGATGTTTTATTTTTTTGCTAGATTAAAATCTGAAGAGGCTTTAATCAATGACTTTTTTGCTTTAACCTAGAAAAGGGTTTTAAAGTGATGAGCTCTCAAATAGCCATCTTGGTAAAAATTAAAAAGTAAAACATGCATCTCTTTCCCTATCGTTCACACGTCCATCTTACTATTTCTGTTTGACTATCATACGTCATCTGTCACGTCACTTCTGTCAGTCATCGTGGCAACATTAAAATGTAAAACATACATCTCTTTCCCACTCGTTCACACGTCTAACTTACTATTTCTGTTTCACTATCATATTTCAGTCAGTTTCACGCATTCCTACGTATATTGATATGAACTATAAGTAACTAGGTGCACTTGCTGTTCCCGGGCAAGTCTAAATGGAGCGAAGTGGTTTGCTAATATAACATACCTACTATAACAAACAACCTGTCTGTGAGCACTTAGAAGATGCTTCGGGTTTGTACTTCTCTTTCACTCGCTCTTAATAAGAGCATATGAGAGCGAGCGAGAGACAAGTACAAACCCGAAGCATCTTCTAAGTGCTATCGCACTGTACAGACTTCTCATCATTTCTGTAACTATGAAGCTTCAAAAAGGTTACGAGCGAAGAGCGCCGCTTAAAATCGAAGTTTCGGCAGTTTTCCCATTTTTACCATTGAAAGTCCTCCGTGGTATGTCCGATTTGCAATTTTATTTTTTCTAAACCATCTATGGCTAGATGTCGTACGTACGGGCTACATTTGATCCTGATATCTCTAGTAGTTTGGGAGGAGTATGCGGAAAGACGAAAATCGAATCGGGGAAGAATGGAGCTTCGCTCACTTCGTTCGCTTCGCTACAATAAAAAACAAAAATAGTGTAAAACACCAACTTTCCTTGGTTTGGGTGACCTATTACCATTTGAAAAGAAATTGTTATTAGCGTTTTTGAAGGTGGTTTTTGTTTTGTTTAACATTTCATTTTTATTTTATAGTTTTTGTGATCATTATTATGCTGTTATATGTAGCCCCACTTCTCAAATAATAGAAACTATAGGATAATTATTCAAGCTCGCCGCAAACAACGTCGCAGGAAAGACCATAAAGGATCGTTCTTTGTTTTTCTTGACGTTCATAATTCAAATGAGATAACTGAAGTCTTGTTTGAATCCTTACTTAAAGCATTTTAGTTTCGGCCGTGATTCGGTCAAATCTGTGCCATTCTCGTTAATCCCAGGCGAGTCGACGCCAGCCGACCCTTCAAGAGTTTCCCACTAAGCTCCCTTAAGGCGGCAATTTGTTTGTCTTTATTTTCTTCATGTACGATCGGGCCCGACACGTGTGCTCGTAAAGTTTTTAATGAATTACAGAAGGGGTAAACTTTGGCAGGCTCCTGCAAAGTTTTGAATTATTTTTCACCGTGATCGTGATAATTAGAGATAGGTACTTACATATAAGGTAAGATAAATTAGCTTGCTTTACAAGTTAAGTTTACCTAGTCAATAAAAGGCATTGAGTTTTAAGAATTATTTTAAATGTTCATGCTAGTAGATTGTGATAGATCAATACAATTTATGTACTTACTTTCTTGCAGTAAAAAACAGTTCGATTAGGATGTATGTTAATTTGAAATTCTTATATAACTAATTCAGCCTTCCACGTGCCCCTGTCCCTGTCGAGAAGGAACATGCCAATCATACATCTCGTTTTCGAATTGCCTTTACCGTTTAAAAACGTGTTCTGAACCTATTCGTAACACTAACTCCTAAAACAGACATCAAACGTACACTTCAGCTTTACAAAAGAAATGACGATACGAAAGTAAACGTCAATGTCAAATTGCTATGAAAATGTAATTGATGATGATGATGATGATGATGATGATGATGATGATGATGATGATGAAAAAAAACATTAGTAATATTTTATCAAAGTTCTTTGTAAAGCCTAGTCATGTCTAGTTACATCAATATGTTTATCTGCCCTAAATAATGCACACGTAAGAAAATGCTAATAATAAAATTACAAATCTAATACACGTCAGCGCTATAAAGATTTCCTTTTCAGTTATAACAGACACCTTTCACGTGTTTTTCCACGTATTAAAATTATATACATGTGGGCGGAAATAGGTGTTTTCGGCTAATCCATCTCGGGGAAGATGCCGCGCCGCGTCCCGCGCGTCAGTGCCCGCTGTAATCTCGGCCGCGCCGCAAGTCCCCGCCGCAACGGAAATACGCGCCGTTCTAAATTTGACCCCACCATTCCAAATTCAAATTTTGAAATTCAAAATACGTATTCGATATTTTTAGATTATTTTTGTAACGTTTGGAAATTTGAGTGTAGAATTTTAGAAGTTTTAGATAGTGTGGTTGACAAAATTATACATAGTTGTTAAATAGTGTTGATATTACATTTTTAAAGTTTTGCTGGTTGAATTTTTACTGGCTTGTAAGTTTTAGTTTGTTTGATATTTTACTTACCTATTCTAAACATTTGGATACATTATCACAATTTGATAACTACTTTATTCCGGATTAAAATTATGATCTCCATGAGATATAAAGATTTTATGAATTATGATGCAAATAACGCATTTATGTCGCAAACACTCTATTTATCACAGAAAAAATGCTTATTCGTACCTACTACTTAGTTGTGGAGTTTAAAACTATGTCCTAATCAAGATGTTATAACTCCACCATTTTATACGTATGTATCAAATTACAAGGAATACATGTATCATTTGACGGCGGAAAATGCTCCGGCCCTTGCCTTAGCTGTTTTCATCACATACACAAAATCGCCTATCAAATAAATAAATAAACCTATTGAAATTAATTAGTCGATCCGCTCGCACCTATGAAGCCAGACACATTAAAAATAAAGACAGACGTCACACTCTCAACCTACCTCTGTTTTGGTAGGGGTTAACTAATATAAGCCCGTATATTCATTTGGGAATGGCAATTCCGTAAACATAAGCGGCGTGTTCAGGTTCCGGCAAGTTTGCCCACAGCGGCCCACGCGGCACATCCACGCTCCATAATCTCCTTGTTCAGTTTTTAATTACCTTTTAAGTACAGCTTATGCAATTTTGCGTTAAATTCAGTACATCTAACTTAAAATTCATACTATCAATAGCTCATAAACAGCAGAGTGCGGAGTGTGTTTGTTCGCACTATTTAAATAAATAAAGATCAACGAAATAATTGCAACCCTACTTTCAACGGGCCTGTCATGGTCGTGTTAATCAATGTGGATAAAACATCTGTGACTTTTTGACCGGTATGTAAGTGCGAGAGTAACGGATGCTTTATCCACCTCGATAAAGGTGACCCTAATACGGGCTGATAACTCTTTAACGACCTATCTGACTTTCATTAAATCTAGCTACCAGACGCCCTAGACAACATGTTTAACGCTATCGTAAACGATTTCCAAATACTGTGAAAGTGTATGAAATTGCCATAAGCGCTCGACGCGACCTTCGGTAGCTTACGACAATCCTATTTTTCGATAACGGTGACGATCTCGCAATGGACCACAGCCCAGGTAAATTAGCAATCGGTTAAAAAGCCGTTGATTTTTCTAAACATCTTACAATTAGCCTATTTGTGCAAAATGTGGTTACTGAATTATCAAAAAGTTTTTAAAGTTGTTGAATTCTGTAGCTCTGCCTACCCCACTCTGGGATTACAGGAGTGAACGTATGTATGTATGTATGTATGTATGTATGTATGTATGTATGTATGTGATTTTCCTACAATGTTCTATTGTAGTTCTACGTACAATTAAAACAGTTGACTGTATACATGTTACGTTCCCCACAAGCCCCCACACAAACGAGATGAGTATAGCAGCTTTAGCGTTCGCCGCGCGCCGTAAATGATTTCGTGCCTTACGTCCAGCCGCGATACTTATTAACCTATTAAAATCGCTCTCAGTTTGATATTTAAAACTGTTTTATAAGCCCCGACGCAAAAGAGGGGTGTTACAAGTTAGACCGCTATGTGTGTGCGTGTGTGTGTGAGTGTGTGTATGTGTGCTCAAACAACACATATCGCTGTCAAACTTCGCCGCCATTATATCGGGAGTTTTTATTTATAGAATAGTTATATCTTCTTTCTAAATCGACTAGTAACACTTTGAAATGATTAAATAACAAGCGATTGGAGGCTTTTCTCTGAAAAATGGCCACCCTGCCCTTGCCAAGTAATTAATGTACGGATATGTTTTTTCCTTTATTATTTTTATGTGTGTACTACGAGTAATACACAACTTATACTAAAGATCGTAACCATCGATCGTAACAGATGATTTCAAACCTCACTGTCCAGTGAAATCTGTTGGCTGCACTTGACTAAACATGTACCTACTTAGACTGTCGACTGCGACTTAAGTTTTTGTACGTTCGTTGTTGTCTGTCAGGCTTGCTGCTTTTACCCTCAATCCCGGTAAAAGGTCGTGTTTAGTTTATTTTGACATCCGATTACGAAATTTCATGTCCCTGAGCCCCCGAGGGACCTTGGCGGCTTCCCTATACGCTGGTTATGTTGCCTTGTATATCACAATAAAGATTAGAACGTTGTTACGGCCATAAACGTTTTTTTCATTTAGAGTGCTGCATACATGCATGCGTATTTCTATTGTTATCCCTTATTAAGAGTGGCAACGGACAGATCACCCCTTTTGAGTGCCGTTCTTCACGGGCGGCGGACATTGCTCTCTCATAACCTCAGGTAACTCTAGCAATGTGGGAGTTGCAGAACATTCCCAAAAGTCTGAAAATCTTAGCAATAAATTACAGAGAACATTAGTGGAAACATTTCGGAGCATTGAGAATGTTTACTTTATCTACAAGAAAATAATATTATTAGAAGTTACCGAGAATTTCTTACAAGAAACTTTTACAATTTTAGAAGTTTTTCGTCTCGGTACAACGCAAATCGTGATGCCTTCTGTTTTGTATGGATGACAAAAATTATTTTCATGACTTTTACAGGCAACAACGGTTTTTGTTTTAACTAGCATTTGCCTGCGATTTTATTCTCGTAGAACTCCCATTCACTGGTAAAATATCACAATGGCTGGAATGAAGAGTCATTGTCATTTCTCAGGCTTAGACCACCTTAGACCGTGAAGGTGTGACAAACAGACATACAGACTTAATTTTGCATTTACAATATCAGTAGATTCTACCACATTCTACACATTTGTAGTCACTGTTTTGTAATAGGATAAAATCAAGACCCTACATATTCCTTTTCCAAATCCACTTTTTACGTCTTATCATGCCATATTACCGTGGTCATATCTATTGACGGTTTCAATTTAATTTGCTGCTCCAGCACATTCGGGCAGAAGGGACGGACCCGAGGAGTCGACCCTCGTCAGGACTACTGATACATTAGAAATCTGGACAATAAGGATCAATCCCATTGCCTCAATCATTGAGATATGTAAAAAATGTACAACTGACGTCTCATGGCTTCATATCCATTGACACAAATACAAGGTTATTTACCAAAGAGCTTCTGCCCGCGACTTCGTCCGCGTAGATGTCCATTATCATTATTCCCTAGGGAACTTTTAAATTCTCTGCGATGAAAAGTAGCCTTTCTTAATCTAAGTAAGAGTTATCTCCATTTTAAATTTCATCCCAAGCCCGTCCAGACGTTGCAGCGTGAAGGAGTAACAAACTAACACACATATTTTCGCATTTATAATATTAGTAGCTAACAAAAAGCAAGTTTCAAAAACCCAGCTGGTTGTCATGATGTTGTCATCTACGTACGTTAAATACCAATGTAAAATTACTTTTTAAATCGATGCCGTTACGTTATGGCCCCTCTATACGTTGGCGGATCATGGACCAACGTAAGGGACGCATTTATTTACACCTTAGATTGAGTGAGTGAGAGTTGCATCTCACTCTTACGTATTGCTCGGTCCCTTACGTTGGCCCATGATCCGCCAACGTGTAGAGGGGCCATTTATGTAGCTTACTCGGTAGAACCAAATCTTCGTGCTCGAGGTACTGGACCTCTATGCTACGAGGTTAAACAATATTGCTTATGACGTGTTATGGTATTGTTTTTAAATCGGCCGCCATTAGTTTCAAGTAAATAAGAGCTATCAAAACGTTGACAATACGATAACACATCAAAGGTGATATGGTTTTTACCCGCTAGAATAGAGGCCCGGTGGCCAGTACCGTATCTTGTACTTGTGTGCGTCAATATTGTTGTGAATCGTTATCGAGCTGGCTTTGCCACTACATCTAAACTCGTCAACCTTAAAGTGATTTTCCTATACGTCATGGATTTTGTAGACGACATCACATTTGTTTCCTTCGATAGCCATATGAAAAATTCCGCTATTTAACGATTTCATAAATTCTATAAACGTTCGTGAGAATACTTGAGAGTCATGTAGCAATTTCACATGAATCCTTCAATACGGCGTGACGTGGCTTTCACCTCGCGATTCCGGTCTAAGGGGTTCGCCCCACTTGTTAACCTCGCGTTTTTGTCTGCGATTTGGCAGCAATTAGTGTGGGGAGGCCCAAAATTACCTGATGCTTATCAGACGAGCTGATCATTGTAACCTGATTAGTCCAATTTAGGCCTGAAATGTTATGACGCATTTTTTCACGATGAGAAATCAAATTTAGAAAAATCCTTTTTTATACGTTACTACATGATTAAATAATAAGGGATGGTAAAAGTAATTTTATGATCCGTAGGTGACTATTGTATTCCAATGAAAGTAGGGCATAGTGCTAAAGATGCTAAATATATTGAACTAGCTGTCCGTGCCCGGCGCCACCCGGGGATATTTTTTTTTTCATACATACCTTGGCCTGATAATTACGAACACATCAAAATATATATTCAAATCGGTCGAGCCGTTCTCGAGTTATGGCGTGACCAAGGGAAACCGGGATTAATTTACTTATTAACCTCAAGTATTTTTTTATTTCAAGTATGGTATCCGCGGCGAGCTAAAGACAAATAACAAATTAAGGGTGGTGCAATTTGAAGTGTCGTATCTAACAATCAGTAACTGTTTGGTATACTTATCAGCATTTCGTGTCCGATCTCAATATGAGTACAAACTGCGAATCAATAAGAGTAAAACTGCTCTTTATCGTCAAAACTTCTTTGGTATGGCTCCAGTAATTTATAATAAAATACCAAATGGCCTGAAGTCACTTTCAATTAAAATATTTAGGAAAACCCTTACCGAACAACTGTTACGCAAATGTTATTACTCTGTTAAAGAATTCTTAAGTGACCATACGATATTATATGCTTAAAACTATTCACGCGTAAGTTAATGTTTAAAATAGACTAATTCATGAATGTAAACTTTGACATTTAAACATATATACTATATAGCCCAATAAACATCTACCCTATAAATAAAATATTCATACCGTAGTAACTAAGTAGTATTGAATTATTAATGCATGCATGCTTGCATAAAACTAGGTTTAAATTACATATTTGCTGCAAAAGCAACATTATATTTGTACACCTAAGGGTAGAACATAGTAATACGATATTATTTTTAAACAACCTGTAATTTATAACCTATGTTTTGACAAATAAATTAATTTGAATTTGAATTTGAAGTTGAATTTGGTATATAAAAATGATTCAAAAACCAAATTGTAGCGCACTTAGTCTTGTGGATGTATTAATGAATAGGTACTGAAAAAAAACATCAAAATTTTCGTTGTTTTATGGTCATGACAGAGTCCGCAGCAGCACACCAAGGTCGAAATCTTGGATTTTTAATAACGACCTGTACTTGTAGAGTCGTTCAATTTCGCAACAAGATTAAATTTAACTTCTTACACAAATATTCCCCTAAAATTGTATTGTTTTGTGTTTAGGCAAGACAATTAGGTACTCGGACGAGAGTCCTCGCAGTTGAAGCGATCTTGCCCGCTCTTGTTCCCTTTCGGCTAATGAGGGTAGGACGGTCGAGATGGACGTTTTTATACAAGTAAACTTTTAGATACAATACGGACTGGAATAATATAAAATACCTTTTTATTTTCATTTCCGTTTTAGTTTTAATACATAACTGTAACATAAAAAGCGGACAACAGCATGTCTGACCATGCTCAGTGTAGGGTTCCAAAGCCGTTACTACACAAAAACAAGTATGAACTAATTCTCTATTTAAAGTTATTTGGTGGCTGTTTTAGGTGATTTTAGTAGGTACAAACAGTTTAGTCGCCTGTATCTCAGGATCCAATGAAGTCTCTACTTAGTCGTGATAGATTTTCTTAATAATTCGTTATTATATCCTTACATTTAAGATATTTTCAGATTTTTTGTATTTCTAGTTTTGGCTGTAAGGGACACTTGACACTAACAAAAATTAGCACTTTAAATCTTATTTTTTTTACAAAACGAACCCTTGATCGGAAAATTGTTTGCATAAACCAGCAATATTTTTGAGAGACCTATCTAACGACACCCGACACCAAAGGAAGACGTGAAAAAAAATACATCCCCACGTTACTTGTACTCTGTGGGGGTTACTCTAAAAAAATATTTTTCAAGATTTTATTTTAATTTCTACTACTAAGAATCTCTGAGCTAAGGTGCGCAAGGACGGACGGACGAACGGACGGACATGGCGAAACTATAAGGATTCCTAGTTTGACTACGGAACCCTAAAAACACATATAATGTTGACTGCTTTTAGAGCTGATATCTCTTAAACCTTAGTTTCATTGGTCGATAGCCCGCATGCTTGTAGCAATCCATTGACGAGTTGCATTGACATTGTTGAGGCGGGAGCTATTGCAGCGATGCAATGTATCACAAAAAGCATGCGGGCTATTGCGCAATGAAACTGGGCCTTTAAACGGTCCAACCGATTTTCATGAAAACTAGTTAAGTACCGTAATGGAACCATAACAATAAAACTACCTTTTTTATTTACTTGACAGCTTTGGCGGCAAAGTTAAAAACAAACAATGACAAAAGCAATAAGGGTTTACCGAGTATAATATAGAGACCAGAGATCTGCTTTCTTCAGTTTATTAGGCACTAGCGAACCGCCCTCGCTTCGCTTTGGTTTTCTGTAACATACGTACATAAACCAATATTACATAAAAACCGTCTGTTAAAAATTATTTAACTGATGGTGAAAACCGCATCACTATCCGTTGCGTGGTTTAGGAGTTAGCGGATATACAGACAGACAGAAAGACAGACGCGGAAAGCGGCTTTTGTTTTATACTAAGTAAAGATTTCAAAATATATTTTATTAATACAACAATTTCTTTACGTACCATATTAAACATTGGTGTTGGTTTTTTTACTATATCACGTTATTAAAAAGATTACAGCTTGTTATTACAGAGCTTCGAGTGGCAGTGGCCGATAACGCGATAATTAACCTTTTCCATTCTAAACAATAACCGCAGGGAACAGGTGCCAAAATTTCACATTTCCTTTGTCTTTCAATAAAAAATGGAAATACGGAATGAAAATAAACATTTTCAGCACACGTGCAATAAGTTTTTCGTCATTGTAAAATCATAACAGCTACATTGTAGCAGCCTGAATGATAAGGGATAACATAAATGCGGTAAAAAAGTGTTTCTAAAATGTGAAGAAAATTTACACATCTAATTATACTGTGAAAAATTTAAGTCTGTGTCGCTTCAACCGTTTGACTGTAAAACCTGTGTGACAAACGACGGAAGGACAGATGGACACGTAAGTAACAGCAATAGGGTTCCGTTCGGACCCTTCGGGTACAAAACCCTAAACACATGACTCATATTCAATAAAAAACAATGACGTCTCATTTAACGCTATTTCGGTAGCAATTAACGCGCGACAGAGGAACCATATTGGTTCAATTATTGCCGCTAATACGAACAATCGCCCCCGGCTGTCCGATAAATCAATAGCGTTTGCTTCCGTTCCCTCTGGAAATAACCTACGTACAATGAGAGCACATAAAACAACCTTCGGGTTTCTAACTGTCTCTCATTCGCTCTCATATGCTCGCTCTTATACTAGTCTAACCGACTTTATCCGAAATAGGAATACTTTTTTTTTAAGGTTGGTACTGTACGGTACGGCCTTAATATTTTCGTTGGGGGACAAGATGCATTTTGCGTTCGTTATCGTTATCTAAAATGTATTTCAGATTGATGTAAGCTGTCAGACAGTCGCCTCGAGCGCCTTCGTGAATTCCATTTATTTCGTCTGTTTTCGAAAATCGTTTACGTTAGCGTTAAGCAACTTGTCTAACCTGAGGGCTTATTGTCTAACGCACTCGCAATCACGATCGTTATTATTTTGAAAATCGAAGGCTTGTCTGCATACAAAATTAAAATAATTGCTCCACTTTGAAGCCGGTTATGATTGCGAGTGCGTTAGACAATAAGCCCTCTGTTAAGTTTAATGCATTGTCATAATACACTTCAAACTGAACATCAAATGACTAGCATAACACTGACAACGATATTCATAATAACAAGGTTCTAATTATGCTCAACATTTTTATTGGTTGACTATAGCTATGCAAACAAGTCTGACTAAAAACAAGCTTTTAAAACGTGACTACTTGACTACGTGGTGATAATGATATTGTCGTCTAAATAGATATGGTAAACACAACACACCAACGTTACGCGATTTAAATTTCAAATAACTGATATTTTTATAGCACGGAGAAGGCAAACAAGGTACAGCACACCTGCCCCCTATTTCACTAATTTGACAGTGACAACGATAGGTAACGGTGACAATGATAGGTAACAGGGTCTCCATTCAACACGGTAAAACAATATTGCTTTTGACGTGTCACCGTACCGGTTATGTTACGATAGCTCTTATTTACTTAACAATAATGGCTGCCGAGTTAAAAACAATACCAAGATAAGTTTCTACAGCAATAGGATTCATATACGCCGCGCCATTTACACCAAAATGTCACCTGTTTTCTAATATTTTCACGATGACAACGATGAGTTATGGTAAGTGGGATCTGTGACCCATAGACATTAAAATTCTCATAACTACAATCTTAGTACTGCAATCCTAAGGCTTCAAATGCTTTACCAACCCTGAGGACTAAGATGGAATGTCTATGCTAATATTTTCACCGGTTGTCTTATCCTCACACCGGAACAGCAATGCGGCTATTGCTGCTGCTTCACGTATAATTTCCAGAACGGGGAAAAAAGAGGCTGATAAGTAAGTAGGCTCTGACACTTGCAACATCAATTTGAAATACACGAAACCAACATTTTCCTCGTTTGACTTAAACACGAGAAAACACCCCACAGTTTACTCTGACGCACTTACCGTTAATTTTCACAAAGTGGGTGATTCTAGCAAACGTCTGGAGACATGGTTTATTACGGTTAATAACAATTTTCGTGTTCATTTTCTTCCTAAGTTTATGGTAATGGGCCATCCTTTCTCTGCTCCAGAAACACTCCGCTTCCTAATGAGACTGAGTGAAAAGCCGAATGGGATTCGTTTACGTTATCCAGTGTGGAAATGTTTCAAGTTCTTAATTGACTGTTGCGAGGGTGTAAGGTTAAAAGGCGAAAAACACTTGAGAAAGCTATGGCTTTGCAATCACGTAAAATCTTTCTACGCTTTTAACATTAAATTTCTACAACCGTATATCCATAATGTGAATTCCTTTATAATAAAAAAAGCGAACAAAAGCCGATTTCCTTATAACATACTAAACCGCAATCCCAGATGCCTTTCAGTGGAAATATTGGGATTATTTTGGGATTAATCTGTAAAGGCAGTCGGAGCGCATTCTAAAAGGGTTCGCAGACCGAGCTGTATGAAGGTATCTCACTCTAACACACGTGTGCATCCCGTTGCGTGTTGCCCTATTATCGCACCGTTTTTGCAATTACCCGACTACCTAAGAAAGAGGTTAATGTTTTTAATTCTTAGCGCGTTCAAGACTTAAACATTAAAAATATTTACTTTTATTGTCATCTTTGCAAAAAATTGGGAGCCCGTTATTTCCCATAATTTTTTTGGTTATAATTACTTTCTTGACAAAATTAATGGTAATCAGAATTTCATAAATATTGTGTAGCCAAGGCTAGGTTAGGTTAGGTTTGATTAATAAAAATCCTGAAAAAGTAACAGTTTCTTAAAAAATACATTATAACTTGCGAGAATTATACATACATACATACATTAAATCACGCCTGTTGAATTATGACTTGAAATAATGAGGAATTAAAATAAAAATAATTGTGGCAAACAGTATAGCCCAAAAAAATACCAGCAAAAAGTTACCAAAATACATTTCTTTGAACTCGTGCCGTGTCACGTTTTTGTTTAATTTTGTACTATATATTTCTCAATGTGCAATATGTCTCGTCCCGCGGGTAAACTCGCCGTGACATCGCGTAATGCAAGTCACATACGCACCAGTTGGTTGTGTCAGCGTTCGTTACGTCCGGGACACATTTACAACCAAACAATGGCTTCATATTGGACTCTCATCTGAAATTATGACCAGCCAGTAAAATAGCTGGGAGTTCCGTGACTACATTTACCCTCTTTAAACGACCTTATCGTTGATCCTTTTTTCCAATCAACCGTCTATTTGTTGGTCTATTCCGACTAGTTCCATTGATGGAACTAGTTAGACTTTTTTTTCAAGTAACATTAATAATTATTTTTATTCATGTAACTACTTGGAAAAAAAATCCAGGCAGTTCCATTAAGGAAACCCTCTTCGTTGAATGTAACTACTGGAGTAAAAATCCAACTAGTTTCATCAATGGACCTTATAATGTAACTAGTCGGAATAGACCTATTTGTTGCTCGGATTTATATAAAAATAGCTTCTATTAATATCTTGAGAAAGTAAACATTGCTTAGAGCTTTGAAACTTTTGTTTAAAGAAGAATTAACCCAGTTGATCAGTCATTGTTATTAATTCCTTACAATAAAAGTAATTTGCGCATTTCGCGCCCACCGTCTTTGTCTTTCCATTTCCCGCCAAAACTTTCCGGCAATACCAACTGCCGTTGTCACTGGCCATTTGTCACTCGCAGCCGGCTGTATATTGATTCCATCGTCACCGGAAAAAAACACTAAGGTTGTCTACGGGACACGGCGCATTACCATAAAGCGCTCGCCCTGTTTCAGATTGAACTCTCTCGACCGTGAATGGGAAAATGAGGAGCTACTGATGATTGCCTGCCGCTCTCGTTTCATAAATAATTGCCCTCTTAAGTTTTTTTAATGGAAGCCGTTACACAACAATAAGAAAGCAGCTTAAGGTCCGAGTGTATTTTGGTCCTAAGCAGATTTCACGTGAATTTGCTAAGTAACAATTCTTTAATTGGAGCAGCAGCTCAAAACATCCGTTCAGGAAATCGCTAAATTGGAATACGCTAAGCGCATTTTAATTTTGAAACGTTCATTGTAAGGCGTATTCAGTTTCATTTTTAACACTGCTATCATTTCGAGGAAAACCCCTCCAAATTAATATGAATGAATGTTGATAATGTATTCAATGGTCCTTTTTTTAAATATGCATTTGCCTTCTATTCGAGATTTTCTAAATATTCTTGTAACAGATTGATAGGTATCTACTTATTGCTGACTTTTGTGTGAATCTTGCCGTTTTAGGTTGAAACATAATGGTACTAAGACCAAGGGCTAAAAATATTGCTTAGACAATATTGAGTGAATCGTGGTCGTTTTCGTTAATTTCACAGTAAGTATCATCGTTTCAGTGAGCTTAGATAATAAAATTGTTATCAAAAAATCAAAGACTAAGGTGAATCCTGTTGGTGTTAAAATAAAACAAAAACAAAATTATTTAAAAAGTGAGCGTTATCTATTTGACAGCATGAAAAGCGTGAAAAAGTGATCGTTCTATTTTTGAAATTTAAACGGTTTTTGGGATTGTCGCGCGCCAGTAGCGCCGGCGCGTTCGGCCGTGAGGGCGCGCGCCGCGCGGTCGCCGGCAAGCTGGGCGAGCACGCGGCGATGCTTGCCGTCGCCATCTGCTGCATCCTGGTGCTGCTGCTGGTGTTCATCATACTCATCATCGTGGTGGGGCAGAACATCGAGACCAAGGGCGGCTCATAGCGGTGGCGAGGTAACTAGCTTATCTTTTCCTATTTTCGTTAGAGACTTGTTGGATACCTACACTTCCCTATGTAAGTATATATTTTAGGGCTTCTATAATTCTGATATTAGTTATTTTATGCTAGTGGATGACAAGTTTTAAGTTCATAGTTATCTGCTGCGAGTGGTGTATTACAATCGTCGATCTGTCGGAACTAGTTAATAAGGCAAATACTAGTTAATACGATTCATAGACTGATTGCTTATGATGACACCTAATTAGGTTGTATGGATAATATTCCATAAACTAAATATTGATAAGTATCTATTATTTTCTAATTTATTGAATAAACAAAAGTTAAATTCCCCCATATTTATGTACATATTGGCGTTAAAACTGTATGTTGAGGTAATCACACGGTATCACAGTCGCAAAGAGGAAAAACCGAAGCGAATACCACTTTAATACCTTTTAAGCCGCACGCCGATCCTTTGAAGGGGAATGCGGAATCCAACCCCGTCGAATATTGTGCTTAATGGAAAATGAAAAAAGTTTCCACCTTATTATTACGCCGCAAATTAGTTTAACGGTAGACTTGAATTATTATTTTTTCGCCAATCGTAGGGGAAATTCAGTCGAGCTGAGAGCGGAGCCAGATTGCGGCGGTGTTGCCAAATCTCGGCTAATTTAGTTTAAACTTACATTACAGCCTAGTTAGCTGCGCTAGCCTACTTATTAACGGCTACTTGCTTCAAATCGTGGAAATAACCAAGTGTGATTCAGCCAATTTATAAAAGCTACTAGATTTTTTTTCAGATGCAAACATAACTATTATAAGTGACAAATTTACCAACAATGCTACAACTTCAACTGCAACTATTAACAAGTTTACAATAAGACACAGAGCTTTGCCTTTTGACGTGAACATCTTTAAAATCAGAGCGGCACTACTTATGCCACATGTCTTGAACAACTTGACTGAATAAATAAATAAATATCTTAATAAGTGTTATTAGTTTGAGTTTTGTTTTTGAGTTTGAATATAAGTTTTAACTTCGTCCCGTCTCCGTCCCTTGGTCTCGGTAAAAGAAGACAGGACGAGCAAGTACTACTTATTGTACAGTCGAGTTCATAAATATGTGTAGGTATACACTTTAGTACAACCGTGACAACCGGACGTCGAGGACGACTTTTGACGCAATCGCTAACATTATATAGGGTTCGTTCTATTGATCAAAAGCACGTTATTGAGTAAACTTATAATAAAATTAAACATTCAAAAACATAGTTTGTGCTTAAATCGTTATTATACCTACTCCAAAAATATCCTGTGAATGTTAAGGACAAGTACTTACCTTATTGCAAGTTTTTTTTAATTGTTAGTTTGCGAAATGATAAACCATCATGTCATCAGAAAGAGAAAAATATGAGCTTCTAATATCATGTTCTTATCTACAAGACTTTAAAATGGACGAGTCCGACAAGGCAGAAAGAAAAAAAAACGAAGAATTCGCTCTCTCCCTTTTTTATCTAAAACGTAAAGCATTTACGTATCTGAATACTCATAATAACCTAAACTTCCATTAAATTTCCAAGACTTCTACTAAGTAATTCCATATAATTTAAAATTATTTATGAAATCAATAGCTCAAGCTCCATCGTAACCCAGGGCTTGTATATATCCCGGGGACGTGCCAGGCATGCCGAGCGTCATACACTAGCCGATCAATCTCCGCCGGCTTGACGTGGAGGTGAATTTATAAACCTTTGATGTTTTTCTCAGAATATTTAACGTTTTTCAGAAAGGATGATAGAGTGCTTCGTGCGCGAAATCGGCGCGGCACAGTGACATCCATTATTTTTTACCCTGTCGACAGAATAAAGAAGGGAGTTTTTTTTGTGGATATTTATTATGTCAGCGAGAAAACTAATAGCTTGTTTACAAAAGAGTTTATTTTACAATTATTAAATTATCGGTTTTTACGCGGTACTTGCAGTAGAGAAAATCTCACAAAAAAGGAACACCCTTTATAGAAAAGTCCGACAAAAGACAGAAATTACCGACGGAAGGGCTAACGTAAGATGAACTAGTAAACACCCCCAAAGGAAAACCCCGTGGATAATATCCTTAATAAAGTTAATTATGTCTGCTGAGTAAATCCACATCCTGACTAGAAGATTACTCTGTAACTCGAAATATAAAACCTTGAAGCTATCCTATCTCTAATGATGCCGTTAAATAGGGTGTTATTTTCTTCTGCGACAAATTGACATTTGCATAGACGATTTACTGTCATTAGGTTCAAATGGAAAATCGTCCACTTAAAATTATACGAAATACAACAAAAAGGAAAATTGTCCATCTTGAAAAACGTCTAAAATGGAATCATGTCCCATGGTAAAATTGTCCAATATGATATTGGTCGAAAAAAATATGTCTATTTGTATTTACGTACACTCAGAAATATGACCAATTGTAAATACGTCCTACCTGAAATTTGTACAATTTATATTATATTATATGGTCTTAATTCATATTACACTACATTCACTTGTGCGTATTTCATTTTGGTCATAATTTATATTGGACAAAATTCCATTGGGACTTAATTAATTTACAACGAAAATAAATTTGGTTGTAAATACTTTTCAGCACAATTACATTTTGACTAAATTCACTTTGGACACTATTACTTTTGACCCATTTTCAGAATGGTTATTTCACGTGGACGATTTTCCATTTGTACCTAATGACAGTAAATCGCATAGACGACAAAGCTTCTTTCAAATAGCATCGAGCAGAGTAGTTACTTAATATAATGTCCAAGTTAAATATAGTTTCAATCACATAATCCCGAAGATTCATAATTCCGAACTGATCATAATCACGAATTTTCATCATTCTTTTTGGCATCGCTTTTAAGTCAAACCTTACCTACGTATAGCAATTAAATTATGCATTTACCGCCTGTTTCACAATCGACAAGTAAAGTATATTTGACAGATAAATAATGTAGCTCATTCTCTTTCTTACACTTGAAAATAGACATGGAGAGAGCGAACTTTAAATGGCAGATAAATTTACTCCTCGATTGTGAAACAGGGCCTTAATATAAAATAGCTCCAGCATACATAATATCTCTTGGAAAAATGTATATTCGGACAACATAATATTAGAAATTTTTAGGTGTTCCCGATTAAGACTTATTTTGAGTAGTCAGTAGAAATAAATAACTGAGTGAAAGAGACAACTTAGTTTCAAACATTGTGTTTCAAAGTAGCCCCCGAATGTAATTAACGCTTTGATCCCGGCAGGCTCATCAACTTTTAAGGGCGATGAGTATCTTCGCCATAAAAACTTTAAGTATTTTCTGCGGTGTTCGAGATATTTTAGCGAGATTCTTTCAACATTTTACCACAAAAATATTTAAATAAAGAAAAATATTGAAATCAACCATACTCAAGATAAAATAAGAGTTCTACAAATGATGTTCTACATAGATACGAACAAAACTGTCAAGAAAACCGAGTTATTTTGCAACGGGCAATTTAAAATAACCTTAACATTATTCACAGTACCTTTACGAAGGTAACGAGCTACACGTGTTTAAAATGTATTTATATCACCGGGGATGTAAAACTGGTCCTTATACCACGTAAGCCAGGAAGTTGAATCATTTTTCACCGTGTCAGCTAATTGAAAGGAAATAGAACGTTTCCGTGTACGCACCTTCGTGTTCATCAAATATTAATCGTGAGAACTTGTTCAAATATAGCCTTTAAGTTGACCGAGTAGAAGTTATATTACGTTGCTGTTTATATAATATTTCAAGTAGGTATTTCTTTTGTTTACGCTGTGCCACTTAAATTAGAAATTAAGTCGATAATGAAGTAGGATTTGTATCGAACATTTTGGTGAGGAAAATTAGTTTGGTTATCGAATTTATTATTAAAGGACTTTGCGCTCTCTTTACTGCTGATGTTGGGTTAAAGACTGCCAGTCAAGAAATGAAACTAGGCAGGATTCCTCTGCCGAATGCATAGTAAAAGAAAGGCAAAAAATGCCTACCGATTGGCATCCAATAGGTGGGGATCGGCGTAGAGGCAGATCTGAGAGGAGATGAGACGGGACGAGCCATACTTGTTTGAGAGAGAGGGTACAAAATATCATAGGAAAAATAATTCTATTTCTTAATCGACCTATAGAACCAGAGGCACAAACACACCCGCACGCCCGATAAACATTCGCCTTTCCACGTTAACCGATGGAAAAAGGAACATTTTTTTCTAAAACCACAAGTTTTCGATTGGAAGCTATTCGCCGCGGATTGTTAGAAGTTATCCTGAAAGGAACGCCGAGCGTTCGCTGCATTCATTTGTGTGAAGACGCAGTGTTCATTCAACCGCAACAACCCCCAGAGCGGCTAGCACATGTTGTCTTTCCTCACTTGACGCTCAGCATGTCTCTACAGAATAATTATAAAGGGCTATCTAAGGTTCGAACAAGTCGCGAACGAGAACATTGCCACCAGCCGCATGGCATGGGCATGATTGCTGGTAGGTTTGACACCCTGTATCTTAATCATCAGCTGTATGATACATCTAAACACGAAATGTGCTTATCGATTTCATTTTATTATTTGACATATACTGCAATTTTAGTGTTATTTAATTTTATTTATAACGTTAGTTTTAGTAACCGACTGTAAGTTGTCTGAAATAAATGACTTCAAATTCAAATTGGAATATGTCAATTCCATACATTTGGTCACCTTTCGAAAATCGCTACCGCCTCGCATCTCGTCTAAACCTCCGGGCTATATAAATTCATGTAAAGCGTATGCCACAAACAATAACACGGTAAAGTTCGACCACACTCCGCTTCGCTTCGTTTTAAAAACTCTTCAACATTTTTGCGGAGCATTCGTGTTGTTGCACGTCGGAAAAATGTCGGTTTTATGCTTGGTTTTAATTTAAATTAGCTTATCTAACTCGGTTCAGTGTTTAAAATGTACCTATTTATATATTTTAGCTTTTTTCCTTCTGTACATCTGTAATATCAGGTAATATCACATTTAATGGTAACGAGTACCAACTACTCGTGTCTACTTTGTTTAATAGTGAACAATAACATACCATCCCTGGTTAGCCTAGTTCGTAGTGCGTAAGGTATACCTTGGCTACGAAACGAGAGGTTCTAGCTTCGATTCCCGGCATGTTCCGGCAAAAAATTGTGTACTGAGCGCTAGTATTTGTTACTGAGTCTTGGATATTTTCTATGTACTTGTATTTGGAAATATATATTTCTCTTTTATAGTGTGATAGCAACAGCCACTTGAACGCTAGAAGCTGGGAGTGCCGTGTGTAGTACATGAATAGATTTATCTGATCTTAAATAAAACATACACCTCAAACATACCATTAAGTATAAGCACACTCCAATTAATGTAACTCCAGACGTGTTTGTTGGACCAAAAACTCGTGGTAACTGTTTTGATCTGTCTCGTCTCGAGAGCCGTGTGTTATCGAGTGGCATCACATGCGATGTATAAAGAAGGCTCTTAGAAATAACCGCTTGGATCTGATGCTTTTAGTACTAGATTGAGGTTTGATGCCGACTTTCACAAGGTTTTTCTAGCTTGAATGCGTTAACGGTCTTAACTTAGCACTAACCTTACATTGGTTCTATTTGGTTCGGAAACTATCGATCGAAGTGCTTGACCAAGGCCTCTATTATACACGTTAAAGCCTTATTGTTTTTTACGTGTTTCCGTATTGGCAACGTTTTAATAGCTCTTTTTGAAGTGATAACTTCTTATAGGAGGGTAAACCGCTTCGTTACGTAACGCGTTACGGCGCCAGTCTATCTGGCTTCCCTTTCTCTCACGCATACGGCAGCGGGGCAGGGCGGTATAGTTCAACTTAGATTGGTTTAAGTTATCACTTCTGTCGGGCGTCCCGAGACGCACACCTTTTTTTTACTTGATAGTAAACGCGGCTAAGTTAAAAATCAGACCATACAGCGTTTCACCGCGACCGTATTTATATAAAACATCTTCAACTAGAATTCCTGAAGATTGTTTACATCACAAGTTTATCACTAATTTCCATGGCCCTTGGGCTATTGTAGGAACTTCGGGTTCTGTCTTAACAATGTATTGGAGGCGAAGGGTCGGGTGTTTACCTGAAATATGTACAAAGGGATCGGGTCAAATAGGTGGAATTCGTATGGAGATGAGCTTGAGGTGCAATTAGAAACTTCGGCGCCCATATGTATGAACAAGTATCCATTAGGTTTCAGTTTATATTTTAGTAGGTTACCTAGGTACTAAGAGCATTGTTTGCCATGTTTAAAATAATCTTAATTAGCTAATTGCTCAAACACATTTTGATATTTTTAAATAAGACTGTTTTGGGGTATTAACGTTTGGTTAGAAATGAAATTCTCAAATCTATAAGTTGATTAATAGATGCGGAACTCAATAACTTTAGCTGTTATGTTCTTAAGAATGGGATGTACTCTTATAGATTTAGGTAACGTAGTAAAACGACATTAATGTACATTGTAAGAGGTTTTAAATAGTCTATCGGACTTAGATAAAGTAAACAAGACGTAAGATATCGTATGGTGCCTGTTCTACAGAGTAAAACCATATTGTCGTTGACATGTTATAGAGTAGACCGTTTGTTGCCACTATACCATTTTTGACCATTTAAGGTCAAAAATAACGTAAAATTAAAAATAATATTCATAAATAGTTAATACTGAAGATTAATTTAAAGATAAAATATAAAAATATGTTTGTATTTTCATAACGCTTTAGATATTAGTTAAAATGTAGAGTGGCCAACAACGGTGTAAAGATGGCCAACACCGGTACCTCTACCCTAGTATTGTTTTTAACTCGGCCGCCTTTACTGTCAAGTACATATGAGCTATCATAACGTTGACAATACGATAACACGTCAAAAGCAACATGGTTTTACTCTGTAGAATAGGCACGATCTCTTACGTCTTGTTTACTTTATCAAAATCTGAAAGATTATTTAAAACCTCTTACACTGTACATTAATGTCTTTTTACTACGTTATCTAAATCTATAAGAGTACATTCTTAAGAACATATCAGCTAAAGTTATGTATGATTAACTAAACTACTTAAGGCTGAGATTGATCTGCCTCCGAAGCACTATTAGTCTATGATCCTACTAGACAGCAAAGAGTTCACTTTCAGACCTATTATACTCAATGTATCTTATCCCCAAACTGCTCAAAAGGCCTTACCATATCGAGCCTCGACTGCGGACAGACACGTTCGCTGCGTAAATCGAAACGGGCCCAAAATAAAAAGCCATTAGCAGTTATACATGAATAATACATTTGCGTTTCGTTAAAAATAGCTCCACGATTTCACGTTTCTTTTACTACTTTTAAAAAATAAATACATGCGTGTGCTAGCCGAAACACACCAAATACTACTTAAAAATCACTGGTATAACACCTTTAGGATGTTATTTACCTCTATAAACTAAAACAGGGCCTTTATTCCACTGCGTAAAATTACCTTTGACATGTGATCATGTGTGAGTTACTGCCGTAAATAAGATCTATCATAAAGTTCCTAACCTATAGAATAGAGTACAGCCCCTGACCTTAGTCCACAGTTTACCGGTACTTTTGACAACCGTCAACTTTATTTTTCACGCTTACATGTCTATTTGGTTGTTGGTGAGCTTTGCACTTAATATTTTACAGTTTCCTTGTTAGTTCCTGTAATATACATATATTACTTTTCCGTGAGTATGTCTGTCAATTAATATTGAAATGCCGCTATAAAGTTGCTATTAAGCTGTGACATTTTTACGAGGCCAATTTGGTACACCCATTAATGTACATATCGATGCAATTTATCAGTATTTCAAAGTCCATAAGTCACGCCGCCGCGCACGACCTACCCTCATTCCGGCGCGGAAATAGCGCAGGATTGCTTCAGCCTGCGACTGCCGGATGCAGCAACCCTTTTGAGCATGACCTTTCTTGTCTATTGTTTGTGACATTGTTATACTCGTAAGCGTTGAAGTCTTAGAAAAGTGTTACAAATTGAGTGTAACATCTCTTAGCGTGTCGATAAAGACCGTATTTCTGATCACGACGTTGAAAGATATGTGCAAAAAAAATGTTTTTTATATATTAAATCAATAACCTGAAAAAACTATTATGAAAAAAAACTGAAAGAAAAAGTCTTGAAGTATCAAGGTATTAAACTTTTGGTTTTATACAAGAAGATTGCCGTGCTCACGTTATTGGAGTGAAAGGGCGTTCACATAGATAATATACAAATAATATTTTACGAGCGAGTTAAAGGAGCGCCGTTTGTGTTACATTTTTCTCAAATTCACACGTGGTTCCGTATTTTAAATATAACAAGTATTACAACGGATTTAAAATAAGGCAAATGATATACTAATTATTTTTTATTATATTTTCGATATTACTATAAATATTTTGTAAGTTATCGTGGCACTTCAGTTGGATATTATTTATTGTGTAATAATTTATTTGCCTTTTTTAAATTCTGTAGGTTAAATGTAACATAGGTATATGGTTATGATCGAGTGGTATAATCGTATTACAATGCAATAAGGTGCAAAAGTGGACACATCTCTTTGTACTCAGCTGTACTAGACAAGATGCTTAACGCTAACGTAAACGATTTTCGAAAACCGACAAAATGTATGGAATTGACATAAGCGCTCGACGCGACCGCCCGCGGCCCAACGTCAATCCGATACATTTTCGATAATGATAACGTTCCCGCAAAGCATCTTATCTCGGGCCACAGTACTGCCACCATCATAGGACTGAATTAAACTAAGGTCTGTATCACAGTAAATAGATATCACATTAAGTTGAAACCTGTATTTTGAGCGTTGAAACGTTATTTACCAAGACTATCTCAAACTAACAAGAAACAAGTGACAATCTTCTCAGTAGTTAGTATCTCGAGTCCTTTAAATAAGTACATACTACGAGTATAATTAAGTTGATGCATCTTAATCTCATCTGCGCCTCTATTCCCGAGGGCGAAAACGATATCGTAGTTGACCTGTTATGGTATTGTTATGACGTCAGACGCCATTACTTTCAAGTAAATAAGAGCTATCAAAACGGTGACAATACGATAACAGATCAAAAACGATATTGTTTTTACCGTGTTGAATAGAGGCCCTGTTTTTCTGTTGTTTCTTTTTCTTCTTATCCTATCTTTGATTTGGTTTCTTAGTCTACAAAGGGAACCCACAAATAAATAAATAACGCACGACACGTTAGCCTAGTTGGTAGTTACCCTGCCTACGCAGCTAGCGGTCCCGGGTTCAAATCCCGGTAAAGGCAGATATTTGTGTGATGAACGCGAGTATTTGATCATGAGTCTTGGATGTTTTCTTTGTATTTAAGTATTTATTGCTCTATATAAGTAAGTTTATCCTTGTCTTGTACCCATAGTACAAACCTGGAGCTTAGTTTGGGATTATGTCAATGTGTGTGATTGCCCCTGATATTTACTTATTACGTAGTTTACAATGATGATGATGATCTCATGAGACGCAAATCTGCTATTTCCATCTAGCAACGTGACCATAAGTTGCGGAGATTAAACTCCTTGTGTTTTTCGGCTTACAATGATCAACTATTATTGCGTCTAATTACTAAACCGTATTCGTACAAACACTAAAAGCCTGTTTGAGGTAACATGAAACAAGTTCAAGGCCCGTTTCAAGGCATGTCAAAGTAAATGCCAAGTCCTAGGAAACTTGATCTCTGACGCGTCTTGAGGCGAGCATCTCGCTCAGGACTAGTTTCTTAGTACGGCCCTTAATTTAATACGTCTTATTCTGTGTTTCTTTCATTGCAATGGGCGTTGTTGGAGTAAAAGTTATTTCAACGCATCTTCACTATTAGGACCGAGTATTAACGAGGAATCGGTGACAAAAGTTTTTAATGATTCACGTACTTAATTGAAACTCGGGATAAATAACAATTCGGGACAGGTAATTATGACGGTTGGTTTGGATTGTCTAAAGCCGCCTAAACCGAGGCTGCGGTTAGTAAACCCTTTTAAAAATAAGTGTAGATCACATTGCCATTCATTTTAATTCCATACTAAAATTATAATCATATAATTCCCAAGATAGGGCTACGTGGAAAGAAGGGAGGAAGGCCTTTGCCCAGCGGTGGGACATTATATGCTCTTAGATAGATAGATATATAGATAGATGATAGATATGATGTGTTGCGTATTGCTTTACAATTTTGACATCTGACATCACATGAGTGGATATTTATTGGTTATTAATTATTAAGTTTTTTTGCGACGGACGCAAAGTAGTAATATGTATCGTAACATTACATTGTTAAATAGATAAAGTGAATTACCCCTTGTTAAAGCCGGGTTCATGACGCGCTGCCCAAGGAACCCTATCGTGAAATATTCATAAGGCTGATGGGTGCGGAGTGGCACAAAGAGCTCCGGGATCAGCCCGCACACGCCCCGCTCAATAAGAGAGATCTTCAGATTGCCAATATCTCGAATACTCTATTTGACACCCCATTATGTAAAGTAGTACGACGGCGTTTAACAACTTAGTTTAGTGAAGCGGTGCAGCGTTAATCGTACAGTGAGGCTAGACAAGTTGCTGAACGCTAACGTAAACGATTTTCAAAAACTAACAAAATGTATGTAATTGACGTAGGCTCTCGACACGACCGTATGGTGACTGGTCTGATAACTTGCGTTAATCCTATACATTTTTTATAACGATAACCACGGGGAATATTTCACAAAAATTGCCATTGCCCCAAACTAAGCTCTAGGCTTGTAAATATTATGGTTATTAGGAAACGATAAACATAATATAAAAAAATAAATACTCGTATAAATAGAAAACATCCAAGACTCACAACCAAATATTCGCGCTCATCACAGTCACCACACAAATAGCTGCCCTTACCGGAATTTGGGCCCCAGAACCGCTAGCTTCATAGGTAGGATCACTACTAACTAAACTAGCTGCAGCGTTTATCGATGTCGTCGTACCTATATCTTCTGATATTGCCACTTAAATTTCATTTTCATTGCCAGTAACGCGTATAAGAGTTTATAATGTGTATGTTAAAACGAAACAACAGATGCGGCAATTAGGAAGACCAGCATGGCTAGCACATGTTGTCCGCGACTTGTTTGTCGCTCGGATCTCCTTTCCTTTCCAGTCTGTAACGATAGAGACGCACCGAGCTACAAGCGAGAAAATACAACTTGTGCTACCCGTGCAGGGCAAAGCTAATGTTTTACACATAGCTTTGAGCAATATCATATAAATTACCCGGTAGGTAAGGCTGGTAGATTCTTGACGTGTAAAAGTGCCCGTGCGGCCTACTTACTGAATGCATGTCTTTTATCTTTATATTGTCTTTTTTACCCTTTACTTACAGTTTTACTTTATTGTAGCGTTTAAATAAATATTTTCGCCGACTTAACGAAGCCAATAATTACATTGTATTGATGTCATGATATCAAAGGTCCGAATCTATCATTCCAATATAAAACGCTCTTATAATACTGCCCAAATACTAGTGGCCCGAGGTTCTATGAATCATTTTTAATAAAATCAAATTTCAACTCTGTATTGATACGTATAAGGTTCAATATCCAGGTCAATATTTTTTTATTATTGTGCCTTGTCAAAGCGTCGCCAATATATGTTTGGTACATATATTTTCATATATTTCCGGTACATGGGCGGATTGAAAGCACCTCCGTTTGGTGGCCGTTGCAAAGATTCCCGAGTGACCCTTATCGCTTTGTGCGTGCTCTAATAATTATTATGACACTTTTATACCGTATTGACAGCGTAAGACCAAAAAAAGCTTCAATGTACCAGCCTAGCATTACGACACCTCGCAAGCTAGTTTTGAAAATTATTTAGATATAATTTACACCAGCCAATTATTTGACGAAAAATGAACTTAAGCCCGATAACATTATTTGACCCGGGGCTCTATTCTACTCATTAAAATCTTATTGTTTTTGACATGTTATCGTATTGTTTTTAACTCGGCCGCCATTATTGACAAGTAAATAAGAGCTATCATGACGTTGACAATAAACAATACATTTCAAAAGCAACAAGTATTTATCTAATAAAATAGAGCCCCTGGTCCGATAATGTATCGTTTTTATTTAAGTTTGTTTTTTACGTTGACAGTATGATAATGATAACATGTCAAAAGCAATATCGAGTGGAATAGAGCCCTAGGTAGGTATAACAATAACTTTGTATAAATTAATTGCGCTTGAACTAAATATACAGTACCGACAAATAGTATATCATTTTTGTGCAGTATGTCAGCAATGGTTATTTAAATACTAAACTTTTTTAAACTACGATATGTACAAACATTTGTTATATACCATTTTGAACCTTATTTATGGCGGATTTCACCAAGCGAGAATAAGGTGTTATACCTAGATTAAACGCCGAATTTGTATAGACTAATCTCGGAGTAAGTCTTATTCCAGCTTGGTGAATTACGGCCTTAATCAGCTAATGAATTGGATAATAGCAATACAATTGATCAACTAGTTCTTGATTGGTTGTTAATTTTGGTGAGTCACATTTGTAGGTAATCGAGTGAGATGTAAGTACAGAGATGATATATTATTTGCACGTACTGTAATCACGTATAATCATAACAATGCGGAAACCAAATAATTGCAAGGCGGATAAAAACGATTTAAATTCAGTAATTATTTAAATATTCAAAGGCCGGCGGCTAATGGCTACGCCGTAGCGCGTAGCACCAGCGTAGCACCGTAGCGGGGCTACAGCCACGGTCGCTACTTTGCATAACAATCCCACGTGAACATTGGTTGAGTCAATTTAGTGGTTTTATTCATAAATAGTTTGCTGTTTGGACTGCCCGGTATAAAGGAATCAAGCGGTAATTGCGACGCCTGGTGTTTGAAACTGAATGGAATCACAAACCATATTGCAAAATTGTTTCCTTGCAATTAAAAAAATATGGATCTCAAAGCTGCGTGTAATCTTCGCTTATCATCCGGGTGAGTATTAAGTAACAGTGGCGGAGGTTCCTTTGACGGCTCGGAGGGCCCTCGCGGTAAACAAGACAGGGTCCGCCATCTTGATACTCGCTGTGTCCGCATATTTACAATGACCCAGTTTTTTGTGGGGTAGTACCTCGAAAATTAGGTCAAAAAGGGCATTTTATAAACACATAATACACATTAGTTTTATCAAAAGCCTAACTAACGATCGCCTGCAAAAGTATCTACGCTAAAAATAAAAGACAACCTACCAAAGAATAAATATTAGAATGAATGTACATATACATGTATGTAAAATAAATACTGGTTTCGGTTTGGTCTGAAATTCGGTTTGGAATTCGAATTAGGTACATTCAAAAAGGACGGCACTCACACAAATATGCGACATCAATATCGTTCGTTCCATTCATCGCAGCTCTTTTGAAACTGGGCCTCTATTCTATTGGGTAAAAAATTTCTTTTGATGCGATTTGGTGTCGTTTTTACTTCTAGTTCTATCAAAGCGTGATAGCAATGAGCTATCAAAACGTTTACAATACGGAAACACAGCAATATTGCTTTATTGTCTTGAATGGAGGGCCTGAAGTTTGATATGCGTGGTTTATTTCAGCCCTATTGTAATACATTTGATACGAACAAATCAACTGCACCTCGAGCACGAACTTTTACCTTCTATCGACTAAGTAACGTTAACGTATCGTCATCTAGAAAATGTGTATAGCATAATAAGCGTTCCGTGTCCGTATTTAGTACTAAAAGTAGATAGCAAGTTGACATTGACGTTGATATTCGTATCATCTTCGTGTAGTAAGGGTGAAGTATACGTAAAATAATGTATGATAAATGAATAAATGAATGAATGAATGGATGAATGAATGAATGGATGAATGATACATTTATTCGGGTATAGTTCAATTATTAAAAAAAAAAAGAATAATGAACTTAAATTATAAACTATTTCTACAACAAAAACAAAATCAAATGCGCTATGCTAAAGCCGAAAAGGCCAACCAGCTCAGCTTGTACTTGGGCAGAGGCTCAGAGCTGATTTTCATCTGGAGCCTGAGATGGAGGTAGATTACATAATCAATTACTAAAAAAAATAAGGCAAAATGTAAACGTGTTTGTTTTACGAACTCCGAAAACAGACTTACGTTTGTTACGAATTGTTTCCAAGTATTTCGAATAGTAAAAGCGATAGATAGATAGATCATAGACAAGTTACTTAACGCTAACGTAAATTTTCGAAAACAGTCAAAATGTATGGAATTAACATATAAGCAGCTTACGTCAATTCTATACATTTTCGATAACGATACCGTTCTCGCAATGCATCGTGACTAGGCCCACTGATCGCCATGTGGGAAAATAGTGAACCAGCTATTCTAATTTTAATCCTATACCATTACAATTTATACTTAGAACCACTTGTTCAAAAAACACATATTATTTTTATCTTTTTACCGCCTTACTTATAAACGTGGAATAACCTTGGAGAAGCTATGCCATGTTTTGTCCTTACCTGTCGTTGTGACATTTGAATTCGACGGATAAGGACAAAACATGGCATAGCTACTCCAAGATTATTCCACGTTTATAAGTAAGGGGGCTATTCTTTATCTGTTGGCTTGAAGTGGCACCAAATGCTTAAAATAACCACTAAGGGCTATCCACTTCAATTTCTATTAGCTATTTTGTCATTATCATAACAATATAGAAGCAAGATCGACTCATAGAAATATAGAGCCCGTGCTAATCTGACAAATCTTTCTTTAGATAATCTCGAATGCGATCAGACCGCCTTTTGTGCCGTGTTGTACCGAAGAAGGCGGCTAAGGGCCTGTTGTTTGATCAGTAGTTAACTGAACTAATGGTAAAAATCTACAATTGAATCAATAATCTGACTCATTTGGTTTAGATTCAACATTTGGATACGATTTTTAACTATTAGCATGTTTATTAGTGGGACTAGAATAGGCGGTAAAAACCATATCGTCTTTGATCTGTTATCGTATCGTCGAAGTTTTGATAGCTCTTATTTCCTTGACAGTAATGGCGGCTGACGTCAAAACAATACCCTAACAGGTCAAATACGATATCGTTTTTACCGCCGGGAATAGAGGCCCTGATCAAACAAAGGGTCCTAAGTCAATGTAGTATTCGAAACATTGTATACTCTATTGGTCACCACATTGGTAGTAAAATGCTTTTACTATCACCACACGGTTAGACGCCTTGTATGGTATTAGGGTGGTGGAACCAGTGATGAACAAGAACCCAATGATGGACACTTGATTCATATTTTACAGAAGATAATGGTTATTAATTTTTTTGCAACACGCAATTAAGGACCGTATGAAATTTGAATTAAGAGTGAAGTGTCCATTACTGGGGCCTGTCAGCTAAAAGTGTTTTGTATTGTCAGTTACGTGGTTACATTTTACATATTTCTATTTCGAGTAGGTACCTATCGATAAAAAGTCTCATATTATTTGCTAAAATGATTTACCGTATTAACACTGGAATCTTTTTAAAATAAAACCGGTGGCAAACACTGATAACATGATAGCTTGGAATCTAAAGATGTATTGTTAAAAAACGAGGCTGAAAAGGTCGTTACCAGCCAGGCAGTTTGTCGGATTTACGCTCCATATCGGCTTGGGAAAATTCGGTAATGTCTTGCAGGTATCTGAGAAATGGTAATGTCTTCAGAAAATATGCCTATAGGTTATCTGGCTCAGGCATTCCTCGTTTACGCGGTATTTTCCGTATTTCAGTGGCTTTAGAATTTGTGTTGGGCGTCGGTAGTTGATGTTTGGAGCTTTTTTAGAATTGACTTTGTTAGAAATTGTATTTCTTTTAATAAATCATTCTTAGTGTGGCTTTCTAACAGTAAACGGTGTTTTATCGCAGTGTCAGGCCATTGCTTTTTTTATACCATGTCGTTTAAATAATAATAAGAAATAATAATAAATGGGTGAAAATCTCACACAAATTGACCTAGTCCCAAACTAAGCTCTAGGCTTGAACTACTAGACAACGATAAACTTACTTATATAGAGAAATACATACTTAAATACTTACTCACACAAATATCTGCCCTTACCGGGGTTCGAACCCGGGATCTTTAGCTTCGTAGGCGGGGTCACTACCTATACAAACTAGGCTAACGTGTTGTGAAATATGATTAAAGTTATAGAAGGTAATCAAATAGAGGCCTTGGGCCTACTTTGTCTCTACACGTAAATATTGTTACCGTATTATTTTTAACTCTGCTGCCAATGATAAATAAATAACAGCCAGCATATCGTTGACAATACGTCGACAATAGTCGTAAAGTCAATGCAGAATAAGTTTCCTGGGGTCCTATTCTACTCGGTAAAACTATATTGCTTTTGGCATGCATTGTCAACGTTACAATAGATATTTATATCTACGCAATTATTAATTAACGTTTTTAAATATCCATCAGCTTGTCAATAAAATAAGTAAGTGGCCTGAGTAGAGTGGGATAACAAATTGACCTAAAGCGTTTATAACGCTCGTAATCCATTGATATACGTATTTTATTACGGACGGAACTGTCAACTTACGCACACACATAACTGTAACTCGTTCCACATAAAAAGCGGCACTTTTGTCTCGAATTGGACTGGACAGAGTTGGTGGAATAGTGACGTATATTCCGCCCATGTGTCTTTATGACGGCTAGACCAGCTTTTGATGATGGAGTACAGTTGAGTCGTTGTTGCTTTCAAAATAACAGCATTATATTTGGAAAACCTAAAATAAATGAAATCGAAATTTTAACCATAACCGATTAACTAATGATAAGTTATTTACTTTTAAGGACGCTAAGTTAGGTATACAGGGTGATCTTTGTGTTAATTTGAAGGTAATTGGACTTTTGAGTATTGCCTTGATTTAATTGTCTAGACCACATTTCAATTGACTCACACTCACTTGCACACATACGATGCCTTTAATAAAGAATGTTACCAGAAGGTCGTTTAAATGTTTCTTTTATAGCAATGCAACGTCGTTCTCTTAGTCGAATGCCATAAAATCATAATCATAATAAACTATTATTGGCCTTGTGTATCGCCCGTGCAATGACACAATTGTCGTAGTGTACTGTGTGAACAGTATCTTCACACAGCCAGTTATTGGTTACACATGGCGAGCTCGTCCTCGCAAGCGATATTAAATTCCAAAAGTCTTGACTTAGTGATTTGTGGTGCAAGATAAAAATATGTTTAAAACTGATATAGTGGTCAAATGAAAATTTATATTACAGTATTAAGATAATTGCAGTTACTATGTAGATTGCTCCACCTAAGCATTGAAAATATAGTAAATTAAATAATAAGGCTATTTTAAGTGATATCTAAAACTATATCGCTGGAACAATACAGACATTTAACGCTAAAATATATAGATCGAGTAAGAATCATAAGAACGAATAAAATTTCATTATTATACAGAATACAGAGCAACATCTTAATGTGATAAGTTTAGTTATGTAAATTAAATGTCTTAAATTAAGGTCGTATTCTCATTCCGAATCAGTCAATTGAATGGCAAACTACTTAGCAAACTAAAGATTAATCGGTGTCACCATCAAACCAGATCACACCCACCTCTTTCACCCTCAGGGCGTGTGAGCGAGACATGCACTCGTACTCGACATTGGCTCAAGCACTGTTAATCGCGTGATGGCTGTTGACCTATTAACGCGCGCTAGACAAAAGACGCGCGTCAAAGCGCGACCTTGCCGCGATGACGCCGCGTCCGCTGTAAGTGATTTAATCATGCTGTAGCTTTAGGCTTCACTCAAATTATGTGAATGGTCAAATGAAAACTTTTGCGTGTCCAATATAATGAGAATGTGTTTCTGTTGGTCCTTATTTTAGTAACACACTTAAATATGTTTTTTTTAATAATGCATTTATCCAATTTTTTCCTTAGCCGCAATCTGCTACAATGTTTTAATTACTGTACTTACGAATATTAGGTTTGGTGAAACTGGAAGAAGAAGAAAGACATTTATTTACTTACTAACCATAAGACACAAAAATATACAAAACATTAAACAAAACATTAAAGGTAACAGGGACATCACTTAATACGCCACTTGTCACTAATACGCTGGTAAACATCTTAGCCTATTCGTGCAAAATGTGGTTACCGAATTATCAACAAGTTTTTAAAGTTGTAGATAATTCTGTATCTCTGCGTACCCCCCTTTTGGGATTACAGGCGTCCACTGTACATCACTTAATGTGTGTCCTCGCAAAAAATAAATGGAAAAAAGGAAATAATAAAACGCATTCATAAATACCTACCGATATACAGCCTTGAAAGACGAGCACTTGAAGGAAACTTCAATAACTTCAAAATTTATTCGGAATGATGTACCTTCTTATTTCTTATCAAATTTGATTAACTATCGACGTTAGAGCTATTTTAAAAGTATTGCAATAAAATCAGGAAGTTTCGGTTAATTTGTATTCCACTATAGCCGTAAAATAATAATAACATAGCTAAAAAAACCGATCGGTTACAGAATATCGCTTAGACAATGCGGAATTTGGTCCAATATTGCAGCCTCAGCTCACTGTCTTGGTTGAGATGAGACGTGCAGCGGGGGTGGAGAGCGTGCAGAGGGCACTGCAACACTGCCCCCAGATTAGAGATTTGTAGACGGTATTGCTTAGTAAGTAAGCAATAACACAATCGCTAGTTGATCTTAAATAATAAATTGTGTAAGTTACCTACATTTACCTTCCTATTTAAAAAATCTTACTACGAGTATCTTTTACATTCCAATTACTTCCAAATACTCGTCGTAACGATAACTTCCTATTCAAAATCGCCTATCGATACGCGATCTACTTATGGTTTACTGTATATACATTTCAAATCAAAAGCTCGAATGGCGATATGCTTCAACGACCATTTACGGCGCAGCGCGGCCCTCAGCGCGAGAGTGCTCGCGAGTGCACGTCGCGAGTGATTACCGCCCGCTCCGCACTCGGCTCTCCGCCGGGCTACCACTGAAACTCACTCACGACCTGGGGCCTTATTGTGCTTTGTATTTACACCTATTGTTATCGTATTCTCACCGCTATCGCTATGATGGCTCTTATTAACTTGTTAGTAATGGCGGCCGAGCTAAAACAATACGATGACAATCAGATCTTCATAACATTATGCTGTATCACAACCATAATTAATATCGTAACAAAACCAGAGTAACGTTATAATAACGTTATGAATTACGCACTGTTGCTATTTTGTACTTATAATGCCCTATATCAAATAATCGTGCCGTTGGCGCCTCTTGTGGTGCATATTAGATGAGCAGCCATGTGGGCCACCGCGGTATGTTACGAACCAGCGGAATTAAGTTTAGTAAAATAGATGACTTATATCGATATGATGAATACCGCTATGGGTTCGAGTTTTATAACGTTATGATTCTTTTAAGCATTCTGGTGACGAACATGTCTACGAATGATTAACCTGCGAGCTTAAGATTTACTCCATCCATTCGATCAGCCTGTATCCACTCACGGGTATAGGCCTCTTCCTCATCAAGCCACTCCTCAGTCCTAAGTTAATCATTAGGTACGCCATTTTACGTATACATGTCATGCACCCATCCCATTGGGCTGGTAATGTGATCGCGGATCATTTTGAATTCCTTGGCCACCATTTTCTGACTTTGTCCATCTGCCTTCATTCTGCTTGCCAAATGTTCCGCTAATCAGTGAGGCTAGACAAGTCGCTTAAAGGTATAAAATTGACGAAGGCGATCGACGCGACCGTCTGACGGCTTACGTAAATCCTATACATTTTTGATAACGATAACGAACGCCGAATGCATCTTGTCTAGGGCCTCAGGTTGTTGTTCGTTCCCCGAAGTCAACCACCTTCGTTCTAGGTTATGTTCTTCACCTATTATTCCTAAAAGCATTGAGCATGTCACATGCTGCATTTGGTACAGCTAAAGCTAGTCGGTTAATAATCCATTGAAAAGAATACGACCGAATTGGTAAAGACAATTTATCTATTCTATATTCTTCAGATATAGCATAGCTATAAACGTTTGACGACGCTTATGTCGAAAATGTTTCTTCGCACAAACAAAAAAAGCAGTTAAAAATATAACATTTAATATCTCACGTAACAACCACAAGCTTCCAACATGATTACGAATATTGCCAAATAAATAAACTAAAAAATACCAATAGTAGAGCACCGAAGCACTCCCGATCACTGAGTGTTACACGGCCGGAAAGAACGAATGAATGAACGGATTCTCGTTCATTTTCTGCTCCGTTCCAATTTTAAACCGGGATAAAAACCGTGAGCAAACTAACGGTATATCAAAGTTAGCTGTTCGTTTTCTTGGGAGCTCGAAAAATACGTTTAATAAACCTGTAATAAGTTTTTTCTAGACCTATCACTTAACAACAAACATCCAACTGTATTTCTATCATTGAATACTGAACTTATTAAAAGACGAGTCAAAAGTGTCCACAGTCGACGGACCTATTATGAGCTAGTGAGGAGATCGTATGGCTACCATCCGTCTCTACCATCATACCAGCAGCTCAATAGTGCCAAATTATTGTAGGTATTATCATCCAAATTTCATAAGTATGCTACTTTTGCATACAAATGTACTTGTAGTATGCAGTTACTTCCATTTGTAGGTGTAACTTAAAAGCCAATTGATTCTTAAAGAGGATGATTTTAACATAGTTATTTAGAGGACCTCTAAACATACATAACTATGTATAATTTATGACATTAAATAATATCGGAGCGGAGATATTAAAGATTTAAGTATTCAGTTTTGGTTCTAATAGTACGCCCAGGTATGAATTTTTAAATATCTCAGCTCCGATGCATTTAAGAGTATTACATTACTGGACAAAATAAGTTTATTTTGAATAATTCTTTAAAAAACCCTTTTAATGTAATGATGGTAAAGAGCCATAATTATTACATTGCTATTAACCGATGTAACCGGTTAAATGTTGCTTCATACATCGTAATTTGTGTTATGGTGGTTCGAGATCCAACTTCATATTTCAGAAACTATCTCCAAATATCGCAAAGGCATCCTTGTTACCCGCACAAAAAACGCTGCGTCAGTAAACTTTTGATCACACGTAATCAATTCTTAACTACTGAGATAAGTTATGTGAGGCGGTGGGCAGATTCTAATATAAGATTATCGCATAGAAACTTCTCGATAAGCGTAAACGACAACGCTTCTTTTACGCGTAAGATAACTGTGCTGCCCTTCGAAAAAACACACTTATGAGTTGCACAACTTTTACTGTACAAGCGACCCTATTATTATCGATAGAGGGTTGCATTTTTATGTATATAATTGGAAAGGAGCCTTTGTGACTTAGGAACCGTGGCGCGTGCGAGGTCGCTTCCTGAAGAGATTTACACCACCCCGCATATTGACGCTTGGCTCGCTTTACTTCGGTGAACGCTCACTGAACGAACTGACAAAACTGGGATTTATTGCCAAACTTCGAAAAATACGAAACACAATGACCTAATTGGATATAAGGAAGGAAATATTTGTAAGTAAATAGCATCTGTATAATCATAATTAGCTTTTGCCTGCAACCTTTTAGCTTGGAAACTAACCAATTCAACGGGATAAATTTTTTTTTGGTTACAGATATAGGTTAATAAAAAGTCGATGAATGGCTTCACTGCTTTCTACTTATTCAATATACCAGCGCGTTAATTAAACGGTTATTTTGTTAGTTAAAAACTCTTTCTGGGGCTCAAAGTAGACAGTGTCTAGATAGGTGCGGTAAATTTGGTGAAAAGAAAGGACTTGTATGGAATGTTTGTTGGTATGCGAATGATGTCACCGCAGTGTATTGTGAATGCGAAAAACGGGTGTTAGGAAAGAAAAACAAATTCAAACATCGCTGACATAAGATGCAGCCAGCACGATTGTGAGTGAGAGTGTGACAGAGAGAGTTCATCCTAACCCCTATAGCGTGAGTGATTGATAGACAAATGAACATAAAAAATCAGGGAAACAATCTCACACAAATTGACCTAATCTCTAGCTCTAGACTTTTTTTTTCTAGGTACTAGACAACGATACGTACGCATCCAGAGAAATCAATACTCATATAGCAAATACAGAGAAAACAAATACTAGCGCTCATCACACAAATATTTACTCTTCTCGAGAATCGATCCGGGGCAACTAGTTTTGTATTACACTTGATCCCTTGACCTATTTGTAAGAAATACATTGAAACTTGCAACGACGAGTAAAATTACTAGCACAGAGGTCAAAATGAAATCCAAATATACAAAAAACCACTAAAATCTTCTATGGATTCTAGTGTACATAAAGTCCGCTCGACTCCATTAATGGGTCTGAATGCACAAAAGGTTCACTCGACTCTATTGACGGATCCTGCCGGAGGGGACATCGTTTTCACTCGGAAAAGCTAGTTTTTTTCTTGTTTTCTCTGCAGTCAGCTTCAGTAACCATCGATAAGGTAAGACAGCAAAACGAATAACAAAAAACGATGTATGTTTATTCATTACATCTGCCTCTTATTTAATGTTATCATTGTAACCAAACATTCTTCCTCTATTGATCCACGAAACCCAACTCAACTCCCTCAACTTTCAAAGATAATCTAACAAAGATAATCTAATTCCTTTCCCGCCTATTTAGTTCACTTCTTATATCATATTATCTTATATCTCTTATATTATATTATATTATATTTATATTTCTTATTATTATTATTTTCTTATATTTCTTATATTATCTTCCATCTTCCTATATCAACTATCCTCTAAATAACTATAGGGCACAATCTCGAGCCGGCTAGCTCCATAACTCGTTAGCGGAGCTCAATTATTCACTCGCCCGACATTTTTCAAGTTGCAGAGCTTCGGTCGACTTGCAATTGAGAAGTTGATGGCCTGTTATTATGGGCTGGACCTCTATTATAGTCGGTAAAGCCATATCGTCTTTGACTTGGGCCGAGATTTTAGGCGGTAAAAACCATTATAGTCCGTGACCGGAGGGCCCTGCCAAGATGCACTACGCTAACTAGCGTTTCTATTCGTTTCGTTTTTAACCAATCGCTTCACTGGTAAATCACGTGACTTTTCGTATCATGTAACCGATATTTTAGGCGGTAAAAACAATATCGTTTTTGATCTGTTATGGTTTTGTCAACGTTTTGATAGCTCTTATTTACTTGACAGTCTAATGGTGGCCGAGTTCAAAAAAATGCCATTACAGGTCAAATTCGATTTGGACTTTACCGCCTAGAATAGAGGCGCTGTTATCGTATTGTCAACGTTTTGATAGCTCTTATTTACTTGACAATAATAGCGACCGCTTTAAAAACATACCATAACAGGTTAAAAACGATATGGTTTTTACCGCCAATAATAGAGGCCCTACTTATAGTATTTTTTTTAACTCGGCCGCCATTACTGTCAAGTAAATAAGAGCTGTCAAAACATTGACAATACGATAACAGGTCAAAGATGATATAGTTTTAACCGCCTATTTAGAATCTCGGCTCTGTGCGTCCTACCCTTTTATTATAAATGCAAAAGAACATATTTTCCATTTTCCGGCTTCCAACCCAGTACAACTCCTTGGCTAGAGTTCACCAGCTTGATGTATACTACGATTGGCTCTGACTGGATGTCTCTCAACGCTGTAAGACTTAGTTTACTAGTTTACTTAGTTTACTACTTTAGTAACTGTTATTGTGTTGAACGTTTAAAATATTTATAACCTTTATATGTTCTGCAATGTAATAAATGATATGTTTTCTTTTTATTCTTTCTATTTCTGACTGCACATCTGTAATTGGTGCACAACCAGGATTATTTTTTAATATCGTGGTTCACTACCAATTTACATATTTTTTTGTGTTACTGTTAGTGTGTCTAATTTATTAAATCAATAAATGAAAAGTTTTAACACTGCATCGGCTGGACGGATGGATGAAATTTGAAACGGAGATAGCTTATACCCTGGATTAACACAAAGGCTACTTTGAATTCAGAAAATTTAAAAATTCCTGGTGGTGTCCTTCTAACATTATAAATGCGAAAGTTTCCGTGTTAGTTTGGTACTCCTTCACGCTGCAATGGCTGGACGGATTTGGATGAAATTTGAAATGGATATATGATTTATATCCGTAACTGGATGGTAAGTTCTTTGCAATCTCTACATTTTGAGATTCAAAACTCATTTAAAAACACGTGATTATACATGTTATTTCTATGTAACTTTCAATTGGTATAGATAGCTAAAATATCCACCCAATATAACTCATATAACTGTCTTTCACAGCTAGAAACTTGTCAGCTGTTGACAGCTCGTAACAAGGCCCATACCCAATACAATTCACAATGAAGTGACATGCAACTGCCACACAACTCTCAAACAGTGCACGAGTTAACGCCCCAGTTAACATTTGAGGTACATAATGTAATCCATCTTTATCTCTCTCGTGCAGAGCAGTGTAGTCGGAATGATTTATCAACGGAGGGTTCCGCCTCGCGTTTGAATAAAAAGGCTTAAGTTCTAAGCCATAATACGCTTATTTTTTGGGTTTAGGCTGTTTGAGACATTTTTTACTTAAAATTAATTTTCGTTTAATATAGTAACTCTGTGAAACAATATCGCTTTTGATATTTTATCGTATTGTTTTTAAATCGGCCGCCATTACTGTTGATAAAATAAGAGTTATCATAACGATATGAAAATAGTATTTTATGTAACTGATACATAAAGAGGGTCCTTAAAATACGAGTGTGATTTTATGAAACGAGCTGAAGGCGAGTTTCATAATAAGATCACACGAGTGTTTTAAGGCCTAATTATGTACAGTTGCATACACTACTTTATCTACACACATATTATAAGTATTCTAAGATAAAAAAAAAAAAATTATAATTATTATAATTTATATTAAAAATATTGTTTTATGGAGTATAATAGAGACATGGTCTGCTTTGTCCGTTTTCGTTTAAAACTAGCTTTGTACTAAATGTCGATGAATAATTGATGCGTTTTTATATGGCATGGGGAAGGCGAACGAGCACCCAGGCCCCCTAATGGTAGTGGGATCTGTGACCCATAGAACCAAAAACGGAACAAACAAATACACTTTCGCATTTATTTATTACTATTTGTAAAAATAGAAAGAAATAAGGATGTCTATAACTTCTAGCATATCCAATATCGAATTGCTACGCCGTAGCGCTCGTAGCTTATCTGAGAGAAGCAAAGCAAAGCAAAGAGTATTACATTGTGTATGCGTATCTCTTCAATGATCGCTTCGAGATATACAGGATGAATGTTTGATTAAGGCGAATGTGCACATTTATGACTGTGTGGGAAGTGGAAACACCTGTACATATATATTTTTTTTTAAATTTAGCTATTTAATGTCTCTTTTTAACCATTTCAGTTGTACTGTTTTCATGTAAACTGTTAAAACATGTAGGCAAACTATAAATTATGCATTTAATAATAATATATATGAAAAGTATCTCAGCCTAATTATTCAAAATATGGTTACAGAATTATCAACAAGTTTTTAGAGTTTTAGGTATTTCTGTTGCTCTGCCTACCCCACTCTGGGATTACAGGAGTGAAGGTATGTATGTATGTATGTATATAAGAAAAGCTATACAATAAAAAAAACGCTATTAGTCACCATATTTCAAAAAAGTATGGCAGACAAACATTACCGGCGTATTTTTTTTACCTTAACCTTTCTTTTATAAAACTTTAAAGCCTGTTAATTAATTAATCTTATTTTAGCGCGCTACTGGGTTCAGTTAAACATTAACGACCTTTTTAATTATTGTACACAATAATAATTTTATGACTTGTTTCTTTTTAACTCATTCCGCGTTTGAATTAAGCAAAGTAGTTAATTGCTAAGGTTTCCACAATCAATACTACAGGGTGATTAAATTAAAATCGTCGAATTTTCCTTAGCAACAAACCAAACACGTTGTTCTTTCTAAACGCCAGATAAGTACCGACCCATATGTCACTCGTATAGTTGCGCAACAGCGGGATAATGACGGGATTTACGGGGCCCGTAAAGGGCAGCCACCACACACGCACCCTCCCTTATTGCCTAGGCAACAAGGTTCATAACAGGGCCGCCATTGTGGTCGGTATATGAAGTAAACAATGGCAGGATTGATGGCAACATGGCGGTTTACGACCGGCTCCACTAACGCCCGCTAAAGTTGAACTCTCTATGGGGCAAAGTATACATGGAGTGAAACTTTCCTTTAAGTTGACTAAGTTGGATATTTTTCTTTAAATATTCTACTAGGTATCCTACTAGAATGGAGGAAGTCAGGAAAGGGAGTAATGTGTTTTTATTAATTAACATACTTTAATAAGTATAGCTTTACTTGTAACTAACAATCTAACAGGCTAAAAAACAATATAATCAATTCTTGAAAGTAAATTGTAACCTACTTCTAATTGTCAGATTGATTTGAAATTTGGCATACTTGTGCAATTTAGATGACAATACAAGATTATTGTATTGTACCTTCGAGCTGGTATAACGATGGAGAAGAAAGGTGGAAACTCCTCTATAGGAACTCCTCAATGGCTGATCGTTGATCCGTCGAGTTTGTACTCATTTGACCCGTCTTTTTAAAGTGAGTTTATTATAATAAAGTGTGTTTTAAAAAGTAACATTTAGGAAAAACTCACATTTGTTTCACACGTACACAGAAGCGAAATTTTATGTACATAGCCGATTAGTACAACATAAGTATCTTGCTCATTTTCACGCTTGAAATTAAAACACAATCTCATTAATCATCATTTATTTTCCTAAACACATTTAACACATTCTGAAAAGGTTTCGGAAATTACACGTCTCCAGTCATCAACCATAACGATGGCCGGATAAAGTGTCGTCAAATGACCTAATGACGGTCAAACAAAGGTCACCGACGGAACTTGTGCAAGAACCCGTGTCCCGTCGGCGTTACAAGGGCTGAATCACTAATCACACAACCCCGTTTGACACATGCTAAGCATAATTCCGAAGACAATCACAATTCGAGCTCGATTGCTGTTGGGCTTGCCATCTGGCTGCTTTGCATAAAATATTGCCTCTCTAACGCCATCTGTCGGAAAAGGGTAACAATAAATTGTTTGCGGGGACTGTTATAACCTCTTACGTCTCGTTTAATTGTCAACTCTTTGTGGCTTATGTCCAATTTTTGTGATTTGTGAGTATCACTGCTACGCCAGGTTAAAGAATAATGTTTAGGCTTTGGTGACACTTGGTCCGTACTAATGTATTATTTCTTTTGCAGGTAAGAACATGACCACATAGAAATAATAACCACCGATAAAAGGTAAGCGACGATAACATAGAAACACAACACATACTCACGCCTTCGATCCCAGATTGGGGTAGTTAGAGCTACAGAATTACCAACAAGTCTAAAAATTTGTTGTTAATTCTGTAACCACATGTTAAAAATAGTAAAATATTCGAGGAGTAAATACGCAAAATAAAATTGAATTTTAAAAAGGTTCGGTTTTTACAGGACCTTATAAAAACATGTACTGGTCAATTGGGATAGACCAAAAAAAATAACTCACTGATTTTGCATTCTAATTCGAAAGAATGGGTAATTTTAAGAGACCAAGTTCATTAATTTAATTTTGTATTTGACCCAATATTTTTGTTTGAATATCTTTATTTATTTAGCAGACATTTTATGGATGACATGATTATTTCAAATTTGGACTGGCATTTTCTAATAAATTACAACAATTAAATAATATCTAATGATAAAAAGTGATTGTTATAATGTATTAAAACATACAATTTCAAGCGGTTTTCGCCTAACCCGTAAGATACACCTAGGAGGGCTTCAAGCCGAAAACGAAAGTCAAACAAAGGTTAAATATACTTTTGTCGAAATATCCAAAATAGATAAATATTTCAAAAACTTAATAATGCAGAACGGCTTTGAAACCCCACTCCTCGAAATGGTTTTCGAATGAGAGCAATTGTAAAAATATGAACAATCCCAATTGAAGCAAATTTCTTAATAAACTCAATTTCCTCTGAATCATAAAAACATTACGTATTAGGTACATCATAAAATAACTACATTCTACAACTCTAACCTAGACCGTTTAAAGAAAAGTCTCGATTCGCTGTAGAAGGCGTCCGCAATTAGTGTTACGTTGCCACTAATGTAATGAATGTGCCTCCATTTTAAATTGCGCCGTCAACAAAATGGCGGACTTTGGCTTGATACTACGACAGTTGGAAAACATTTAAAACAACCATAAGTTAGAGTTGTCAAACTTACAAGTAATTAAGTATTGCGTTGGAAATTAAAATCATCTTAGACATTATACGGATATTTAATGAATTAATTATTTTATTTTATTTTATTTTATATTAACTATCTAAACTATATTTATCTGAAGTGAAGTGGTACAAAGCTACTTTTATCTTGGTTCCATTATTTCCAAAACCGGGGGCTGTGATCTTGAAATCAGAAGACGCTGTGCTATTACTAGAACTGCCGTGGAGAAGTTGGACAAGATATGGAAAGACAGGCGGATAACCAAAACTAAAAGGTTCGATTATTTGAATGCCTCGTCTTTCCTATACTTTTTTACGGAGCTGAACTTGGTCACTAAGACTGCACGATCGCCGCAAGATCGATTTCTTTGAAATATGGTGCTGGAGACGTCTGTTGAGGATCCCCTTGACAGCTTTTCGCACTAACAGCTCAATTTTAAAAGAGCTTAAGATAAAGGAGCGGCTTTCGTATACTGTGCAAGCAAGAATTCTTAAGTTCTTTGGACATATATCCAGAAATGATGGATCATTGGAGCGGCTAGTAGTACAGGGCCAGGCGGAAGGGAAACGATTTAGAGGACGATTTCCTACCCGATAGACTGAACTGCTGAAAGATGTTACCAAATCATCTGTGGCCGAGTGCACACGCAACACCTTAAACCGCAAAAAATGGAGAAAAACGCAAGGGAAGTGTTCTCGAACAAGCAAACCGGAAGTCACACCAACCGTGTATAACATCCCAATAGCCACAACCACTTTGACAAGATTGTACGACTAAGAAGAATATTTATCTAGTCGCAAAATAAAATTTCTGTAGCTATGCATTGAAAACTGGTGTTAATGATGGCACAACATGAACAAATGATACAAATTACTCGACATATTTTAGGTTAGTAGATACATAAAGTTATAAACATCTAGATTATGCACTTACTACGCAAGTTTTCGTCGATAGCGATTCGAACCTGTGACCTTCGACATTATTACTTGACTGACACCCAGTAGCACAAACTTTTTGTTCAGTAACACTAATGTCCCATTAAGGCACCTTCTGTCACTTCCTGATTCCCGGAGGCACGCGACTTAAGGTGACATTGAATTCAATAAACGTTGTTGTTACCAGGCATGAGCTACTCGTATTATAGTCAGTCGGATAATAGGTAAAATTGTAACTAAAAACAACTTTAAACGAGGTTATCACAACGGAACCGTGATTTGGCCACTTATTTATGCATTCGGCCCTGTCAAAATGCCACGGACAATAATATGAATATTCAGTGTCAATTACTACCATTTTAGTTGACCTACATTTTAGGTCGTCGGCAAATTGCTGTCATCGATATTCGCTTAATAATCCTACTTCTGGATTAAATGGGACCGATTAAGGTTTAATTGTGGATCTAAAATGAGATCTCGGGCCTTGGGCGAGGAATCTTGAGTTAAGGTCGGCGTTTGTAGACTATCTTAGTGAAGCCGTTAGTCAAATTAAAAGATTAATAGGTTCGTTAATGACTTGAGTAAAACCACGCCGTTTATTGCAATAACACAATACTTGGACGGTACTTAGGGCGGTATTAATAAAGTGATCTCGGATGTAACGCTTATCTCAAGATGCCTTGGGAATTTAAAAATAGGTAAACTTTTCATCAAAATGCTAATCGCAGAGCGACCGGATTTTAATTGCTATTTTGGTCCGGGGCGTAGCTACCTACAATATCAAGCCTGTATATTAAACTACAGCCAGCCAAGCAAGCCTGTAGGTATGTATCGTAGATAACATTCGTGCCTCGAAGATTTTTTTGTTTATAAAATTATCAAGTTTACACATTTAAATGTCCAATTTTACCAAACAATTTAAGGATAAAGAAAAACTATAGATGTTATTTTAGTAAAAAAAAGGTGTATAAAAGTTGTCATAATCTCTTCTCTAATATGTTGAGAAAGGATACAGACCCAGCTCCAAAACTTTCTGTTCAACTGAATAAAACCCCCTGCGTTTGGAATAAGTTAAAGTACGAATTATTAATGTTATATTTATCATGGTCATTGGAATATGGATCAATTGCAAAGGAAATAAAGTCGGATTCATTTTACTTTATCATTTATGATTCACAATGCCTTTAGTACCTAATTAAACTCGGATCTCTTCACAGAGGGTTTCTCTGTCCCGGACATATTTGGTTGCATTATAGCCCTTAAAAGAGATGAGGGGTTAAATCTCGGTGAATAACGATATAAAGTTTTCAGCAGCTTTCAGTAACGAACATATCCATTGTTAAAGAGTGCTGAAAGACGGTGCTTAGGTACATTTAAAATAAGCAGGTGCAACTGTGCTCCCACTTAGCGACGACGGCTGAGTGTTCTTACGTACAGTTTGCCACGACTTAAAAATAATGCGAGCTTAAGAGCTACTTTAAAGCTTTAAGGATCCATGTTTTTGATAAAAGCTGGCTAAAAGTGGCCTTAGTTAAACCCTCGGTGGCGAGCGCGGATAATAGAAATAAGCTTCGACTTATCGTCTAGTTGCTGCTTGGGATAGGTTCATTATACATTGATCTCAAACTTTAAAACTTTTAAATCAGGGTGTCCTTATATGGAGTGATTCTAGAATTGTCCCCGTGATCATGAAAAAAATATGAATTAGAATAACGATTAGTTTTTAATTAAAAAGTGCTCTGTTGAATGAAAGAATTAAGTTTGACTGTTAAGTTTTTTCACAGCTTCCTTTTAATTTTTCTGAGAATGTATTTGATAATAAAAATGCATATCTAGTATTTAATTGAATAAAACATATTAAAATACATGATCATGATAATTAATTATCATTTAAGGACTTACGATCTTCTTCAAACCGGTGATGCTACACCAAAGCGTGTCTGAGAAAACTACTCAAATATTACGGCTCTTTTGACTGTACATATAGACGTAGAGGAATTCCTTTCTGAAAAATGCGTGTAAAAATGTATCCACGTCACAAAGCTGAAAAAGCTGAGCTCTCAGAGCAAAGCATTCCCGTGTTAAATTTAATCTTGTTAAACTTTTCAGCGGTCCTTTGTGGAAAAATCAGGAGGGATAATGGTGATCTTTCGACCCGAAATTATCCCGGATGAATGGGTCCAGATAAAGATTAAACCATTAAAGACCACCCGTCGACTTCTAACATTTACTTACCTTTAGAATTCTGCTGGCGATTCAAAAATTAAATTCATCGGCGGTGGAATGAAATTGATATAATTTTAAAGCGAGTTACACCGCGGCGCCGCCGCCGTAATGTAAATCGTCTGATTTAGTTGAGTAATTCGGAATTCTTATTAAAAGTTTAATTTCCTGCTTGAATTTTCACGGTGCTTGAGTTCGCCCGAAAATGATCAGAAATGCGTTTATTTGGTCAATTTATTTTTAGTAAAATATTATTTTGGGCTTGTTAGGTTGAGGATTACATTTTACAGATCTTTGACAGTTTTAAATTATGATGTCATTTAGGAACCAACTATAACGAGGCAAGCCTTTTTTTTCAAATTAGGTACTGAATTGATTAGTTAGTAGTATAGTTTAAACTTTTTGAACTGAGCTCTTCCACTTACCTGTAAACACAATGGTCATTGTATTTGGACAATGGTTATTGTCGAGTACCGGGCTGTTGTAAAATGCAAAAAAAATGCTTGCCATTATTCTATTACTGTATTTTGTAGTCTGTTGTCTAAAGAAATAGAGTCGATAATCCATGTTAATCTTCCAAGGCGGTTAAAATCTGTGATTTTACTGCGAGACAATTATCCTAATTTATGGTTAACTACACCATGGCATTGTATTCTTAAGGGCCGATTCGACCAAACTGTAATAAGACTTAATCCGAGATTAGTCCATACAAATTCGGCGTTGAATCTAGGTATAAGACCTTATCCCAGTTTGGTCTAATTCGCCCTAAGTGGATAAGCTCAGTTGAAAAAGTTTAAACTATAAATGTCTCGATCTTTTATATTTTTGCGCGTGATCACAGTAGAAACCAGCCAACTTCAGTAATATCATTCATACATCATTTGACATGGAGGTCAATCACTCATCTGTCCATCGTCTGTCGTCGTTAGGATCGCGTCCATCGCTGTACTGTCCTCCATTGTTTGGCTATTTTTCTTCTTTTGCTTGTGGTGCCTACGGTCGAACTAAGAAGTAGCTCAGAGCTCTTCATTTTAGTACCTTGTCACAGCTATTAATATACCAAATTCAAACTACTCTCACTTGAATACGTTACACCGGAGTCGAGTTAGGGTTACCAAGACATACTAAAGCAGGTGAGTTAACGTTTAGAAAAAAGCACAGAGCTATAGCAGTTAAACAGCTTTGTCCATTTCTCTAAACCTAAACTGAACATACCATGGTAACCCCCCTACCAACCGTAAAGCACCGAGCCCCGCGGCGATTAATAACCCGCTGCTGACATGGACCGTGAAAAGGGTTCCGCGGCCATAACGCCAACCCACGCAGCCTGGCAGTTTATATTGTGTCATCGATAATTTAGAAACTGTATACAATTTATTCACTTTATTTGCCTTGCCATCAGGCCTAGCAGAGTTTTATTATATAAGATGTAATTTAGGGGACATATATGTAATCCGTGTAACGTAAAATTCTTTAAACAAAATGAACTTACTAATTGCAAACATGGTCACGTTTATAATTTCGAGATGAATTAAAAAAAATAAACTTCAATTTACATGCTAACCGGGTTTAAATAGTAACAATATTGTATCGTTACGTCATACATTTTTCCATCTATACAACAAAAGGGACAGGAACACGCATAGACAAGCAGGAAATATATGTCTATAAACGTTTATAAGCACGTGTAAGCCTCTGCAGGGCAAGGGTTTTCCTTTTTTCGCATGTCGTCTCGTCGTCATCTCCAATTTGATTGTAATGTATCTACAGTATGATAGCTCTTAAAAGATGCTTCTGGTGTGTATTTGCTCTCACTACCTCTCATACGCTCTTATTAAGAGCGAATGAGAGAGAAGTCCAAACCATAAGCTGGCTTCTAAGGGCTTACAGACTGTACGTACCTTAAATGTAACCAATTATCTCTGTAACTTCAGTGCAATATAAGTGCATCCGACCGTTTACAACTCATTTGACTAATTAGGTACGCAAACCGGGTGGTGCTAACTCGTCAGTGACAGCGCTCCCAGATTAGCTTATTCAATTTCTGTAGTAATTTTAGATGTTCCGCGTCGCCGTAACGTCGTTTGCGGTGAGATGTAGATTTCATTGCATGATTTAGCCCTACTGCAATACGGCTATTCTTATGGTTGTGTTGGGGATTGGTTTACCCCTGCCACACACTCGTCGACTGGCGAGGAAAGGCGGCAGAGACGTAGTGTGGCCAGGTTACTCGTCATGCTGCACGTCTTGCTCCTCGTCATGCCCACCGCTCCCTGTTTTGTCGGTTTTTTGGGCGCGAGTCAAAGAACCTAGTGCGAAGCGTCGCGAATAATTGCGCGAGTAGAGCATTGCGTGGGCCGAGAGGGCAACATCGCGGCAGCGCGAGAAGCAGAACGATGAGCAGTCTGAGGAGCATAGTGTGGCAGGGGTATTAAAAATAATATATTTAAAAACTTTTTGTTAAAACATATTTAGAATCAGAGCGTTGTTATAAGTTTAATGTGTATGTGTGTCTGCCTGAGGCATCGTAGCTCCCAAACAGATAAAACGGTTTGGACGCCTGTTTTTTTTTAAAGTTAGTTCAACTGGGGTGGTTCTTAGCCACGGAATAGAAAAAACAGTGGAAGTGGCATGAGCTTCACTTAGTATCAGACCTGTTGTCGCCAATACTCGAACTATCATAAAAACAACACGCCACCATGGAAAATGTTTTTGGTGCGGCTATTGTGTTTACATTCCAAAATAACACAATAAGGCATGCTTCTGGATTTATTTCCTATTTTAGAAAGATCGAAATATCAAAATATCGAAATAAGCGATCGCGGTAAAAGTATGGTAGGTTATGCGGAACTCCGCATAACTATTTATGCCACACGTTACACGCCCACTTGACGCTTCTACTGTTTTTTCTGTTCTGTGTTCTTAGCTTATATTTGATAAAAAAACAGTTGCGCCGTTTAAGAGTAAAAAAGCATAATTACAACATAATCTACGTAACATTAAATATGGCTTACATACATACCTTCACGCCCGTCTCCCAATGGGGTAGGCAGAGACTATGGAGCACCAGCTGCACCAGTCTAAACATACAGCTTTTGCTTCCTCTTCATTCACCAATCTCTTCATGCTTTATTACATACATACATACATTAAATGACGCCTGTTTCCCAGAAGAGTAGGCAGAGACCACTTCTTTCCACCTGCAACGATCCTGACAAATCTCTTTTGCTTCTTTCACATTTGTATTTACATCGAGTCATGCATGCACGTCGGTTTTGGGTACTTACGATTCGGCCCTTTTCCAGTATTTCTCTTCACTACACTTCACTTAACAGTACTTCCAGTAAAAAGTACGCCTAGGGCGGCCCCTTCCGACCCTTCCACTCACTTTCCCTCTGTATATCTCTTTATTAATGAGGCTTAATAAACTTTAAACCGTCGTTGTATAATGACAAACATTTCGGAACCATATCTTCCTCATTAGCGAGATGACTAATGGCCATCGAAGCAGATAGCGCCCCACATGGCGGCCATGTATCGGAGATAGGCGCAATCGGGGCAATTACAACGGGCTGCCACTCCAATATCCGGGCACTATCGAGATGGCCTTCCGGCCGGTGGTGCCGTTTGTGAACACCCTTTGTTACCAGACATGCCGAACGCTTGCAACACTGAGTATGGTGAACAATTATCAAATGTACAGCAATTTTTTTTTTAAATAATAATCTTCTCGAATGCCACTACTACTACTGCTTTCTACTTTTTTAACCCATTGAAACCATATTGTTTATTTATAATATGGCTATATATTTAACGGTTTTTTACATCATTTTCGAGTACCTCGGGGGTTATTATGAGATAGCTATGCAGTTCAGTTTACGCTGAGAGAAAAGGACAGAGCTATATAACTGCTATAGCTCTGTCCTTTACGCTCACCATAAAATGAACTGCATTGCTATGTAATAATAACTCCCTGTTAATTTTAATTGAAATTATTGATTGCCTTAGTCGTCGTTAGTTGTAGTCCTATGTTTGGCTGCTATTATTATTATTTGCTAATTTGGTTATTCTTAATGAATTATGTACATTCTAAATGTATTCTTAATCCTTTTGTCTACTTTACCTTATTTTTTCAAACATGCGGGAAAAATTACCTAGTTTTTTTTTATTAAAGCTTTGTTCGTAAATTTGTTCTTTTCGTAAAACTATACACAAATTGAACCCATTATATAATTACATTATAATTATTATCGGTACTTAAATGAAAATATGCCAGAAAATAACTATATGAATTATCAAAATACCCTGGGTTTCACAATGACACTAGGTTTCATTACTTTATACACAGAACACTAATAAAACTAAGGTTTCGCACGCACGTTATATTTTTATGAAATGTTATAAACCCAAAAAAGTCCTGCTGCTGCTGGCAAGCATACTTTAGAAGCCCCATCCCATCATACAGGATGTATCCGATGTATGTCTTTAAAGTAAACTGAGCTGTAATTTTACCAACCTTACTTCTTATAAATTTACCCTGTGACAGTTTTTATACATTTAGAGCAATTCTTTTATTTCTCCTGTTTCATATCGAACATTCCCTAGTCTGTGTATTTTTTTGGGATGTTTATCTTTTGTAGTTTTTGAAATAAAGGTGTTTGCAAGGAGACAGGGTGTTTTTCTTTGCGTTCCACGTCAATTATTACTCGAAGTGAATACAATCAATGTGGATATCTTATTTTCTTAATAGCTTTCAAATTTCATATCTTATGTTAGGTTAAATTTCTAATACATAATGGCGAGGCTCTGTTTGGACCAATAAATACTAATACTAATAAATATTTCAAGTTTGAACCCCATAACTTCAGCCGTTTTAAAGAAATATTGTCTTAACAGACGGTCGGACGGACAGATGCATGGTCAAATATAAAAATATAAAAATGATTACCGAAAATTATTTAAAATATGTAGTATTCTTCCCGTTAGTATAAAACATAAATACCTTCTTGCCGTTAATAACCATAGCAGTCAGGAGCATCACCTATTTCGGGTTAGTCATAACTATGGCACAAGATCGGTGTCGGAGGGTAAATTTAAGGTACCAAGGATCAACAACTATTACGGAGACAGAACACTTAAAAAACGAATACCCTACACTTTAAATAATCTACCCGAAGACATCCGATCAGAACCTAATTTACACAAATTTAAAAGGCTGCTTAAAAAACATCTACTTCATTTATTATAAAATAAATTATAAAATAAATATAAATAAAGCTAGTATTAAGGAACCAAATTGTTACTATTAAGTTTAAAAGGACTCAGCCGCAGTCAAACTGTTGTGACAGTTTTGCAGACTATTTTTTAAGAAAAATATGTAATTTTTTGGTTAATAAATAAACAATAATAATAATAAAAAAATAAAGTCATCTTATAAGAGTTCTGTTTTTCGGGGTCCGTTCATTTGACCGAAATACGTTTGGCCGAATGAGTCGTTTGGCAACTGTTTCATTTCCCAACCCGCTTATATTTCCGTAACTGCAAATATTTCAGGATTTATTTTTGTACCATTGTGTAGACCCTATAAGTTAGGTTAGGTTAGTTTTTATAAAAAATCTGAAATATTTACAGTTACAGAAATATAAGCGGGTTGGGAAATTAAGCAGTTGCCAAACGACTCATTCGGTCAAACGTATTTCGGTGAAACATTAGTGAACCCTGTTTTTCATTATTTGTAACAGGACACCAAAAAGGCAAAAAGCTATTTCTTAAAATTATCGGTCGAGCGAAGCGGTGCGCCGGCATTCGTATGTTTGTTCGACGATAACGATCTGATCTTTATGGAATTTGATAGAAAAGTAGTTGAAGCAAAAACATTTTTTTAATGTCGGGGGGTAAAGAAGTTAGGGATGGGGAAACCGCGAAGTCTGTTTTCGGGCGAACTACTAGTTCAAATGTTGTCGATGTTATTATCTTGCTAAATCGTTCGTAACGTTATGTACCTATTTACTACTCCCTCGGTAGCATCGCAGGCAATGCTGATTAACGGGCACACGCTCTATTTAGCCGATTGAACCACAGGACCCTAAGCTTAAACTTTTACTTTCCATCTAACTATCTACGAGTATAATATATATATTCAAACCACACTCTCTCAATAATATAATATATATTAAAGTGAGAGAATGGTTTCAATTTATATCAATAGCTGTGACAAAGTATTAAAATGTACAGCTAGTTCTGAGTTTAACTGTACTTCTAGCTTCGGGCTTTATTCTAGTTTGTCCGATACGTGTTGATTTTAACTCGTCCGCCATTACTGCCAAGTAAATAAGAGCTATCATAGCACTGACCATTCCATAACATGTCAAAAGCAATTAGGTATAACCCGAGTAGAATAGAGCCTCTGGTATAGTTAAGTAACAACTGCTCCCTCGACAGCAGCACTGGCAATACTGACTTATAGCCACACGCTGTATAAGCTAACTTTAAAACCTGTGTGCCATCGATGGCTACGCTTCTACGGCAACAGCTCTACGGCGTATTGTTACATTTGCTACGGAGTAATCCGAGCGTAGCGCCGAGGGACTTGCAGAGGCTTCTCTTACCTTCTCGTTGTGAAAAATACGAAAAGTGGGAATATTGGTTTGTCCTAAATAAAATATATAAGCTTTAATTCGTTACTGTGCGATAGCTCTTAGACTTCGGGTTTGTACTTGTCTCTCAGTCGCTCTCGTACGCTCTTATTAGGAGCAAGTGAGAGAAGTACAACCCCAAAGCAACTTCTAACTGCTTACTGACCTGAGGGCTTATTATCTAACGCACTCGCAATCGCAAACGGCTTCAAAATGGAGCAATTTTTTTCATTTTGTATGCAAACAAGCCTTTGATTTTCAAAATGAAAACGATCGTGATTGCGAGTGCGTTAGACCTCTGGGTTGTTGTAACTTGCACAGTCAAGCTACTTGCCATTTGAAAACTACTCATAAACTAGACTAGAATAGTTTACATTTTCATTAGAATAATTTACATAGAGATCTTTTAGAGCTTAAGATGAAGTAATCATTCACTTTTCATTTTCATTCATGAATAATATACAGCTTGTGAAAAATGCGTACCTAGCACGTAAAAATGTTCTACGTAAATATTAAATATGCAAAAGCCCATTTTGTTTGATTGTTATTCTGCAAATAAGCAGATATTGATATTGATATTTGAAAATGATTTTATAGGCAAATAACGACTCTATTCAACACGGTAAAAACAATATCGTTTTTGATCTGTTATCGTATTGTCACCGTTTTGATAGCTCTTATTTACTTGACGGTAATGGCGTCTGACGTCATAACAATACCATAACAGGTCAACTACGATATAGTTTTTACCGTCCGGAATAGAGGCGCAGTACTAAATTGCACTTAATTTAGACAACGTTAGCGTAGTTGGTAGTGCCTGCCTAAGAAGCCAGCGGTCCCGGGTTCGATTCCTGTGGCCCGTTTCACGAAGCTACAAGTTACAAATTACAAGCGGAACTCACTTTCTAGCAAAAGGAGTTGGAAAGAGACTTCCGCTTGTAATTTGTAACTTGTTGCTTCGTGAAACGGGCCTCTGGTATGGTCAAATATTTGTTAGATTTTTTTCTATGTATTTAAGTATGTATTTCTCTACATAGATATGTTTATAGTTGTCTAGTACCAATAGTACAAGCCTAGAGCTTAGATTGGAACTAGTTCAATTTGTGTGAAACTTTCCACTTTTTTTATGTAAAAAATCGAATGTTAGTAATGACAATATTTAAGTTTCTAAAAACTAGTATGGCTCTTTTTACGTTTCAACGAATGAGGCTGATATCGGCGTCAAGCCACTGACCAACAAACTCCCAAACTAACTTGACTCAACTGTCCTAGAAACCTTAGTTGACCCGAATTACACGAACTGTGTCCCGTCGCGATTAGACCCATTTTCCTAAGACACCAATTCTCATAGTCATGATGAATTACCTTTTCTATTATTTAAGCCGGAATGAAACTTATCCGAACGGTTATTAATTATTGCCGAGTCGCTTGTGCCGGATTGAACGGGGAGATTTCTTTTGTTACAAACAAAGGGGGATTCAATTAGAAAGTCTGCTCAGGTAATTAGAGTAAGAATAAGGTTTTGAAACACTACTTTTGTAACAAAAACGTTCTCTGAATTCTTTTAATTGCACCTTTAAGTGAAGAGAAATTTTGTATGCTTATAGTTTTTTTTTATAAATTTAAAACTTGTAGACAACGCTCGTGATTTAATTAGATTTACATTTGTTTTATGACGTTAACTGTACAATAAAAACAAGAGCTCTTCTCCTTAAAGCAAAGTTTGACAGACTGCTTGTGTGTCTCTCTCTATGCATTTTTTTTGTTATCATTACAATCCTCAAAATTGACTATTTAGACGGCTATTAACAGAGGTCTTATTTACTTTGACGACGAATAATGTATAAAGCAAAACATAATAACTACAAATACCTGCAAGTCGTTATTTAGCGAACGACATATGTTTTACTTTAATTACTTTGAGTTCATTATGTTGACGGAAATAGTCGAGAACCAAATCTAGTATTATAACTTTATAACCAGAGGCCCGTTTTATAAAAGCTTGTAACTTGTAATACAAGTGGAAGTCTCTTTTTAATACATACTGTTGGAAAGAGAGTTCCGCTTACAATATAAGCTATTATTTTATATGCTAAAGGCCCCAGGGGTCGGAATAGGTAGTTTTTATTAAACTCAACTTGACGCATGTTAATTCATGTGTGAGTGAGATGGGACTACGGTATTGAATGAAGATGCATCACGTTTAGGATAATAAACACTACTATTGCGACACCTGATTATTACTTAAGAGTCCAGTTGTCCTTATCGCACTAAAAGCTATTATGATAGTTTATTCAAATACTTGTACAAGAGGTCTTTAAAAATCTATCGATTTCGGGTATAGATGGTTAGACTCGCATAAGAGTGTATTAGAGCAAGCGAGAGAGAAGTACAAACCCGAAAGACGTTTTAAGAGCTATCACACTGTTCTTATTATTCAAAAGTCTCCGCTCTTGTCTTAGTACGGACGCATATAGTCACACTACAGGATGTTTTATCATCGGCAGCCGTGTGTATACAGGATGTGAACAAGTTGCGGCGGCAGGAAGCGCCGCGCGGAACTTCATCTTCAGCGCGGTAAATTTGCAACGTCATTTGTTTTAGGGTTCAGTTTCAGCACAATATTAAATAAAGAATTGGTTCATGCCAAACCGACGTCTCCATCAGTAATGATTAATACCTAGTCTAAAGACCTAAGACTCATTATCAGGTTTACATTTGCACCCAATAACTTGTCTAGCAAATACATTTTTTCAACTACCGCGGTTATTGTTCATGACACCATGGTAAGAACACGATTTGGACAATCTTTTCATCTCACGTATTTGTATATCATAACATTTTACTGAAATAATTGAATGTAACCAATTCTTTATAATTCTTTCTACCTTTACAAAAGCAAACCCGCATTTTGTATTCGAAGCCGTACAAACATAGATCACATGCAAGATACAATCATATTTTCCATCGACAAACGGATTTTTTTGTGTTCTACAGGGAGGTCAATAAGCAGTAACATAATATCAAACGGTTGATTTCGTTTAGACGTCGATCGCTAACTCCGGAGCGGAAATAAACTCCCTGTACCGGACGACGTTCGAGAAGCGGCCCGCCAACTGGGGCAGCTTCTACGTAATCGTATAATAGTTATTTATGTAACTGGTTCATAATGAAGCCTCTTAAGGTACGAGAGCCGAGGTTAGAGCGCGAGCTTGCGAGCGCTCTAAATACAGGCACGAGTACCTTAAGAGCTAATTGTGAACCGTTGCATACATAACTTTTTCTACAAGCTTAAAATGATAATGATAAAAACAAACAATCGCTAAATTTTCTCGTATACTCGATTTTTCTGCTAACAAATTACTTATCATCAAAGAAATTTTCACTATTCCGATGCGCATTAATAGTTTGTGAATTTTATTGATAAATGTTAACAAATTTCACGCGTATTTTAATAGTTACTAAAAACAGTTCTATCAATTTATCATAAACAAGGAATGCCAAACGAAACGCCATTTTGTTGATATCCATATTGAACGTAACCATGGTAACCAAATAACAAATCGATGGATATTAACCATCTATTTTTAGTAATTGAATAAAAATGTTATTTTAAACACATGTTTAATCTCAAAATTATTTTATTTTTAATATACGTAATTTTAATTGGTGTTTAAATGTTTTTAACCGTTTATATGCAAATTATGAGGATGACAAGTGTTAACTAAACGCCAAGACTGATATCCGGAATGACCGTTACCATGGTAATAACAATGCTATAATAAATTATAGCACTGTTATTACCATGGCAACGCTAATTATAGAATTGTTTTTACTCTTCGGTTACGCTATAGGTGGTATTCTGACACCATTAACGATATCAATATTAGCGGTTTATAGTACGCGAGTAGAAAAAATAAATATTGAAACATGGTATTTATTTGTTATAATACTAGTACAGGATAGGACTCTATAGTGTACATTTGTATTTTCAGGGATGGCTGTAAAAACTTACGAGCCTCATGAAAAGAGTATAATGAAAATAATGTAGTTTCAGTATATTACACAGGGTGATTGGTTATAAAAATAATGTACCAACATTATTTTTAGGGTGGGTATAGTAGAAAAGTCTCTACTTCACCATTTTTCTGCAAGCAGTAGAAACTTGTTCTGGATCCGTCCCAATCGATGCCACCATACCTACCGCCAAGCAGTGTTCGCATTGTTGTGTGCTAGTGTGTGGATAAGACAAATAAATAACTAGCATGGGTTTCTATGCTAGTGGTTCCATCTTATGGTTGATTACGAATTTGCAGTCTTAGGATTGCACTCTTGAGACTGTAGTCGTGACAATGTAAATGTCTATGGGTCTCAGATCCCGCTGACCATCAGTTAGCCTGTGTGCTTGTTTGCCTTCTCCTTACCATAAAAATAGAGGAAAAAACCTATGTTCCCCTAATTGAATGTACCAAATGACCAATCACCCTGTATTCATTTATTTAAACCTTATTGCACAAAACAAAAAGTACAAATGGTGGACTTAATGCCTAATGTTTAATGCTTAATGAAATGAAATGAAATGAAATGAAATGAAATGAAATAGTGCCTAATACCTGTAGGTACCTATACAACTTAAGTTTTAAATCGATGTGTTTTATAAGGAGAAATCTATTCTAAATAAACCAAGTCACGAGCAAAAGCTGGTTGTTTGTAACTTTAAGATGGGAATGGTGAGGAACTAGATACATCACAAGTTTAGGAGTAATTGTCACTAGTTCCCTACGGCCGTCTTCTCCAGGCACCGCGGGCCACACTTTGACACTTGGTATCTCGCATCCCATCTCTAACCCTCCGAGGGTTGTCAACTAATAGTTGATGTCAACTAAACTTGAAACCTGAGGTTTTTACTTCAGCTTCGCTAGTCAAATTGAATCAAGAAATATAAATATTAAGAGACAATCTCACGTGATGCGACCTAAACTAAGCTTAGGCTTATAAGATGGGTAATATAGGCAACGAGTAAAAAAATATACAGAGAAATACATGATTCAATACATTCAACCGTATCCAAAACTTCGGAGATAATACTCGCGCTCATCACACGAATATTTCCCCATACCGGAAATCGAACTCGGGACCACTAACCACAACATGGCGCAATGAGCGGCGGGAGGTGAAAACGAATGCATCGAAATCGCTTTCATTCGTCTGTACGCCTATATATTGTTGCCACCGCTCCCAGGCCGTAGCCAGGCCATTAATCATTACTCTAATTGCAATAAGTACTTGCTATTCGTATTCATGTTCGCAAATCACCGCAACCGTTAAATAAAATTTGATAGCTACGTCGTCTGTCCATTACAGAGATTACATTTTTACGAATAGAAGAGAAGACAACTCTTGGGCACAAAATCCGGAAGCTTATGATCCCACCCTAATTCGGTATTCAGGAAAGTAAAATTGCAATAAAATCCACTTTTATAAAACAGTAAGCCTTTATTTAATCTCGTTTAAACAAAACGACTACCTGAACCATCCCGGGCGCTATCCGAAACTCGCGAACTCCGGTCCAAGTTCACTCGGTTATTTATAAAATGTTGCCAGTTTAAACTCCGCCGGGGGCTTCGCGAGCTATGAGAATTTATACCAAAACTTGGGTCCAGCCTAATTGTAGATATTTAACATGCACGAATAGTTTTTGGGATATTTTGACAACTTTGTGGACATAGATTGGCTATTAAAGTGTAATTAATTCATACAAGGGTGTAGAGATTGATGTAGCCGGTGTATTACCTATAATAGTCACTTTGTATGCTATTGAATACAGCGATTTCCGATTTATTTTTTAGAATTTTTTTTCGGTTTGCTCTGATATTTTGGAAACTAACTGTAATGTTGGTTTTTACACATTTTTGATCAGAACCAATAACTAAGTGAAGTTATGTTTCTAAAGGTAACCAAAGCATGTTTTTAACAACCCTACTTTTCGATTTGACTCGTCATTTTAACCCCGATTCCAATTAACGTTCTTACTTTAGATATGTGCAAGCAAGTAAGTTTTACTACAGGGCCAAATAAAACAAAATAAATTTGTATTCGCTAACAGCCGTCACGAAAATCAGATACGAGTCATACCATTCGCAATTATTTTACCATTTGGTGCACTCTGTAGATCAGACCATCTGAGCCGACATCCTCATACATTTCGTTTGAGTTAATGAAGCTCTCCACTGATCATCCGTCGTGTGCGCCCGAAGGACCAATTTAACCGCAACAACAATATAGAAATACGAATCGTGTTCAACATCTCCCGCCGGGCATGTTCTGACAAAACAAGCATCTCTACATCCCTAATTAAGTAGCGTTTTTAAAACATTTTCTTATTATAAATCTGGTCTGTTTCGTTACAATTTTTCGTCGTTCTACTAATTTGACACAGCGTATTTACTCAGTGGTGTTATATTGACTTCGTTATCGCATCTCTAATTCACTGTCTTGGCGTTATTTTCTTAGTGTTGATTGCTAACCCAGCCCTTTTCCATGCATACAGTAGAAGACTACTTTACATCTACTTCTTTAAATAAGGTCAGGGATTGTTCGCGGTAGTTTTCCCCCGCTGTGCATAAAAACGCCAAAGTAGCACTAAAATAGTACATAATTGCCTAGGCCCGGAAAGTAGGGAATTTCCTGACGAGGTGGTTGGCGAGTCGAGCCTTGGTGAGGCCTGTTAAAATCCGAGTCAGTCAATTCCCGTTTTTGCCGAGGCAAATATAATGCTTTTCTCAAATAATGCGAGGACAAATACATAAATATGTGTTTGTAAAAAGCTTTCGCCAAATTTAGAGAGAATCATTTTTTGTTAACTACGAGTACTCCAGGGGAAAACGAGGATTGGACTCAGATTTAGCAGGTCTCGCTGTGGCTCGGCCCGCCAACCACATCGTCAGGCAACGCAATAATGTACTGTTAAGTTTTTGACCCGTGTCGAGCTAACCTGGTGTTGTTTCTGTGCAGTGCTCGCCGAAACCTCGGAGCTCTCGAGCCGGCCCGCGCTCGCTGATCCCTCGCCTACTAAACTTCCAAGTACGTCTTTTCAATAATCCATTCACCAGACGCTCGAATAAGATCTCGCAAATCCCATCCAGACGCGACTTCCTGGGCACCGGTCGCTGTGACAGTTTAATCAGGCTTTAGCGCCGCGACAATAGTCTAAATCTAGAACTCGCCAGTCACTTCGCTACCACTCCAAATTGTAATGGTTACCATTTGAAAGAGATCTTATTACTGCGTAAAATTGAATGCTTCCACTACCCTGGTACACTGCACGAATTAGATTAATTTAAGTGGCACGAGCACTAATTAGAATTATTTTATTTGGTTATGAATTGTCAATTTAGATGTCCCCTTGAGAAAAAAAAACATGTAGAAAAAAAACTGGTTTGCAATAAAAATGGGAGTATTGAGCCAGTTGTTTGCACGGCGCGGACGTTAAGGAATCGGAAAATTCGACGAGTTAACGCAGATAGCTATCACACCATACCATTTGAATGAATGTTGCCACTTGTCCCCGCACCTCGTGTTTTTATGGTCCTTTAAAAATTAATAGCATTCAAAATTGAACGTTTCCATTGTGCTGGATATTCTTTTGTTTTAGCATCAACCCGCATGATACCTTTGTTTAGATTAAGCCGGTTTACCATCTGATAGCAGATGGTGAACCGGTAGCTTTTACAGAATTTAGTCAGTTGCAATCACGTAGTTTTTTTTTAAAGTTATTTAGGAGAGGAGTATTAAACTTAGGACTTGCTCAAGTTGACAAAACGTCTTGTTTGTCGTTTGTTTCTAGAAGTTGATATTGCTGGCGTTTGTGTAACCAGCCTTAAAACTATGACTTAATATTTTAATTTGCGTTTAATCATTTGAAATTATACGTATAATTTTGAATATACTTTTGTTTACGGTGAAGCTTAATAGATGGACATATTTGCAGTATTTCTTCGACACCCTAACTCAATCCGTAACAAAACGAAAATTCCACGTCAGGAAGTTGGTAATCTAGTCCCCAGCGCCAGCGCCACCGAGGGAGAAGTTTTAATGGGCCTCTAACACTACGGAGTAAGCCGTCGGGCGCTTAATCTGTACTTTAGGAGTCTGAAGACCGTGCTAAATGAAACGTTACGCGTAAACTTATAATTTTAATGTCGCATCGAAGTGTGCCTTGACAAGAAACGACAAAAAGTCAAGTGTGAGGTACACTCGAGCACCGAGGGTTTCGTACCACCAAAAATATAAGCTACTTAATTGAATGTAAATGAATCGTACAGTTGTTTTACGTACGTACGTACGTACGTAGACAACGATAGACATACTTATATAGAGAAATACATAAACAACATCCAAGATTCAGGAACAAATACTCGCGTTCATCGCACAAATATTTGCCGTTACCGCGAATCGAACCCAAATCGCTAGCTTCGACGACACCCTGTCTTCTACTTCGACTACTTCTTCTCTACTATCATATCACTACTACCAACTACGCTAAACGTGTCATTTAATATCAATAGGTATCTTGAGACGGGCATCTCAGTCAATATCGATTTATTAATACAGACCTCAGTTTTCCTTACATATTTGTTAAATATGGAAGATTTTTATTTCATATACTATTTGCTATACTAAATAAAATAACTCTTGCAGTTCACCCGCTCGTTCCATGGTCCCTAAAATGCTGGCCGCGTTCCCCCTTTGCACAGCCAGACTGAGCCGTTGCGCAAAAAACGAACCTGCTCTGGGATCCGCCAAAATAAGTCTTTCTGACACCGCTTTCACAAACTTCTTGGTGTTGGAAGACCACGGACCTAATGTTTCCATTGCAAGTGCCGCAAAAAAGTAGTTTTCATTTAGGAAAGCGTATTTGCAGCACTTGATGGTCTGGGCACTGTCAGCCGCGGGCCCAGGGTGACGAGAGGATCCCTCGACGTGAGAAGGAGCTAACGTGTCCATGCATGTTACGTACCAAGCCCAGGCGGCACAAACACCGTGGCACCAAAATGCAGTCGTCAGGTGTTTTGCTATCCGAGGCTGAAAGAGTGGGCTCCAGGGTTGCCGGAATTTTGGTTGTACCGAGGGAACGTTTGACAATGTCATTTAAGAAATTGTGCCTAAAAATGCGGCCAGCACTTAAATAGGTGGCAAAAGAGACCATGCCGCCCCAGTCATTTGATGTGTTGACCACAAAGGCAACAGGGGTGCGGCTCACAAATAGGTATAGGTGCCAAGACGCAGACAAACAGCCACCCTAAGAGTAGTTTTCTCATTTATTTTCTTACTCCTTTAATATTTTTAGAGCCCTTGATCATAATTCGATCATGTCAGCTCCGTTAGGCAGCTCTACCTAAATATATAGTATAAACAAAAACCAGGAAATAACAGGAGTAGGAGAAGGAAGAAGGATTACTTGTTCAAAAACTTACAAACTATCTTCGCGGCGTATGATGCTGGTTCGGTCAAAATTTACTGAAACAGTACAATATCAAACATGAAAAAAACAAATACTTTGCGCGACACCAAATTCTTTGCACAAAGGCTAAAAATTTTCTTCTCTTAACGAATATCAAAACTAAGATAATTCAAGCGTTGTCGATATTCGTTTACTTCTCTGTCAAGAAAGTACCGGGAAAAGGTCAATAATACAAAAAATGTAAGTTATTCTTCCAAATTTATTTCATCGCCTTCAAAGTAGTAATGATACACTCACGCTAACAAATAATCCGATCATCGAAACATTTTTTAAACGCTTTTTCCGGAATTGCGTTCAGTTCTCGGCGCGAATCTCTTTTATTTCTTCTACCGAATGAAAACGGGTGCCACGAAGTTGTAATTTGAGTTCAGGAAAAATAATAAAGTCGGCTGGAGCCATATCTGGTGAATGAGGTATTTGTTGAGTTTTTGGTCAAAAATTCGTTTAGAATGATGACCTTGTGCGCAGGCGCATTATCGTTGTGCAAAATCCAAGAATTTTATTTCCACTAATCTGGCCTTTTCCGTCGAATTTGCTCTCTTAAACGCCGCATAACACTCAAATAATATTATTTATTCACCGTTTGACCTTTCGGAAAGCACACCAAGTGCGCAACACCGCAATAGTTAAAGAAAACAGTCAACAGACTTCTGTTGACGACGTTGAGGGCCTACCAGAGCGAGGCAAATCTTCCATCACATCTCGACCGCTTTTGAACGCATTGTGCCACTCATAAGCACGTGTTTTTGATAACATCGAGTCACCGTAAGCCTTCTGTTCCATTTTCAGCGACTCCGAACACGAAATTCCATTTGCGATGCAAAATTTGAGACAAACTCTTTGTTCGATGTTTTTGTCCATTATGAAATTCGCAACACACACTAAAGATGATCGAAAAAAAACAGTACTGTATTTATCTATCTATTTGACAGATGAAACTTAAACTCCGCGCCAAAATGGAAAACAGCCCACATACGGGTATTTAACCCTAAAAGCCGGACAAAAGTCAGTAAACATAAGTTAAAGAAATCGCAAAAAAAGTTACTACCCTCGCATACCTGACTGATAAGAGAACAATAAGCCGCCATATTGTTTTAGCATAGTTGCATAGATAATTCGAGATCATTCGTTGTCTGAGCGTCTTCTAAGTTACATGTGTAAATTAGTAAGCGATCGATATTCGAAAGTGTTCCTTTGGACATGTATATGTTTTACTGTGACGTTAAATTTCGTTGTTACAGTGATGGATACTGTTTTCCCAGGTTTGTTTTATCTATTTTATCTGTAATTTAAAGTTTTTTACTAATAATTACATTTAAATAGTAAATTTCGTGAACGGAAATAAAAAATAGTGAAATATAGAATATTCTGAACGTTTACAAGGGTTTAACTTCTACTTTGGGGTGTTTCCCGGTACAGTTTTTTATTTTTTTAGTATAAGTAACTCTTTTTATTATCAAATTCGACTAGAAATGTTGCCGGAATGTGCCGGAATATATATTATTATTTAAATAACTAAGATGCAAGTTTACAAAACAAAATTATTTTATTCACATGAATTTCTAAAATTACCTTTTTTCTTATTTTAGGTGGGCTAGGTGTTAAAATATTAACACGTGAATGTATGCATATGTATGTATGTGAATGTATTTAGAAATTCCAGAAAAGGAATTTAAGAAAAAGCTTGATATGATAGAGAGTAAATTTGTTAATCAAACAAAATTTTCCGTAGAGCGGAAAGATGAATTTGAGTACAAGTTTTCATATTTTAAGACGAAAATGAAGAACCGGTGGCAGGCTGCCCACAGAACAGACGGCGACTTTAAAAAAAAAACCACAATTGGTTGCAGGGAGTAGTAGAAATACCACTTAAAAATACGAATCAGACTGGTAGTTTTTTGAGAATGCACAAGTGTGTTCTGAAATAACAGGGATTGACTTGCAGTTAATCACGAGATTTGCTGTAATCTTGGAGGTAATTTCCAGTGGATTGAAAATCAACATCGATAAATTTTCAACCTTCTGCAGTGATATTGCAATATTATATGTTGAGCTCTACTCTTGGCACCCAATGTCACCCACCGTAGGTACATAAAGTACTTATTCACGGACCTCATGTGATCGAACATGCTCTATTGCCACTTGGCACATTATCTGAGGAAGCTGCTGATACAAGGAACAAACACTTTCGGCAATATAGAAAAGACTTCGCACGAAAGTTTTCTCGAGAAGAATGTAACGAATGTGATGTATTAAATAGACTACTTTTGACGTCGGATCCATTGATGAGTAGTATACGGATTAAGGTTAAAAATAAATCAAAACCATTTAGTGCTGCTGCACTGGAGATGTTAATGCCAAGTAAATTTGAAAATGACAACAATTATTCGGAGGAGAACGATTTTTCTGATTCTTCTGATATAGAAGAATTTCGATTTGGCAATTTCAAATTCATTTTTTAAGGAATATATATTTTTTTTATATATTTTTTATTTTTTATTTAATTATATCACTTTCCTTTACCTATTAGTACTTTACCTGCTAATATTTCCGGGAACAAAATGTCCCAATAATAAAGAAATGCCATAAATATCATTAGTTGGGGCTATTTAAAAACATAAGACTATAAAATAATTTTGTCGGAATTTTAGGGTCGAATACCCGTATGTGAGCCGTGCCAAACAAGCAAAAAAATAAAAAAATAAAAATTTAATTCGGAACCATAAACAAATTATCAATTCCCGATACTTTTTTGACCGAATGTATTAAGTTTATCATAAGAGTTTATAAAAAAGGATTGCATTGCTACTTTTCCGATTAAAATATTGCTGCCATCGTCGTTAATAACATTAGCTGTTCAATAGATCGCAGATAATTACATAAAAGCGTCATCCCCTTTGCCAATCCAATTTAATGGGTTATAGGATAATATTGATTTTTAAAGCTTAGTACGATAATGGCTGATTCCCCTTCCCTTTCAATCCCTAAAATTATAAGTTCGCCGTTGTGCTACTTTAATTTCTGTGATTTTAACATTTGTGTACTTAAGTAATTGTTTCGGTACAATAAAGTGTTTACATACATACATTCCAACAAACCAAAGAATGTCTTGACGTTACAACGGGGGCTAAAGTGAATTGGCAAATAACGTTTTTAATTAAAGAAAATAATATTTATTGATATAAAAGTAATGGCCATCCCAAAATGGTAATACTGATCAAATACTCATATAAACGATAGCATAATTTACTTCTTACTAATAATATAAATGCGAAAGTTTGGATGTTTGTTACTCAATCAAGCCAGAACTGCTGAACGGATCGATAGTGTGGAATATATGTCATAGGCTACTTTGCATCCTGAAAACATTTACGGTTCCTGAGGGGTGATAAAATAAAGAAATTTACGCGAAAGAAATCGCTAGCAGAAACTAATAGTATTTAAATATGTCTCCAGTGTTACAAACTCTTTGCACTAGACCAGAAAAGGGCAAAACTACAAAATTACGTTTCCACGAATTATTTATATTTTCTTGCAGATTGATTAGCCTTAAGGGCGCTTACAACATTATGCCTTCCAATTCCATGCAAATGAGGCTTCACAGACATTGCACTTCGCTAACATGTAAATTACCACTTAAGTTGTCGTAGATTGATGGGTTTGTGTCACATGGGCACTCGTGTTAAGTCTTGCACCGCCTTTCAACGATACCCATTATCTTAGGATGCAAAGGAGAATTATCTCTGGTGATACTTACTTACTATTTAAATTACCGTACAGTAATTGAGACCTACAGTAGTGTCTGAGGACGTAAAAAAATATTGTATGCATATATTCACCTAACTTTGATACTACTTATCACCTTCTAGATCGTTAGTTTCCTTCGTAGATACAGAAAACTTTGAACAAATAACAACAAAATTGACCTAACTTTTACTCTTCGATTGACCTCTGGGTTTATCTAATTCTATACTATCAGTTATTAACCGACTTCAAAAAAGGAGGAGGTTATACGTTCCACTGTATGTAATTATTTTTAATGTATGTTCACCGATTTTTCCGTCAATTGTGGACCGATTTTAAATATTATTTTTGGTTTGATAGAGTATACTTTTAAGGTGGTCCTATTGTCACCAAATCTAAATCTGAGCAATTGGGATAGACCAAAAAAAATAACTCACGGTTTTTACATTCTAATTCGGAGGAATAGGTAATTTTAAGAGACCAATTTGATTAATTTTGTATTTGACCCAATAGTTTTGTTTTAATATCTTTATTTATTTAGCAGATATTTTATGGATGACATGATTATTTCAAATTTGGATTGGCATTTTCTAATAGATTAGAACAATTAAATTGTAATAGTGTATTAAAACATACTATTTCAAGCGGTTTTCCCCTAACCCGTAAGATACATCTAGGAGGGCTTCAAGCCGAAAACGAAAGCCAAACAAAGGTTAAATTACTTTTGTCGAAATATCCGAAATAGATAAATATAATATCAAAAACTTAATAATGCAGGACGACTTTAAAACCCCATTGCTCAATAGTATTTTATGTAACTGATACATAAAGAGGGTCCTTAAAATACGAGTGTGGTTTTATGAAACGAGCTGAAGGCGAGTTTCATAATAAGATCACACGAGTGTTTTAAGGCCTAATTATGTACAGTTGCATACATTACTTTATCTACACACATATTATAAGTACTCTAAGATGCGTTCAGTAGGCGGCAAAACAAACAAAATGGCGGCAAAGCTATTAACCTGTGTCACGAATATGAATGTTTTTTTTAAAATCATAGATAAACTAACAAAGTCCCTATTCTAATGTCATTCGAAATCAAAATGGCGTACGACACTTTACTCAAAATATACAGAGTCGACGTTTAATTGATACTAGAATTGGCCCCCTGTTTGAATTGTGTTGGTTTTGGAAGATGTTCCAAATTTGAACAACATTACTTTATCAAAAGTTGTATCGTAATTTTAACTTTTCATTACAGCTACAGATAAGAAAACATACTGTATCTTGTAATGCTGGTCATTGTCTACGGATTCTGAACGCATTATAGAGGACTTATGATATGAGTGTAGATAAAATGGTTTTCGAATTACCTAGAGTAATTGTAAAAATATGAACAATCCCAATTGAGGGAGCTTCTCAGATATTGTAGGCAAACATATAGCGATTTTAGTATTTTTAGTAAAAAGTCTAGCATTTGCATTCAGAAAGTATAATTTGGTGAAGTGGAACTGATGATGAAAACCACAGATGGCCAACGGAACTCCTCAACGGTACCTATTTCAAGGGTGGCGATAAGATATCTCTATTAAGATAGTTGAGCGACTAGGTACAACGAAGAACATTTAATTGTTTAAATATGACTATGACTTTCCCGCGGCTTTGCTTGCGGCGAGCTTAAAATGTCTTAAAGTTTCATATGAACTAAGAAGTGGGACTACATAAGCTTATTATGATCACTAAAAAGTATAAAATAAAATAAATGTTTTAAAGAACAAAAAACCGCATTCAAAAACGTAAAAAATAACTTCTTTTAAAATGGTAGGTAAAAAGGTTAGTCCAACTGGAATTGGCGACTCACAATATTTTCAACCAAAAGTTTAAAAAAACAAAAAAACCGCCTTCAAAAAGCAAAAAATAACTTCATTTAAAATGGTAGGTAATAGGTCAGTCCAACTGAAGTCTGCTTTTGGTTAAAATATTGTTGGACGCCGACTTCAGTTGGACTGACCTATTACCTACCATTTTAAATGAAGTTATTTTTTGCTTTTTGAAGGCGGTTTTTTTGTTTTTTTAAACTTTTATTTTTGGTTTTATACTTTTTAGTGATCATAATTATACTGTTATGTTATGTAGTCCCACTTTAATTAATAAGAATTAATAAGAAACTATAGAACATTGAAATTCAATCTCGCCGCAAGCAACGCCGTAGGAAAGTCATAGTCAAATACTTAAACATATATATGCTTCGTCATAGTCGCTCAACTATCTTAATCGAAATATCTAGTCGCCACCCTTGAAATATATACCGTTTAGGAGTTCCGGTGGCCATCTGTGGTTTTCATCATCAGTTCCACTTTACCAAATAGTGTTTTCCAAGAGCAAATACACGAGTTACAATGAAAAATACCAAAATCGCTATAGGTGTGCCTATAAATTTTTAAGAGTTCCGTCGATTCCTCATAGACTCCATCATCAAATCTTCATTATGATAAGAATGGGACCAAATGGGAAGCACCAGCTTTCAAACAAAAAAAGAATCTTCAAAATTGGTTCACCCAGTCGAAAGTTCTGAGGTAACAAACATAAAAAAAAAAAAAGAACATACAGTTGAATTGAGAACCTCCTCCTTTTTTGAAGTCGGTTAAAAAGCCGACTTCAGTTGGATTTATTTGGTTTATTACCTACCATTTTAAAAGAAGTTATTTTTTGCGTTTTTAAATGCGGTTTGTTGGTTTTTTTTAACTTTTTTTTTTATCAAGGCTGCATGGCTCATTCCCTTTGATTTCATGTCAAAGATTTAAACACTTTTGTAATTCACATAGACACAAACACTAATTGTTTCGAGATTACACAATTATACTCGAAATTAGACCGTAAATAAAGAAACTTTTTGTACCCGCAAAAGTTCGCTCGTCATTATAAAATACTCCACATCTTGCTTTTTAGACTGGAAAATAAAATATGTCGAAACGTCCAACTCTACAATTTTACCAAACGTTGTAACTTTGCAAAAAGTGTTATGTGCATAATAGCCGGCGCCACATTTTTTTTTTATCTTTGGGTATCTTAAGGAATAGTACAACTTTAGGTTTATATAGACTTAGGTGAATTTTGATTTAAGGTAGGAGCTTGGGTTGGTATGGCTGTTGTTTACTCTTTACGATCTTCAATATGTTTACCGCCGTATTAAATCACTACTTTTTTATTACTTAGTCGATCAAAAACACATCTACCTATAAGGGAAAATTATACTTAACTAGAGGATGCCCGCGACTTCGTACGCGTAGAATTTGTTTCCCGCTACTTCCCCTATTTCTTCCCGTTGGGGTCGATTTTCGGGAAATCCTTTCTTAGTGCTCACTTACATCATGAAAGGAACCCCTGTACCAAATTTCAAGTTTCTAGGTACAGTAGTCTCGGCTGTGCGTTAATATATAAGTCAGTCAGGTTTGCCTTTTATGTATATAGATTAATAGAGAGGTTCGAGAAATGGGGTGTTTACCTTAATTTACTTATTCTGTGTTAGAGGTTTAAAAACCTCATTAAGGAGTGTTTAATGGGACTTTTTAATGGCTCGCCAGAGGGGCTCAAGTGTCGGGTGTCGCGGCTGGAGTTCCGTTTTAACGGTGACCTTTATTTACTTATAGATGCGGGCTACATTCACGCTGTCTTCGTGTGGGTTTGGTGAGCAAGATAATATAAAAATGTTGTCTTCACACAGATTCGTTGCCTACTTAGAAAGTTGTTTTGGTCAATTTTTATTGAAATAAGCTTGACAATTATCTTTAAACTAAAAATGAAACGCTTCTGGGGTCTAAATACCAACTTTCATTTTTTGGATGAATTTTCGCAAGTTTTGATCATGAAAAAAATGTAATGACACTGAAGACAGAAAGTTAGCCAGGCGCCATTGCATTGTATATTATTAGTCGTTCTTCTATGGCAAAAAAATCTAATGAAGCCCATCCGTTTAGGTATCTACTAGACTTAATGCGGACGACAGTAAGTAATCATTTAGTATATTTGTAGTAAAAGTTCATATGTGTTCTGAATCTGTTAATATCCTTCAACATCAAAGTAGATTACAGATGTAGCGAATAAACATACCTACGTCGTTGGGCGGAAAGGTTCATATTTTCCTTGCTTCATTCATTTTTAGAAACCATTGATAATCTAATTGAAAAACCAAGATAAATACGAATATATCTAACAAAATATAATGTCATATGAACCATACAAACCATATCTGTAACTAGTATGTACTTTTAATATAGTAAAGTTAATCTGTGTGACCATTAATCGTGGCATATCTGCACGATACGCAATACCCGCCATAATCGTCTGCGCCTGACATGTTGCACGGCCTCGCCCCGTTAAGGACGAGGGACAAACAGGGAAAACGTTTTATTGGTAATACAGCTCGTTTTCCTCTGCGCTGTCGTTTATATCTCTTAGACGGAACCCTTTTGATGTCACGTTGCGGTTGCGCAAACTTTTACCTAGCCCACGAAGTTATTTTTCTAAGTTTTGTTTTTGCGGCTTTTTGCTTGACAAGTCAGAAGTTTTAATTGAAAAGCCGGGTGTTAACTACAGTATTAGTTAGGTATAACGTCGCCGCGTAAAAAAGGTCCTTACCAGGATAATAAGGATAATATTATGTCCTACGTTCATCGAATTCCCGAAACCGGAATACGAAATCGATGACCATAAGAAGTAACTACTTAAATTGACTATAAGAAAGTGAGGTTATTTTAGGACGTAGGAGCAGGGAAAGTTGTAAGAAACTTCAAAATACTTGTTCGAACACCACTACAACTACACTCATATCACAATAAATTCCATCCTTGGTCTCGCCTGCCTAAGTTGACTCAATCAATAACTTATTCAAATTCAAATTCAAATGTTTACTTACTGCATTATACGTTGTAGGTACATAAGTTCTTAAAGTAGCTATAGTGTCAAACGTAAACCCCGTAGGGGCACAGAAGCGCTAGACAAGAATTGACAAGATGCATTAAGCTAACCAGCGTTTCTATTCGTCTCGTTTTTAAACCAATCGCGTCACTTGTAGATGACGTGAAACAAAAATACACGTGATATAGCGGTGAAGCGATTGGTTTAAAAACGAAACGAATAGAAACACTAGTTGGCGTAATGCATCTTGTCAAGGGACTCGGCAATGGTAGAACATGCGCTATTTTATTATAATAACTATGAGGTATATTATAATATACCAACAATAAGTATACAATACCAACAATAAGTATATGGATGAATGTTTCTCTCAAAAATACTCTTAGGGCCTGTTGTTTGATCAGTAGTTAAACTAACTAATAGTTAAAAATCGTAACTAATGGTTAAATCTCAAGGAAATGTGTCAAATTTTCGATTCCTTTTTCGAATTTTAACAATTGGTTGAGTTAACTACTGATCAAACAACAGGGCCTTAATAAAAGAAATGCGTTAGTGGCTTAGCTCCAAGCTCCCTACTCCAAGAGCTTGATCTTGAGTAAGACGCATGTCAAAGTAAACGTTTATTCATATACATATAAAAGTGAATTTCTGGCATCACTTAATATCATATTAATCTGACCTGTAGTAACTCAGTGTTTGTTGGTCTTCCAGAGTGCGACCGCACGTTCGTGAGCCGCGGCGGCGCCAGCAACGGCACCTTCCACGCGCCCGAGCTGGTCAACCCCAGCAACCACAGCCGCCAGTGCCTGTACACCTTTCTGGCGGCGCCGGGGCAGCGCGCGCTCATCGAGTTCCGCACCTTCGACCTGCGCGGCAAGCCCCCAGAGTAAGTCCACCATCTGTACAACGATAACGTCCTATTATCCTCGATCAGGGATATACGGATGGAAGGGAAGAGATGGAAGAATGGAAGAAGGGAGTTCCTTTCATTCGATTCTGGGCAGCAACTTCTATTCCACCTCAATTCTGTCCAACCACACGTTGGTCTGATGACATTTGGCAGACACCCAGGGCCTTGTCGCCAGTAGGTACTTGTTCTCCGGAACATGTCACTTATAATTATATGACCCCAGTGAATAAATAAGATAATTCCAAAGGACTTTCTCTATAAAGGTACTAGGTACATTTAAAACTTAAACCTAAATTCCGAGCTCAGCTTTGCTACATCGTAACATAAAATTCTAACATTATACATGAATATTTAACCTAAACTCAGGAATGTCGTAGACCGGCTTTGAATTCCGCCGTACAGTTTAGATGCTGTAACTATAGGTTTTAGATAAAAATTATAAGATAGAATAAAGAGTGACCGGTTGAATAGGAAATTCATTTAAATCAGAAAGGTAGGTTTTTTGAATTTGTAATTAATGACTGATTTTAGGCTGGATACACATCGTCATATCACTTTTGAAAACTCTCTTGACGCAATACTTACTTAAATTTGAAAATTAAATATCAACGTTCTTTGAATTCGATAGAGCATCCCCGATGAAGGAAGCATAGAACACTAACTAAACCAAAATAGACAATTTGTTAATTGATCTGCCTGCAACCAATAATTTATTTGCCTTCATCGTGTACGATTTAACATACTAAAATTTAAGTTAACAAGAATCCAAGATAGGGTTTTTCTTATTACCGCTATATCCTATGCGGATCTGATTTATATGTTATACCTATCTTACAAAGTTGTGTTTTTCAGTGGCGCCGCCGTCGGAGAACTTCCAGCGTAAGTAAACCACTTACTTCATACCGCATGTCACTATAAATTTGTTTAGAATCCCGCCAGGAACATAACTACGGGGGCTCTATTCTACGCGGTAGAGTAATATTGCTTTTGATATGCTATCGTATTGTTTTTAACTCGGCTGCTAATACTGTCAAGTGATACATAAATAAGAGCAATCAAAACGTTGACAATAGGATAACGCGTAAAAAAAAAGGTTTTACCAATGTAGCATCTCAGCCCACGGGTCTATTCCTCTCGGTACAACCACATTGCTTTTAATATGTTATCGTATCGTTTCCAACTCGGGCGCCGTTACTGCCAAGTGTTTAAATACGTATTTGTCGTATTTACTAGGCGGTACAGTGAGGCTAGACAAGATGCATAACGCGAACGTAAACGATTTCCGGAAACTGGCAAAATACAAGATGTTACAAAAATACCCGTAAAGCCGAAAGGGGGTTAAATGGTGCCTTATAACAAGTTCATTTACAATATTTGAGAACCGTACTATCACCGTACCAATTTACCGGCAAAAAAAATAAAATCATTATCGTTTTCATTGATGTGCAAACCCTATTTCAGTAAAATTAAAGAGTAAACTACGCAGAATGTTTAAGTACATTTTTACCTAATTTGTGAACGATCAAGAGACATACTAACAAAATGTACAGAATTCGATTAGATATATATTACAAGTCGAGTTTTGGAGTCGTAATATTCTGAGTTAGAAAACATCGTCATTTTGGAAAAAACACGAAACAATTGTAGAGTATCGATAAGAAGATTTGAAATTGACAACATAAAATTTTTTCCGTCTTGACGTTTTTTGAAGCCAGTTTACTTAAGCATAATGAAATCATAGTATTGAACCTTTGTGGATGAAAACCAGAAAAACCATTAAAGTTGACAATTATTAAATTGGTAGGTTGGCCTCTCTTTTAAATAATCTATGCTAACTCCGGTTCCCTGACATGACAGCTTACTAGGGTTGACAATATATTTGGCTTTGATAATTTAATATATTTTTACGGGGTATTTTGTAACACGTTGTATATGGAATTGACGTTAGCGCTTGACCTAACCACTGGCACCTTACGTCAATCCTATACATTTTCGATAACAGCCACAGAATAGAGGCCCGTAGAGGTATACTGTTTCCATAGAATAAGGGAAAAAAATGTAGACAAATCTTTGACGTCAACCGTACATAGTCACTATTCGTTTGTACGTTTTTTAAACTTTCGGTTACTTTTTACGGTAAAAAAACATGTCCGTTTGGATCTTCATCAAAATCCGCTTCTAATGCAGAAAACTATGACTTCCACTTCCTCGTCACATGAATAAAAAGTAGTTCCCGACTTATTAATACTCCATAGGTAACACTTGTCGTAAATAAGCGGCGCAAACATGTTTTCCTCTCGTCGAGAACTGGGTCAGCCGCGGCCCTGACACGACGAGACACTCGCTTATTCAACAATATTCCTGAAATACGTGAATTGACACTGAACCCTTCTCAGTTTGGGGAAGTTTTCCAATCTGTGACGGTTCACACTAATCTAAGTAGGTACTTTGTGTAGAAACTTTTTCTTTTTGCCAATTTTTTTTTTCTTTTTTGTTAAAGCTTGTTGAGGAAAACGTGTTTGTTTATACATGTCACTCTTTTTTTCCATTTGCCAACTGTTTTATTCGCCAAATTTTCATAAGTTTGAAAAGCATTTTTTCTGAAACCATTAAACTTTTCAGGATTGTTGTCTAAAACAACCTATCCTATAGGTTATATTGGTATATCTTCCATCTTCCTTATAAATAAATCCTCACAAATCTTGAAAAGTTACGTTTCAAAGTGTAAGAAATGAATTTCTTTTATGAAAATTTAACAAATGAATCAGCTGGGATACAACCCTTCAGAATTGTAATAGGGTACCTCTAACTTCCCATTAGGGAATATTCATGACTTTTTTCACAGTTTCAATAAAAGCTGATTCATGTAACAAACAGTTGGGAAAAAAAACTTTTTGAATAGCTATAAAAATAACCAAGATATTATACTTAAGCCAACAAAGACTTGTTCCTATCTAATTAGCAGTTTAAAATGCTAGTAACATCCGTATTTCTTGGTCGATTTTAATTTTAAGTTAACTTTTACGGTATTTTCATATTTGGTTGAGAATAGCAATTCAAAAAATCCATGCATTTTCCCTTTTGTTAGATGCATGCACGAGCACATGGACATCTACTCGGAGATGGCGTCGCTGGAGGCGGGGGAGCTGGTGAACTCGGCGTTCGGCGGGCGCTACTGCGGGCCCATCCCGCCGCGCCGCCGCGTGTCGCTGCACCGCGCCGTCGCGCTTTCCTTCTTCACCGACAAGCCGTACACGCCTCCCTCGCTCTTCACAGGCTCCTATCAGTTCATCAACGCCTGTGAGTAGCTTTAGTGCTTTGTTTTAGCTAACGCATTCACGTAGGCCTCGGTGATCGGCATTCGCTCTAGACAGAGTTCTTCTTCAGCCTGTTGTACCGTATCCTGATTACAGGCATCTTCCTTTACTCTACATCTCCAGCTTATACCTAAACATTGGTTTAGTTAGACTGTAAGTTATTTGTCTGTATCTTGTGGCATGTCAGTTGGGACGCTATTCCAAACTGATTTAGCCCATTTTGGTTCTTAAATCTTACCTAGTCATATTGTTGACGTAATAGTAGCTCTTACTGACAAGTATAATAAATATATGACATAAAAACAAGATCCGCTAAACAAAGTTGAATAGAAGCTTTACACTCATCCTTCACACCAATTCGTGAAGCGAGGCAGTCATATCACGGCATTTTGCCCTCTTTGTCGGTATTTGGCGCCACGCATAACAATTTTTCACCAATTTTGGCCTTTTTGTTTTGGTCGCCGTTTAACGATTTGATGCATAAGAAATTTTTTATTGCCACACACCAAGAAAATTTACAGAAAGACAGTATTTACAATTTTGACTTAATTATATTCTTAAATTATCTCGGTCGAGTGACAAAAGGAGCGGACTCAGCGTGTGCTGCGAGCGCGGGCGCAGCCGCGTCGGCGCAGCGCTGGTTTTCAGTCCGTTCCTTTTCCACACACACTAAAAATAATATACACAATAGTAGCTCTGCTTGCTCTTAACAACTAATAAAAAAAAAGAAAAACACATTTAAAAGAAAACATAAAATAATCATCTTTTTTTTTTGGCTAATATGAGATCTTTATATTCCTTAAGTATACAATTATAAATTTACTTAAATGAAAGCATATGTGACACCGAAAGCTTTATTCAATAAAATGACTTATGTGTAATTTAATATAAATTGAAACATAAAAATATTCGAATAATACTGAACTACTTATAATTATTGTTCAAGTTTAACTGTTTGTTAATTAATATAATGCGCAATTTCTTTTTAAAACTAGGTTGGGATATATTTTTTCTTAAAGGCGGTGGAAGATCATTTTTTGACGCCATAAATTTAAAACTGCCTCGAAAACCTGATTTGACGTGTTGTGGAATACCTACTCGCTTTGTTTTGAACTTTACTGCGTGTATTCTGGTTTTGCACATCTTTTATCCATCGGATCTTTCCGAACAAACCTTCCTTTCCTTTCTTTTGATCAGCAACAAACTATCCTCTTAAGCACATTATTCCCATTTCAGCGGAATTCGAAATCGGAACGCCCATCCCGAACACTATGTGCTCGTTCGTGATCGACGCCACCAAGCGCAAGACGGGGCTGCTACTGTCGCCCACCTACCCCGGCGTGTACCCCAAGGAGATGACGTGCAACTACCAGTTCGTGGGGCAGCCGGGGCAGCGCATACGGCTCGAGTTCAGGGACTTCGATCTCTTCTTCGGTGGGCCGCAGTAAGTCGATTACACGTATACCATAAGCACCATAACCTCCTCTTTGGCTACTGGGTTTGGGATCAGTCCGAGTAGTTTTTATAGTTCGAATTCAAGGACAACAGATCGAAGGATCGATGTGAACCCTAAGCTAAGTGACGAAAGCAATTTTCGAGCCACTATAATAATTGGCGCCAAGGGCATCAAGGGCAAAGTTGATCAACGGTTTTACAATTGGTGCCTTATTCTTTATTATCCTACCCGACCAGTAAACTTGGTGGTTTCTAGAAAAACTTATCCACTTGTTGTCACTTGCAGTAAACTTGGTGGTTTCTAGAAAAACTTATCCATTTGTTAGATCCCAAGATTCAGATGAAAAGATTAGCCTCTCCCTATTTGATTTTAATAATATTCTTAGACATGAACGACGACCGCTTTTCAATACTGGTAATGGATTGGAGAACCCCGATCAATATTGTATTTAAGTTGAGTGATGGCTGAACGTAGAATCAGATGCTAGTATTGTCTACCACAGCATGTTTATTTGGTCTATCAACCACTTTAACAGTTTAGTCCACATCAGTTAGCACTTACCTATTACTTGTTTTAAAATTCAAATTTAAAATTCGACTTGCAACACATCCAATTTTTTTAAATAGTTTTTCGTTAACGGATATTTTAGTCCTTGCCATAACTTAAAGCCGTATAAACTGATCTTGGTTGAAATATATGTCTCAAGATATATCAAAGTGAATGTCAAGTCACCAAAAACTAACATTTCTGACGCGTCTTGAGACGAGCCCCTTAGTCAAAAAGTCAAATCACTTTATAAATACGGCCCTTAGTGACTCAGCTTAGCAGAACAAATAACTTTTCGGACTATTTGACTGTAATGAATCGTCAGCGGATTGTGTTTGGTCTCCATCTTCTAAAAACGGTGTGCGAAGGCTTTGATAGTTGGAGAGGTTTGCAGGTTGAGTTAGGACTGCACCGAGCATACGGAACTGCACGGAAAAAGGAGGCAACTTTTTTCAGTTTGCTTGGTGCAGTCTTTATTTGCGTTTATCCTACAGCTGTCCCTTCGACTGGGTGCGCGTGTACGATGGACCGGACAACACGTCGGCCACTATCGGCACGTACTGCGGGCAGCAGCGCAACCTGGTGCTGTACTCCAGTAACGAGCGGCTCCTCGTCACCTTCTTCTCGCTGCCGCGCGCCGCCAACACGCAGAACCGCGGGTTCAAGGGGATCTTCGAGTTCTCCGAGAGTTTTGTTAAGTTAGGTTAGTATGTCATTTTGGGGATCTTCGAGATTATCGTTACGTCATCTACCATCAAACTTTTCTGATCGATTCGAGCTTCAATCGAGATCCAAATATGAACTGAGAATCGGTTTTAATTTTCAGATTTTATAAGTAAACACGACGCCGAGCACATTAGGGGCTCCGAGTGCGACCAGAAGATCCTCAGCAAGAAGGAGTCTTCGGGATTCGTGTACCATCCAAATTATCCATTCCCTTATATACAAAAAGTTGTTTGTAGGTAAGCGTACGCAAATGAGTTAGCTCGCTGAATTTACACAAGTAGATGTGGGCATTCTTTAATGTATTTGTTTTGTATGTTCCAGATATTTTATATATGGTATGCAAGATTCACAAAATTTGGAAAGGGTGCGATTAGAGTTTCAGAACTTTTCTATACCGAAATCAGACAAGCTCAAACCAGAGTAAGTATAACTTTACCAAGCTCTTCATTAAGGGCGAAATGACTAGCGATGAAAATTTCAGAAGTTGATTGCTGTCTTACTTAAACTTTACTTCTAGAGCAAGAACCACAATTTTGTTGACTTTATCTAGCTTAAAAGTTAGAGTAAGGCTAGTCTAAACCTCGCTTTAGAGTTAATTTTGGTCACAATCTTATATCCAGTTCCACTTTAAACAACATATTAACGTTTACAAAATATTAGTAAAGTTTTTATAGCTCTTATTAATATTAATTGTTCCTTTGACGACGCGCTGGCCTAGTTGGTAGTGACCCTGCCTACGAAGCTAGCGGTCTTGGGTTCAAATCCCGGTAAGGGCAGATATTTATGTGATGAGCGCGAATATTTGTTCCTGAGTCATGGATGTTTTCTATGTATTTAAGTACTAGCTTCTGCCCGCGACTTCGTCTGCGTGGACTTCAGAATTTGATGTTACCAGGATCAATAATATAAGTTTAGCCTAACCATAAAGCTTATAATTGCGCTGTATAGGGAAAATCGCTCAACCACCCCGGGCAGCGACTTTGACCACACCAGAGCAACAATACGATACCCAGCTAGCGCCATCTAGTTCGTATCCATACACTAAAAGTGTGTTTCTTTAGTAACTTCCGTGTACGCAAACATCAGTGGATACAACTGAAAGGATTACAGGATGACGAACGTAAACAGAAATAAAAACACACTACTCACACATGGCTACCTGAGATTTCACCTTTTTAATTTTTATACTCGTCCATGTAAACTTTGTGAGCAAATTCACATCTTTTAACGATTAATTTGATTTCCCGTAGGAATGAGATGTTTTAATGGATAAAAACTATCCTAAGTCCTATTCCAGAACCTAACCTATATATGTGCCAAGTTTAATCTGGATACGTTCAGTGGTTGAAGCGTGATTAACAAACTTCCAAACTTTCTCATCCTTACTAATAATTATAAGCGCGAAATTCATAGTAAGTATGTGTACATTATGCACTCTTGCAACAGCTGGACCGAATTGGATGAAATTTGGAATGGAGATGACTTATACAATGGATTAAAACATAGACTACTTTTTATTCCGGAAAATTTAAAAGTTCCCGAGGGAATAACGATAATCGAAATCAACGCAGACGAAGTCGTGGCTCTGGCCAGTTTATAATATTATGGTAAGATCCGTCAAACCCAATTAAGTGTTCTTAAGACAACTCAACGGAACTCCTATTTTCTACTTTGAAAGACAAAAGAAAGCTCAAACCTACCTATCTTATCTATCTTCTATCCATATATATAAAAGGCAAACCTGACGCACAACGACTATATCAACGCACAGCCGAAACTACTGTACCTAGAAACTTGAAATTTGGTACAGGGGTTCCTTTCATGATGTAAGTGAGCACTAAGAAAGGATTTCCCGAAAATCGACCCCCAACGGGAAGAAATGGGGGTAGTAGCGGGAAACTAATTCTACGCATACGAAGTCGCGGGCGTCCTCTAGTAACATATAAATATGTCGGTACGGTGTATTTCTAAAGGAGGGGGCTACGGCCTCGAGCCCCTCCTGTGTAAACCTTTGCCTAGATTTTACCTAATATTCACAATGCCTAATGTAATATCTAATCGTTTAGACTCGAATACTTAACTCAAATTAACGCTGATTTCCGCACGCAAAACGAAACGGACGAAAAATCATCAGAGCTCCTATTATCTGCTCTAGAGGAAACATGAAAACTAAAAAACTTACCTATCTATCTTATTAAGGATGTCGGTAAGGTCCTTTCTTTGAGGCGGGGGCTGCGCCTCCGAGCCCCCTATTTATCACTTTGCCCCCGCACCCCCCGGCTCGTTTCCATAAAACTTGATTTTACAACGTGTAATCGTTTAAACCTATAACTAAAACTAACGCTAATTTCCGCACGCAAAACTACCCTCATATTTTTCATAGTGGCACAGTAGTTAATCAACCGCCAAAAATTATGTGACTACCCGTAAAAAAATCAAATGATCATATTAACCGCCCTAATATTTAAATAACAACTGTACAGTACGACCAGTTTCTTAATAGCACTCGGCAATATTCGTTTTTCTATAAAAAAAAGTGACAAACATATTGTCAGATGCGTGTGCAAGTGTGATAGCCATAACCGGCCCAGAGCTACTAAGAAGAAGGAGTACTGTAAAAATGGTAATATTGATAAGCCTTGACGAAGTCCGGACAATTTTCAATTCAATTTTTCGTTTGTAGCTCCATCGATACTATCGATGATTCCACCAATTTCAGGAGACGAAGTCTTGAAAATGGCGGAAAAAATTATCAAATCCGGATATGTCAACGTCAATCTGACATCGCTCATTTTGACATAGACTAACAAAACAGAATGTACAACATGGGTTGTCACACTGGGTGGCAGAAGCCATAGGAGAAAATAAGTTAATCAAAACGATTTTTTTTTTATTTCCTAATCTGATTGATATACAACTAATGTTTATAACCAAAAAAATGTAGGTATATGTGACATATATGTTTTAGATAAACATGAACATGACGAAATTGTACGGTTTCTCTTTTCGCTATAATGCTGCGGAACCCAAAGAAGAGAATAATTAATGATCGAAATTGTTAAACCCAAGCTAAGTTAATAAAAAAACCACCTTCAAAAACGCAAAAAATAACTTCTTTGAAAATAAATAATAGGTCAGTCAAATTGAAGTCGGCTTTTGGTTAAAAATATTGTGAGTCACTGACCTATAAGTTACCTAACATTTTAAAAGAAGATATTTTATGCGTTTTTGAAGGTGGTTTTGTGTTTTTTAAAACGTTTATTTTATTTTATACTTTTTAGTGATCATAGTAAGCTGTCATGTAGTCCCACTTTTTAGTTGATATGAAACTTTAAGACATTTCAAGTTCACCGCAAGTAAAGCCACGGGAAAGTCATAGTCATATTTCAACAATTAAATGTTCTACGTTATAGTCGCTCAACTATCTTAATCGAGATATCTTAACTATCGCCACCCTTGAAATAGGTACCATTGAGGAGTTCAGTTGACCATTTGTGGTCTTCATCATCAGTTTCAGTTCACCAAATGATATTATCTGAATGCTAATGCTGGACTTTTTAGTAAAAATACTACCTATAATATTTGAGGAGTTCCCTCAATTCCTCATGGATCCCCTCCATCAGATTACAATTTGGTGACAATGAGACCACTTCGGAAGTATATTCTATAAACAAAAAAGAATTTTTGAAATCGGACCATAATTGACGGAGAAATCGTTGAACATACATGAAAAAAATTACATACAGTGGAACGTATAATCTCCTCCTTTTTTTCCGGCGGTTAAAAATAGGAGTTTGGTTGTCCAAATATTTTCTTACATATGTATTCGAACTTGATCTTTCGTTATTACGCATTAAAACAATGTTTTCAAGCATCAACGCGACAATGTAAATTTCAATCACAACTTCGCTTCTATAACGTTTATCTCTGATCGCGTGCTTTTCTGTCTTGATCTCTCCAGTTATGGGAGGGATATGGTTGTCCTTTTCTTTGATGCACGTCTTCATGGCGTCTCGTTTGTTACAACAACGTATTGGAATAATTTATTTTGTCTTTTTATAACATTTTGTACATTGAATTATAAAAAATCCTTGAATTTAGTTTCTACGTAATAAACGGAGAATAAAATGTTGATATTTGTAATCACGTAAAGTGATCGACGGCCCTCGAATAGGGTTTTAAAGAAATACATGTAATTGGCTTAATTTGATAATTACCTAGTGGTTTTAACTTTAATCGAGAAATCCTGAAACAGGTATTGTTTAATTTGTTACGAAGAGTAATTATACAAAGTTTCAAGTAACCAGCTCAATCTGGTAACTTTTTTCCATACTAACTTTAACCCCTCTTTTCCCCCACTTTGATTTTCATATCTTATTTTTTTATTATATATAAACCTGGTCACCGTTTACTGAAATGTTTTAGTGAAAACCGCATTAAAATTGGTTCAGTGGTTTTCAATTGATGCGAGGAGAAACAAAATTAAGCAGACAAACAGACAAACAGACAAACAGACAAACAGACACCAACTCTAAAAATTGTAGAAACGTGTTCTGCTGCTCATTCTGAGGGCCCCTATAGTATTTTTGAGTAAATATCTCGAATGTACAGATTTTTTCCCTTCTACAACTTTATTATATGTATAGAATAGATATAGATAGATATAGATATAGATATATTTATCTATATAAGTAATTATATCGTTGTCTAGTGCCCATAGTACAAGCCTATAGAGCTTAGTTTGGGACTAGGTCAATTGGTGTGACATTGTACCCCTGATATTTATTTATTCATTTATTTGTTATTGAGTTCACCAAAAACTACCATAGATGTAACCCAGGTATTTCCGTTCTTCAGCAGTGCGTGTTCCGATGGCTACCTGAAGGTGTACCTGCGCGGGCAGGAGGCGACGGACTCCTACGACAAGCACGATGCGGAGCTGTGCGGGGAGGGAACTGCTCAGCCGGCGTTCCCGCAGCCGCTGATGTCCGACGGGCCGCGCCTCGTCATGGTGTTCAGCTCCGGAGAACTGCAGGGTCGGGGGTTCAAGGCCAAATATACGTTTGAGACTGGTGAGTGGTGGTTGGGGAGGATGTAGGCCGAGTAGGATTTGTGAGCTTAGGAAGTTTTAGATATACGTTTGAGGTTAGTCAGTGGTGGCTCTAGAATTAAGGCGCATGACGTGGAACTCCGAAAAAGGAACCGTTGCCCAGCAGCCGCAGTCTCCTTCCAGCAGCCGCTGTTGTGTCAAGCTGCAGGGTCATGTGTTCAAGGACAAGCAATGTGACTCTTTTGATAGTTTAGGCAGCGGCATAATTTTAAATTAATACTATTAAATATTGTCTTCTCACTTGGGTTGACTTAGCTTTAGTCAAAGTAGACGTCAACTGAAGATCTTTGAAGCTCTTAATAATTTCCTCTAGTAACGTCTTTCAATAGAAGTAATTAGCTTCTTTCCCCAGAGTACCGCGTGCCCGGCACGGCAGCCCCGGGCGGCGAGTGCGCCTTCACGTACCGCTCGGAGGCGCGCAAGCGCGGCGAGTTCAACTCGCCCCGCTACCCCTCCAACTACCCTTCGCACACCAACTGCACCTACATGCTGGACGCCACACCTAACGAACAGGTCACCGTGGTCTTTGACCACTTCAAAGTGAGGGCTGACGCGTGGAATGCCACTGCTGGACTATATGGGTGAGTGATCAGTAAACTAGCTTTTTCTCATAACTCCGTCCGCGTAGAAGTAGTTTATCGCTGTTCCCTTGGATACTATTTCATTTTCCAGGGTTATTATTATATTGCCCTTGAAGTGTTCTGCTATGATGATGTGGTCGTTGTCGTCAGCGGCGTGACGTGCACGGAGGACTGGCTGGAGGCGTGGTGGACGGGGCGCGAGGGCTCGCGCGTGGCGCTGGGCCGCTGGTGCGGGCTGGCCACGCCGGGCCCGCTGCAGTCGCCGCGCGGCGCGCTCGGCCTGCGCGTGCAGCTGCACACCGACCAGGACCACGTAGCCTCGGGGTTCAAGGCGCGATACGTATTCGAGGTAACAACGACAAAACATATACACAAAAGAGAATATTTATAAAACGGATTTACGGATTAACATGTAGTAGGTGTCATAATTATTGCATTGTCATCAAATTCTGAACCATTATTAAAGTTTCTAGTCTCTAGCTCGGGAACTTGGGTTTTATCAAAACACCTTCCACGTGAAATTTTTGATAAGACAAACAGGCAAAGAAGAAAACAAGTTATTAAAATTGTGATAAATGAATTTCTGTGCAACAACGTGCTGTGTGAATACTTTTGAGACTTTTTTTGCTAACTGTACCGTTTTTTCGAAGTAACGAATCCAATTTTGGTGGTATGCATTAAATACAGTGGAGATCCTGTTGCCACCTTCCGATTCCATCATCACATCAGCTCCTGGATAGGTACCATAATATTGTATGCCATGGGAATTTGACGGAGACGAGTTCAAAATTGAATTGCAAGATTTGAACTGCTTTATACTTTACAGATTCAGCTTCTCATAAACTGGGCATGTACAATAATGGATCCATAATATCGAACCCTAGCTGCAAACCTGATGAAGGAATTAGGTATAAAAATATTCTTACCTAATGGTACTAATGTTCTCGTTTCCGTGCAGCCAGCGAAGTCGATATTCGGTGACTGCGGCGGCAACGTGTCGGGCGCGGAGTGGGGGGTGATCACGTCACCGCGCTTCCCCCTCCCCTACGAGCCCCCCGCGCGCGGCGCCGCCTCCCGCGTCTGCAACTGGTTCGTCACCGCGCGCCCCGGCAAGAGACTTTTGCTCAACTTCGAACACTTCGCAGTGGAAGGACACCTCACAGGTACGTAATGTTTTATAGATACCGCCGCGCCGTACTCAGACGAATCAGATAGGTACAATAAACTGGCTCCTTTTTCAAACTTGTGTATGAAAAATCATGACTAAGGAACGATATATCGTCATCAACGGATTCTGAGTGCGACCGTTACTAAGCTGAGGAAAGGGCTGTGTTAGGTAGGAGTTTCACTAAAGGACCTGAGGGGCTAGACAAGATGCACTACGCTAACTATCGTTTCTAATCGCTTCGTTTTTAAACCAATCACGTCACTGGTAGATCACGTGACTTTTCGTCACCTAAAGTGATGCGATTGGTTTAAAAACGTAACGAATAGAAACGCTGGTTAGCGTAATGCATCTTGTCTAGCCCCTCAGATCCGTACTTAATAAGGTCCCTTAAGAATGTCCCTCCCTCAAAGAGACTGGACTTTTATATCCACAGCAGAATAACGTCGTAGTAGGGAGACTAGGGAGGGTGGCGTGGCGTGACCACCTGAATCGCTGCATGTGCTGTTAACAAGTTCAGCAGGTGCAGGGTGGCGTGATGCGCTCGAACCATTTGCCGGTGCTGTTTACATCAAGTTGCTACATAAGATATCCTGAATTTAACACTTCACGACGAGGCCGCCGTCATATTTAACATGGAGTTTATATGGCCGACGTGTTACATGACGTCACAGTGCATATCGGATCTCCCTGTCTAATCGCTGTCTAATTAGCAGTTTAAAATGCTTGTATGTATCATCCGTATTTCTTGGCCGATTTTAATTTCACGTTTGGTGATCTCTTTTACGGTATTTTCATATTTTGTTAAGAAATACGATTTAAGAAAAACCATGCATATTCCCTATTGACGTTTTCCTTGCGTGCAGAGCGCGGCTGCCCGGCGGCGGTGCTGCGGCTGTGGTACGAGTCGCCGGGCCCCCCGTTGGAGCTGTGCGGCGAGAAGGCGCCCGCCGACCGCTGGCAGTACCTCTCCTCCTCCAACTCCATCCGCCTGTCGTGAGTACCGTCAACCGGGCCTTCCATTGTCCACCAGGACTTAGCCTTTCGAGCTTTGAAAAACATAGCAAAAAAAAATATGGCCTTACGAGTTCACGACAGTCAATTAGTTAATGATACTGACTTTCTAGGTAGCCACCGGCCATTGCTAAGTTGCACTAACGTTCAATAAGAGTAGATTAAATATTCGCTTCCTATTACACTCCATCTTGGCGAATTAAAAATTGATAATTGTTCTAATGGGATATCACATTAGTGCTTATGAACGTAGGTGCAATTGTGCAGCGCCTCTATTCTAGGCGGTATAAACGATATCGTAGTTTACCTGTAAAGGTATTGTTATGACGTCAGCCGTCATTACTGTCAAGAAAATAAGAGTTACAGTTAGACAATACGATAACAGGACAAACACGATATTGTTTTTACCGTGTTGAATAGAGGCGCAGTTAGGTGTAAGACTCGCTCCATCACTTATTTTCAAAAGATTATTAGTTCGAAATGAAATAAAATTTAACGCATTTAACACAAGTCATAACTGCAGTCGGGTTTTAAAACGTTACTTTAGAGCTACAGCGATACATATTGATACTTTCATCCCTCGGCTACCCATCCACTATTCTCTCGTCGAGTTGCACAGACCTGAAGCGATTTATGCGTGAAAACCGGTTGAAGGGCAATGTCGACTCGCAGGTTTATAATAGCGGACAAGTCGGTGGGCGCGGCGGGCTGGCGCGCCGTGTGGACGGAGGTGACGGTCCCGGCGGGCGGCGGCTGCCCGGGCGCGGGCTGGCCGGCCGAGTGCGCGGGCGCCTGCCTGCCGCCCGCCGCCGCCTGCTCCGCGCTGCCGCACTGCGCCACGCGCCCGCCCGCGCGCGCGCCGCACTGTTAGTATGCACGCTCACACACCCACACATTACAAAATACACAGTCAGGGTGAAGCGAAACGAGGGTCATTTTTCGAGTTGTGAATCACGTATTTTCGGTCGCGTAATTTCTGCTGCATACAAAAATCCAGCTGATTTTGCATCCCATGTGTACCAAACGGGACTCATGAAACCTGATGCAGCAGAAATTACGTGACCGAAAATCCGCCTCCCGACTCGAAAAATTCCGCACGTTTGGCTTTACCATTACACACACACACACTCCGAGTATTCGACATATATACAAACACACTATAGGGTGCGGCTCCACTACGGCACAGCTCCGCTCCGCTCCGCTCCGCTCGTCTCCGCCTCAGTGGAGCTGCACCGGGCGCATATCGTTCTTGATAATTGCAAAAGATACTTGCTCATTAACTTACCCCAAGTGAGCGAAATAGCGATGTTTACTAAATAATTTAAAAGAAGATACGAATATGTCGCCGTTGTAACGGTACCTACTTAAAGGGATGAGTTACATTTCCTTGCTTAGTCCAACCACACAAATACGTAACTAGGTACACTGGTAGCCGCAATTACACTAACAAAAAACAAATAATACTTAAGAATTCACGTTTGTGATTATAAGTTAACGGGAAACATTTCAACCTTACAATACGCTAAGTTAGTCAAAGAGTGACGTTCTCAAGTCATTGACTTTCTTATCATGTCGCACATGTGGTATAAGTGGAATTAGACCTTGTCTAGTCTTTGTTTAAATATTCTGCAAGCGTACCTATGAGTATATTGGTTGAAGGTATGAGGGACTGCCTCCCCGTGTACAGTGTCGGCTAGTTTTACCATAGAGCACGGCACTAAAGCTTCAAACCGAAATTCGTGACGATACTTACATTCCTTCCGAATTTCGTGTTGCCAAGTACAATTGCTGCACCATACAAGATTTGTCTGTGCCAAAGTACCAATTAAACTTTTTTTAAGGTTCTGTCGAAAATAGAGGTTTGATTTAATATTTATTATATTAATTATATTTATGCGATACATAGTTTTTTAGGCTCTCAATTTTAGTTTATATTGTGAAGGAACGGCTGATGTATAACTATTTACTTAGTTCCAGTTGATGATATTTACACTACAGGTCCGTAATCATTTCATTTTATAGATACCTCGTTAAGTGGGGTTTACCATCATTTACGACGTATCTTTTCTTTTTAAATTTTATCAGACCTTAGATACAAAGTTATACATATCCAGGAAATAGGATATTCTGAAAAAATACAAATCTATTTAATCTATGCTGTCTAAGAAATCTTATGTATCTAGGTATAAGTAGATAGTATGTACCCTTAAGTTTAATTTAGGACGATACCATTTATTATTTAAACATACTCTAGGTACGAATTTAAAATTGAGTAATTTAACGGAATTTATAAATTGTTAATTGTAAAGTTTAATTGTTATTGTACGATTGGCACCGCACTTTGCATTCCCACTTATCTCTGAATTGTATCTACACTATTGCATTTGTCGTCGCATTGTAGGTAAATTACAAAATTATCTATTTATAAACTAACGTTTAAACGATGTAGCTCGTTGAATATTTACATGGAGTAAGCAGTAGGCCGCCGCCGCCGCGCGCGGGCGTTGCCGCTTGCCGCGCCTCGCTGCTGCTTACTCCTGCTTTTATCTTCTCTATCGTTGTAAGATATTGTACTCTCTAACACTGTAGTATTGTTAATGATTATTTCTAAAGGATCATAATAATGTTATGTTCACTGTATGTACTTATCTTCTCAGTATCGGTGGTTCAATGCAATCTTTGTCTCCTGGTGTTGTGCCGCTGTTGCGTAGCGTAGCGTAGGGCAGGGCGTGGCCGGCGCGGCCTTAGGCGCCGTCGACGACGCACCGATAGAATATATTGTTGATGAACTAGCAGAATATATTGACTATGTTGCAAGATCACGGATTTTTTATTTACGTCCGACGCCCCTTTTAAACTTATCTGAATGTTTTCATGTAAAATCGTTATTTCATAAACTTTATTCCGATAGTTTCTCTCTGAATTTCCTCTGTGTTATCTCTTTCTAGAATACTGTGATGACTCAGGAGAGTTCCGATCTCGCATTTGATGCTGTCCTAAGTCTAAATTTCGCTCGCTGACGTACTTTCGTGTAATCGATGTAGTCGAAAACTTTATTCGGAGTCGATTTTGATTTCCAACGGGACAAAGCTTGCATTGAGTCATCGCACTATGGGGCCCGGGGTACCGCGCAACCGCTCGCTAAAGGGGTCGCCCGCGCACGGCCCGACGCGGAGCGCTCGCGGCGCTAGCCGTCGCGAACGCTCGTCCTCTGCCGCCCCGCCACACGAATACCTCGAGAAACTAGTTTCGTTCCGTCCGAGAAGTGCCCGTTAGGCTGCATGGCGCGGTATTCGTGGGGCGGCCGGCAGGTCGCGCGGGCGCTGACGCGGACTGTGCGCAGGCGGGGCGGCGCCGGGCCGGGCCGCGCCGCGCGCCGCGCTCGTCGCGCTCTCGCTCGTGCTGCTCGCCCCGCACTGACCGGGCGTTGCACACGTGAGTCTTACACCCTCTCCCGCCGCCCGCTACCCGCCGATCCTCGCTTCATCATCGCCAGCTTCTGTGCTACTTCTTGCCTCTAAATATCTTACGTTACATTTGAATATGGACTAAGGTTCCCATTGAAAGCCGATATATTATTGACGATTCCCCTATGGAATCCCTAATCATCATTTGTCCTAATGCATCGTTTGTCCATATTTTCATTTATCCTAAAGCCATTTCCGCTTAAATTTTAAAACTTTTTAGTGTTGTTATAAATAATTTATACATTTTATAATACAACCCTAACCTAACCGAACCGCACCGCAAATATAATTAGAAACTTAAAAAGTTTCCCGACTCATCTTGAAACCAGTTTAGGGCAAATGAAAATTAGAACCAACGATGTGTTAGGACAAACGTTGTTAGGGGTTCCGAGGGACACCTATTATTGACCTATACGACACGTGGCCATCTAAATGTAACGTAAGTAACTAAAATGTATTTAAATGCCTGATGTTTCTTCACCATTTTGAATGTTACCGAGTACCCACTTCTTCAGTCGTTCATGCATTTTCACCTGGACTTAAGTAAAGCGTTTTGTTGTTAGAAAATATAACACATTATATTACACAGTTATCGATTAGAGCTTTACTTTAGGGCGAGTTTCAGATCCGCAGCTAAATACGAGTGGTTAAAAATTCTACCTAAACATGTCACATTTTCAAATTTAAAACCAATAGTTAAGTATCTAACTACGTTTAGAAAACTCGCCCTAGAGATTTGTATTCCAGGTTAATATGTACGTTCCTAGCTTTTTTGTATTGTTTTCAGTTTATGACGCGAATATTTGCGATTTCCGTAAACATTGTAATTGGTGGCTACTAGACCTTAAAACTGTCTGTTGTATTGTATAGATGAATTAGCGAGAGCGTGGAATTGCATATGTAGTGGTAACATGTCTTTACAGGCATTCTATATTCAAATTTCCTCACTTCTTATACCATCAGCATAAAAAGAGTTTTGTTATATATTAAATAAGTATGTACAAAAATAATGTCGGTGTCAAATTCCAAATACTTTTTACAATGCACTAAAATATACGACTTATTTTATTGTACATACATACATACATACCTTCACGCCTGTAATCCCAGAGTGGGGTAGGCGGAGCTATAGAATTACCCACAACTTTAAAAACTATTTTTTTGGATACTCGCAATTTTTAGAATTATTTTGTCTGGGCACGTGCGACTGTAAGTTACACAATTTGCAAAAAATATGGCAGAAAGTAACAGTATTTCTGGTCCAATTGAGAGTCAAAGGAAACAAATAATTTTAACAGTCATAAATATTTTGAACTCAAAGTAATGAAAATTTTAAATTCACCTTACACCGCTGCCTAATTCGTTGAAAAAGCTACAGGTGTTTCTCTCACGACTATTTATAAAATTATGTATGACTGAGAGTAAGAGTGACAAATTCAAAGCAACGAAAAAATTCCTCTCTCCGAGTAAGAAAAAGTTACGTTCGGTCCGTCGGCAGATGATTTTGATCAAGAAGTCTATATAATTTTCATCAGTCCCATAAGCAATTTCCAACCTTAAAGATGAAAATTTAAATAAATGATAGCAACTAAAAGCAAATAAAGGACATACTTATTCCACTTGTTTAGGGTAATCTCATTAAATTAAGAAGAAAACTTTTAATTTTCATGCGAACGGTACAACCACTACATATGCAATTCCACGCTCTCGGTAATTCATCTATAAGAATCATTAATTAGCAATTATACGCTGCCTGTAGCCACCAAGTGTTGCCAGTGGTGCTTCGTGAGCCATCCTGTCTGTCATCAACTTGGTGTCATTGCTTTTCACAAACATTTCGCTTTCACTCTTTAAACTGTCTAGATAAACTCGTACTGTTGCATGTTGTAAAAAGTTGTTAAAACTACCCTAAAAACCAATCTAAATAACGGACATAAACCTCAGTGTACCTACCTAGCCTACAAGAAGTTTTACAATTGCCGGTTTTTATTAACATGTTTAAAACTTAATTGGAAAATTGTAATACTTCACGAAATCTTATATTTCCGAATAAATTTCGGACTGCCTACCAACAATATCCGTTGTGATGTGACTGAACCTAAAGCCTGCATCTACTTTTACCGGAAACTTACATGGTAGGTATCTAATTTAAAGTCTATTATGTTGTTTTATTTTTTTATAAACGAAGAACTTTAATTTGGAGTCATAAACTACTACAATAATAACCTCAGTTCAGAAATTTTTATTACTTTTTTACTTAGATGTCTTTAAAAACTCCGGGTTTCGACATCCATAATTTTATTTATAGTAAGAAATAAGAGACTCACACGAGGTGATCATGACTGTAGGGAGTAAAGGACACCTGCGAGTCGATTTTAAAGAGGAGAGTGCTTGGAAGTAGAAAATAGATCACATGCAAAGGAACGTCGCAACCAACCCCGGACTTAAAAAAAAACGATTTTACCGTTTCATTTTCAGTTTTAAATAAAAAAAACAACTTCCATTTTCAAAAATGGATGTACTATATTCTTTACTGTTTAAAAAATCCTATTATATTCTATTCTACTATTTATTAGTTTTTTTTATATCTATTTTTTATATTTTTCGATATTAGTATGGAAATTACAGCTAAGGCTGCTGTGATTAAAGAAAGTTGCGATTATTTATTTGTTGACTCTACGGTACTCTACGGCGGTTACTAACAATTCAATGACGGCCCGGTTTCCTCGAACATTTACCCTATGTCGCTTTGTTAGCAGTAAAGTCACCAGCAATAATATATTACCCAACATTGGGCGTAATTTTTTTTGACACTTCTTTATTAACTACTAGAGGTATAAGCGAGCGTGTCAGGTATTTTCGCGCCCAATTTAGGATAATATATTATTGCTGGTGACTGTACCTACGTATATCCAGGATGATTAGTCGTAAGGATATTGGAAATGCTGGTGATCCAAGCCAATTTAATGTTCGATTTTTTGATATGTAGATCAGTACCTACTTACCTATTATTTCATTATTAGGGTAGAAGTACTGTTTGTGACCACTGTACCCTTTTTGGCCACTTAAGGTTAAAATGAGTATCAAATATTAAAAAGAATATTCATATATTTGTTGTAATTTCATAATGCTTTAGATATTACCTACTTAAAATTTAGAGTGGCCAAAAACGGTCTTAAGATGACCAAAACCGGTACTCGGACCCTAGTTATGTTATAGAAAGTTTTTGTCTCCAAAACATAAGTCTACGGTACGCGGCGTACACGTCCAAAATTGTATTTTATTCTGTTAAGGGCTTTAAATTAGGGACCTCCAATAGTTAACCGGTAAGGGTGATAGGATGGCGGCGATACAGTTTCCCGGGTACCTACTAGGCGGCGACATGGCGCCCCCCGCGGAGGGCCCGTCGGCGTGGTGGTGGGCGCTGGGCGCGGGCGCGCTGTCCGCGGCGGGCGCGGGCGCCTGGTGCCGCCGCCGCCGCCCGCGCCGCCCGCCGCCGCCGCCGCGCCCGCCGCCGCGCCCGCGCCCGCAGGCCTGCGCCGCGCGCCTCGCCGCGCCCCAGGACACCGTATGACGAAGCGCCGGCGCCAGACGCCGAACACGTACGCACCGATAGATAAATACACCACTTTCAAATATATATCCTGTTTTATTTGGTACCTTTTGAAGGGCACGCGAATGGTAAAATACCTACCTTATAATGTTGGAGACATACCCGGTTCGACCGACCGATCGATTACCTCATAGGTACCTACTTATCCCGTTGAATCGCGTTGATTATTTAACCGTCCCGTCACTTCAAAGCCATTCTACGGATCGAATTGCACTCGACGATATTATTTATTTATTGCCCTGTACCAAAGTAAGTACAAATGATGGACTTAACGCCTTAAAGCATTGTCTGCCGATCAACCACTAGGTCGAACAGAGAATAGTTGAGGTGCGTACACACATTTCGCATTTATTGTCGCGGCAATTCTATTACAATCGTACAGGTAACTGATTTGCCCGACACGAGTTCTAGTGTGCCGTTTCCCTTAACCTAACCTAAGATACCAAGATATATAGTGTAAAGTGTTCCATCCACGACATCCCGCCCTACACTCTCATTTATTATACTTAATGCAACGTTAATTTGACTGACGGGGCATGGGCGGGGCACGCGATGGTGGATAGAATAGCATTTTGTTTGGTTATTCCAAACCATTGAATTATTACATTACACTAGAACAGACATTTCAAACAAAAGACACAGAGTAACTTGATGACGGAGGGGCATGCGCGGTGTGTGCGGGGGTGTTCGTTTTCTTATAGATAAAGTGAGCGCGCAACAGAGGCGACTTACAGTTTGTTCTACATACACGATGGTAATTCAAGGTGTACAATGGGAATAATAGTTAGAAGTCATTATAGAGGTTTTATGTCATGGGTGCAGATATAATAAAATAAAATAATTTAAACTGCCACATCATATTTAATTTCCTTCACACAATATAAGTTTTGTCCGTTTCTGACGTTTAGTAAATTTCAAGATTGGTGACATGGTACTGCATATTATGCATATTTCTTAAGGTAGACTCGTCCTGTTTTTGTGGTATATTTTTGGTCTTCTTTAAAATGCACGGAACATAATATGCGTGTACGAGGTGAAGGTTTTTTCTTCCCTTCGATACTTTGTGTTAATATTTTTAACAACTTCAACCATTAATTTCGTAGTCGGCAAAAAGTATTGTATATAATTAAATGTCTGATAGGGAACTTCAAAATTTAATACAATTAAAAGTTAAAACTAAACTTATTTAACTTCATTATCTGTATTAACATTGCACGTCGATCTTGTCAGGTCTGCGTAGACCTATTTTGTTACTCTTTGGTTTCAACGAAACATGGCGGCCAAATGACGCGTCGACATGCATTAAAATTGATAGAAAAATAATTAAATTAAGCGTGATTAAAGAAAATGCAGTTAAATTACGTGTGCAAAGTCACTCCTTGACTTTTATTTGATTTTCCTGAGCAGTTTTTACAGTACCTCAGTACACATGGACGCATATTTAGACGTAACACTTTTCTCTCCAATGCGTCGAGCTGCTAAAGCCGTTCGGCACAGACTGAGCGCGTTAGTGCCGATCGGCTCTAACAGGTTTTACAAGAAATCAAGTTGAGGCGTCCACTCTAGTAGTATACATAATTACTCAAAGTTCCAAACATTGCCTATTGCTCACTCTCCCAAAAGAAAACCCTGCTAGCTAGACTGTTTGACAGTTCGAGAGAGCTCAAATCAAAACAAACGTCATTTTCACAACACTGCTCGGAAATATGGCCATAAATGGTTTTGTTTGGGGTCACAAAACGTCACTTATACACACCAAGAATGTTTTTGACGGCATGTTTGCTGATTGGTCGAGAACATTGTTATCCAACTTTAAGAACCAATGAAAATCAATCAATAAATAAATTTTCATGTCATAGCTCCTTAAAATGAAAAATTGAAATCGACCAATCAGAGTGTCGTAAAATATTATGTGTATTTTTGCTAAAAGATACACAGACTAAAAACTATGTCACTGCTTTTTTTTACATGTAATTCAAACTTGGCCCCTAATCTCGAACCACTAGAGATGAAATTACATGGGAGATATGGCGAAACAAATACAATTTTATATGGAGTTGACATCTTCATCTCGAATGTTAGTTTATTAATCTCTAGTGCCACGAGAATAGGGGTCCAGATTAAAAAAAAGTTATCTATGGTAAAATTGGCGGTGATACAGCTTCTATACTACCTTTGAAAAACCGACGCCAATTGACTAACACTATTGAAAGTGAATTGAAAGTTTTGAATATGAATTCTTATTTTATTTCCTCGCAGTAGTTGTGAAAAGCACTATGTCTGCCTCGGTAGAAAGTGCTATTTATGGACTCGTATAACTCGTCCAAAAATCGCGTACTTTCTATCCTCTGCAACAATGTACTATTAGTACCAATTTCACCATACGATGTTAAATTAGATAGAAAGTATAATGCCGTCTAGACCTGGAATATTTTGTCCGTACAGTTAGATCATCTAATGTTTGGACAAAAACATTCCAATTAAAGTCTGTTCCTATTCAGACTGCCAATGACAATAACAATAACATAACAAAAGTAATAATAACAAGTATACCTGACTGAAATTGTCTTTAGATAGAGGATGAAATGGTAATGAGAAATAATTTACCTCTAATTAGATAATTAAAAAAACCGGGCAAGAGCATGTCGGACCATGCTCAGTGCAGGGTTCCGAAGCAGACCTCGTGACAAACTTAACTTTGCCGTTGGAAAAATGTTATCACCATTTATCGACATAGGTCGCGGTCGGTTTATTTCCCAACACCCGCAAATAAGTTTTCGGTAAGTATAAACATTTAAACCGTTTGTAACTCAAGAACCAATGAACTTAGTGACAAAATAGTAGGTAATGTGGACAATTAAGGACAGTGGACCATTTCACAATGATGACAAGTTAAGAAGTTGATAAAATAGGAATGTGGAGGAATCAGGACAGTGGTTCATACCCAAGCAGCACATTAGTGATTTTTGGAACTTATATTATCACCTACAGTTCCAAATCAGTGATATATCAGGGTTAGATAAACCCTCCAGCTGCAAATAAATCTGGAAGTTGCATATGAGGATTGCATTCCACTTGCAATTGTATATGATTGTATTTTGCTTCTTTTATATTACTTATGGTGGCAAACAGTCGAAATTAAACCTTTAAGCTGCAAATCAGGAATATTTGACACTGATATCGAACCAAAACTTGCAAATAGGGTCTTAAAGTCACTCATAAGCAACTATAAGTAATAAGTAATAGGAACCCCTGATTTGGCACCTTTAGTTCCAAATGAGTAGCATATCAGAGAATTATATTACCTTCGAAAGCAAATCAGTTCATTTTGCAGCTCTTTTGGAACCCGTAATATGTGGAAACCTCAAGTTCTAATGTTAACTGATATGCCACTTTAACGCATAAATGTGTTTATATTGGGGAAATTAAGAACCAAAGGAAGCTATTTACACTTATTTCGAACTACAAAGGACCTTCGAGTTCTAAAATACACAAAAGTTTTTTTTTTTAATAATGTGGCAAATGTTTTACTTACTATGACCATCATTATGCCAAACTTATTTTTGATTGTGAAATGTAGGGTTCCGCACCCGTTTATTCTAGCAGGGGCGCGTTTTATAAAGATAAGTTACAAATTTACAAGTCTAAACTGGCAACACTGCTCAAATGGCTGGGGCACGTTTTATAAAGCTACAAGTTACAATTTTACAGGTGTAAACTAGCAACACTGCTCAAATGGCTGGTCGTCATTGGTCGAGGTTGTGTCAAATGGAAACTTGTAACCTGTAAATTGTAATTTGTAGCTTTATAAAACGGGCCCCTGTGCCCCGTTTCACGAAGCTACAAGTTACAAATTACAAGCGGAAGTCTCTTTCTAACTCCTTTTGCTAGAAAAAGAGTTCCGCTTGTAATGTAACATGTAATTTGTAACTTGTTGTTCTATAGTACAAATAGGGATAATATTTTCTCAAATTATTCTATTACGTCATGTTCTATGGAACAAATGGGACTCATCGTCCTCTTTTCCTGCTCCTGGGTGGTTTGGCCCTCCGGGCCAGCTGAAGAACTAACATAACCTAAACCTACCTCATATTTGATACTAATTTTGGTCAATTGGACAAAGCAGTTGGACTACTGCCCCGTCACTCTTTTCTGTTAGCAGTAAATTTCTGACGGGTCGCAGTTTTAACCGAACGTAGGAGTACCGTAAAATGGGGTGAATAGGGTTCGCGGGGTGAATAGAGTTGCAGCCTAAAACCAATCATATTCTACTAATTAAAAGACTGAGATTTGAACGTAATTTTCCAAAAGACTTGTCAATGTAATACTAGTTCTTATTAGTAACAAGTTATGCTTTGTTTTAGGCTGTAACTCTATTCACCCCGCGAACCCTATTCACCCCATTTTACGGTACTTTTGTGGTAGCGACTTTTAACACCTTCACAGTCCAGTGCCCCACATACGGGTCACGACGAACTAGCTCCACAAGTCCGTGCCCCACATATGGGTCACTAAGAAACGACCCGCTAGGCACTTACGTGATGGACTCACGAGGAAATATGAACATTTTGTATGGGGACTGTTAACGTGTTAACCTATTCTACCAAACATATAATATCCATTTAAAAATAATTCTACTATTTGATAAGTTTGTTAAATAAAAAAACGAGATTACACATTTCATTGAATTGTTTCTGTGAAATATGTTTAATTCAAGTAAATAGTCGTTGAAACAATATCGTTAATGAAAATACATGGACTGGACTGAATATATGAAACATTTTCTGCGAAATTCTATGTAATTTCTGACTGCGAAACAAGGGAACACCAGCAAAATACAATTAATGTATGAATGATGATGTATGAATGTGGAAGAACCGAAAGAGATTTGTCAGGATCGTAGCAGGTGGAACGAAATGGTCTCTGCCTACCGCTCTGGGAAACAGTCGTATATCGTAGTCGTAGTCGTAGTTATGTATTAATGTAAGTTTGATACCATCAAGCTGTTGATAAATTGGACATCATTTTTTTTTAACCCGGTTATGTACAAAAGAAACAACTGTTTAATAAGGCAAACACAGTTTTGCAAATTTATTCCACATATTAAACTGATACAAGATTGATACAAGTCAGAGTTCTAACAGTATGGATATGCTATGTGGTCGAAATACAAATAAGTTTAGTACAGCAATAATAAGATTACAGAATCCTGAACTTTTACAATACTACTTCCTCACACTAATGTATTTTAAGGGAAACATGTAATAATAAAGCAAAAAAACTAAAGCAGGAACACAGTCGGGAAATGTTATCGATTACAGGGTTTTACTATTTTAGCCGTAGTCGCTAGCTAGTGTCGTCGTGTAGAGTTTCCTTCAATTCATTCCAATAATTCATTCGCAAGTATCCTAAGTTGTAAGTATGTCAAAAAACAACAGTCAAACTCCTTATAATATAATAATTACTGCTAAAATACACATCACATCGCAAAATGCGTTCGCAGAAATAAAATATATTGAATAACATGTATTAAAAAAAACAGACAGTCGTCGGGCCGAGGCCCAGCGCGCGCCGCAAACAGGCAACCGCGGCGCGCGCGCTTACAATAAAGTATATATTAAATATATACGGCTAATACGATACTTGAAAACATAAGCATAACGGGAAACTTATATTCGAAACATTTCATAACGTCCTACTTTAAGATTTTTACGGAATCGTTGCGATACAAAATTGAAAACGTGAAAATCAAATAAAAAAAACACATATATAGAAAAAAAAAAGTAGATCGATCCCGCCGTTACAGGGGGGTGGGATCGGGCGTAAACGTAACGTAAACGTAACCATGAACCGTGAGCGCTAGCGGGCGGGCTCGGCTCCCCTGCTACGCTTGTCGTGTCTCCGGGACAGGGGCGCCCGCGCCGGCTCCGGGGGCCCGGCGGGCTGGCTGGGCTCGGGGGCGCGGCGCGCGCGCTAGCTGGGCTCGGCGGGCCGCGGCGCGCCCCAGGCGGGCGACGCGGCCCGCGGCAGGCCCCAGCCGCACGCCGCCGCCGCCGCCGCGCCCAGCCGCCGCTTCGTGTCCCCCCCTTGGTTCTGGTGTGCCCCGTCCAGTTTACGTTTACCTGCAACACCGAGCGCCGCACGTCACCAGCACCGCTCTACCACCACTCTCTCGACTTCGACAACGTCTAATACTAATGTTACGGTTCGGGTAACTACATCCCAACGGGAACGTCTATTCTACTTTGTTTCCAAATTCAAAACCGGTGTTCAAACTTCGTAAAAGTTGCACAACTGCTCGGTACCGGATCAACATCGCCTTGCCTCAACGCGACTACTAACTAGTTAATTAAGGGCCTGTTTCACAATCGACAAGTAAATTTATCTGTCATTTAAAGTTAACTCTCTCCTTGTCTATTTTCAAGTGCAAGAAAGAGAAAGGGCTAAATTTATGTGCCAAATATGCTTTACTTGTCGATTGTGAAACAGGCGGTAAGTATAATAAGACGCCTTTATGTCACCCAGTCCTACTAAATAGTTCGATCATCTAAAACTGTCTGGACAAAAATATATTTTAATTAGCTATACTGACTAGGGGAGGGATCGAGCTTAAGTTTTTAGGTATCGTCTTGGGTCGTCCCATTCGTTTTTTGTCAAGTTCTTAATTCGTCTCATTCTGCTTTCGTCATCCATTCTTCATTCGTCACATTCGCTGGTAGTCTTTGTCGTCTTTGGTCATATTTGTTTTTTGTCTTGATCTTATTCAGGTTCATTCGATGTTCGTCACTTCTTCTTTTGACATGTTCGGTGTTAGTCTCTTTACGTTTTAGTCTCATTCGTTACTCGTCACTTTATTTTCGTCACGTTCGTTGTTGGTCCCATTGGCAATAAGTCACATTCGTTTTTAGGCCCATTCTTAATTCGTCTTGTTCGGTTTTCGTCTCAATGCCCGCTTTAGTTATACAACCTCCGCTTTTACGTTACTGGCCACTCAACGACAATAATGCTTAAAGTTTCAAGTGGTTAAGAATTGTCATAGAAAGAAAACAAGTAAAATTGTGAATATCAAACGGGGCAAATAGAGAATGTGTCCAATAAAGAATGAGATCAATTTCTAAAGAGACCAAATAAGAAAAATACGAACTTAGAATAAGACCAAAGACGATAGGACGAATAGCGAATGAGACTAGAAAAGAGATAGACTAACATCGAACATGTCCAAAGAAGATGATGACGAAGACCGGAATGAGCCTGAATAAGAAAAAGACAAACTACAAATATAACCATAGACGACAAAGACTACCAACGAAAGTGACGAATGAAGAATGGATGACAAAAGCAGAATGAGACGAATTAAGAACTTGACAAAATACGAATGGGACGACCCAAGACGATACCGTGCTTCAGCCCTTTAGACCTGCTGACTCATTAACATAACCAAAAATTACCTCTTAAAATTTAAGCAAAACCCGCTTGTCCAAAAGGTTCATCCAGCAAATTGGAATGTTTATGTCCAAACAGTTAGATGATCGAACTACTAGTAGGACTGAATGTATAAAAAACAAAGACTTGTAAGAAGTAATCGCGACATCGTCAAGTTAGCTAAGATGCCCAACCAACTAGCATTTCTCGAGGCAGATATCCAAAATCCAGAAAGGCGTGAACCAAAACGATGCTGATCCAGTGTGCCCGAGCTGATGCGCGGCGCAACCTTTTTATCTTATAAATCCGGCAAGAGCTAAATATCTCAGAGGTATAAATTTTGCGTACGTAAAAGTTAACTAGTTGACATTAATGCATTCGGAATGTCTCATTTAATTTATTTAAAAAAAGACTAGTTTTTAACAACTAGGCCTCCAAAAATAGTTTCAGGTCTCTCGATATCTTTTAATTACAAAAATAGACCTTGTGCCAACTTAACCATTGAACCATGACATTGAGCTCGGTCCCCACCTATCAGGCATAAGAAGGGTTGTGGAACACCGTTGGGATATCATGAAGGAACTAAATAAGGGGAAAGGACTAGGGTACATTAAACCAAGAGGTCTCCCACAAACTTCAAGGGCCTAAACATGGACTCGTCGCTCGTTCGAGCAGTTGGTTTGTTTAGTTTGTGGCAGCCCTGTGGTGGAACAGGAAGAGATAGTTACCGATATATAATTTATGATCCGGATTACACGCAAACCATCAAACACGCTGAAATAGAACGTACATATTTAGGATATAGGAAAGGTTGTAGGTTATCTTTAACACCTGACCGAGAGAAGAGTCCAATGTTGTGATATAAAATTTGGAATTTTGATTAGAGCTATACACAGTCTGAAGCATAAAAACTGCTGCAAAGTAGAAATTAAGGTTGATACGTGATTCTGATGCAGCCAAAGTAAGAGTTTGGTACTCTGTAAGTCTTCTATTTTCAAATATTATAGAAAGTAATTAATTGGTTTGCCATGGATGATGGCTTAAAACTGCAAGTGGTCATTTATATTTTCATCTATGAGCACTTGGCACTATAATAACTAAAACTTGATAAACTGGGTATCAATACTAAGGAGAATAGGATTAAGGGAAGGATTATAAAGGACTTCGTGTGCTCCTTCGTAGCGGCCAGTAGCCATACCGTCAGTTTCCAAAACCCCAGATTTTTAAAATAGGGTACGGTCCAACTCAAAAGAAGCTGCACATATTGATACCTTGTCGCAGCTATTAATAAACTAAATTCAAACTATTCTGTACTCTTACGTGACTGCGGCAAGTTACTAAACTGTACTCTTACGTGACTGCGACAAGTTACTAAACTGTACAGCTACTTCAGAGTTTGACCTGATCATTACCGATTCTGGATTCACAAAATTTCTCAAGCACCTAATAACTCTCTAATATCAGGTATCCAATTCAACACAACTGGTTCTAGCATCACAAAACACGTTTTAGTGATTCAAGGACTTAATATCGCAAAGGACGAATAAATCCATCACGGTTAACAGAGCAAAACAGACTGTAGTGTTCGCCAAATTATACGCTGGTAAAAGTAAGTTGTAATGTAAGGTTCAAGTGTTCTCTGCTTTTCAGTAGTCATTGACGTGTGAGAACAATAACTATTTTTATATTTGATACGATTTTGACCTGTGGCGCGGATGTATTGAAAGGGCGAGTCATCTTGTATGTAAAGACTGTATCGTTAAGTATAAATACAACTTGACAGAGGTTTATTTCAATTTAAATAATTATATTCTGAATTAAAATTGTTCTCAATGTATACATCTGAATGTCAGCTTCGACTTCCATCATTTAATTTTCAAGTTTTAGTTTAAGATAAAAATTGCGAGGTCTTTCTCCTGAAAAGAGAAAATCAATTGTGGACAAATGGTGTACTTTAGAAGGAATCACTATCAGAAACCTGGCTAAGCTTGAAATGTGAGTGTTGGTGCGATCCAAACTGCCATAAAAACTATGGCCAAGAATATACTTTCAACAACAAACTGAAATCAGGTCCAAAACCAGGTCTTTCAAACCTCATTGTGGAAAAAACATACAAAAGGCATACAAGAAAAATATAGAGACGTCTGTCCGGGATATTGCCAAAAAATTAGGAACATCTGCGAGAACGGTCCAACGTGCTAAGCGAAAAAATTACTTGAAGACATAATTATATAAAAAGCAAACGCAGCCGAAAAGAAGCGATACACAGCAAATTTCGATCAAAACTAGAGTACGAAAGGCATACGACTCTATTGTCTCAAAGAAAAATCTTTGTGTTGTAATGGACTACTTACGAAACGTACGTGAAGTTGGATTAAAAATCGCTGCCGTGACCTCAGTTTTATACAATTAATAAAGGGTTAGTAGACCTTACTGAATCTCAAAAGTCTAACAGCGTTTGATTTTTTTTTAATTACGTTTTTACATATTGTTCTAAGTACAAAGGGTAGTAGAAAATGTTTTTTTTTATTAATAAATACAATAAACATAGTGTATTATACGTTATTTTACTTGTATTTATACTTAACGATACAGTCTTTATGGAACACAGATGTGTAAAGGGCGAAAACCTTAAAATTACGAATTATTTTATTCCGAATGTTAATTTGAATTTTTCAGAAAGCTATGTTTTGCTGGAGCTGTTTTAGATTGAATGCAAAATATAGGTAATCGCTAAACGTAGGTTCGGTTAGGATTGATTTATAAGTGATACCAAAAAATTAAGTCTTCTATCAAAACATTGCATTCGGAATTATGAACATTCGGAATTTAGAACAATTCGGAATTACGTAGTGTAACCGTGTAAAGGGCACCCTAGAGTGGTGTAGAGTAGTGCAGAGTTGTGTAGAGGGACTGACCTGGTAAACTTGGCTTGGCGCGCGGGTTGCCACGGATGGCGCTGGGCGTGCGGCGGCCACGCGCGCCGCGTCGGGCACCACCACGGGGCCCAGCCGCGCCCGCCGCCCCGCGCCGCGCCCACCGCGCGCCCGTCCCATGACATGACCCAGCTCCCTGCACACACACCATATCTACACCGTCTGCTGCCAAACCAAACCCAGAACACTACCGCTTCACTCTTCAATTGAAAGTCTCTTCAACGTCGGTGAACTAGTAATCAAAACATTTTTCTATAATTTCTGCATTCGCCACAAGAGCCGTTTTAATTTTGAGCGAACTTTTTCATGTTTCTGCAGATCTATTCAAAACGTCAAAATTTCTAGACAACATTTAAATCAATTATTGCCCAGTTTAAAGTTTGATGAAATTGACAAGTTGACCCAAAACAGAACTGAAATCCTTCATCTAATATAAATTTTAATGGCGTAGCAAAATATCTGTATTGTTTAACGTTTTCGCAGCATACGAGACATATTTAATGAAGAGTGAAATGGCTAGGTGTCCAATAAGTTTTTTAAATACGACAACACTGATATCTACAAGCCGGATAGTTTACCGGGCATGGGTCTTAAATGATCATTCACATGAGGCCTACAAAGACGCTGGAAGTCGGTCATATACTCTGAAAACATCCCGAACTATCTCCTCTTTCTACATGAGAAGCCCGAAATCAGTTTCGGAGTAGATGTCCGAACGCGATTTTTGGTCTTTAGTGACTCCCAGCATCTATGTCAAAGCCAAAGCGGTAACTCAACTTTGTTTTAAGGTTAGGTTAAGTGAACGATCACAATAATGACTTTAGCTGAGAGACTATTTACATAAGCTACGGGACTGTCAATTTGATCTTACAAAGACATGCAGATAATTAGTGTCGCAGAGTAGTAACGTGTCGGCCCGCTCTCGAGCTTATTACACTGCAATTGATCACATTTTCCTAGAAATGTGACAATTGCAGACAAATTACATCTAAAATAAATAAATACATGTGTATGAGATTTGACCGATCAAAGAACAATATATTACTAAAATACGAAGATAGAACTAAAATCGGCCAAATATACTTAACTTACTTAACATGCTAAATATGTACACAATCGCAATGAAAATAAGATGGGGATGAAACAGACTGGTCTCCCGAATGGAAAGTAAAGGCATGTTTTAACCCCACCATGTGTATTAATCTGGATATAATGATTTATTATGTGATAGTAGGCAGCTAACACTAAAATAACGACAATCGTCAAATCTCAGCGAATTAAAAAAAAGAAACAATCAGGTACCTACTGAAGCTATACATACTATTGACTGTAAATTATCCAATACGGCTAAAATATTGCGTTTACGGCATTCATAATAATTGTGTAGATATACTGATAGGTTCTACGCTAACTTCTAAGTTCTATGGAGTCCAACATCCACTAGTGGTAGTATGTCTGAGGGGTACCTGAATGCCTCCGGTCAGATCGTAGTAAAGCGAGTTGGGCCCGAGGCCGAGCTCGTCGTCCTGGCATTTACCAAGCGGATCAGTAAGTCTTCTTAACATATTCTCTACCTCGTTGCAACAACGAGAAATAATTACAATGTTATTCGATCATTCCAAGCGAACATATAACATTCCTTACCAAGATAAGCCGGCGCGCAATGTTTCCGGTGATATGACAAAGCCAAAACGTTATTAAATAAATAAATAAAATCGAGCAAGTGACTACGGGAAGCAAGGCGGGAACAGTGCGCGCGCGGGCAGGAGTGTGATGGTAAAGCGACAAGCGTTTAGTGGGTTAGTAGGAAGCGAGGCGCTACGTGCGGTGCGGCGGGTGCGGGGCGCGAGCGCAGACCTGGTGGTGAGATCGGGGACCAGCCACCCCGCGCCCGTGCTACTACTTTTCCCGGCAAACAGTGACAAGTCCGAGGCTGCGGTGGCCTACTCTGACGACCGAATGAACGCCGCGCCGCGGTCGAAACGTGGCCGTTACCGAATGCGTTTCTGGCGCGGTTCGACGGACGTTCGATCGCTAGGAGAGGCGCTCCGGCCGCCGCGCTGCGATCACCACCGTCAGGCCTACACACTACCGTCTTTACCGAGTCACTAACTCCATTCGAGGACGGGTTTAAACAAAAAATAAAACAAGTAAAAAAAATAGGTAGATGAGAAAAATTTGGCAAATCAAAAATCGAAAGGTATTACAATAAATGAGTACAGCGACTAGTGACTAGTAAATAAGAGTGATAACATTAGTGAGTGTGTGTGGGACCCACCGGTTGCGCTCTGTTGGGAGGCTGGCGTAGGGCGGACGGTTGCGGTGGCCCCGCGTAATCAAAATAGAACTCATCGTACCGGTAAAATGGCTCATTGTAGCCACCTCGGTAATCACCGTACCCGTAATAGTCGTAATCATAATCTATAAACACACAACACACGCCTTTTAGAGGCTAAGCTAAACTAACGCTAACTTACAAGCTACCGTGTTGTCGGCTCCACGACACTCTACCGGGAAAAGATTATCATGCTAGTAACGGGGCGTCACACGGCGCTCCGGCGCCCATGCATCTCTATCACAAACCTTCGTCAATCAACCCACAAACAAACGTCACTAGTCTCAACAGCCTCGGGTCTCCTCTAGTCTGCGGATAAACTATCCCACCACCAAACATTAAAAAAGCGTGTGAAACGAACATGAAATCGGAAATTGTGACCCTTCTATGAATGACTGCTTAGGTACATCCGCATGTTATCGATGAGAAAATGTATCGAGGGTTCGAGGCATGCATCGGTGTTTGTTAATTCGGTTATTACAATCAAATTGTAGTCACTACTTTTTCTTCTATATGAAATGTTGTATTCATTTAACATAGCCTATTTGTTTTTAACTATTCGTCTCCCGAAACCATGCACTGATATTGGATTCTAATGTAGCTGTCATTAATGTCTAGCCTAATTTAGCAATAAGTTAATGAAATATGTTTTCAGCCGCAACCGTACTCAAAATTTTCCGTCCCTTATTGAATAGCAACACGAGGTATGTAGTATGGTAACACTGTCTGGAAAGTCCCGTGTAAAGTTGCGGCCATTTTGTTAGTAGGACAATAGCGGTGTGCGAGTGTGTGCGTGGAGACCACACCGTGTACTTCACTGGCCGACTTCTGTCAGAGGTGAAAGTATCTGCAAAACTTGCGTGACCATAAGGTCTTGGTAAATTAAATTAACAAATTTCGCAGATATTTTCACCAGCGGCAAAGAAGAGGAAACTGTACGAAATCGTGTTGTGGGGTGGACAGGCGAGAGGCCAGAGAAAGAGGTTATGTGGTTGTTTCTTGAGTTTACCTACATTACGAAACCAGTGGCATGAAAGTAGTTCCGTTGCATTAATTTCATCAACAATTTCACGTGTAAACGTCAAGTTTTGCAATGCATGCATCGATTTCACGACACAAACTATTTCGTGTCACGCGCGATTTTTGGATAAAACTAGTGTCATGCAACTAATGTCATCGTATAAACGCGACGTGAAACTACTGTCGCGAAAGCGCTTGCGCTGATAGGACGTGTTTTGTAGTCGTGGAGTAGGCCGTGTTATTCGAAAAAAATAAACTGTGAAACCAACGTTGGACAGCTGATAAAAATATAAAATTTATCAATGAGAACCGGCGAAATGAGTGTCTCTGGGATCCGAAACACCCTCAATACAAAAATTAAAGTACTGAAAGTAGGTAATCGTCTTGGGTCGTCTCATTCGTTTTTTGTCAAGTTCTTAAGTCGTCTCATTCTGCTTTCATCGTCCATTCATCATTCGTCACTTTCGTTGGTAGTCTCTGTCGTCTATGGTCATATCTGTTGTTTGTCTTTTTCTTATTCAGGCTCTTTCGGTATCTGTCATCATCTTTGGGTATGTTCGATGTTAGTCTCTTTTTTTTTTAGTCTCATTCGTTATTCGTCATTCTTTTTTCAACACTTTCATCGTTGGTCCCGTTATCAATAAGTCATTTTCGTTTTTAGCACAATTCACTATGCGTCTTGTTCGTTTTTCATCTCAATTGCTATTTTACTTTATCATTATTAGATCAGCATTTTAGGATTTTTATGCTTGACAAAAAACTCGATAAAAAACTAATGGGACGAGCCAAGACCATACCTGAAAGTAGTGTCACGCAATTAATTTCATCATACATGAAACTTGTTTCGCAATGGAAATTCGGCTTTAGTTAAGGTTGCTGTGTCGAAAAGTAATTTTAAAACTTGTTGCACTACACGATTAAGATGTTATTAACGAGTACAGATGATTCTTAGTTTCCTATAAAATTCCGTTATTGCTCATAGGGTACTTTGACCAAGTAAGGGACATTTGATGAAGGAGCCTTATGAGCCTTTTTTCCTATTTTCTCGTATTTGTAACAATTCAAAGTATATTTAACCACCAGTAATTCTAGCGCCCGCTACCCACAACAGATTGTACAGTGTAAAAATAAATATAATATAATAATAAATTCAAGTCCAAATATTGTACAGTAGTATCGTACAGGAGTCAAGATCTGGACTTGTTTACACGACCAACGCCAAAACCTGGTTTTATCAACTCTATTACAACTTTACATTTATAAAAGTTAGGAGTAGTTTAGTTGCTTATAAAGACCAGCCCAATGGTTTATTTTCACACAAAACCTGGATGGTTTTAGTATTTATTATATATATTTTGGCAATGGAATCCCTCAGATAGAAGATTTAGATCTAAGGAAGGGGCTACCCCATGAAATATGTAAAATATTACTAAAGATACAAAAGACTCTAGTAGATTAATAGATAAATAGAGAGTAGAGAAGTAACTGTTTCTTTCAAGTACCTAGATGAATTATTGCTGTTGTAAAAAATCCTCATGCAATTGTCATCAATGCATTTGGTTGATAAGGTGCAGTCAAATACAGGGTGTCCCTAAAACCAACGATAAAATTGAGAGGGCTGATAGAGCAGCAGGGAAAATTACAAAAATACTGATTAAAATAATCTATATCTCCGAAACTAGTAAAAATCGCTGAACATAAATAGGGGTTAAATCGATAGCTTTTTAGCTGCTCTATCAGCCCTCTCAGTTTTATCGTCGGTTTTAGGGATTACCCTGTATATGTTTAAGATGCACTTTAATTTCACCGTACCTTCTAAAACTCTGGAATCTTGGCACTAAGGACCGGTTTGTTTTTTGATCGAACTCAGAAGTAGCTGTATATTTTAGTACCTTGTCGCAGCTATTGATCTACTAAATTCAAACCACTCTTATTTTAATAAGTCACTGCGACAAGGTACTAAAATGTACAGCTAATTTTGAGCGACTGTCATAAACAAACAAAATAAAACTACTCAGATTGTAATAGAGTTGAAAATTCACATACAATTAATACAATTTAAGTAGTTTAACTACGTATGTTATTCTGAACATTGTTTACCATAGGTAGTGTGCCGTTCGAAAATGCGCACAAAATGATGTTGCATCAAAGTATGCATAAGTAGTCCAGTCTTGATATCATTCGCGTCAAAAACTTTGCTTAAAAAATGTTTTTCTGAATACACCAAGGCTATTGCTGACGCCAGGCTACGAGTTTGTGGAGCATTACAGTTTTTAACAGTCGCCGAATTGCGTCGATCGCCAGACAAACTGTAATTGTGGAATGCAATAAAAATATCGAGTATTGAGATTAAGTACACAACGATAGGTAAAACTAACTGGAACTCGATACAATTACGAATCAACCTCAGACACAAGTTTTTGAGCGTTTAGTGCTAAATTCAAACCACTCTCAGTTTAATACATTATTGCGACAAAGTACTAAAATGTAGAGCTACTTATAAGTTCGACTATGTCCCATTTGTTCCATAAACCTACTAATTTTGTACTAAGCTAACAACTTCTATACAAAATGCGCTTGGAGAACAATGGGATGTAACCGAAAGCTCTATTCAAACTCTAACACTTAGGTAATGCGGCGAGTGGCAAATCGTAAACCTGGTGTAAACAAAGCCCCGTTATCAAACCGTTGTGTACGTATATTATCTGAGTATTTCACATGTTATGCGTGTGTGTGTTTGCGTGTGTGTGTGTGTGTGTGTGTGTGTGTGTGTGTGTGTGTGTGTGTATGTGTGTGCGCGCGTGTGTGTGTGTGTGTCACTGACCGTAATCGCCGCGGGCGCAGGGCGGGCGCGTCTGCGGCTGCGGCGTGCGACCGCGCAGCGCACCGTGCACCGGGGAGCAGCTGCACCAATCAAATCTGACGTTTACACCAACATCCCGGTGATCATCCCGAGTCGACCAAACTACTCGTCGTACCATCGACAACTTTCATGGTTGAGTTCCCATAGACCCGTGTCACAATGACACCGTCTAGTCACGAGGAAGAAAATAACGTCGATATTTAATATTGGCTTTCTGCGACAGGGTTCTATAGGGGCTCAGGAATTAAAATTATTATTACATTCTTACGATCAAGATGGTGGCAGCGTTCTATCCGGTCATTACCCGTGGTTCACCTGGGTATTTTAGCAGATTTAACAAAGTCGTCGGAGCTCCGCGAAAGCGGTTATTTTGGCCCTTCGGGCCCTCTGATGAACTAACATAACCAGCCAGGCCAGTCTACTCTCCGTAATCCACATAGGCGAACCACGGGTAATGACCAGAGCGTCGCTATTGTCTAACGCACTCGCAATGGCAATCGGCTACAAAGTGGAACAATTGTTTTCATTTTGTACGCAGACTCGCCATCGACTTTCAAAATGAAAACGATTGCGATTGCGAGTGCGTTAGGCAATAGCCCCCCTGTTCTATCGTATCCCTTGCATATGGCGTACTATAGGTACAATTGACACTGGTTGGAGTCTGCAAGCCCAAATTGATTCTTCACTGAAGTACAACGCCAGAAAAAATATCTATCATAGTATAAATGTGCTCAGGACACTATGCAAGTCAAAATTCTCACAGCCAGCGTTAATGTGTGATATTGCATTTTTTCCGATATATTGTTAATTTCATTCGAAATAAAAAATACATATATATTTACCTAAATTATTAAACTTTTTGTTAATTAGCGGCCATAAACGTGTAATACGCATAATGTATTTACATCCATCATAACATTCATAACCCTTATGAAAAAAATTAGCAATAGGTAATGCAGAAACACTTTGGCGACAATAATTACAATTCTAGGCAACATACTGTATCTATGCATTGTCCTTTATGATTGATTTTAACATATTAAATGCCATTTCAAATGAATAACCTTATGAAAAAGGGAAGGAATGTTACATTTTGTGTAGTTAACCATTAGGGTTTTATCATTAGTTAATGGTAAAGATAAGGTCATAAAGATATAAGTATCCGTCGGCGTTGAAGAGTTTAATCCGTCGAAAGTTGAAACTCTTGACGTATCTGATCTGGTAATTAAGTTAAACCCTTAACCTTTTGAACGGCTTTGACTTGATACAAACGTCGTCCTCACACGCCAATGACAGCTTCAAACCACAGCTAATGTCAACCTTACGTCACAAATACTCTGGTCTATTTTGCACTGTATCTGTGACCACTATATAGGTCGATGGCGTGGTATGCACGACAGTACACGACCACTTTAGTGGTTCTTGGCGTTCAAAGGGTTAAGCCTTACTATGCAATAATGTTCTTTATATATACCCTGACGACAGAGGTTACATTACATGATTTAAATTTGGAACTGATGAAAAATTATAAAGTAAACATTAGCAGAGACTATAGGTATAAATGCCTCCTTGATATTATTGCGTGAATAAATCACTTCAATTACATTAAGAGGATATTTGAGGAGAGTCTTTTCAAAAGGGCTTATTTCCTCTATAAACTTTTTTTGGGAATTCGGGAAAATCTAAATCCACGGTTTCCATTTCTAAATTATTATTTTATTTTCGATATTGTATTAAAGTAAGCTGACATAAATGTTACGGCACTACATACATTGCTTTATCTACCTAAATATTTATGTAAATTACCAACATTTTTCAGAGTTAAGTTCTTTTGATGCGAACTTTTGGAATTAAGCCGTTTTGTTGTGGCCTTGTGAGAGATAAACCTTATTAAGACTATTATGATCATTTTTAATCTAAAAGTGATTTTGGTGCCATAATAAAAATAATTATTTATTATCGGGAAATTATTCCAATGATATTTCTTGCTGAAAAGAAAAGGTACAGTCAGCGTCATATTATATAAGGTAACATTCAAAGTGCTCAAATAGATCTGTACACCATACAATTAATATGACGCTGACTGTAGTACCCAATGCATTTTTTTTCCTTCACCTGTTTTTTTTTTTGTGGTCAGCTTCAAATTTCTTCAAAGTTCTACAAAAAAAATCTAATTCAACGTAAATAATAAGTGTATACTATAAGGAAGAAATACCTAGGCCCTTTTGATCCGAACTTTGATATTTGAATCTTTTTTTAGAAAACAAGAAGAGACTTTTTATAACTTTAGCCTCACAGAATATAGGGTAAATCGTCAGTTACCGTCTGTTTGAACCAAAAGATATGCTGATATTTGTGCGATTAAACTAAAATACCTAGATCCAGAGTTGTTATCCGGACTACTGCCAAAGTATCTTTACGAACGGCGTCTGTATATATAATGGGTGGCTAGTAACTAAATGACATTTTCTCAAGTGGCCAGTTATTGAAGATTTACCCTAATGTATATTTCTGTTTTAAGCAGAACTTCATTTATAGTTTAAAAAAAAAGAAAAGTGGAAATAAGCCCTTTTTGAAAAGTCACTCCTATTTTTTTCCATATGCCTGCCTAGTCGATTGACGACTTATTTACATATTTTTACTATCGCTTAGCTTAAAAGCTTATAAAAAGGGAACGTCTTGCTCTTGGATAAGCACCCTAGCACTAGAATCTTAGGAAAAAGTTTATATGTGTAGTGTACGCATCATTCCAATACAGCTAGGGGAACGGTTGGCGGTCGGACGAAGGGCCGACTCCCACGCAGAAAGGGCAAAGGGGGCGGGGCAAGAGACATAGTGCGCCGCCTTCCGTCGCTCCCGCCAATAGCATAGATGCCGTTGTCGACATTATCAGCTGGGAGATATTTATGTGACAGCTTATGTTCTATCCGACGGTCTATTTGGTTAGAGACGCATGTTGTCCGTAGTTTATTTACATCTGCTGTCAACATTATTTTTATTTACTTTCGGTGTTTAGTTGTTGAGAAGAAATCTTTATGATTTCCATGTTTTATTGTATTTCCGGGTTTTCAGATTTTTGCTCATATTTCGAATATCTGTACGAATATCTTTATTATTTCTGACAAAAGTTTCTACATACAATTTTCTATAAAATTTTCTATAACAATAGATGTCATAGATGGAGAAGACGAAGATGTCGATGTAGAAAACGATGAGTAACATAATAAAGACGAACTGATTTGCTTTTTCTATTATTATTATTAAATAAATAAAAAAATACCTGTTCCTTTTTTATTTCTTAAATCGTCTATATTTTATCTCCATGTTAACTCAAACACCCTGTTGCTCCTAAAGTAAAAATGAATATAGCAAATTTTGTAGGAAATTGTATGTAGAAACTTTTGTCCGAAGCAATCATAAAATATTCGTACAGATATTCGAGATATGAGCAAAAATCAGAAAAAGGTACCTTCAACCCTCTCTTACACCCTCAGCACACCCCTTGAGGACTTTGGATACCGCAAGGTATAACTGTAGGTACAAATATAAAAAACTACACGAATTATTTGATTTCCCCTGATTTTATTAAATTTTCCTGAATTATATTTCGGAATCCATATTTTTTTCCATATTGACACACGTCAATATACTAAATTAGGTACCCGATCAGTAAATACTACGATCTTTGATCATTATCAATAGATCACAGTATTTATTTTACGTCTAGCCTTCGCCTAAGAACTAAGCAGCGCTGTAACAGCAGTAATGTAAAGGCTTCCCCGCTCCTTCTGTACTGATGTTGCGCTGCTGCCGCACACCTAAACCGCCTATTGCGAAATCACTAAGTTGATAGGTAGGTTCTTTTAAAATAATTTGAACTCCAATATTTTTTTTGCCTGTCTACAAACAAGGATATTTAAACTGACCTCTATTATTAGCGTCGTCGGCGTCGTAGGCTAATTACGACTTTTAGGGCCGATTCGACCAAACTGGAATAAGACTTAACCCGAGATTAGTCCGTACAAATTCGGTGTTTAATCTAGGTATAATACCTTATTCCAGTTTGATCGAATCCGCCCTAAATAGCACCTCCTTACGCAGAACTCCTATACCTATCTACCCTCCTATTTTAACGGCGACTTATGGCCAAACCCTATATTCAAACCGCGGACACATAGGCTTACTTCGGATTAAAATTTGACACATTTTGTATGGGCAAATGTCAAATTTTAACCCGAAGTAAGCCTTATCTATCCGCGGTTTGAATATAGGGTTTGGCCGTTAGCCAACTCTGGTCCGTGACGTCCACAGATCACTTAATAGCATTCGTCCCCGAGCATTTAATTACGGTGTCCCCTTGTTTTACAGACAGATTTTCATCAAAAAGCTATTTTTTGATGAAGCCCTGTTGTTTTCAGGATATCTTAAATATTAATTATGTACGTAGGTTTGGTTGGTTAAATCTTGTGACTATCACAAAATCTAAACGCCTGCGCCTTGAAAAGCCTGTCAATGAAGAGCAAAATTCTGCCAAGTGATACGTTCTATGAAACGACAATCTACAAAACGAGGGTAAACTTTTAATAACACTATTTTTGTACCTGGGTCCTATTAGGATCTAATAATTAGGTGATCCCAGTGGATGTCTTTACCACGTTCTTATTGCCTGTTCGGTACAAATTTAGAAGTGGATGACGATGACCAATTCAACGCGTTATGGTTGCCGCAAATATGTTTGTCGTATTGCCACAGACAGGCAAACACGCAAGTGTTATGGTGGTGCTAGCGTGTGCTACTCACCCCCCGCGGCCGTGTATCATCTGCATCATGCGGCGCTCGCGCGCGCGCAGGATCTCTTCCTTCTTCTTTTTATCGGAGGGCGGCTTGGCGAGCGACACTTCGAGCCGCGCACCACCAAGTTCCTTGCCGTCCAACTCTTGCATCGCCTACGATAAAGATACACAAATCAAATGAGGCTAAAATTCACAACTTGACTTAAATAACTTTAGGGGCAAGTGACTCCAAAAATCGAAGATAGGTTGGCTCTGTCCCTTTCTCTTATCGAGAGTTTGTCACTCTTCGGACATAAACAAAGGAAGTGGCGCCATCGCAAAAACTCTTGAATTAGTCTTGCATAATGCATTCACTGCCAGCAACGAAAACGTTCACTCAGGGCCTTGAAAGCGTATGTGCATACTTACAGTATGTCCGATTTGTATAAAACAAAAGATGCAGCACCTGACGAAAGTTTGTAAAACAATGCCGGCGGTCAATGCGTTAAACCACCTCACCTAAATACTTTTAACGCCATACAACATACAATACTTTATCTACACACATCATATCATAAGTACTCAAAGATGGGTTCAGAAGCCGACGACTTGAGACAAAAATGGCGGCAAAACAAACTTGTGCTGTGTTAATGTCACGAATATCAAGGGTTTTTTTTAAATCATAGACTTTAGTCGTTTGACGTCCCTATTCTCATGACAATCGCGATCAAATGTCGTGCGGTTTATATATTTATGGCCGGTTTTATAAAGGTCCGTTAGTAAATACGTCAGATCAAATTTTAGTAACTTCATACAAGTTTTGACATTCCTGACCGAAATTTGATCTAACGGATCTTTATAAAACCCAGCCTTAAAAAAACATACTGAATTGACGTTTCGTATCGACTGTTTTAATATCTTTGTATACTAGAATAGAGACCCTCTTGAGTTATTCTAAATTTAAACACATAACCTTACAAAAAATGATAACGTAATAAAATAACATTACATTACATATTTTACCTACTATCACAGACAAGAAAGCTAAGTTAATCTTACTGTCATTTCCTACGGTTTCTGAACGCATTTTAGAGCACTAATGATACGAGTATGTCCGTAGATAAAAAATGTTAACACTTTAACTGTCCCTCGCTTCAATGGTCGCCATCAATGGCCTGGCTTGGTACGTCCATGCATTACATGTAATGCACGACTGGGTAGTGTTTTACATATATACGTGAACGTGCCGAGCTAGGTCACCAGTGCATTACATGTAATGCATGGACAGTCAAAGTGTTAACATTTTTTATATACGTCGACCGAACATACTAAAAGTGCAACTTAGGTATGTAATATTTTGTAACTATCCCTAGCAGTATTTATTGTTTGTTATTGCCCAATGTCAGCCACGCTATGATAGACAAATCCAAATCAAAACACTCGTCGGACATCTTGCGCGCACCTTTCGCCATTCTACCGTTACTTTTGAAGGCCGCAAGCGGTCACACCATTATTTCGCCCACGAGCGAGCAGCGAGTAGACTATTAGCCGGGCAACAAGTTTATAGGCCTTTATTTACTTATTGTAGACTGATCAAACAGGCTGATCCAAGGTTGTTTATTACACTTTTAATCTATCTTACTTCTGTATTGTAATAATATTAGGTACGGACGTAATATGTAATAGTAGGTAGATCTTATTCACTTGACATCAAAAACTACTACAATTTCACGATATGTGTGAAAGACGGGCTAAACCAAATTGGAATAGACCTAGGACGACTTGTCACCAGTTTCAGAATTGTCATTTGGGTTAAATACACGAGGTAGTGCCCAAATAATTAATTTTACTAACTATGTGAGTGAGTTCGTTGACTATAAAATTAGCGAGGTGCGACTTACAAAAAATGTAGACACTCGTGCTTAGGGCAAAACCACAACTTAACATAACGTAACGTCGAGGACGAAGTCGCTACGCAACAATAAGCGACTTGCCTCAAGGTTAGAGTCCACCAACCAAGGGAGATGCATGACCGTTCATGACTCGACAACGATAGTTCATGACCTGCCCTTTACTTGAGCGTGTCTTACACTCCCTCACTACACTCTCTCTCATCAGGTCAAAACACTCTGTGAGAGGCCTGGTCACCACCCCTAAAAAAGTGGCATCTATAACGGTGACGTCACTAGCGCTAGCGCACCGCACCTCTTCTGGCCTCGCTCTCACACTCGTGTCATCAAGCAAGACCGAAGCAGTTCAGCTATTACCTTGACAGCACAGTCCCGCTCCTCAAAGTGCACGAAGGCGTAGTCCTTGATCTTCTTGACGCGCTCGACGGCCCCGAACCGCTCGAACTGCTCCTTCAGCGCCTCTTCCGTGATCTCCTGCGTCAGGTTCCGCACGTACAGCACTTTCACCTGCAGTGGAGATAATGCACTATGACACTAGCCAGTTACGACGAAAACAAGAGAACGTATGTTAGTAGAGTGGTCCAAAATAGTATAAAGAGCAATTAGGTACATTAACGCATTCCTCATTTATGTTTGTATATTAAGGCATTCCTCTCATTTTTGTTTACTATTTGTCAAATTTGAACTGAATGGGCAATTACTGTTCGCCCAAAACGTTTACTTTTTGGCAAAAGGAAAAGTACACTCATACAAAAAGATATATTATGTAGTAAACTTAGCCAATGAATAAAAACAAAAATCCTCAACAGTAAAAACCTTATTAGGTACAGCACGCTCCTCTCGTCGCACCCCTACATTAGAGGGTCTATGAATATCGTTAAGTTAGTGGAATCATTTAATCGGCAATATCTCTTATGTTTTTAAGCTAGAGTAAAAATAACACAACATGTGTCATTGATTAACAATAAGCGAAGAAAATATTAAAATTTGTGAACCGATTAAAAGAATACTCTGTATATCTGCAGATAACTATAGTTAGCTACTACGACACATTCTACTGCCATTTTTTGTACCTCGGATGACGCCGAGAAGTCGTCGGAGCAAAATGTATGAAACTTAACTAATTGTCAGTTGAGCGTCTGGTGCACAAGAATCGGCCACCTGATCTCGAAAAAAAAAGGGGGGCAAATTTACTGCCGTGTCGGCAACGCACATATGCCACACCCACCATCAAATTTACAAATATAACAGAGTCGACGGAGCTCCTGTTTTTGGGTTGTTCTGGCCCTCCGGGCCTGATATAAAAACGATCCTAACCTAACCTACCTCATATTTGTGATACAAATTTTAGTTAATCTAGGGTGTGATTGTGATTTCTAAATTTGTGTGACAAAACCTAACTTGTAATTACTACTAGCCTCAAAAAGTTTCCGGTTCGTTAGAACCTAATCTCAAATTACCCTATTACACAATACAACCTAATGTCAAAAACACATATAGTCATATAACCATTAATTTAAAACAACCTGATGTCAAAATACCAGAGTCCCAAAATACCCTAAAAAGTTAAAACCAAAACCAACTTGTCTCGATTTGTACTACTACCAAAATCACCTACTGTCATAAAAGCTAAAGATCATTACGAACTATTCCCATATCACACTAGTCTTGAATTACACCATTATCTTAATACAATAGTCTCAAAACACACGAGTCCCAAAACACCCTAAATGTAGCGTTCACGGTTTATGTGATACAGCCTGGTGACAGTCAGACGGACGGAAGGACAGTGAAGTCAAAGATCTGTCATAGTAGGAGGGCTCCGTTTTTTCTTTTTGGGTACGGAACCCTAAAAACCACACATTACATATTCGCTAGTCAGAAAAAAAAATAGGGTGTTTTGGGACTAGCGTGTTTTGAGACCATTTTATTTACGGCCAAACCCTATATTCAAACCGCGGATAGATAAGGCTTACCTCGGGTTAAAATTTGACATTTGCCCATACAAAATGTGTCAAATTTTAATCCGAAGTAAGCCTATCTATCCGCGGTTTGAATATAGGGTTTGGCCGTTAGAGATTGGTGTGTTTTGGCACTAGTGTATTATGGGATTAGTTTGTTTTGAGCTTCAATTTTTATGACATTAGGTGATCACAGGAGTAGTACATGATAAAAATAAGATCGTATTGGTTTTAGGGTATTTTGGGACTCTGGTATTTTGACATCAGGTTGTTTTAAATTAATGGTTATATGACTTTATGGTTTTTTGACATTAGGTTGTATTGTGTAATAGGGTAATTTGATTTTAGGTTCTAACGAACCGGAAACCTCAAAAATACCAACCAACGCTTGGGTGCTCGCGTCACTTGGTCTGATTTTGCTCCGCCCACAATAACGAACACTGCTGAGATAACCATTATTTTAATATGCACACCTCTCAATTAATCTGCTTCTAATCTTGCTGCCCAAGTAATTATTTTGCAGCTCGACTGTTTATAAGGCAGACTAATGATAAAAAAAGCAGATTGATATTGGTTAAAATGTTAACCGTTTCTAAATTGTTTACTGAACAAGAGTTGTAGCCCGATTTTTATTTATTGCCAGCCAAATCTTTGCATGCTGCCCAAATGAGTTATTGCTTATTATTTTTGCGAAACAATTTTAATAACGGCTGACGATTTAATTACTTCCCATTAATAATTGGTCACCACTCGTAGAAGGAGCTTAGCTACCTATTAAGTTATGTACAGTAGTACCCCAACGAAAATGTTAAGCACTTTAGTGCGTTGTCATAGTAAACTTCAATCAGAACATCAAATGACACACATGACAATGACAATGACATTCACAAAGACAAGGTTCTAAGTATGCTCAACATTTTTATTGGGTGACTGTATGTTAGATGTGAACTGAATGTGTACTCACTTTACTCATCGTATGCTCATCCGGCTCCTCTTGAGGGTCGGCCCAGTCCACTATTATATCACAGCCCCATACCTGACAATAAATCCATATAATTATTATGTTTTGTTCCTCCCAACCCAAACTGGCAAGGGGAGTGTCCTGTTTGGAAAGTAAAAAATTACATATCCCAAAAGCGAGATGGCATTCCCATCCCTCAGGAGTAAAGAGCATTTGAAAAACACTGTCATTTTTTACTTCTTACTATTATAGGCCATGGAAAGAAAATAATTCAATAAACCAAAAATAAATTAGTAATTAAAAGAGAATTTTACTTAATTCATAGTCTGATAAAAGTCTTGAGTCATAGTCAGGGATCGGAAATTCGGGGACATATTTACCTAAACTTGGGGGGCGGTGTTGTTGTTCACTTGTACGGAGGCGGAGTCAATTTTAATTTATTAGTAAAAATCCCGGGATTTCTAAATAAACAAATTACGCCAGTATAAATTCATATGAAGGTACTTTCATTAACTATTTGAAGTTATTTTCCATGCATAGATTTACTACGTGTTATTGAATTTAACCACATACATTTGTATAAAATGATATATGCCTACAACAACAACGGTAAAAAACGGTAACCTAAACATTTTTACGAGGTATTACAGTCCCCACGCATTTTATAGATTCTCGGAATCCCGGAACTTATATTATTAAAATAATATTTTTAGGAAGCCGACTCCATATTTCCTTAACTTTTTCCGGGATTTTGCCAAGTTTAGGTAAATATGTCTCCGAATTTCCGATCCCTGGTCATAGTGCAATTTTAACAATTAAGGGTAAAAAGAATTAAAAACACTAGTGCGAAAAATATGCAGCTACAAAACGTAAAAAGCACTAGTTCGAAGAATTCAACTTTTTGCAAGATACAGCTACAAAAAGTATCACTTTTTGAGCAACTGTATTAAATACAGCATTTTTATTTACTTTCCATGGCGCAAATACAGGCGCACTCTCACGCCCCGTGTTGCACCATATCTCGGAATCACTTTTACCCCTTGATTAACAATCTACTATTGAACAAGACTTATAAGAGAGGTGACGCTATAAAATAAGTCGTTATACGCACCTTTATTCTACCGGTGCCCAGCCTGCGCTTAGCTAGGGACGCCGCTTTGTGAGACTCGTATTCCAAAAAACAAAATCCTCTATTTTTCTTCTTATCATCGGGCGAACTATATATAATAACTTCGACGAGTCCCGCTGCAAAACACAAGAGTCAGTACATACGTGCGGGCGGGGGCGAGCGCGGCAAATAGTCAAAAAGCTTCCCTCGACCCTTCCGCTTTAGGAGCATTCCGAACACTACTAATTAAGCAAATCAAATGATATTTCAGGACAACATATACGGTACTGAAGAGCTATTCTAGAGAACAACAGAAAGATTCTCCAGTCATTACAAATGAGCATTCTCAATGCGGAAGCCAATCGTCGGGGTAACACTCTTTTCCGGCTCAAAGTTATTCGTTCTCAGTTGGCACATACATTACATACATTCATTAAATATTATGAAAAGATTTAAGCACGAGCGCCTGACCACGCGAGTATGTGGCAAGTTTGATGCGGAGTTGAAAGAAGTGACGGACAGACAGCGGTAAGGATGCATTGAGATTCACAGGTTCCGTTTATTGGTTTCGTAACGCCAATGTCCCAGCGGCCTCAGGTATGGGTCCCCTCGGAAGTCATAGCGGAGAGCGGTTCGGAAGAGCGGAGCAGGCGCCGTCCGCGCGGTCAGGCGCCGGGCGCAACTGAGAACCACCACAACCACCACGGAATAGCACTTATTATGAATTCGACAAGGACTTACGTGCGTGCCTAGTAAACTCCTCAAACAAATCGTCCCGATCTCGATTCTTAGGGATATTCCCCACGAATAACCGGTGATTGTTAAAGGAAACCGTTACGCCAATCTTTTTCCCCTTTCGAATTTCATAATCATTCAGCTGCAAGAACAATTCGAGGAGAATAGCCAAGGGCCGGGACGCGCGCGCGGCGCGGCCCGGCGTGACCGGAGACGGGAGGGCAGGGAGCAGGCACAAGCGGGAGCAAGCGGGGCACCCAGCGGTCCACACCAAGCCCCGCGCACTCAACCCAACTCTATTAACTCTTTAATCATTCGAGTGACACTTTACCTGTTAATTTACCAAACTCTTCCAGTATCTCCTCTTTGCCTTTAGACTTGGGAATGTTGCCGACGAAAAGTCGCAGATTCGGTACGCTAACCTTAATTCTGAGAGTCTTCCCTGGTTTTATTTCGTGATTATCGAGCTGTGGGAAAAATAACAAGGGAAAAATTTTGAAAAACGTATCAATTCGGGAATCGGCCGAGTCGTCGGTCGGTCGGTCGCCTCCTGAGCCGAGTGGATGAATTTTGTAGACGCAAGCTGACGCGCGCGGCGTGCGATGACGGTTAGAGCCAATCGTGATGAGTTAACTGACGATGATAAGCCGAAAGTGTTGACGGAGCAAAGAGGAGAGCCTGACATATATTACATTCTCTGCCGGAGAACTTTTTGAAGCCAATTGAAAGTTAACCCTGTGAAGTGGACCGTTTAAGTGAAAAATAAAAAAGCGAGTACAAGTGTGATGGTAACAAAAAAAATTAAAGCAACTTAAAATTTAACGAGGTGCACAGTAAAGAACGGGATGATGTCTCAGGACAAGCGAGGCTAGTTCAGTATATAGGTGTTATGTTGCACATTTACACAATTCAGTGATTACATTGAGGCGGCGGCCACGCAAGTTTTATTTTATTATTATTTCACTGATTAAATATCAAGTAAATTAAATCAACAATCGAAATGTAACAATCTTTTATCATTGAACGCGAGTGGCCGCCAATGGTGGGATATTAATGGCATGCAGTTTAAATGATAGAAGAAGCTTAAATCTAAAACTCCCAAATGTCTGTGAATAATCGACAGGCAAATGATAGCCTTGCAGAATTACAGGCGTGAGTGTGGCCGGTAATCTTGCAAACGACCTAGGCTTGGCGGCTCCGGCGGGGTCCAACCATTGACAACGTTTGCTAATTAGATAATGACTAACAATAACAGGTGACGTCAATGGCAAATGAAATATTGATTTACAAAAACGAACCACTAGTCGCGACTGCTTCTTTACGTAGTAACGCCGCTCCGGTGGGTAACCTCAGTGTTCTATAAGAGACTGACATTAACCACCGCTTCTTCTGACAAAGACGTGATAAAAGCTACATTCAAAACTCAACATTATTTAGATTACTCATTATCTTTTCGGTTAATATAGACGATACAGGCGGTAATTGAAGTAGGTATAAATTACGGATCTAATAGTAAAATATTATAGTGAGTCGTTCTCAGGTTAAAACCATTAAAATGCAATCAAACCCTGTAATATGACAGGGTGTTCAGAGCAGTTTTTAATATGGTGAATAAAGTAAGCGAGCCGATGCTTAGACCCGAGGAGACGGATATACAAGGGACGGGGAGCCGCCAAGCCGCGGCGGCTATGTGCAGTGAGTTTAGTCTCTCAAGGGATTATACTTAAACATTCGGCGAGTAACCTGGAAATAGATGTCAAATTAGAATAAATTTTGCTTCAGATTAACATTGCACCAATCACAGATCAATGGCAACAAATTTCGTTAGATCACAAAAGTTTAATTTTAAACAATTTAGCGTTACCAATTTTAATGTACTGAAACTTTTAGTTTAGCGATAAAAGAAACACACTGTGCTGAACGTCGACAGTCGGGACAGATGTGCTCGGTAACATCGACGTATTGCATAAAGGAAGGTGCCAACAGCCGCGGCGCGACCTGGGCGCCGAGGCCGCGCGCCGCGGCAGCTGGCGCCGCGACGTTGCTAAGCCGAGGAGCGGCGACCGCGCGCGACCAATCGCGGCACACCGTTCACCGCTCCCCATTATTTACACCCAATCGCATTTCCTATGATCAAGTCCGACTCGGTGCAGTCTTAGAACCGATTAACGAAAACACGACACATTGCCAATAGCGACAGTTTAGGCTCGTTTGAAAGCGTCCGACGACAACGATCTCAGTTCTCAGTCCGTCAGTTGTTGACCCGTCGGCACCAGTTAAAATTTAAAACCATCGGTCTTCGTGATTGAAAGGGGGGGTTAATAACCGTGTTTCTCGACCTGACCCGACCCGGTGTCGGCTGGTATGGTTGTCGGCGGGCGCGCGAGCTCGTGCGCGGAGCGGGCGAGGTGTTACCTCCTGCACGGCGCGCTGCGTGGCGTCGCGCGAGGTGAACGTGACGAACGCGTAGCCGCGGTTTGTGCCGGTCATGGGGTCCATCATGAGGCGCAGGTCCCAGATGGGCCCGCAGCGCTCGAACAGCGGGATGAGCTCGTCCTCGTACATGTCCTTGGGGATCTTGCCGCAGAACACCTCGCAGCCGGCGCCCGGCGTGCCGCCCTCCCAGCCGGGCGGCGGCCCGCCGTACTTGCGCTGACCTGCCCCACAGACAACATTCACCTTTTCAACGTCTCGTCGAAATTCAAAAGTCGTCGATTCATCACCAATGACAGTTTCAAATCAGACCTGATTTCAACGTTGCATTGCACCATACATATTACATACTTTAAGTGTAAGGCCTGAGTGGACGCTCGAAGCGGGGCGTTCGGCGGCGCGGGCAGCGTCGCGGGCAAGCGTCGACCACACTTGTGCAGCGTCCACTCAGGACACCAGTATGGGTTTCATTTGTTTAACATGCACGCCGCTCGCCCCGCCCCGCTGCCCGTCCGACTCGAGTGTCCACTCAGGCCTTAGCCTAAGGTCTACTTTGTGTTGTCAACCGTGACTGATTTAGCCGTTGTTTACGTTGTAAATATAATGAAGTCCCCTTCCCTCCGATGCTGAACATGAATTGGTCAAATCAATAGATGATGATGCTTTGCAATGCAAGTGTTCTGTTTAAACCTTTTCAACACCAAATCAAGCGAAGTTCCACCTTACGGTAATAATTCAAAGATCTATTTTTGTTTGTTACGGATTTATCTATCTTTGAGAACGTTGCCCATTGTTTCCGAAAATCAAATTTTATTGGTTGCAGAATTTCCATTACCATTTTTTCCCGATCTTAATTTTTTACATACGCATATTTTCGTATTCGTTTTTTTCCCAATTGCATATTTTTCCACTTATCATTAGGTCGAAAAAGGAAGGTAGGTAGGTACGTGTCTTGCAGCAGGCCCGAAGGGCCAAACCGCGCAGAAATAGGAGCTACGTGATAGCGGAGCTCCGTCGACACTTTCAATTTCATTTCTGGAATGGTAAAAATACGTCAGGGAAAAACGAGCCAGTGAAAAAACACGACAGTGAAAAATGAAGATCGGGAAAAATGGGAATGGCAATTCTGCAGCCAATAATAATTGCTTTTCGGAAATTATGGGCCACACTCATCTTTGGCGTTAAACCTGTGATGCGGATATGTCCGTCAGAGGTGTTAAGATCAACCGCCGCCGCCACTTAGAGCTGCTACTGATTATAACTAGAAACAAATGCGAGGAGACTATAGTCAACGCTATATATCCTGTCTTTTAAGATACCTACATATCATAACAGATAACATAACATAGATCTGTTAAAGTGGACCTTCTTTTCTGTGTTGTGGGTCTAGGCACAATAACATGGAATTGGATACCCGAAATTTGCCAAATACGCCAGATTCTCAAAAAAAACTACTATCAGCCGTTCGACTGAACTGGAATAACAATTATCTAAATTAAATATAACGAAATAAGCTATCACTATCGGGTTTCTCATTTCAAGAAATTCCAGACTTCATTTTTACAATGTAATGCTTTAGTTTTCTGTACAAAGCTACTATTACTTGCTAAATAAATTAGTTATATAGGAAAATACAAACAAAAATTAAGAAATATCAAGCCTTCTAAAACCCTAACATAAATCTGACAGCATACCTACCGTCACTGCACCCTGATATCGGGCTCTTGAAAATATTGATGTCGTTAAAAATGTGTCACAGGCATCAAAATACTACTTCACTGTACTAAGAGCTATTGATTAGGACGCGATTATTTCCTAGACCAGGCACCGTCTGGCCCGCGTGAGTCGAAATTGGCGGGAATCCGTTTGCGTGGGGTGAATGACTTGTGAAGTTGTGAGCGGAGAAAAGCGCGCGAAATCCGGTGTCGTTTAAACTGTAGCGTTCTCAGATTTGTATCGGTTTAGAAATCAAACAATGATAGGTAATACTGGTTACGTTACGTGGTTATTAATTCTTAGCGAATCCAAATGTTTGTTTGGCCCTGAAGGTTTTAAATTGAATGATAATTATAATTATCTTATTATTAATCACCGAAATTTATTTCAGTTTCATTATTGCTTATAGAAAAGTAAAAAGCTAATTATAACTGGAAATTAGTGTTCTGTAAGATAGGTACTGTTTTAATAGGATTCTAATAAGACTAACTAGCTACTATACCTATTAGGTACAAAACTCACAGTACTCACACGCATGCCTATATACTAACGGACTTATTGGAATCATAAGCTTTCTCGGGGAAGGAAAATAGCGGTATCAAATAAAGTATTAACAGTTCCATTCCAACTACTATTCTGAATCTTTACGCGCTATTTAGTTGTTTTTCTAATAAGAAACTAGGTAGTACACGTTCTTTTCAAGAGATGGCGCTGTAATCAAACTAAAATTGGTTCGACCTCTACAGGTTATTGCACTGACCTGTGGTCACGTCTAACGTGTACCCGGTCCTGGCTAGGATGTGTTTTATCTTCTCTTCGTCGGGACCCTTAACCTGGACAGCAGCAGCTAGCACGGGCGCGCCCTGCACGCCCGCTCTGCTTTTTTGTCTGAAATCCAACAAAAACATGTTACTAACTATTGCAATTCGGACCGATTTGCGATACTGCAATATACCCATCCCGTTCTTGCGCGACGTGTTGGAGCAGTTTGCAACGTGCGGCAATTCCGGATCGTGCAATAAATCACCGTGAAATGTGACCCGCGTTAAACACAATAGCATTGAAGCGCAAGGCTCCCATATCGTAAAATATTCCGGTACGAATTTTATTTTTAACCCGAGTTCTTTTCAACGCGCTTGCAATTATAATGTCATTGGTCACGAGTAAATGTACCGCGTTTCAAAATCACTGTAGGAAAAAGATTGAGCGCATATTTATTTAGTTATCGGCAGGCGCGGTTATTTGCCTCGGGTGGTTGCGACGCGAATATAAAGCTTGCAAACGAGTTTCTGCATCATGCAATGGCTGCAGAGGCTAATGACCAGCCGTAATCTAATCTCGCGAACGGTGCAAACATACGGACACGGGGACAAATAGAACGTCAAAATGATCTTGTTACAGCGAATCGAGAGGCTGCGCGCGACTAAACTTTGCCGGTGCGGCGCTCAGTGCACAAAGCTAATACCTACATTACTTGAATTCTGATTACTAACAAGTTCCAATACTAATTTCCGTGTTAGGAAATTGCTTAAAAATGTGTTTAATGTAAATATTTATTTTTTAAGGCCATTTTCTGAATCAAAAGTTACAAAATATTCTATTTGCTGACTAAGTACCTACTGCCTTTTAAACACAGATGTTTCTACAGCATAATCTAACTGCTTTCACGAGTTTATCAAGTAGGTACCTATGGCATACGCTATTATAGGGTTGTGTACCTATAGGCAGCGATATGGACCTATCCGATTAAATTTTGTCGTCGTTTGTAACTTCTAGCCGTCTACAGCAAAAACTACCTATTTGATGTTTCTATTTGACTTTCAGTTTATTAATTACATTTTATTTAATCATTTCCATAGCACCTACCTATTTTACTTTTGAACGAAACAAACACAGATGATTCCTATTTGTTCCATTGCTTTACGAATTGTGTATTGAGCTTCAACGAACGTTATATCATAGCTCAATACAAAATAAAACCGGACAAGGCGAGTCGGACTCGCCCACCGAGGGTTCCGCACATGACACGGTCAACTCAATTCAAAATTTGCACCGCCGCCGTTCCTTGCATAAAGATCCTGTTTTTTTTGTGATTTAACTAAAAATTTACAGATTTCAGACTTTTTCCTATATTTGTAGTAAAAGACGGTGACGACTTGCCAAATTTCATAGTTCTAGGTCAATGGGAAATACCCTCATCTTGATTCCCTCGAGAGTATGTGTGTGAACCTAGCATATCATTTTCTGGAATCTCAAAATTTAAAAACAGTTCTAGTAGCATCCCCAATAGTTCTATAGTTCTACATATTTATTTTCGATAGTTCAACTTTTTTTTTCCAGAAAATCGATTTTTTCAAAATGAGATGCTAACTTCGCATTCCACCTATTAGCATCTCAGCAGTTCTCGATGCCTGGGCCTCAAATACGTCAGAAAATGCATAGTTCTGTAGTCTGGGGTCGATATAGCAATAGTTCTAGCCATAAAACGAAAAAATATTAATGAGATGCTAACTTCGCATTCCGCCTATTAGCATCTCAGCAGTTCTCGTTGCCTAGGCCTCAAATACGAGAGAAAATGCATAGTTCTGTTGTCTGGAGTCGATACAGCAATAGTTCTGGTAAAAAAAAACATAAAAATCTAGATATAGGCTGAGATGCTAAAACATTTTAGATAGTTCTGCATAGCATCTCAGCAATTTTCAATAACAACGTCACATTTACGTATAAAACTGCACAGTTCTATGGTCCGGAGTCGACACAGCAATAGTTCTGGCTAAAAAATATATAAATCTAGACATAAGTTGAGATATCGTAACTTTTTACAAAGTTCTGCATAGCATCTCAGCGGTTTTCAATAGCAAGCCTACAAATACGTATGAAACTGCAGAGTTCTATGGTCTGGAGTCGATACAGCTATAGTTCTGGCTAGAAAACCACGAAAATCGACATATATGTTGAGATGCTGTAGCTTTAAAGATAGTTCAGCACAGCATCTCAGCGGTTTGTAATAGCAACCCTGCTAATACGTATGAAACTGCAGAGTTCTATGGTCGGGAGTCGAAACAGCAATAGTTCTGGCAAAAAAAACAAAAAAAACTAAACAAAAGTGGAGCTGCTGTAAGTTTTTAGATAGTTCTGCATATCATCTCAGTAGTTTTCATTAGCAACCCTACAAATACATATGAAACTGAAGAGTTCTATAGTCTAGAATCGATATAGCTATAGTTCTGGCTAAAAAACCACGAAAATCTAGACAAAAGTGAGATGCTGAAACTTTTTAGATAGTTCTACATAGCATCTCAGTTATTTTCAATAGCAAGCCTACAAATACGTATGAAACTGCAGAGTTCTATGGTCTGGAGTCGATACAGCTATAGTTCTGGCTAGAAAACCACGAAAATCTACATATATGTTGAGATGCTGTAGCTTTAAAGATAGTTCAGCATAGCATCTCAGCGGTTTGTAATAGCAACCCTGCTAATACGTATGAAACTGCAGAGTTCTATGGTCTGGAGTCGAAACAGCAATAGTTCTGGCTAAAAAACCAAAAAAATCTAGACAAAAGTGGAGCTGCTGTAAGTTTTTAGATAGTTCTGCATAGCATCTCAGCAGTTTTCATTAGCAACCCTACTAATACATATGAAACTGCAGAGTTCTATAGTCTGGAGTCGATACAGCAATAGTTCTTGCTAAAAAACTACGAAAATCTAGCCAAAAGTGAGATGCTATAACTTTTTAGATAGTTCTACATAGCATCTCAGCTATTTTCAATAGCAAGCCTACAAATACGTATGAAACTGCAGAGTTCTATGGTCTGGAGTCGATACAGCTATAGTTCTGGCTAGAAAACCACGAAAATCTACATATATGTTGAGATGCTGTAGCTTTAAAGATAGTTCAGCATAGCATCTCAGCGGTTTGTAATAGCAACCCTGCTAATACGTATGAAACTGCAGAGTTCTATGGTCTGGAGTCGAAACAGCAATAGTTCTGGCTAAAAAACCAAAAAAATCTAGACAAAAGTGGAGCTGCTGTAAGTTTTTAGATAGTTCTGCATAGCATCTCAGCAGTTTTCATTAGCAACCCTACTAATACATATGAAACTGCAGAGTTCTATAGTCTGGAGTCGATACAGCAATAGTTCTGGCTAAAAAACTACGAAAATCTAGCCAAAAGTGAGATGCTATAACTTTTTAGATAGTTCTACATAGCATCTCAGCTTTTTTCAATAGTGTACTGAAATAAGGTTGTAAATAGTAGAATAGGCCTTATTTCAGTATACCTTTTTATATTTTATGTAAAGTTTAATTTTAAATTTTTAAATTTAAAAATAAACTTCGATGGAACAGCGATCGTTTGTTTTCTGGAGAATTTTCAAGGAGTTGCTCCAGAGCTATGATCAAAGTTACACCTACCATGTATTGATTTAATTATTGAAGAAAATAAAAGAAAGTATTTATCACGACTAATCGTCAATTTTTATTTATAAGAGGGCTTGCCCCTCTTTACTATAGCAAGCCTACAAATACGTATGAAACTGCAGAGTTCTATGGTCTGGAGTCGATACAGCTATAGTTCTGGCTAGAAAACCACGAAAATCTACATATATGTTGAGATACTGTAGCTTTAAAGATAGTTCAGCATAGCATCACAGCAGTTTTAATAGCAACCCTGCTAATACGTATGAAACTGCAGAGTTCTATGGTCTGGAGTCGATACAGCAATAGTTCTGGCTAGAAAACCACGAAAATCTACATATATGTTGAGATGCTGTAGCTTTAAAGATAGTTCAGCACAGCATCTCAGCGGTTTAAAATAGCAACCCTGCTAATACGTATGAAACTGCAGAGTTCCATGGTCTGAAATCGAAACAGCAATAGTTCTGGATAAAAAACCAAAAAGTCTAGACAAAAGTGGAGCTGCTGTAAGTTTTTAGATAGTTCTGCATAGCATCTCAGCAGTTTTCATTAGCAACCTTACACATACATATGAAACTGCAGAGTTCTATAGTCTGGAATCGATACAGCTATAGTTCTGGCTAAAAAACCACGAAAATCTACATGTATGTTGAGATGCTGTAGCTTTAAAGATAGTTCAGCATAGCATCTCAGCGGTTTGTAATAGCAACCCTGCTAATACGTATGAAACTGCAGAGTTCTATGGTCAGGAGTCGAAACAGCAATAGTTCTGGCTAAAAAACCAAAAAAAACTAGACAAAAGTGGAACTGCCGTAAGTTTTTAGATAGTTCTGCATAGCATCTTAGCAGTTTTCAATAGCAACCCTACAAATACATATGAAACTGCAGAGTTCTATAGTCTGGAATCGATACAGCTATAGTTCTGGCTAAAAAACCACGAAAATCTACATATATGTTGAGATGCTGTAGCTTTAAAGATAGTTCAGCACAGCATCTCAGCGGTTTAAAATAGCAACCCTGCTAATACGTATGAAACTGCAGAGTTCCATGGTCTGAAATCGAAACAGCAATAGTTCTGGATAAAAAACCAAAAAGTCTAGACAAAAGTGGAGCTGCTGTAAGTTTTTAGATAGTTCTGCATAGCATCTCAGCAGTTTTCATTAGCAACCTTACACATACATATGAAACTGCAGAGTTCTATAGTCTGGAATCGATACAGCTATAGTTCTGGCTAAAAAACCACGAAAATCTACATGTATGTTGAGATGCTGTAGCTTTAAAGATAGTTCAGCATAGCATCTCAGCGGTTTGTAATAGCAACCCTGCTAATACGTATGAAACTGCAGAGTTCTATGGTCGGGAGTCGAAACAGCAATAGTTCTGGCTAAAAAACCAAAAAAAACTAGACAAAAATGGAGCTGCTGTAAGTTTTTAGATAGTTCTGCATAGCATCTCAGCAGTTTTCATTAGCAACCCTACAAATACATATGAAACTGCAGAGTTCTATAGTCTAGAATCGATATAGCTATAGTTCTGGCTAAAAAACCACGAAAATCTAGACAAAAGTGAGATGCTAAAACTTTTAAGATAGTTCTACATAGCATCTCAGTTATTTTCAATAGCAAGCCTACAAATACGTATGAAACTGCAGAGTTCTATGGTCTGGAGCCGATATAGCTATAGTTCTGGCTAGAAAACCACGAAAATCTACATTATATGTTGAGATGCTGTAGTTTTAAAGATAGTTCAGCATAGCATCTCAACGGTTTGTAATAGCAACCCTGCTAATACGTATGGAACTGCAGAGTTCTATGGTCTGGAGTCGATACAGCATTAGTACTGGCTAGAAAACCACGAAAATCTACATATATGTTGAGATGCTGTAGCTTTAAAGATAGTTCAGCATAGCATCTCAGCGGTTTGTAATAGCAACCCTGCTAATACGTATGAAACTGCAGAGTTCTATGGTCTGGAGTCAATAGCAGCAATAGTTCTGGCTAAAAAACCAAAAAAATCTAGACAAAAGCGGAGCTGCTGTAAGTTTTTAGATAGTTTTGCATAGCATCTTAGCTATTTTCAATAGCAAGCCTACAAATACGTATGAAACTGCAGAGTTCTATGGTCTGGAGTCGATACAGCAATAGTTCTGGCTAGAAAACCACGAAAATCTACATATATGTTGAGATACTGTAGCTTTAAAGATAGTTCAGCATAGCATCTCAGCGGTTTGTAATAGAAACCCTGCTAATACGTATGAAACTGCAGAGTTCTATGGTCAGGAGTTGAAACAGCAATAGTTCTGGCTCAAAAACCAAAAAAATCTAGACAATAGTGGAGCTGCTGTAAGTTTTTAGATAGTTCTGCATAGCATCTCAGCAGTTTTCATTAGCAACCCTACTAATACGTATGAAACTGCAGAGTTCTATGGTCTGGAGTCGATACAGCAATAGTTCTGGCTAGAAAACCACGAAAATCTACATATATGTTGAGATACTGTAGCTTTAAAGATAGTTCAGCATAGCATCTCAGCGGTTTGTAATAGCAACCCTGCTAATACGTATGAAACTGCAGAGTTCTATGGTCAGGAGTCGAAACAGCAATAGTTCTGGCTAAAAAACCAAAAAAAACTAGACAAAAGTGGAACTGCCGTAAGTTTTTAGATAGTTCTGCATAGCATCTCAGCAGTTTTCATTAGCAACCCTACAAATACATATGAAACTGCAGAGTTCTATAGTCTAGAATCGATATAGCTATAGTTCTGGCTAAAAAACCACGAAAATCTAGACAAAAGTGAGATGCCGAAACTTTTTAGATAGTTCTACATAGCATCTCAGTTATTTTCAATAGCAAGCCTACAAATACGTATGAAACTGCAGAGTTCTATGGTCTGGAGCCGATATAGCTATAGTTCTGGCTAGAAAACCACGAAAATCTACATTATATGTTGAGATGCTGTAGTTTTAAAGATAGTTCAGCATAGCATCTCAGCGGTTTGTAATAGAAACCCTGCTAATACGTATGAAACTGCAGAGTTCTATGGTCAGGAGTTGAAACAGCAATAGTTCTGGCTCAAAAACCAAAAAAATCTAGACAAAAGTGGAGCTGCTGTAAGTTTTTAGATAGTTCTGCATAGCATCTCAGCAGTTTTCATTAGCAACCCTACTAATACGTATGAAACTGCAGAGTTCTATAGTCTGGAATCGATACAGCTATAGTTCTGGCTAAAAAAACACGAAAATCTACATGTATGTTGAGATGCTGTAGCTTTAAAGATAGTTCAGGATAGCATCTCAGCGGTTTGTAATAGCAACCCTGCTAATACGTATGAAACTGCAGAGTTCTATGGTCGGAAGTCGAAACAGCAATAGTTCTGGCTAAAAAACCAAAAAAATCTAGACAAAAGTGGAGCTGCTGTAAGTTTTTAGATAGTTCTGCATAGCATCTCAGCAGTTTTCATTAGCAACCCTACAAATACATATGAAACTGCAGAGTTCTATAGTCTAGAATCGATATAGCTATAGTTCTGGCTAAAAAACCACGAAAATCTAGACAAAAGTGAGATGCCGAAACTTTTTAGATAGTTCTACATAGCATCTCAGTTATTTTCAATAGCAAGCCTACAAATACGTATGAAACTGCAGAGTTCTATGGTCTGGAGCCGATATAGCTATAGTTCTGGCTAGAAAACCACGAAAATCTACATTATATGTTGAGATGCTGTAGTTTTAAAGATAGTTCAGCATAGCATCTCAACGGTTTGTAATAGCAACCCTGCTAATACGTATGAAACTGCAGAGTTCTATGGTCTGGAGTCGACACAGCAATAGTACTGGCTAGAAAACCACGAAAATCTACATATATGTTGAGATGCTGTAGCTTTAAAGATAGTTCAGCATAGCATCTCAGCGGTTTGTAATAGCAACCCTATTAATACGTATGAAACTGCAGAGTTCTATAGTCTGGAGTCGATATAGCAATAGTTCTGGCTAAAAAACCATGAAAATCTAGACAAAAATGAGATGCTATAACTTTTTAGATAGTTCTACATAGCATCTCAGCTATTTTCAATAGCAAGCCTACAAATACGTATGAAACTGCAGAGTTCTATGGTCTGGAGTCGATACAGCTATAGTTCTGGCTAGAAAACCACGAAAATCTAGACAAAAATGGAGATGCTATAAGTTTTTAGATAGTTCTACGTAGCATCTCAGCGGTTTTCAATAACAACCCTACGAATACATATGAAACTGAGCAGTTCTATGGTCTGGAGTCGATACAGCAATAGTTCTGGCTAAAAATCCACGAAAATTTAGATATATGTTGAGATGCTGTAGCTTTAAAGATATTTCAGCATAGCATCTCAGCGGTTTGTAATAGCAACCCTGCTAATACGTATGAAACTGCAGAGTTCTATGGTCAGGAGTCGAAACAGAAATAGTTCTGGCTAAATTAAAAAACAAAAAACTTCTATTTTTTTATGTGTCACTTTGTCTCTTCTCTGTCAATTGTGGACCGATTTTGATTCAAGTGCGGAAAGTATGTCATTTTACACGAGTCCCGAGCTGCAGACGAGAAAGTTCTGCATAGCATTGTTCTCTAGAGTTATACTATATGTTTTTTAATATCGACTCCAGACCATAGAACTGTGCAGTTTTATACGTATTGGTAGCTGCGCTATTGATAACGGCTCAGATGCTGTGTAGAACTTTAAAAAAAGTTACAGTATCTTAACTTATGTCTAGATTTATATGTATTTTAACCAGAACTTTTGCTATGTCGACTCAGGACCATAGGACTCTGCAGTTTCACACATATGTGTAGGGTTGCTATTAAAAATAGCTGATATGCTATGTAGAACTATCTAAAAAGTTACAGCATCTCACTTTTGTCTAGATTATAGTGTTCTTTTATCCAGAACTATAGCTGTATCGATTCCAGACTATAGAACTGTACAGTTTCATATGTATTTGTAGGGTTGCTATTGAAAATAGCTGAGATGCTATGTTGAACTATCTAAAATGTTATAACACATCACTTTTATATAGATTTTCATGGTTTTTAACCGACTTCAAAAAAGGAGGAGGTTATACGTTCCACTGTATGTATTTTTTTTTTAATGTATGTTCACCGATTACTCCGTCAATTGTGGACCGATTTTAAAAATTCTTTTTTGATTTGATAGAGTATACTTCCGAGGTGGTCCCATTGTCAGCAAATCTGAATCTGATAAAGGGATCAGTAAGGAATTGAGGGAACTCCTCAAATATTGTATGCAAACATATAGCGATTTTAGTATTTTTAGTAACAAGTGTAGCATTTGCATTCAGAAAGTGTCACTTGGTGAAGCGGGACTGATGATGAAGACCACAGATGGCCACCGGAACTCCTCAACGGTACCGATTTCAAGGGTGGCGATAAGATATCTCGATTAAGATAGTTGAGCGACTACAACAAAGCACATTTAATTGTTTTAAAATGAGTAAGATTTTCCCGCGGCGTTGCTTGCGGCGAGCTTGAAATGTCTTAAAGTTTCATATATCAACTAAGAAGTGGGACTACATAAGCTTATTATGATCACTAAAAAGTGTAAAATAAAATAAATGTTTTAAAAAACAAAAAACCGCCTTCAAAAACGCAAAAAATAACTTCTACTACTAGGTACTTAGTAGTAGGTACCTATCCTATTAGGTTAGTCTAACTGAAGTCGGCGACCACAATATTTTCAACAAAAAGCCGACTTCAGTTGGACTAACCTAATAGGATAGGTACCTACTACTAAGTACCTAGTAGTAGAAGTTATTTTTTGCGTTTTTGAAGGCGGTTTTTTGTTTTTTAATTTAGCCAGAACTATTTCTGTTTCGACTCCTGACCATAGAACTCTGCAGTTTCATACGTATTAGCAGGGTTGCTATTACAAACCGCTGAGATGCTATGCTGAAATATCTTTAAAGCTACAGCATCTCAACATATATCTAAATTTTCGTGGATTTTTAGCCAGAACTATTGCTGTATCGACTCCAGACCATAGAACTGCTCAGTTTCATATGTATTCGTAGGGTTGTTATTGAAAACCGCTGAGATGCTACGTAGAACTATCTAAAAACTTATAGCATCTCCATTTTTGTCTAGATTTTCGTGGTTTTCTAGCCAGAACTATAGCTGTATCGACTCCAGACCATAGAACTCTGCAGTTTCATACGTATTTGTAGGCTTGCTATTGAAAATAGCTGAGATGCTATGTAGAACTATCTAAAAAGTTATAGCATCTCATTTTTGTCTAGATTTTCATGGTTTTTTAGCCAGAACTATTGCTATATCGACTCCAGACTATAGAACTCTGCAGTTTCATACGTATTAATAGGGTTGCTATTACAAACCGCTGAGATGCTACGTTGAACTATCTTTAAAGCTACAGCATCTCAACATATATGTAGATTTTCGTGGTTTTCTAGCCAGTACTATTGCTGTGTCGACTCCAGACCATAGAACTCTGCAGTTTCATACGTATTAGCAGGGTTGCTATTACAAACCGTTGAGATGCTATGCTGAACTATCTTTAAAACTACAGCATCTCAACATATAATGTAGATTTTCGTGGTTTTCTAGCCAGAACTATAGCTATATCGGCTCCAGACCATAGAACTCTGCAGTTTCATACGTATTTGTAGGCTTGCTAATGAAAACTGCTGAGATGCTATGCAGAACTATCTAAAAACTTACAGCAGCTCCACTTTTGTCTAGATTTTTTTGGTTTTTTAGCCAGAACTATTGCTGTTTCGACTTCCGACCATAGAACTCTGCAGTTTCATACGTATTAGCAGGGTTGCTATTACAAACCGCTGAGATGCTATCCTGAACTATCTTTAAAGCTACAGCATCTCAACATACATGTAGATTTTCGTGGTTTTTTAGCCAGAACTATAGCTGTATCGATTCCAGACTATAGAACTCTGCAGTTTCATATGTATTTGTAGGGTTGCTATTGAAAACTGCTAAGATGCTATGCAGAACTATCTAAAAACTTACGGCAGTTCCACTTTTGTCTAGTTTTTTTTGGTTTTTTAGCCAGAACTATTGCTGTTTCGACTCCTGACCATAGAACTCTGCAGTTTCATACGTATTAGCAGGGTTGCTATTACAAACCGCTGAGATGCTATGCTGAACTATCTTTAAAGCTACAGTATCTCAACATATATGTAGATTTTCGTGGTTTTCTAGCCAGAACTATTGCTGTATCGACTCCAGACCATAGAACTCTGCAGTTTCATACGTATTAGTAGGGTTGCTAATGAAAACTGCTGAGATGCTATGCAGAACTATCTAAAAACTTACAGCAGCTCCACTTTTGTCTAGATTTTTTTGGTTTTTGAGCCAGAACTATTGCTGTTTCAACTCCTGACCATAGAACTCTGCAGTTTCATACGTATTAGCAGGGTTTCTATTACAAACCGCTGAGATGCTATGCTGAACTATCTTTAAAGCTACAGTATCTCAACATATATGTAGATTTTCGTGGTTTTCTAGCCAGAACTATTGCTGTATCGACTCCAGACCATAGAACTCTGCAGTTTCAAGTGACACTTTCTGAATGCAAATGCTACACTTGTTACTAAAAATACTAAAATCGCTATATGTTTGCATACAATATTTGAGGAGTTCCCTCAATTCCTTACTGATCCCTTCATCAGATTCAGATTTGCTGACAATGGGACCACCTCGGAAGTATACTCTATGAAACCAAAAAAGAATTTTTAAAATCGGTCCACAATTGACGGAGTAATCGGTGAACATACATTAAAAAAAAAATACATACAGTGGAACGTATAACCTCCTCCTTTTTTGAAGTCGGTTAAAAACCATGAAAATCTAGATAAAAGTGATGTGTTATAACTTTTTAGATAGTTCAACATAGCATCTCAGCTATTTTCAATAGCAACCCTACAAATACATATGAAACTGTACAGTTCTATAGTCTGGAATCGATACAGCTATAGTTCTGGATAAAAGAACACTATAATCTAGACAAAAGTGATATGCTGTAACTTTTTAGATAGTTCTACATAGCATATCAGCTATTTTTAATAGCAACCCTACACATATGTGTGAAACTGCAGAGTCCTATGGTCCTGAGTCGACATAGCAAAAGTTCTGGTTAAAATACATATAAATCTAGACATAAGTTAAGATACTGTAACTTTTTTTAAAGTTCTACACAGCATCTGAGCCGTTATCAATAGCGCAGCTACCAATACGTATAAAACTGCACAGTTCTATGGTCTGGAGTCGATATTAAAAAACATATAGTATAACTCTAGAGAACAATGCTATGCAGAACTTTCTCGTCTGCAGCTCGGGACTCGTGTAAAATGACATACTTTCCGCACTTGAATCAAAATCGGTCCACAATTGACAGAGAAGAGACAAAGTGACACATAAAAAAATAGAACACATACAGTGGAACATAGAACCTCCTCCTTTTATGAAGTTGGTTAAAAACAGTTCATTGCGGCTAGCACAAGTTGCTCGCGACTTGTTTGTCGCTAGGATCTTCCTTTCTTTCTAGTCAGTAACGATAGAGACGCACTGAGCGACAAGCGAGAGAATACAACGTGTGCTACCCGTGCTGCATGGCATCTCAGCGTTTACGATAGCAAGGCCATGCCCATAAATATGTATCATCCCTTTATTATCTCAACCTAGATCTAATCGAATAAGAGGTTGAGAAAGTAAAGAGACGGTATGAGACTAAAGGGCAATTCACACACTGGGCGGGAGCGGGTCGTGCGCCGGGCGGGTCGGTAGGTCGGCGGGTGTTTCAACATGGAGTTATATGGAAGCATTCACACACGCGGCGGGACGGGTCGGGTGCGGGTCGGGACCGCCGCACCCGCGACGTGCCCGCGAAGGACCCGCCGCGGGCCCGCCGCGGTTCGGCGCTATGTGTGAATACGACGACCCGCGCGGGTCCCGCGATGAAAACGACATGCCCGGCGCCCGACCCGCTCCCGCCCTTAACGTAAAGGTATCCAACCGTCCGGCTCCGATTTGCTTTAGTTTGATATATGTTAGAGTGTAAGTAGTCTAAACTAAAATAACAGACATATTTTTTTTAACTGCCCAATCTCAACCGGTTGGGGGAAATTGTCCTTCAAAGTACTGAAAAGTGACTAAACCCTCTTAACTTCTGTAGAGAATTAGTTCAAACTAATTGCTAGTTACCTGCTGCTGCATTGCTGAATACCTACGTATTACGTAATGAGCTGCAGTTTCCTACTCTTAGCGTTACCCGGAATCAACGACGAGGACGAGGTGAGACATGGTTCCATGTTGTTAATATGGCGTTTTTTCTTCTTTTTTTCTTTTCTTTTTTTAGTTACGTAAACCAGTTTTTTCTTGGGATCTTAATTCGATTTATATGTACAAATAATATTATTTCTCGCATACCTTATACCTTTTTTTTGATATGTTTTTTCATATTTTTTCTTGCTTAAGTACTATGTATTTTATTTATGTTTTCTTATGATTTTAAATGATTATCTTCTTATGGCTGGTTTTAGTGTCACGCGGACCGTCGGTGCGGATCGCTCCGCGCGGAGCAATATATATTAAAGCTTAGGAGCGTTTTAAAATGGCGCGGAGGCGTCCGCGCGGACGGCCATCCGCGCGGACGCCTCCGCGGCCGTCCGTGCGACGCGTCCGCGCCGCGGAGCCCTGCGCGGAGCGCGCGGAACGCACACGTCCGCCCAGTACAAAATAGTATAATCATAGCGACTCACAATGTGGACACGGGGCGAGTAATTGATGAAGTTCGTTTAAGGAAATGTTTGTGGGATGCCTCTGACCCCCGGTACAAAAACAGAGACGCAAAGAATAAGAATAAATTATTGCGTGTCTTTGAGAGAAGTTCGTCAAAACTTCTGGTCGACATCCGAAAGTAGTTGAAGAACTTTCTTTCATCAGCCCTCAAATCTCCGTATGATGTAACAAATTCTCCCGCGACGGCTCTCTGCTCGATTAAAGGGTGAACATGTAGTCTCCTTCTAAGCGTTTTTTTTTCCTTGCGTATACAGGGCAATAGTTAGTAACACTCTCCACATTGGATGCATTGTTCGCGTCTGTACTCCGAAGCGGTCAGTGCGATACTAAAACGACTTGCGCGGATGATCCGCGCGGATTACGTCGGCGCGGAGCGTTCCGCGCCGACGGTCCGCGTGACACTAAAACTAGCCTATCTGCTTCTTTTTTTGTCTGCAATCTGCATTTATAGATTGATACAACTAAGTTATTTTTATAATTTCAAATAGGTATTTTTTCTACTCGCGTACTCTAAACCACTAATATTGATATCGTTAATGGTTTCAGAATACCACCTATAGCGTAACCGAATAATAAAAACAATTCTACAATTAGCATTGCCATGGTAATAACAGTTCTATAATTTATTATAGCATTGTTATTACCATGGTAACGGTCATTCCGGATATCAGTCTTGGCGTTTAGTTAACACTTGATATCCTAATAATTTGTATAATAAACCGTTAAAAACATTTAACACCAATTAAAATTACCTATATTAAAAATAAAAATAACTTTGAGACTAAGTATTTGTTTAGAATTACATTTTTATTCAGTTACTAAACATAGATGAGTAATATCCATCGATTTGTTATTTGGTTACCATGGTTACGTTCAATATGGATATCAACAAAATGGCGTTTTGTTTGGCATTCCAACTTTTATGATAAATTGTCAGAACTGTTTTAGTAACAAACGAAACCGACGTGCGTGCATGACTCGATGTATGAATGTGGAAGAAGCGAAAGAGATTTGTCAAGATCGTAGCAGGTGGAAAGAAGTGGTCTCTGCCTACCCCTCTGGGAAACAGGCGTGATTTAATGTATGTATGTATGTATGTATGTATGTATATTTATTTATTCTTTTATACTTAATTCAAATAATTCATTAATAATTCAAGTAATCGGGCCGGTGCAGCAGCTGATCAGGCCCAAACCATCAAGCGCCGCAAATATTCATCATTATTAAATAATTATGAATTTGTGGCGCTTGCAGTGGAGACCATGGGACCTTGGTCCGCTGATATGAAAAGCTTTATTAAGGCCCTGTCATCCCGGCTCATAGACACCTCCGGAGATCCTAGAGCTGGTGCTTACCTCTCCCAAAGGATTGGGCTAGCTATCCAGAGAGGTAACGCAGCCAGTGTCATAGGGACCATGCCGCGAGCGGACCTGCTAGAGGGGGTGTTCTTTTTATAGTGGTGATTATTTATTATTTACGTCTTTAATATTTGAGTAGCTTAGTTTTTATTTTAATTTAAATAAGTTTAGTTTTAACTTTTAATTGTATTATATTAAATATGTATCTGCTTATATGTAATAATTCAATAATTAATAAATAACTCAATATTTAAAGAAATGTATAGTGCGTGAGTAGAGACCTAATGTCTAGTTCCTAGACCTAGATTCCTTCATAAATTTGTTCAGGGTAAGTAGGTACTAAAGATTCTAAGAAATCTACACAAGGCACAAAGTAGGTCTCCCTTTTCTGTATTCCCAGACCACATGATTCTTAGTATGTTCACTCTCTTTTGGTTAATTCGTTGAGTGAACTATACGCGTTTAATTTTTCGCGTTAAATCTGCGTTATACAATAACAATATTTGTTTAGTATTCTTAAAAATAAGGTTTTTTTTCATGCTCAATCAGACATTGACAACGTCACAATATTATTTGTTTTTTTTTCTGTTTTTTTTTCTTGCTTAAGTATATTTATGTTTTTTTATAATTGAAATAATAATCTTCTTACAAGTATGATTTTTAATTTTTAATCAGACCTTTGACGGCGTCAAACACTTTCCGATTTCAAATATTTTTGGTTCTACTTATATACCTATTGTGTTTTCTTATAATTCGTTTTACGTTTAATCAACTTTACTATAATATGATAATAATGTATTTTTGTTGGTAATCATTCGAACGTCCGACAGCCTCAAGAACTTTTCCATTTCATATATGGTTTATTTTTATCTTTTAATTATTTATTCTAAACAATTGAATTAACAGCTTTGATTTTTGTTTTTGTGTTTGTGTGTGTGCGTGTGCGTGTGTGTGTGTGTGTGTGTGTTTGTTACTACTTCACGCTGCAACGGCTGGACGGATTTGGATGAAATTTGGAATGGAGATAGCTTATACCCTGGATTAACACATAGGCTACTTTTCATCCTGGAAAATTTAAAAGTTCCCGTGGGAATAACTATAATCGAAATCTACGTGGACGAAGTCGCGGGCAGAAGCTACTTATTGATAAATCTTATGTTCCAAATTTATTGTATTTGTTTTACAGGAAAATGTAAAAATCAGAGACATTAACGCACCACCTTAACTGAAAACTAATGATTGCAACTAAGTCAAAGTGTATTAATTAGTCCAAATAATATCAGTTAGTTATCTGTGTTAATTTAAGTCGAATAAAAGTTTTACTAACGTCAAATGTTTTTTGTTTCTTAAGTTTCTATCTTATAATTTTACTTCGGGTCAGTTTTGTTATTAGAATGAGTTGAAGTTACGTTATTTTATTGGATACTTGTAAACCGGGTAACAAGGCAGTATTATGGTGTCTAAGAACTTTATTTATTGAACAAAAAGCAATTTAAAGTGCCTGTTTACCGGATCACCGCTTAAACTTTACTTGAAGATTTGAACTAAATAAACTCACTATCACAGAATCTTAGGTGTCTCAATAAAACCTCTTTCTTCATTTTAACAAACTTAAATAAAGAGGTTTAATTAAGACAACAATTTAAAGATTTTTCACTAATTGATGAAATTCAGACTCAATCAATCAATTATTTGCAGAATACTGAATACAGTACAAAATATGTTACAGTCAATTTACAATAATAAATAATGTCAACAACATACTTTACTATAGTTCTTTGGCGCAAGTTTTTACTGAAGGGAAAATTGTAAGGGAAAGTTGATTCACACTCGGTGACGTAATTAACCAAATTTTAAATGATCCTGTCATTTGAACGCAATATAATGTAAACCGATAAAGTAATTAACGGACAGGAGTCACGTACTACTTACCTACTCGTATTAGTTGATTTAAGGTTTTATTTATAAGTATGTCGATTTCATTCTATGTATAATTTCCTATTTCGAGAATTGAATCAAAAGAACATGATATTATAAAACAAAGACCCTCGCCGCTTCTGTCTGTCTATATGTTCGCAATAATCTCAAAAAGTACAGAACGGATTTTCATGCGGTTTTCACCATAGATAAGTTTTTTAGCCAGAACTATTGCTGTATCGACTCCAGACCATAGAACTGTGCAGTTTCATTCGTATTTGTAGCGGTTCTATCGATAACGGCTGAGATGCTACGTAGAACTCTCTAAAGTGTTCCAGCATTTCAGTCTATGTCTCGATTTTCGTGGTGTTTGAGCCAGAACTATATTAGAACTGTGCAGTTTCATACGTATTTGTAGCGATGCTATCGATAACGGCTGAGATGCTACGTAGAACTATCTAAAGTGTTCCAGCATTTCTATCTATGTCTAGATTTTCGTGTTTTTTTGCCAGAACTATTGCTATATCAACTTAAGACCATATAACTGTACGGTTTGATATGTATCCGTAGGTTTGCTATTGAAAACCACTGAGATGCTATGTAAAACTATCTAAAAACTTACAGCATCTCCACTTTTGTCTAGATATTAGTGTTTTTTTTATCCAGAACTATAGCTGTATCCATTCCAGACTAAAGAACTCTGCAGTTTCATATGTATTTGTAGGGTTGCTAATGAAAACTGCTGAGATGCTATGTAGAACTATCTAAAAAGTTACAGCATCTCACTTTTGTCTAGATTTTAGTGTTTTTTATCCAGAACTATAGCTGTATTGATTCCAGACTATAGAACTGTACAGTTTCATATGTATTTGTAGGGTTGCTAATGAAAACTGCTGAGATGCTAAGCAGAACTATCTAAAAACTTATAGCAGCTGCACTTTTGTATAGTTTTTTTTTTTTTAGCTAGAACTTTTACTGTATCGACTCCGGACCATAGAACTCTGCAGTTTCATACGTATTAGCAGGGTTGCTATTACAAACCGCTGAGATGCTATGCTGAACTATCTTTAAACATTAATTTTATTTCTTTTAAGCCTGCCATTTTTGTGCATATTGTTAGTATTGTTACGTAACTTTATTTTCATTGGCATAGCATAACCTCCCATAGACTATAGTTTTTTTTTGTTGTTTATTTTATTTCCTTAATGTTGCCAGTTAACTGATTGCGATTTTTATGTTCGTTCGAGATATTATCGAACAAATGATTGTTTTTTGTCTATGTGGTTCATTTTTCTTTTTCACCCATGATGTTTTGTGTTAAGTGTGTCACTTTCCGTCTCTTCACCAAGCGGTTCCAACGGAAGACCAGTGCTGGCTTTACGGCTAGCGAATGCTGAGTTGGGACCGTTTCGCAACAATTTCTCTGTCTTGTTCTTTTTGTATCTACTTAATGTAATCTTATATTGTTGTGAATAAATGTCTCTTTATCTTTATTTTTATCTTTAAAGCTACAGCATCTCAACATATATCTAGATTTTGGTGGTTTTTTAGCCAGAACTATAGCTGTATCGACTCCAGACCATAGAACTCTGCAGTTTCATACGTATTTTTGTAGGCTTGCTATTAAAAATAGCTGAGATGCTATGCAGAATTATCTTAGAAGTTCTGCATAACATTTCTGTTTTTTTACTAGAACTTTAGCAATATCGGCTACAGACCATAGAACTATACAGATTCATACGTATTGGTATCTGTGCTATTGATAACGGCTGAGATGCTATGTAGAACTTTAAAAAAGTTACAGTATCTCAACTTATGTCTAGATTTATATGTTTTTTAAACCAGAACTTTTGCTGTATCGACTCCAGACTATAGAACTCTGCAGTTTCATACGTATTAGCAGGCTTGCTATTACAAACCGCTGAGATGCTATGCTGAACTATCTTTAAAGCTACAGCATCTCAACATATGTATATGTAGATTTTCGTGGTTTTCTAGCCAGAACTATAGCTGTATCGACTCCAGACCATAGAACTCTGCAGTCTCATACGTATTTGTAGGCTTGCTATTGAAAATAACTGAGATGCTATGTAGAACTATCTAAAAAGTTTCAGCATCTCACTTTTGTCCAGATTTTCATGGTTTTTTAGCCAGAACTATAGCTATATCGATTCTAGACTATAGAACTCTGCAGTTTTATATGTATTTGTAGGGTTGCTAATGAAAACTGCTGAGATGCTATGCAGAACTATCTAAAAACTTACAGCAGCTCCACTTTTGTCTAGATTTTTTTGGCTTTTTAGCCAGAACTATTGCTGTTTCGACTCCCGACCATAGAACTCTGCATTTTCATTCGTATTAGCAGGGTTGCTATTACAAACCGCTGAGATGCTGTGCTGAACTATCTTTAAAGCTACAGCATCTCAACATATATGTAGATTTTCGTGGTTTTCTAGCCAGAACTATAGCTGTATCGACTCCAGACCATAGAACTCTGCAGTTTCATACGTATTTGTAGGCTTGCTATTGAAATTAGCTGAGATGCTATGTAGAACTATCTAAAAAGTTATAGCATCTCACTTTTGGCTAAATTTTCGTGGTTTTTTAGCCAGAACTATTGCTGCATTGACTCCAGACTATAGAACTCTGCAGTTTCATATGTATTTGTAGGGTTGCTAATGAAAACTGCTGAGATGCTATGCAGAACTATCTAAAAACTTACAGCAGCTCCGCGTTTGTCTAGATTTTTTTGGTTTTTTAACCAGAACTATTGCTGTTTCGACTCCAGACCATAAGAACTCTGCAGTTTCATACGTATTAGCAGGGTTGCTAATACAAACCGCTGAGATGCTATGCTGAACTATCTTTAAAGCTACAGCATCTCAACATATATGTAGATTTTCGTGGCTTTCTAGCCAGAACTATAGCTGTATCGACTCCAGACCATAGAACTCTGCAGTTTCATACGTATTTGTAGGCTTGCTGTTGAAAACAGCTGAGATGCTATGCACAACTCTCCAAAAAGTTACAGCATCTCAACTTTTGTCTAAATTTCCGTAGTTTTTTAGCCAGAACTATTGCCGTATCGACTCCAGACTATAGAACTCTGCAGTTTCATATGTATTTGTAGGGTTGCTAATGAAAACTGCTGAGATGCTATGCAGAACTATGTAAAAACTTACAGCAGCTCCACTTTTGTCTAGATTTTGTTGGTTTTTTATCCAGAACTATTGCTGTTTCGACTTTAGACCATAGAACTCTGCAGTTTCATACGTATTAACAGGGTTGCTATTGAAAACCGCTGAGATGCTATGCAGAACTTTCTAAAAAGTTACATTACCTCCACTTTTATCTAAATTTTCGTGGTTTTTTTGCCAGAACTATTGCTGTATCGACTCCAGACCATAGAACTCTGCAGTTTCATACGTATTAACAGGGTTGCTATTGAAAACCGCTGAGATGCTATGCAGAACTTTCTAAAAAGTTACATTATCTCCACTTTTATCTAAATTTTCGTGGTTTTTTTGCCAGAACTATTGCTGTATCGACTCCAGACCATAGAACTGTGCAGTTTCATACGTATTTCTAGGGTTGCTATTGAAAACAGCTGAGATGCTATGCAGAAATATCTTAAAAGCTATAGTATCTCAACATATATCTAGATTTTCGTGGTTTTTTAGCTAGAACTATTGTTGTATCGCTTCCAGACCATAGAACTCTGTAGTTTCATACATATCTGTAGGGTTGCTATGAAAAACCGCTGAGATGCTATGCAGAACTTTCTAAAAAGTTACATTATCTCCACTTTTATCTAAATTTTCGTCGTTTTTTAGCCAGAACTATTGCTGTATCGACTCCAGTCCATAGAACTGTGCAGGTTTATACGTATATGTGGCGTTTCTCATGAAAACCGCTGAGATGCTATGCAGAACTATCTTAAAAGCTACAGTATCTCAACATATATTTAGATATTCGTAGTTTTTTAGACAGAACTATTGCTGTGTCTACTCTAGACCATAGAACTGTGCAGTTTCATATGTATTTACAGGGTTGCTATTGAAAACAGCTGAGATGCTATGCACAACTCTCCAAAAAGTTACAGCATCTCAACTTTTGTCTAAATTTTCGTGGTTTTTTAGCCAGAACTATTGCTGTATCGACTTCAGTCAATAGTACTGTGCAGTTTTATACGTATATGTGGCGTTTCTCATGAAAACCGCTGAGATGCTATGCAGAACTATCTTAAAAGCTATAGTATCTCAACATATATCTAGATTTTCGTGGTTTTTTAGCTAGAACTATTGTTGTATCGCTTCCAGACCATAGAACTCTGTAGTTTCATACATATCTGTAGGGTTGCTATGGAAAACCGCTGAGATGCTATGCAGAACTTTCTAAAAAGTTACATTATCTCCACTTTTATCTAAATTTTCGTGGTTTTTTAGCCAGAACTATTGCTGTATCGACTCCAGACCATAGAACTCTGCAGTTTCATACGTATTAACAGGGTTGCTATTGAAAACCGCTGAGATGCTATGCAGAACTTTCTAAAAAGTTACATTATCTCCACTTTTATCTAAATTTTCGTGGTTTTTTTGCCAGAACTATTGCTGTATCGACTCCAGACCATAGAGCTCTGCAGTTTCATACGTATTAACAGGGTTGCTATTGAAAACCGCTGAGATGCTATGCAGAACTTTCTAAAAAGTTACATTATCTCCACTTTTATCTAAATTTTCGTGGTTTTTTTTGCCAGAACTATTGCTGTATCGACTCCAGTCCATAGAACTGTGCAGTTTTATACATATATGTGGCGTTTCTCATGAAAACCGCTGAGATGCTATGCAGAACTATCTTAAAAGCTACCGTATCTCAACATATATTTAGATATTCGTAGTTTTTTAGACAGAACTATTGCTGTATCGACTCCAGATCATAGAACTCTGCAGTTTCATACGTTTTAACAGGGTTGCTATTGAAAACCGCTGAGATGCTATGCAGAACTTTCTAAAAAGTTACATTATCTCCACTTTTATCTAAATTTTCGTGGTTTTTTTGCCAGAACTATTGCTGTATCGACTCCAGTCCATTGAACTGTGCAGTTTTATACGTATATGTGGCGTTTCTCATGAAAACCGCTGAGATGCTATGCAGAACTTTCTAAAAAGTTACATTATCTCCACTTTTATCTAAATTGTCGTGGTTTTTTTGCCAGAACTATTGCTGTATCGACTCCAGTCCATTGAACTGTGCAGTCTTATACGTATATGTGGCGTTTCTCATGAAAACCGCTGAGATGCTATACAGAACTATCTTAAAAGCTACCGTATCTCAACATATATTTAGATATTCGTAGTTTTTTAGACAGAACTATTGCTGTATCGACTCCAGATCATAGAACTCTGCAGTTTCATACGTATTAACAGGGTTGCTATTGAAAACCGCTGAGATGCTATGCAGAACTTTCTAAAAAGTTACATTATCTCCACTTTTATCTAAATTTTCGTGGTTTTTTTGCCAGAACTATTGCTGTATCGACTCGAGACCATAGAACTCTGCAGTTTCATACGTATTAACAGGGTTGCTATTGAAAACCGCTGAGATGCTATGCAGAACTTCCTAAAAAGTTACATTATCTCCACTTTTATCTAAATTGTCGTGGTTTTTTTGCCAGAACTATTGCTGTATCGACTCCAGTCCATTGAACTGTGCAGTTTTATACGTATATGTGGCGTTTCTCATGAAAACCGCTGAGATGCTATGCAGAACTATCTTAAAAGCTACCGTATCTCAACATATATTTAGATATTCGTAGTTTTTTAGACAGAACTATTGCTGTATCGACTCCAGATCATAGAACTCTGCAGTTTCATACGTATTTGTAGGGTTGCTATTGAAAACCGCTGAGATGCTATGCAGAACTTTCTAAAAAGTTACATTATCTCCACTTTTATCTAAATTTTCGTGGTTTTTTTGCCAGAACTATTGCTGTATCGACTCGAGACCATAGAACTCTGCAGTTTCATACGTATTAACAGGGTTGCTATTGAAAACCGCTGAGATGCTATGCAGAACTTTCTAAAAAGTTACATTATCTCCACTTTTGTCCAAATTTTCGTGGTTTTTTTGCCAGAACTATTGCTGTATCGACTCCAGTCCATAGAACTGTGCAGTTTTATACGTATATGTGGCGTTTCTCATGAAAACCGCTGAGATTCTATGCAGAACTATCTTAAAAGCTACAGTATCTCAACATATATTTAGATATTCGTAGTTTTTTAGACAGAACTATTGCTGTATCGACTCCAGATCATAGAACTCTGCAGTTTCATACGTATTAACAGGGTTGCTATTGAAAACCGCTGAGATGCTATGCAGAACTTTCTAAAAAGTTACATTATATCCACTTTTATCTAAATTTTCGTGGTTTTTTTGCCAGAACTATTGCTGTATCGACTCCAGTCCATTGAACTGTGCAGTTTTATACGTATATGTGGCGTTTCTCATGAAAACCGCTGAGATGCTATGCAGAACTTTCTAAAAAGTTACATTATCTCCACTTTTATCTAAATTGTCGTGGTTTTTTTGCCAGAACTATTGCTGTATCGACTCCAGTCCATTGAACTGTGCAGTTTTATACGTATATGTGGCGTTTCTCATGAAAACCGCTGAGATGCTATGCAGAACTATCTTAAAAGCTACCGTATCTCAACATATATTTAGATATTCGTAGTTTTTTAGACAGAACTATTGCTGTATCGACTCCAGATCATAGAACTCTGCAGTTTCATACGTATTAACAGGGTTGCTATTGAAAACCGCTGAGATGCTATGCAGAACTTTCTAAAAAGTTACATTATCTCCACTTTTATCTAAATTTTCGTGGTTTTTTTGCCAGAACTATTGCTGTATCGACTCCAGACCATAGAACTCTGCAGTTTCATACGTATTAACAGGGTTGCTATTGAAAACCGCTGAGATGCTATGCAGAACTTTCTAAAAAGTTACATTATCTCCACTTTTATCTAAATTTTCGTGGTTTTTTTGCCAGAACTATTGCTGTATCGACTCCAGACCATAGAACTGTGCAGTTTCATACGTATTTCTAGGGTTGCTATTGAAAACAGCTGAGATGCTATGCAGAAATATCTTAAAAGCTATAGTATCTCAACATATATCTAGATTTTCGTGGTTTTTTAGCTAGAACTATTGTTGTATCGCTTCCAGACCATAGAACTCTGTAGTTTCATACATATCTGTAGGGTTGCTATGAAAAACCGCTGAGATGCTATGCAGAACTTTCTAAAAAGTTACATTATCTCCACTTTTATCTAAATTTTCGTCGTTTTTTAGCCAGAACTATTGCTGTATCGACTCCAGTCCATAGAACTGTGCAGGTTTATACGTATATGTGGCGTTTCTCATGAAAACCGCTGAGATGCTATGCAGAACTATCTTAAAAGCTACAGTATCTCAACATATATTTAGATATTCGTAGTTTTTTAGACAGAACTATTGCTGTGTCTACTCTAGACCATAGAACTGTGCAGTTTCATATGTATTTACAGGGTTGCTATTGAAAACAGCTGAGATGCTATGCACAACTCTCCAAAAAGTTACAGCATCTCAACTTTTGTCTAAATTTTCGTGGTTTTTTAGCCAGAACTATTGCTGTATCGACTTCAGTCAATAGTACTGTGCAGTTTTATACGTATATGTGGCGTTTCTCATGAAAACCGCTGAGATGCTATGCAGAACTATCTTAAAAGCTATAGTATCTCAACATATATCTAGATTTTCGTGGTTTTTTAGCTAGAACTATTGTTGTATCGCTTCCAGACCATAGAACTCTGTAGTTTCATACATATCTGTAGGGTTGCTATGGAAAACCGCTGAGATGCTATGCAGAACTTTCTAAAAAGTTACATTATCTCCACTTTTATCTAAATTTTCGTGGTTTTTTAGCCAGAACTATTGCTGTATCGACTCCAGACCATAGAACTCTGCAGTTTCATACGTATTAACAGGGTTGCTATTGAAAACCGCTGAGATGCTATGCAGAACTTTCTAAAAAGTTACATTATCTCCACTTTTATCTAAATTTTCGTGGTTTTTTTGCCAGAACTATTGCTGTATCGACTCCAGACCATAGAGCTCTGCAGTTTCATACGTATTAACAGGGTTGCTATTGAAAACCGCTGAGATGCTATGCAGAACTTTCTAAAAAGTTACATTATCTCCACTTTTATCTAAATTTTCGTGGTTTTTTTTGCCAGAACTATTGCTGTATCGACTCCAGTCCATAGAACTGTGCAGTTTTATACATATATGTGGCGTTTCTCATGAAAACCGCTGAGATGCTATGCAGAACTATCTTAAAAGCTACCGTATCTCAACATATATTTAGATATTCGTAGTTTTTTAGACAGAACTATTGCTGTATCGACTCCAGATCATAGAACTCTGCAGTTTCATACGTTTTAACAGGGTTGCTATTGAAAACCGCTGAGATGCTATGCAGAACTTTCTAAAAAGTTACATTATCTCCACTTTTATCTAAATTTTCGTGGTTTTTTTGCCAGAACTATTGCTGTATCGACTCCAGTCCATTGAACTGTGCAGTTTTATACGTATATGTGGCGTTTCTCATGAAAACCGCTGAGATGCTATGCAGAACTTTCTAAAAAGTTACATTATCTCCACTTTTATCTAAATTGTCGTGGTTTTTTTGCCAGAACTATTGCTGTATCGACTCCAGTCCATTGAACTGTGCAGTCTTATACGTATATGTGGCGTTTCTCATGAAAACCGCTGAGATGCTATGCAGAACTATCTTAAAAGCTACCGTATCTCAACATATATTTAGATATTCGTAGTTTTTTAGACAGAACTATTGCTGTATCGACTCCAGATCATAGAACTCTGCAGTTTCATACGTATTAACAGGGTTGCTATTGAAAACCGCTGAGATGCTATGCAGAACTTTCTAAAAAGTTACATTATCTCCACTTTTATCTAAATTTTCGTGGTTTTTTTGCCAGAACTATTGCTGTATCGACTCGAGACCATAGAACTCTGCAGTTTCATACGTATTAACAGGGTTGCTATTGAAAACCGCTGAGATGCTATGCAGAACTTCCTAAAAAGTTACATTATCTCCACTTTTATCTAAATTGTCGTGGTTTTTTTGCCAGAACTATTGCTGTATCGACTCCAGTCCATTGAACTGTGCAGTTTTATACGTATATGTGGCGTTTCTCATGAAAACCGCTGAGATGCTATGCAGAACTATCTTAAAAGCTACCGTATCTCAACATATATTTAGATATTCGTAGTTTTTTAGACAGAACTATTGCTGTATCGACTCCAGATCATAGAACTCTGCAGTTTCATACGTATTTGTAGGGTTGCTATTGAAAACCGCTGAGATGCTATGCAGAACTTTCTAAAAAGTTACATTATCTCCACTTTTATCTAAATTTTCGTGGTTTTTTTGCCAGAACTATTGCTGTATCGACTCGAGACCATAGAACTCTGCAGTTTCATACGTATTAACAGGGTTGCTATTGAAAACCGCTGAGATGCTATGCAGAACTTTCTAAAAAGTTACATTATCTCCACTTTTGTCCAAATTTTCGTGGTTTTTTTGCCAGAACTATTGCTGTATCGACTCCAGTCCATAGAACTGTGCAGTTTTATACGTATATGTGGCGTTTCTCATGAAAACCGCTGAGATTCTATGCAGAACTATCTTAAAAGCTACAGTATCTCAACATATATTTAGATATTCGTAGTTTTTTAGACAGAACTATTGCTGTATCGACTCCAGATCATAGAACTCTGCAGTTTCATACGTATTAACAGGGTTGCTATTGAAAACCGCTGAGATGCTATGCAGAACTTTCTAAAAAGTTACATTATATCCACTTTTATCTAAATTTTCGTGGTTTTTTTGCCAGAACTATTGCTGTATCGACTCCAGTCCATTGAACTGTGCAGTTTTATACGTATATGTGGCGTTTCTCATGAAAACCGCTGAGATGCTATGCAGAACTTTCTAAAAAGTTACATTATCTCCACTTTTATCTAAATTGTCGTGGTTTTTTTGCCAGAACTATTGCTGTATCGACTCCAGTCCATTGAACTGTGCAGTTTTATACGTATATGTGGCGTTTCTCATGAAAACCGCTGAGATGCTATGCAGAACTATCTTAAAAGCTACCGTATCTCAACATATATTTAGATATTCGTAGTTTTTTAGACAGAACTATTGCTGTATCGACTCCAGATCATAGAACTCTGCAGTTTCATACGTATTAACAGGGTTGCTATTGAAAACCGCTGAGATGCTATGCAGAACTTTCTAAAAAGTTACATTATCTCCACTTTTATCTAAATTTTCGTGGTTTTTTTGCCAGAACTATTGCTGTATCGACTCCAGACCATAGAACTCTGCAGTTTCATACGTATTAACAGGGTTGCTATTGAAAACCGCTGAGATGCTATGCAGAACTTTCTAAAAAGTTACATTATCTCCACTTTTATCTAAATTTTCGTGGTTTTTTTGCCAGAACTATTGCTGTATCGACTCCAGACCATAGAACTGTGCAGTTTCATACGTATTTCTAGGGTTGCTATTGAAAACAGCTGAGATGCTATGCAGAAATATCTTAAAAGCTATAGTATCTCAACATATATCTAGATTTTCGTGGTTTTTTAGCTAGAACTATTGTTGTATCGCTTCCAGACCATAGAACTCTGTAGTTTCATACATATCTGTAGGGTTGCTATGAAAAACCGCTGAGATGCTATGCAGAACTTTCTAAAAAGTTACATTATCTCCACTTTTATCTAAATTTTCGTCGTTTTTTAGCCAGAACTATTGCTGTATCGACTCCAGTCCATAGAACTGTGCAGGTTTATACGTATATGTGGCGTTTCTCATGAAAACCGCTGAGATGCTATGCAGAACTATCTTAAAAGCTACAGTATCTCAACATATATTTAGATATTCGTAGTTTTTTAGACAGAACTATTGCTGTGTCTACTCTAGACCATAGAACTGTGCAGTTTCATATGTATTTACAGGGTTGCTATTGAAAACAGCTGAGATGCTATGCACAACTCTCCAAAAAGTTACAGCATCTCAACTTTTGTCTAAATTTTCGTGGTTTTTTAGCCAGAACTATTGCTGTATCGACTTCAGTCAATAGTACTGTGCAGTTTTATACGTATATGTGGCGTTTCTCATGAAAACCGCTGAGATGCTATGCAGAACTATCTTAAAAGCTATAGTATCTCAACATATATCTAGATTTTCGTGGTTTTTTAGCTAGAACTATTGTTGTATCGCTTCCAGACCATAGAACTCTGTAGTTTCATACATATCTGTAGGGTTGCTATGGAAAACCGCTGAGATGCTATGCAGAACTTTCTAAAAAGTTACATTATCTCCACTTTTATCTAAATTTTCGTGGTTTTTTAGCCAGAACTATTGCTGTATCGACTCCAGACCATAGAACTCTGCAGTTTCATACGTATTAACAGGGTTGCTATTGAAAACCGCTGAGATGCTATGCAGAACTTTCTAAAAAGTTACATTATCTCCACTTTTATCTAAATTTTCGTGGTTTTTTTGCCAGAACTATTGCTGTATCGACTCCAGACCATAGAGCTCTGCAGTTTCATACGTATTAACAGGGTTGCTATTGAAAACCGCTGAGATGCTATGCAGAACTTTCTAAAAAGTTACATTATCTCCACTTTTATCTAAATTTTCGTGGTTTTTTTTGCCAGAACTATTGCTGTATCGACTCCAGTCCATAGAACTGTGCAGTTTTATACATATATGTGGCGTTTCTCATGAAAACCGCTGAGATGCTATGCAGAACTATCTTAAAAGCTACCGTATCTCAACATATATTTAGATATTCGTAGTTTTTTAGACAGAACTATTGCTGTATCGACTCCAGATCATAGAACTCTGCAGTTTCATACGTTTTAACAGGGTTGCTATTGAAAACCGCTGAGATGCTATGCAGAACTTTCTAAAAAGTTACATTATCTCCACTTTTATCTAAATTTTCGTGGTTTTTTTGCCAGAACTATTGCTGTATCGACTCCAGTCCATTGAACTGTGCAGTTTTATACGTATATGTGGCGTTTCTCATGAAAACCGCTGAGATGCTATGCAGAACTTTCTAAAAAGTTACATTATCTCCACTTTTATCTAAATTGTCGTGGTTTTTTTGCCAGAACTATTGCTGTATCGACTCCAGTCCATTGAACTGTGCAGTCTTATACGTATATGTGGCGTTTCTCATGAAAACCGCTGAGATGCTATGCAGAACTATCTTAAAAGCTACCGTATCTCAACATATATTTAGATATTCGTAGTTTTTTAGACAGAACTATTGCTGTATCGACTCCAGATCATAGAACTCTGCAGTTTCATACGTATTAACAGGGTTGCTATTGAAAACCGCTGAGATGCTATGCAGAACTTTCTAAAAAGTTACATTATCTCCACTTTTATCTAAATTTTCGTGGTTTTTTTGCCAGAACTATTGCTGTATCGACTCGAGACCATAGAACTCTGCAGTTTCATACGTATTAACAGGGTTGCTATTGAAAACCGCTGAGATGCTATGCAGAACTTCCTAAAAAGTTACATTATCTCCACTTTTATCTAAATTGTCGTGGTTTTTTTGCCAGAACTATTGCTGTATCGACTCCAGTCCATTGAACTGTGCAGTTTTATACGTATATGTGGCGTTTCTCATGAAAACCGCTGAGATGCTATGCAGAACTATCTTAAAAGCTACCGTATCTCAACATATATTTAGATATTCGTAGTTTTTTAGACAGAACTATTGCTGTATCGACTCCAGATCATAGAACTCTGCAGTTTCATACGTATTTGTAGGGTTGCTATTGAAAACCGCTGAGATGCTATGCAGAACTTTCTAAAAAGTTACATTATCTCCACTTTTATCTAAATTTTCGTGGTTTTTTTGCCAGAACTATTGCTGTATCGACTCGAGACCATAGAACTCTGCAGTTTCATACGTATTAACAGGGTTGCTATTGAAAACCGCTGAGATGCTATGCAGAACTTTCTAAAAAGTTACATTATCTCCACTTTTGTCCAAATTTTCGTGGTTTTTTTGCCAGAACTATTGCTGTATCGACTCCAGTCCATAGAACTGTGCAGTTTTATACGTATATGTGGCGTTTCTCATGAAAACCGCTGAGATTCTATGCAGAACTATCTTAAAAGCTACAGTATCTCAACATATATTTAGATATTCGTAGTTTTTTAGACAGAACTATTGCTGTATCGACTCCAGATCATAGAACTCTGCAGTTTCATACGTATTAACAGGGTTGCTATTGAAAACCGCTGAGATGCTATGCAGAACTTTCTAAAAAGTTACATTATATCCACTTTTATCTAAATTTTCGTGGTTTTTTTGCCAGAACTATTGCTGTATCGACTCCAGTCCATTGAACTGTGCAGTTTTATACGTATATGTGGCGTTTCTCATGAAAACCGCTGAGATGCTATGCAGAACTTTCTAAAAAGTTACATTATCTCCACTTTTATCTAAATTGTCGTGGTTTTTTTGCCAGAACTATTGCTGTATCGACTCCAGTCCATTGAACTGTGCAGTTTTATACGTATATGTGGCGTTTCTCATGAAAACCGCTGAGATGCTATGCAGAACTATCTTAAAAGCTACCGTATCTCAACATATATTTAGATATTCGTAGTTTTTTAGACAGAACTATTGCTGTATCGACTCCAGATCATAGAACTCTGCAGTTTCATACGTATTAACAGGGTTGCTATTGAAAACCGCTGAGATGCTATGCAGAACTTTCTAAAAAGTTACATTATCTCCACTTTTATCTAAATTTTCGTGGTTTTTTTGCCAGAACTATTGCTGTATCGACTCGAGACCATAGAACTCTGCAGTTTCATACGTATTAACAGGGTTGCTATTGAAAACCGCTGAGATGCTATGCAGAACTTTCTAAAAAGTTACATTATCTCCACTTTTGTCTAAATTTTCGTGGTTTTTTTGCCAGAACTATTGCTGTATCGACTCCAGTCCATAGAACTGTGCAGTTTTATACGTATATGTGGCGTTTCTCATGAAAACCGCTGAGATGCTATGCAGAACTATCTTAAAAGCTACAGTATCTCAACATATATTTAGATATTCGTAGTTTTTTAGACAGAACTATTGCTGTATCGACTCCAGATCATAGAACTCTGCAGTTTCATACGTTTTAACAGGGTTGCTATTGAAAACCGCTGAGATGCTATGCAGAACTTTCTAAAAAGTTACATTATCTCCACTTTTATCTAAATTTTCGTGGTTTTTTTGCCAGAACTATTGCTGTATCGACTCGAGACCATAGAACTCTGCAGTTTCATACGTATTAACAGGGTTGCTATTGAAAACCGCTGAGATGCTATGCAGAACTTTCTAAAAAGTTACATTATCTCCACTTTTATCTAAATTTTCGTGGTTTTTTTGCCAGAACTATTGCTGTATCGACTCCAGTCCATTGAACTGTGCAGTTTTATACGTATATGTGGCGTTTCTCATGAAAACCGCTGAGATGCTATGCAGAACTTTCTAAAAAGTTACATTATCTCCACTTTTATCTAAATTGTCGTGGTTTTTTTGCCAGAACTATTGCTGTATCGACTCCAGTCCATTGAACTGTGCAGTCTTATACGTATATGTGGCGTTTCTCATGAAAACCGCTGAGATGCTATGCAGAACTATCTTAAAAGCTACCGTATCTCAACATATATTTAGATATTCGTAGTTTTTTAGACAGAACTATTGCTGTATCGACTCCAGATCATAGAACTCTGCAGTTTCATACGTATTAACAGGGTTGCTATTGAAAACCGCTGAGATGCTATGCAGAACTTTCTAAAAAGTTACATTATATCCACTTTTATCTAAATTTTCGTGGTTTTTTTGCCAGAACTATTGCTGTATCGACTCCAGACCATAGAACTCTGCAGTTTCATACGTATTAACAGGGTTGCTATTGAAAACCGCTGAGATGCTATGCAGAACTTTCTAAAAAGTTACATTATCTCCACTTTTATCAATATTTTCGTGGTTTTTTTGCCAGAACTATTGCTGTATCGACTCCAGTCCATAGAACTGTGCAGTTTTATACGTATATGTGGCGTTTCTCATGAAAACCGCTGAGATGCTATGCAGAACTATCTTAAAAGCTACAGTATCTCAACATATATTTAGATATTCGTAGTTTTTTAGACAGAACTATTGCTGTATCTACTCCAGACCATAGAACTGTGCAGTTTCATACGTATTTACAGGGTTGCTATTGAAAACAGCTGAGATGCTATGCAGAACTCTCTAAAAAGTTACAGCATCTCAACTTTTGTTTAGATTTTTGTAGTTTTTTAGCCAGAACTATTGCTGTATCGACTCCCGACCATAGAACTCCGCAGTTTCATACGTATTAGCAGGGTTGCTATTACAAACTGCTGAGAAGCTATGCTGAACTATCTTTAAAGCTACAGCATCTCAACATATATCTAGATTTTCGTGGTTTTCTAGCCAGAACTTTAGCTGTATCGACTCCAGACCATAGAACTGTGCAGTTTCATACGTATTTGTAGGGTTGCTATTGAAAACCGCTGAGATGCTATGTAGAACTTTATAAAAAGTTACAATATCTCAACTTATGTCTAGATATATATGTTTTTTAGCCAGAACTTTTGCTGTGTCGACTCCGGACCATAGAATTGTGCAGTTTTATACGTACTTGTGGCGTTGTTATTGAAAACTGCTGAGATGCTATGCAGAACTATCTAAAATGTTCTAGCCTCAGCGTCAGCCTATATCTAGATTTTTATGTTGTTTTTTTAACAGAACTATTGCTGTATCGACTCCAGACAACGGAACTATGCATTTTCTCTCGTATTTGAGGCCTAGGCAACGAGAACTGCTGAGATGCTAATAGGCGGAATGCGAAGTTAGCATCTCATTAATACTTTTTCGATTTATGGCTAGAACTATTGCTATGTTGACGCCAGACTACAGAACTATGCATTTTCTGACGTATTTGAGGCCCAGGCATCGAGAACTGCTGAGATGCTAATAGGTGAAATGCGAAGTTAGCATCTCATTTTGAAAAAATCGATTTTCTGGAAAAAGAAAGTTGAACTATCGAAAATAAATATGTAGAACTATAGAACTATTAGGGATGCTACTAGAACTGTTTTTAAATTTTGAGATTCCAGAAAATGATATGCTAGGTTCACACACATCTCGAGAGTGTCGAAATACACGTTTTTTGTGACATAAACGGACGTATCTTTTTTTTACGTAAATGTAGAAGTTTGATTTTTTCACATCTTCAAGGGACTGTAGATATGTGTATATGGTTTAAATTTCAACTCGATACCTCCACGCGTTCCCGAGATAAAGGGTCTTGACACACGGACAGACGGATAACAGGGTCCCGTTTTTTTCCTTTTGAGGTACGGAACCCTAAAAACGTACCTAGTTCTAAGAAACAAAAGTGAAACAGTCAAAAATACGTGCGTACCAGCGTACCTAGTACCGTCAATCAAATTCTCTTTTCTCTACATTTTAGCTTGCCTCTAGTTCTAGGCATAGATGACGCTATGATAATTCTCAAAAAGAAAACAAGAGGGCGCTAGTAGACCCAAGTGTTCAATTATTCGCAATTTAAAATTCGCAAGAACAAAACCGATATTGCGTCAAATCAATTTTTTTAGATTGTGACCTAGATAAACGGTCCGACCACTTGGCAACCGTCCAATAAACCGCGCGGGTTGCCGGGTTGAAAAACATGACAGAGACTGCTACCTCTACCCTTTACATGAAAGGGACGCGGTTATGATTGTATCAGAGTAGAAAGTCTAGTCTATCCCTTTACGGACTAGTAACTAATTATAATTCACTCACCTATAGGTCTTCATGACTCCACATAAATAAGCACTTTTATTCGATACATGCTCGAGATTTGAATCTAAAAATTGTCCAAGAACACTTAAAGCACCGTCGGATGGAAATTCTTTTAAGGCATCTAACGCACGTTCGTCCAGCTCCACGTGCGCTAGCTTTCCAGTCTTATAAATGTCGTCGAGCTTAGCAGCTACCTGGAACGTAAACGAATGCCTTGAGTATGGCTTCACAACTTACATTCCTGAGTTCCCACATAGGATAGCACATTCACGGTATTACTATCATTAGAATTACTACTATTCAAAAATAATGACACGAATTTACAAGCATCCTAACTGAGATGTTAACCTCTGTAGATGAATCCCGCACATTTTTGTATTTAAGTACAATAAATTTACAATAGGCTTTCGTTTTTAATTAAGAAATGGCGTTGCTGTTTAAAATTTGGGAAACGATATCCCGTAAATCATCTAAAACCCGTCCGATATTCGGTGTTTGTAGGTACCTAGACAATTTAAATGTTACCATTTATAGATATTTAGAATGTGGGTAGTTATTTGTTTTCCAATCAGGCATAGGAATGCCTGATTGGAAACCAAATAACAAGAACAAAAGTAAACTTGTAGCAGTTTCAACTACTTTCTAAAAACTTAATCATTTTTCATGATAAAATAAAACGTATTATCAATCCATCGTTAGTGTAATAACGAGGCGCGTTAATAATCAATTTCTTGAATGTGCACAGGTAATCTAAGCCTTAAAGAATGCTTAGCTATCACTTTAATACCCGCCGATGGTAACGCCTTTTTCATATACATAAATACCTTCATGCCTGTAATCCCAGAATGGGGTAGGCAGAGCAATCGAATTACCTACAAACTTTAAAAACTTGTTCATAATTTAGTAACCACATTTAATTATAAATATTAATATGAATAAAAATATTAATAAATTATATAAATATGACCAATCCAATAGCAAAGGTAATTCTAGGAATACTTATTGTGTGTGGTCATACTGGATGATATTTTTATCTGTGGTCAAGTGTACCGCTTACCAAAGAAGCTTAGCTTAGTTAATTAGTCATAAATTATAATTTTTGGATAGGTATTTGAACGTTGTAATAGACTTCTTGTATAAAGCCAATTTTATTTAATTATTTTACTTAAACCAGTGTATTTATCAAGAAATTTAATGAGTCCTATAAAAAATAGATAGCCTAGGTAAATAAATTCAATAAGACCATAAAATCCCCAACATCTCGTTTATTATAGAAATACCTACATACAGTAAATAAACCAAATAACTCAATTCCCAACCTTAAAGAAGCATTGCGCACTTAACTTTAAAACAAGGGGAAATTTCAAAAATCTGCACTACAGGCTGGCATTAAAAATTTTGCCCTGAAGGTCAACATGAGCCTTGGCTTTACACCCGCCAAGTACCGACAAGGAAAACATGTCAGACTACCTTAGGCAGAGTAGAGCCAGCACACACTACTCTTTATTGCAAAAGTTATAGCCAACTATCCCTTTCACATTAGATTAGTAAGAAAAAGATAGATGTATAAAGAATACTAGTAATAGGTATAAAGTTAGATTTGCAATAGGTTCTGTAGGCTCATTGCAACAGTATTAAAAAAAAAACACCAAGACTGTGCAGGTAAACAGATAGGTAAGGCTGGGGTCAAACCGTTCACCCCAGTATCGGAGAGAAAGTTTATATCACCAGGAGATAGTGCTTGGGAAAACAAACTGGCCATTCCACACACTTTGAAAACTTATTGGCAACAGAAAGTAAATGTTAAATGAATATGGCTAGAGGTGTTTTTACAAATAAATATTTCTAAATTAATAAATGCTGAGACTATTTTATATTTTATTAATGTCAGTCAAAAACATTCCAGAACATTTCAAGACAATTGAAGTATGTAACTATTCTTAATTTTTGTTCAAAAAAATCCAATTAGAATCTTATTGGAAATTAATTTACCAAGGCACTATTCAATAATAAAGTCTAATAAGACTTATGTGGTAAATATTGATAATACCAATGTCAACAGCACTTGGCCCCAATTATATTTAAAACAGCATAAAGCAAGCTTTGTTCTTATTCAACCCACTCTTGACATTGCCTGATACCCCAATATTAAGTTTTAACTTTGAAGCGGCCCCAAGATAAAATGACCAAAAATCACTCTTAAAAGCCCAAAATGTATAAAAGGAAAGTATTGTAAAATTCAACATTACTTACAAATTAATAAACAAAAAAATTGTAGACTAAGTCCAACAAAAACCAAAACTTGACCGCCGCAGCACTATCTTGCGGAAGCCAATGCAAATTTAAATTGTTTCACACAATGAGTTTTTTTCCTGAAAGTATCACTAATCTCATATTGGCAAAATCTACTAAAATGTTGCCGAGACAACTCACCTTAGGATCCAAGCCATAGTCAATTAGTTTGCGGTAATCGGGTGTTCGGCCAATGTCGGAGTCCTTTCCGGGCACTTCTTCGATGGATATTTCTCCATTGCCCTCCGCCATTCTGCACAATTATGAAACTTTTGTACACACAACACACTAGGCTTCTGTACTATGTGGGAACTTCAAATTAAGTACCTATTTCAATAAAAACTTCTGAATAGTTTCCTTGGGATTAGAACACACTTGGAAATTATTTTCTATGGCTCGCCTACAGATGATGTCATTCGACAAAATTTCAATAAAGCCACGCGTGAGAGCGGTGCTGACTAATATTTAAATAAAATAAATTAACATAGTGAAATAATTGCATTTTTTTACGTTTCTTTGTAGAAATAATTATATTTACCTTATTTTGTAATTTTTGTAATTTTGGAAGAAATTGACAACTCTCTAATCGTCCGAAAAACAAAAAAACAAATGATGTTCAAACATATGAAACTGTGAAACAATGGGATTGTGCCCTCCTCATTCCATCCGGGTGAAGGTAAATTTCAAAAAGCGAATGCGCGGGTCATAGCTTTCTTCTAGTGATGTGACACAATTTGAATTATCCTAAAAATAAAAATCGGTATTATGTCAAAATTCTAACATCGTCCCTAAACAATAACGGAGATGTCGGAGATGCAAAATCCGGCGGTCAATGACCGAAATAACACATCAGAGTAAACTGTGACAGCTCTTTATAAACTGTTACACATATCACTGTAGTTGAAATAATCACTTTAAAACACTTTTAGAACTTCATACGAGGTAATGTACAAACACAAAAAACTTTCCGCGCATGAAACTTTGCCGAATGCAAAACTGCAATAAGTTGAGAGTGCAACTGCAATGCACCCGATAAGAACCGGCCGGCGCGCGCCACAATTTCCAAATAGAATCCAGTTAGAACCAACGTAGATTATACCAAAACATTAAAATCACTATATCACACAAACACTTAACGAAAAAATGTATCGGAAGCACTGTACACGAAAATAATTACCTATTAATTTTGCTAGTTGGTGGCCGAGACAGATATGGCGGCACCGCGCGACGTCAACGTGACCGCCAGTACGGGGTTCTCATAACGACGCGAGCGGGATATGCAACGAGGAGTGCATTCAAAGTTTCAAAGGCACTTAATTTGTTTGTAAAGTTTTAAAGAATCTCTCTGTTTAAAGCCTAATTGCGACCGCAGCGAGAGGTAAAATATTTTTATTGCACAGAGAGTTTTTGCAATGGTTGCGAATAATTTTGAATGTGAAAGAGCGCGGCGCGTCGCGCAAGGCTGCCGGCCGCGAGGTGAGACAGGCAACGGCAAGACGGCGGCGAGCGAGAAGCCGCGAGCGAGGGGGGGAGGGTGGTGCAGCCCGCGGTGCAGGCGTGCAGCAGCGACGCCGAGCTCGCTGCATACTTGCATACACACGCACACTCACAAACCCTCTGACCTTCGTTACTCGTAATCGATTCACTGTCAGAGTTTCGCCTTTGTTATTATAATAGATCCTTTGGTCAAATTTTAGCACCTTACACTCAGTATTAAACATGCGTAGGTAATGATATTATAATTATTTTAATGATTTTAACTTTAAATTTAAATATTGTTTTAACTCTAACTGGAATCTGGCAGAAATATTACCGATTAGTTGCAAATTAGAAAAAACACAGGTATATTTTGAATAAATCAATCTTATAGGAGATTATCGTAATGAGATATTTACTTATTGTACTTATAACTGATTAACAATAAATAAGTTTCGACCATGGTTTCGACCTATCACAAAAATAAAGAAATTGATAGCTCATTGTTATATGTAACACTACATAGTATTTATAAGATTTAAATGAAAATTAAATATTTTTCTCACATAGCTATTCCAGTACCTAAAGATTTAAAAAAAAAACAACATGTTTAAAAAGCATAAAAGATCTCACGGTTGCTAATCGACATCGTCCAATAGTAGAACAAGGTTCATTACTCTTTGATATGGAAACGAAGGGATAAAAGAGTTAATCGCCATAACCCCTTGCTTTAGTTCGCTTACACCTGCTGATCATTGAAGCCGTATGTGTTCGCGAGTCGAGCGAGACACATTCACATATTTAAAACTGGCCTTCGTACTTCATGTGTATGTGTAAGAAACTCGGATCTGTATCCGCCGCATTATGTGGGTAGGTAGGGCGGCTACTGCGGGTGCTTTGCTTTATGCGGACAACGTTCCAACAAAGCTCACACCGCTACAATAAGCCTTACATGCAGCTGAACTTAAAGCTCAAAATAGCTTAACAAAGCAACGCAGACTCTTCCTTTACAAATAAATCGACTGAAGTGTGTAGCACACGACCACAGGACAGACAGACACACTTCCTTTCTCACATTTTCTTGATATCAATAGAATTAAAGTTTAAAGTGCAGCGGTAAAACGAACTCTTGTTCAATATCCGGCGTAAGCCTGTCTTTCATGAGAAAGATTTTGCTTTTGCTTCAGCTCAATTAAATTAAATATCGCATAAAACACAAAGAACCGCATAGGAGTTACATTTACCTACACATATATTTTTTATATTACCCGTATTTAAAATAAATCGGTATTAAAAATTTGTTCACACTGTACATCACTATTTTCGAAATTTGACAGGTTCCTAGGTTACTTTTTTTTTGGAGTTACCTATTTTATAGTACCTATGCAGAAATACAGCCAGCCACATACAAACAAACTCTTTAGGCAAAAATTCAGGAAAACATGAAGGTGTAATATAATTTTACTATATAAACAAAAAATGTAAAAACCTCCGTAATTTTACTTTTACCTTTCCGTAAAATATTCTGAACGAATTTAATAGGCTAAATAGGTACGTTATGTTCAAATTGAATTGCGTTTTATTGCCTGCGCCTACTTTTCGTACAGCGATGACGTTCGAAATACTTCAAACTTCAAGGTTATTTATATTACATAAATAAAATTAAAAATATAATGGTGTGATTGGCGATGAGACCTATTGAGAAGTCTGAATTATAGAAATAACGCGAATCATCATGTTCATCATGGACCATCTTCTATAAATAACCATTTTGCAAACTTCGCCCGCCGCAAATACGTACTCCACTACAGTATTCGAGATAAGGTACTTTGTGCGTGTATTAAATACGTCAAGAGGTTCATTGACCTGCGCCGTTTCGCGCCGTATGTTGCCGAATTTTATTGTGTCTGTAGATTTGTGGGTCGCGCACTAGCTGACGTCGAATTGGGGGCCCACCGGCCCAGACGAGATGACGTCACCGCCGAATCAACCTAGCCGGTGATTCTAGTTCTAGTTATCGCATTCACAAAACGCGTACTACGTATTTAAAATAGTTGCCCTAATCTAACCCGCTTTGAATAGACTCACTATGCCATCGTGCCTATCATATGTGTCGAGGTCAATGCTATTTGTTTATTTTTTGCCAATTCAAGGGCGTTATTTTGCTGAATCCGCCTGTGCTAAATTTATCGACGTAAAGGCGTTTTTCTGCGGATAGTTGTCTGGTGCAGTGTTTGCTAAGTCGCAATTGAGTCGTGGAAGACTCCCATGCATTGTCGCGGAGGTCCTCGACCTTTGCAAAGTGCGGCTTCGCATATTCAATAGAGCACAGTTTCATCGTTTTGTTTTGTTTTTCGTCAGGCGCGCGGCCACGGCTGGCCTGCCGCCCGATGCCTATCAATCGCTTATCAAGTTTTTTTTTATAACTTATGTATCCTTGATACCAGTTAGAGCTTAATTTAGCGAGAGCGTCTGAAAAGCGATTGGGGTTACCAAAATGTAGGTGAACGATAAGCGAGTAAAATCGCGTGGGTTTGCATCGCAACCGTTTAATAATAGATTAGGTACGATTAGTATCTGATATTTTAGTTAAAGTTTTACGTGACGTTCCTTTATTTTAATTACCAGATAGGTAAGTACCTACTTTCCTCTTTGACTGCCAAGCCTAGCGGGTCGGTAGCAGTCAAAGTATTAATACCTACTTACTTAATATTAATAAAAAAATTTTTTTAGGTTTGAATTTTTATTTAGGTACTCATAATAGGTACTGAATTGAATACCTTATCTTATCTTAGGTAGGAGCAATAGAATAATGTTCTTAAAGCGTACCATAAAGAATACCAAATTAAAGCTAAATACTAGGTATCACGTTTAAAAGGCAGATACAGTCAGCGTTATAAATATTAACACACTTCTAAGTACCTAACCACTTTTAGTCACGTGACGGAACTAGAGCCAAGGTGATAGATATAGACTTTTAGGGTTCCGTAGTCAAACTAGGAACCCTTTTTCAGTGTACCTCGCCTACACGTAACGTGGGGACTGGGGATGTATTTTTTTTCTTCTCTACCCCATAGTTTGGGGTGTCGTTGGATAGGTCTTTCGGGTTTGTTAAAACAATTTTTCGATTAAAGGATCCGTTTATGAAATATTAAGCTTTAAAGAATTAATATTTGTTAGAGTCAAGTGTCCTCCCCCCTACAGCCAAAACTACAAACACTAAAAATCTGAAACACATCTTAAATGAAACCACATATAACGAATTTTAAAGCAAACTATCACTACCTACTATAAGAAGGCTTGATTGATTCCTGTGATACAGGGTAGTGATTATTTCAAAAGCAAAGGTGAGCGAACGCAGGACTGAGTGACTGTCCAAGCAGCGAGTTTAAGTATTGCCGTCAAAGCGAACAAAACACATTTTCAGCGCATGTATTCAATTTGGCAGCATGGCTTCTCGAACGTATAAGGCTGCCTAATTGAGAATGCACGCGCTAAAATGTGTTTTGCTCGCTCTGACGGGACTAGGTACTTAAACTCGCCGCTTGGACATTCTCTCCTTCATTTGCTCACCTTTGCTTTTGAGAGAAACACTACCCTGGCGACCAGTGTTTATACGTAGGTACTTACCTACTAAAATCACCTAAGACAGCACCAAATAACTTTAAGTAAGTAGAGAATTAGTTCATATTTGTAATTTTTTAGATTTTTGTGTAGTAACGGCTTCTTAAACCTACACAGAGCATGGACAGACATGCTCTTGCCCGGTTTTATGATGCCCATGAATAAGTACCTACCTAGATTTTGATTTTATGTATCTACAGCTACTAAAACTGTCGATATAATTATTGTATTTACAACCAAAACAGGATTTGAAGTCCAGAGACTTCAGTTTAATAACCAGCCTATCTAGAAACTGATAGGTACCTACCTATCTCTTTTGGGACAATTCATGAATATAGGGTGTTTTACTTAACTCCTCCTTTTAGGTACCTACCACAGTACCTACCACAGAACAGAAAAAAAACAGTAGAAGTGTCAAGTGGTCTTGTAAGAGCGGTTGCGCATTACGACGATCCGAATCCGATCCGAACCCGTGAAAATTCGGATCTAGACCGGATATATAATAAAATCGGATGACGGAAGCCGGATCTAATGCGTAAACTACCATAGAAATAGTTCTACTACTTCGCCGGACCGTATTTTCACTGGTTCGGATCGGATTCGGATCGGACGTAGTGCGCAACCACTCACGTGTGGCAAGTTATACGGAGTTCCGCGCAACCTACCATACTTTTGCCGCGATCGTTTATTTCGATATTTCGATATTTCTAAAATAGGAAATAAATCCAAAAGCATGCCTTATTATGCTTTTTTGGAATGTAAAAACGATAGCCGCACCAAAAACATATTCTATGGTGGCGTGGCGTGTTGTTTTTAGGTCTGATACTAAGCGAAGCTCATGCCACTTCCACTGTTTTTTCTATTCCGAGGTACCCACGTTAACTATTACATTAACTGTGAGAACTGAATAAGTTTTAGTTTTTTGAGAATTTCATTAAACCTAGCTTCGAACCATCCTGAGTTCGTAACCTGTAAATTAAATTTAATGCTTGTTTAGTGACGTTTTGTCTTATTCTATTGCTTAGCAAAGAAAGTGACAGCAGCAAATTAAATCAAAAATTAAATATAGGTAATCGACGTCTCTGAGTGCGGCAGTTAGTTATGGTGAACCGTACGGACACGACCGTAAGTTTAAGACCCATTTAAAAAAAAATAAGCTTGATCTCATCAATGTCATTAAAGATGCCAAGTCATTTGTAACTTATAGCCAACTCCACCTTATTGCTGTAGGATGCTTGACTTTGGACACAAATTTAAGCCTTTGACTGTACGAAATCAAATAGATTAAGTAAGGAACACAAACGTGATCAAGTTTTGACGCTCATTATACCTACTCAAGCTTATTAACTATGCCGAGGGAAAGTTTGACAAGTGGAATAAGTGTGGGAAAACACGTAATCCGGTGGGAAAAGTTTTTCATGTGTTTGAACACGAAACCTTAGCGCATGATAATCATAATCGCTGGGTTCTTGCTCGGCTATACCTACTCGTAACGGCATATAATACGGTATGAGAACAAAGTTTAACTACCGTTGGTGTAAGGCAGGCAAGACTGGACGAGGTATTTATTTTGATCTAGCTGACCCGACAGATGTAGTCCTGTTTTTTTCGGGGGAATTGTTAGGGTACCGTGTTCAACTGGGATCCCTTGCAGTTTCGCCAAGTCCGTCTGTTCATCTGCCCGCGGTTTAACCCAGAGACTTTTGGTATCTAGGTACTACAAAGCTGTAATTTGGAATAGGTAGTTATACATTTAAATTGTGCCCCTAAAGTTGTAAAATAAAATCTTGAAAAATGTCATTTTGGGTTCAGTCAAGTGCAAAAATATGGTTGCATCGAAAGAATCCTCCCATAAATATGTTAGAAAGTTCTTATTTTATTACACTGGACCATTTAGATTTTGCTAGAGTTGCGTCCCCCTCCAATCCTCTGCAGCCAAAAATACAAGTAATAAAAATCTGAAAAATAACTTATATAGCTTTATCACGATTAAGTAGACTTGATTGGATTTGAGAAACAGGCGAATAAAGTGTTTAAATCAAAAAATAAGATAACATTTATTTATTTATTTCAAAAACCACTAAGGGTGGTAGGAAGGTAAGTATACAAAAAAAATCGCCGACTAAAAAATAAAAATAAAATGGATCGACTTTAGTATACACCCTGTGTAGGTACGGTTCTTTCCTTTTTTTTTACACAAACATATTTTTGGTAAAATATACAGGTGTCCTAGAAACCGACGTCAACCAGCCTAGGGCTGATAGAGCAGCTAATAAGCTATAGATTTAACCCCTATGTATTTTCAGCGTTTTTTGTTAGTTTCGGAGATATTGATCATTTTAATCTGAATTTTTGTAATTTTCCCTTATGTCCGTATCACGAAAAAGCATTAATTTCATGTTTATTTCATAAGTTTTTCAGTGGTATTTTACAACAAACAACAACTTCGCTGATTCGTAATGATTCTAATTATGTAAGACACCACTAAAAAACTTATGAAATTTATGATGTTTCGTGACATGGACATAAGGGAAAATTACAAAAAATCAGACTAAAATGATCAATATCTCCGAAACTAGCAAAAATCGCTGAACATAGATAGGGGTTAAATCGATAGCTTTTTAGCCGCTCTATCAGCCCTAGGTGGGTTGACGTTCGTTCATTCCACAGAATTTTGCCAAATGTAAAGCGGGCTTTAAATCTAGGCCCGCAAGTTTTTTGTAACAGTACAACAACATAATCGCTGCGGCGGGGTAGGCGTCGTGTCATGTTACAGGATTTCCCCTAGCTAGGGAGGCTAGACCTGAACAGGCGCGGACAATGGGGCGCCGTATTGGTTCTCACAACTAGCCTAGGGCTGAAGATCGAACTGGGGGCGAATGCAGTTGCTATTTTAATAATCACGCGTGCATTTAATGCATTTGCATATTTTATAACGGTTTCTGGTTCGTTGAAATTTTATTTAAGGTCAACCGGGGCAAATTCTCTATGGATGCGTCTTGCAAAGATTTAAAGGACTAAGTACTTACGTTTTAAAATTATTTTTGCCAAGTTTTCTTTAGGTACTTTAAGTACTATAAAAGGACACAATAATTGTTTGAAAACATTGTACTCCTTTAAAAACATTAAAAGAAAAAAAAAACAGACTATCAAAGACTAGCCATCATATCAAAATTATGTAAATAAGTAGAATTTTATTACGAAATCAATAATTTACTTTCCTATTAAAAAAGCCTATAAAAGTTTATTAAAAATAATAACTAAAATATCGCGATGAGCTTGATAGGCATCACTCCCAGTAATATTCATTTTATGTCCCTTCACCTAGTTTTGACCTAGACTTGGCTTAGTAGGTAAGTTATAATTTACCGAACGATGGCATAGACTCATTCCGCTCATTGGCACTCTATTAATAGAAATAATACTGTCTCACCAAGCACTAGGCGATCGAACGCGAAACTTAGAATTTCTAGGTCACCTTGTACTCTCAAGTAAGTAACTGCATCAGCTAGCTTCTGTGTTGATCATACCAGGGACGCAGCCATATGCAAGAGCGGGAAAATTATCTTGCTCCAACGCATAGCCTGTTCCGCTCTATGGTGTAACCACAGATTGTAACAAGTTGGGACGTTTCCCAATAACGGTCGCCAGCCCTAGGCTAGCTAGGCTTGCGACAGTCTAGTCTAGACTGGTGTGAAATTCGCACCGGCCATCGCTTTCGCGATTTCAATGGTCGAGATTGATGGAGGAACCGGTCGCGAGGTGGTGTGCTGCCGACACGGCTTTACCGATTGGCCACTAGCATGTGCAGGAAAAAAAAGGCCGGTGTCAAAAGATGTGACACGTTTTCAACAAAAACTGCAATGCATAAAAGTGGATCGTTTCGTTTCGTTGTTGTATATTGATTTTAGCACTAGACGACGGACATGGAGTTCCCCTTGGAGAGTTAGAATATTATTGTTTCTTTAATGTAGCCCAGTTAAATTTACATTAGCTGTAGGAAACTTTAAATGCTATCTGCCATTTACGTGATTACTTAAGAATTGATTCTCACTTCGCCGCTAAAAATACTTTCAGTTTTATTGTTTTTTCCACATCCATAAGTAAGCTTCTTCAAAGTTAGTTACTTGTTCCTAATCAACAACTTGAGGCCCTACTTTGAAAATCGAAGTTCGAAGTTACGTTAACTCCATCCCTACCAATCGTTATTTGAAACAATGGAAGGAAAGGGATGGAGCTAAGGTAACTACGAAATTTGATTTTGCCTCTGATCGAGTTCAGCTATACTTTTAAAACCTCGTCGGATCGCAAATCGGATCTGCGCGTCCGGAGCGGCCCGCAGCCGTCGCCGGGCCGAGGGGGCGCTCAGACCGGATCCGCGGCCCTCAAATAAAAACATCTATCGAAATAATAATACACAGGACAAGTACGCGAAACGAATGGCGTTGACCCGATACTCAGGGGTACATGGGAACTCACGGGACGAACTGGATCCTTAATGGCAGGGCGGTGAATAGGGCTCACAGACATGTGTTTGTAGCTATTGAGTAGTGTTTATTTCTAAGATATCTTGGAACCTGAGAGCAGCCAAGACAATTAGCCTAGTTGGTTAGCCCGCCTACGATGCTAGCGGTGTCGAGTTCGATTTCCAGTAAAGGAAAATATTTGTGTGATGAACGCGAGTATTTGTTCCTGAGGCTTGGATGTTTTTTTATGTAGGTATTTAAGTGTGTATTTCTCTATATAAGTATGTTTATCGTTGTCTAGCCCTTTTATTACTAAGTAAAATATAAAGCAAAGCTTATGACTAGGTCAATTTGTCAGAGATTGTCTCCTCTTATTTACGAGCTTTCTAGCGTAGGGATGTGATGATAGCAGTGATAGATGTCATCATCGAGGCAGCTTGCTTTCTCGGGTGCCTCTACATAGGACCATAACTACAGGGTGTAACGTAATTTTGATACAGGTCAATTTAATCGGATATTTATGAATCGAACATTTTAGAAACTATTATATGCATATTGATCCTATCGCCTCTACGGTTTGTTACTTGTTGTAAATAAATGAAATGGAGCACTTGGATTCGTTAAACCATCGGAAATTTTGAACCAAACTGCATCCGTTTCCCCTCCTGTTGCTACCTGTCTCGATTCTTTATAAGATTTAACCAAAGCAGCTGGACTCGTTTTTCAAGATATTTCTTAGATTGGTTTGAAAAAACGTTCTCTGCTAAAACATACGAATAGGTTTAAAAATATGACTAAAATCGATTCGTCGCATTTTTGTATTGTTTATTTTGTATATGCATATCAGTATACAATTGCACATGACAATCACAAAAGGATCTAGGGCTAATACTGTACAAACGAGTTGTTATCAGATCAAGTTATACTTCTGGATTCATTCAAAAACGATTAATCTCACTCACCAAACGAGTTCCGCACAATGAAATTGTTAACAGCCGAATAAAGAACCATAGGTCATGCATCGCGCCTAGGGTCACCCTATGAACTACGACCTATTCATAGATGACTCGTATTCTATAATTGTCTACGTTTTTGTCCGGTCAAACCCGTTGGTGAATATAAGATTGAATGAATGGCCACAATGGGGAGAAATTGTGATAGGTGGTCATCTCTCTCAGCCGCTGGCTCGTTTCTTTGGACACCCCATGTAAGGTTAAACAGGGTCGCTCTGGTTAGGGCCGATTTTGAATTGTAAATTTTGTTTTACTTAATAGCCGCTCATTCGCACTCTGTTAATGTACAGTCACAAACGCGTGACGATTTGAACTCACAACGAATTAATGGACAATGAACCGCTTTAATGATTTTGTTTTAATATTCTTTGATGAAAAGTCTTTTACAACTCTTCACTTTTTTGTTGACGGGACTAAAGCGGCACGCCGTAATAGTGTTATAAGAATAAAACAGTTATCTTAGCATAATAGGATTTTAAGTTTTCAGGATAAAAAGTAACTCACTTAGACTAGCGTTTCTGTTTGCCTAATACAGTGTGATTTCGAAGACTTTTTTTATTTGTCTAAACTGGAAAAATATGAGATTAGACATAATATATTTAAAAAAATCAAAAACTAGCTTTACTTACATCTTTTTTTTTTACTGAAATACGCTTTTAATCAAATATTTCGGATTAAGTAGGTTCCAGATCTTAGGTCAACAAAAATACAGGGTGACTGGAAATTCGCCGTATTCCTTAAAAGGAGTAATAAAAGCTTATTTGTATTGATTTAAGTCCAGTCAACTAGGGGTCAAAACTCATTGGTTTTCGAGTTAAAATTAAAATTAATTTAAATTTTTTTGTCAAGGATACCTAATTCTCGGAATTAAAGCCATTTTTATTCACTCAAATATATATCTACATACGCAATATACAGCATGTTCAAAAACTGCAAAAAAGCTTCTCAACAATGCCCTTTACAAACGACGATTAAAAGGCCTGCAAAAACAATCGAGGCTGGAATCAGGGAACGCATCACCTGTTGCTTATCTTGATCTGACCACGTCCGTCGCCATAATTGTGCAATTAGCACTCGTCATAACGCAACAACGGATTCCTCGGGTCGAGTTTCGTGGAGACGCGAAGTAGAGCACTCACTCGATCTGTGAGAGAGACGAAACTATACGTTTAAGTGGGACGGTAATATAAAAATACAAGTGTTTTTTGAATCTCAGATATGAGAGTAATATGACATGGACTGAAAGTAAGATATAGTAAAGTACCTAACCTACTTGTAATTCACTCGCTTTTTAGCAGCTTAAATCAGGCAGCGCCTTTTTAGATTTTAAAGCTTTCTAGCTAAAAAAAAGTACATGTAACTCGCTCGATTCGCCTAGTTGGTAGTGACCCTTCCTACCCTACTTTGGTAGTAGTCCTGTGGGTTCGATTCCCGTAAGTGGCAGTTCAGGTATATCTGTGTGATAAACACGAGTTTTGTTCTTCGGTCTCAGGATGTTGTATAAATGTATTTATAGGTACTTAAATTTATTGCAATTTTTATTTTTTGTGCAATTTTTTTTGTGCCACCCCGCCGGCTCCCCGCAGCTACGCTGACGCAGCCGGCAAGGCCGCCGAACTTCGGCGGCCTAGTGCGCCTGTTAAGGCGTCGAAAAAGAGAGCTCCAGCTTCTATGAAGGAGTTCCCTCGTACCGGTGTGGATAAGGAGGGATTCACATTGGTGCAGCACAGCAAAGCACGTAGGAAGCCTCATAAGACTCGGTGTGGTACTGCAGTAACGGACCCGAATTCCGAGCTGCGGGCAGCTATACCGAACACGGCGCTCTACGTGTCTCGCCTGCACCACTCTGCAACGGTAGACGACGTGGTGGAGTACGTCCGTCAGAAGGTTGGATGCAGTCTGACGGTGTTCCAGCTACGCTCGCTTCGCTACGTGCACTTCAGTTCGTTTGTAGTGCGCGTGCCGCGGTTTATGCTGGGGACCGTCGAGTGTCCTGACTTTTGGCCGAAAGGTGTTGTGTTCCGGCGGTTTCGGGGCAACCTACCGGCAGCGACCAAGATGCCAATTTTGGCAGAACAGGACCACACTGTTCTGTCACCTCGGTGTTAGTTTTAAGTTTTATATTGTTATGTATGTTAGTCTATAAGGTATTTGTAAATATGGGCCTCGTTGCCCGAAATAAAATTTATTATTATTATTATTATTAATTGTACCTAACTTTGTAATCGTTATCTTGTACCTATAGTATAAGCTTATAGCTTAGTTTGGGTCTAGCTCAATTTGTGTAAGATAGTCCCGTAATATACAAAAATACCCAAAAGCAAGAAATTATAAATTTAATGTTAACCCTTGTAAGCTGTCATCTCAGTCTTAGAAGTTGTCTGACTGAGATTACATCTTACTAGAGTCGACATTATTTTTAGATTATTTTTTTGGGTATTTTTGTTACACGTTGTTATGTATTATAAATACTATGTATCTCTGAATGGCGCCAAAGCAGATCATTCGTCGTTTAATTCGCGCAAATCCACAACATTCGGCAAAACAGCTGTCTTCTTAACCCCAGGGGGATTTAGGGTAAAGGGTAAGTGTCTATTACCACAAACGCACAAAAGGGCAGCCGGTCCAGTTTCGGGCACTTGTTCTCGTTTGATTCGGGTACATTTTTTTAAAATTTAAATGTACATTTTATTCAATTGAATGGTGAAATAGCAGGCACGGTGGAATTAAGAGACTGCTGAGAAATAAGTATGAGGAAAGACTTTAGCAGTGATGCTGGTTGTTAGGGACGTATTGATAAACAAATCTTTCGTAAGATGCCCATCTTAAGACGCACCGGTTTTTTTATTAACCCGCGATGCAAAAAGATGGTTGTTATAACCTCGTAAGGCCCACCATACTACAAACAGGGCGTTTTTTGTGAGTGGGACTTTGAATCTACTATCATGGCAATAAAGTTCAATTATGTTTGTTCTATAATGCCATTTTCAGTTTTTGAAAATAGGTAAATAAACTTTATCGTCATTGCAGTTCAAATTAAATTGCCTTGATTATGTACATTCTATTGCATACTGGACCTGACGAGGATAAGTTTAACGTGTGTGTACGTGTATCTGTGTATTTGGTCAGTTTGTGGCATCGTAACTTGTAAATAGACAGACCGATTTGGAAACAGGATGGCTCATAGCTAGGTTTCATAAAAATCGATCAGGCCATTTAAAAGATCTTATTTAGAAGCTCTGAAAGTAGGGGTCGCCAGTATAAAGAGGGAGCAGAGTATATATCTCTCTTCTCTCACTTCTTCAGCCTGTTGCCACTTGCTGAGTGTAGGCCTCTTCCATTGCACTCCATTATCTACGTTCTTGGGTCTTCCATTCAGTTTCTACCGGCTATTTTGACCAGATCGTCGGTCCATCTTGAGATGGAGAGTATCTATTTAATACATAGGGACATACATACCTTCACGCCTTCCTTCCCGGAGTAGGGTAGGCAGAGCTATACAATTACCAACAACTTGTTGTTAATAATAATGAGATATCTTTAGCCCCTTCACGGGAAGACGCTAAGGGTCGCCGGATTTTGTGTGATTTTTACCCGGTAACGGATTTTTTATTCTGGTCCCGTGCTAGGCCTGATGCCAAGATGTCAGGTACGTCTACTCCGGCGTGCTCTGCCAGTGGGATCCTTCCCTGTCCCGCTCGGCGTTTTCTTTAGCTCGTATGATTTCGTTCTAATGGGTGTAATTGGATGACGTATTGCAGTCTTAGGTACAATGTCGCCAAAGGCGAATCATGATATAATTTCGAGACACGAACAGCTGCACAATTCATACATGAAAATGCCCTTTGAAAATAACTATCAAACATCGATTAATGGTTCAGTTCAAGAAAAGATAAATTAATATGCTTTTCAATTTACCTTTGCATTTTATTCTTGGCTAGCAAGAGTTAGCAAACCTAACCGTCGTCGGCGTGATCAAGTCGTCAGAAATGTCTCGATAAAACAAATGGTCAGCGTCAGCAAGATCATCACAAGGCGGGAGTCGATCACGATTAGATATGTTAGTTGATAGTATTCGATCGATACCTGACCCTATGTACGAAACGACACCTCTTGGTCAACACCATCGATCTTGTTATCTATCAAGATTGAGGTAAGCTTCGATCGCTTTTACGTTAATACCTTGACAAAACGTATTAATAAAACACAGATTATAATAAAAAAGCTCTTTGTCAAAAAGACCTTGCGAAAATGCTTCTTATTAGGTTATTTCGTAAAAATGCTCATCACGATATTCTTGTACACCATTATTTAAGTTGAAAGCCTGTATGAATGTACCTACTCACTACATACATACATTGTAAAGTAATTGCGTTTCCGTGCGTCAACTTAACCGGGTTCTCACCAACCATTCATTTTCGTCGAAAGATGTGCTGTGGGTTCGACAAGTCAAGACACGTTATGGTGCAATTTCATTGGTCGGTGGGATGATAGGGCGATGCTCGTGGCCATTCATTGACGAGTGGTTTTTCATTTCATTCCAATTATTATAATTCATTTAATTTCATTCCAATTATTTTATTTCATTTCATTTCATTTACGTCCACCATACGCCACCATCAGGCCAACCATTGTCCCTTATTCAACGAGCTCGGCTGTGAATTAGGTACCGACTTAAAATGAGTTTCTGACAAAAAAATCTTTTTGGCACAAGCTTTTGTTGCCGACTAACTGTAAGTAAGTATATTTTGCAAAGTCATTATCTGCTTATCAAGACCAAACTAATGAGTCCCAACACGGTGGGTCTATGTTAAGCATATCGGAGATCCTGTCGCCACCTTCCGACTCGATCATCAGATTAGCAGATATGTGGTCCAAATTTCAGACCGTTCCATTAACGGGAACTGGTTCAAAATTGACTTGCAAATTTTGACGGATAACTTACATGAACACGAACTTACTTATACGAACAGTGCAAGTAAAAAAATATCTTGTAATAACTAGACAGTCCTCAAGATTTCCCCAGAATCTCACTATTAAAGTTCCTTGTCGAAAATTTTCATCTTCATCATCTAATAGCAAGCATTTGTTGCTCGCAACTCCAGTTCTAGAGCTGATCAATGCATGTTGACAAAAGTTTTCGCCTGGCGAGCGAGAACATTTCATCAGCAAATGTTTACTATTGTTTACTAACCTATTACTGTAAAGGGCAACGAAAATGTTTGAATGTGTAAATTTTACCAAAAACGCGGAAGGTGTTAGATCAAATCGAACGTTTCCCGAAGTGGCTCCATCTACTGGCAAATGTTCTTGAAATATAAAACCTTTACTAGAAACAGAAGGGGTTTCAGATAATCACAATTGTCTTTAACATGCTCGAAAATAAAATAATTTTAATTATTTACACAGAGAAAATAATTTTGATCAGAGAATAAGTATTACCGCCCAAATCGCTCGCATCACAAGGCGTAAAATATCGCTCGAATGTGTGCGATTGGTAACTAAAGATAAAAAGCAATCTATTAAATTAAGTTTTACACCCACTCATATAGATTAAATTAGATATTTTAAACAAACAAAAATAGGCTTTATTATTTGCTAAAATGCTTTTATTTTATTATTTTTATTAGCATGAAAGTCTTATAAATGCAGTTGAAATGCGCTCTTTGTGCAGTATGTGTGGTGTGAAACTGATTGATAGAGTCAGAGAGAAATGTGGACTAAAAGAAGATGTAGTGACTAAGATTGAAAAAAGCATGCTTTGATGGTTCGGTCATTTGGAAAGGATGGGTGAAAGAAAATTGACGAAAGAGATATACAGAGCGAAAATGAGGCAGGGTCGGAAGGGGCCGCCCTAGGCGTACTTTTTCTAATCAAAGCGGAGAAATCCCGGAGAAGGGCCGAATCTTAAGTACCCGAAACCGACATGCATGCATGACCCGATGTATGAATGTGAAAGAAGCGAAAGAGATTTATCAGGATCGTGGTCAGGAGGTGGAAAAAGTGGTCTCTGCCTACCCCTCTGGGAAACAGGCGTGATTTAATGTAGGTATGTATGTATGTATTTATTTTTAAAATAACGCCAAATTATTAATAGAAATCTTCTAGCGGGATGTAATTTTGTATTTTTGACATGCAATGCAATTTATTTTGCAACTTTAAATTGATGAATGAATAAACTAAATTGAAGTAAAACTACATGAAACTTTATTTTAAAATTTAATATTTATCTGGGTGCTTAAGAAAAGTACTCGGGCAAGTTGGTCGGTTAATGGACTTGTTCTAGGTATATTCTTAGAAGACCTTTGTCTCGGCTTAGCCTTTGTAAGTCATACTCGTCCAGCTATCATTCGTTTCTGGGCTTGTACAATAATGTATCATTATTATAATCTTGCGGTGGATTAATTTTCTTCACAAGAACTTTTTTATTTGCTTGAAAAAAACTGCAGCGCACCGCGCTTGGCAAAGCTATTTGGTTTGTATAGGCCCGGTTTTCAGCCATATGGCAGGTCGCCGGGTGCGAGGCCGTCTGGCTTCCCGATCGGATCAGCTTTCCTTCCGATTGATTTGGAAATGAGTAAGTACCTGTGGTACATATGGTGTATAGCGTTCTCAGTAAGGACCCACACATTTTTTGTACAGGAGTAAATACCCGACCCAAACATCGGGTCTAGCGGCAAAAAAGGGTCGGTGCCGGGGTAAGGAAAAAAAGGGCGTGACTTTTGTATGAAGAGATATAGTTACATGAATATAACGTTTTTTACGATGAAATAACGATAACGTATATGCGTGGGGATAGTTAGACGCTTTATTACTCTGATATATATATCTCCACGGAATAGAAAAAACTGTGGAAGTGGCATGAGCTTCGCTTAGTATCAGACCTGTTGTCGCCAATACTCAAACTATCGTAAAAACAACACGCCACCATGGAAAATGTTTTTGGTGCGGCTATCGTTTTTACATTCCAAAATAGCACAATAAGACATGCTTCTGGATTTATTTCCTATTTTAGAAATATCGAAATATCGAAATAAGCGATCGCGGCAAAAGTATGATAGGTTATGCGGAACTCCGCATAACTATGGCACACGTTACACGCCCACTTGACACTTCTACTGTTTTTTCTGTTCTGTGTATATCTCGGAAACGGCTCCAACGGTTTTCATGACATTTAGCAGTGGGTTTCGAGGGCGATAAATCGATTTAGCTAGGTTTAATTTTTAGAAAACTTACTAAAAACAAAATCCAAGTACGTAAGTAGGTATTATTGTAGGGAGATAGGTAAAGCCGGCAGCCTTCAAACGCTTGCGCAATAATTTCGATAATTTAATCGGAACATAAGGTATTCACTTAAAGTCGTAAAGAACTTGCAATGAGCGCTATGAGGGAAAACTGACATGTAAAAATACCCGAGCCGCTTAGGTACTTGCAGAAAAAGTAAATTAATTGATCACACCTTAATAAAGTATGTATATAGAGCTCGTCTAATCTGAACCGACGCGCGAACCAAAAACTTAATATTCTTATACAAATGTAAAAGGTGAAAGGGTGTTTGTTCATTTTAACTTAGACGAGCTCTGGTCAGGTCTGTGTAATTTATTTCTTATTCTCAACTCAAAAGATAATAAGCCACACTCAGCGATACTCTAGGTCAAATTAACGGTTCCCCATTCGTTGATGCCCCAAACAAACCTAATTATAAATAAGGTCGGTGTAGTACACTGTCGATAATTAGCTTCCCTGGCTTAAGTCCTGTCGTCGGACCGAGTTAGTAGAAAACGGGTAAGACTTTCAAGTCTCGCCAACAAGCATTCCAGTACTACACTACAAAACAACCTAAAGGGCAGCCAGACAAGCGCGAGCGCTACAGTTAAATTCTTTGACTAACTTGTAAACGGTTTTAATCCCATGTGATAAGGTTTAATATTGAATTTAAGTGCCCTCGCGAGATAAACTAAATAAATTCAATGCGCCAAGTTCAACAGCTGGGAAGCTCTCAAGACAAGTTAAACTCAAATATACAAAATTCTATTTTAGATGTGGTGCATTTGGACGGCGCGCGTGCGTTTTATGCGAAAATGCAACGGCAGATATCTAACCAGTGCAGTAGGTAGGTACCTGCCCTAATAAGGTCGCTACGCGTTACTTAGGAATCTAGAGGTCAATTTGTGTGAATATAACGTGTTTTTTTTTATTCCTTTGATTTTGGCAAATCTGAAAAACAATAAATTAATACTCATTGCCTTTGATTGATTGCCTTTTGATATTTGACTCTACAAAAAAAACCTAGAACCAATTTATTAATTATATTTGAGGAAAAAATGATTTTAACATTTATATACCTGTATTAAATAGAACACGCTGTATATGTACTTATTATTAATTAACGAAATATTGTTTCCAGAAATTTTGAGGTTATTCTGAATTAGATTTCGTTTGACCTACCTACTTGCTAATTATTTTTTACCTTTCGCCTACATAACGTTAGCTTTTAGTTATGTATAAGTTAAATGTATAAAACTGGTTTAACACGTCAAATGAATGACTGCACGCGAAGGCTGCGCCATTTTGCAGCGTTCTATTTTTAAACTTTTCGAAGCATTTATTATAATTACAGGAACAATGCACGCACACTACGAGGCGCGAGGGAGTAATCAATAAGTACTTCCCGAGACCAAATAGAAGCCCTAAAGGAGTTCCGTTGTTCACACATGTACATCAAATTAAGCGAAATTGAAACTTACATGCTTGTAAATAAAAGAGCGGTGTCTATATACGTCACTTGAACGCTAAAGAGAAGTTAACAAGTGACTTTGGATGACCGATTTCAAACCTTATGACTAAGCAGTAAAACCTTAATTGACGGCAACTTTTTAATGGTTCGGTAATGTATGTGAGACGTCGCCATCTGTCTGCAGTGACCAAAGGTGCATTTTAAAAATGGCATTTTACAAAGAAATGGTCTTTTGATAAAAATGTTTGTGAGGGTTTTATGATGAAAATTGTTGGCTTTAAACTTGGCAAGCCAAATATTTGGCAAAATTCCAAGTTTATATCATATCATAAGATAAAGTCAATTAACTGCTTTGGGTTTAAACTTATCTCTATACAGCTAGTATTTACCCTAATTGCTGAACATTAATAATACAGAAAGAGGCCTTATTTTGATTTAGGTACGGCCTTTTTCTAGGTTTTTTGGCTCTATGTAACATGTGCAATGTGCATGGGCCACACTAAGGACCAGTTCTCTGTAGTTTTAGCAAATTGAGAGGTATCAATAGGCTTATTCCGAGGCAAAGTAAGGTCACCGATGCCACTCAACGAATAGCAACTGAAGTGGCAGTGGGCGGGACATAGCTCGTAAACATGGCTCGTGGGGCAAAGCGGTCTTAGAATGGAGGCCCTGGGGAGAAAAGAGGCCTAGAGGAAGACCACACATGCGATGGAAAGAGGACGTCAAGAAAACTGCAGGAACGAACTGAGGCCCGTTTCACGAAGCTACAAGTTACAAATTACAAGCGGAAGTCTCTTTCTAACTCCTTTTGCTAGAAAGAGGGTTCCGCTTGTAATTTGTAACTTGTAGCTTCGTGAAACGGGCCACTGGATGGAAGTGGCGCAAGACAGAGTTAGATGGCGCAATCTGAAGAAGGCCTACACCAATATGGTAGAGAACGGCTAAGAAGAAGAAGAAGATTTCGAGGCACTAAGCTCAAATTCCGAATTAGTCCAGTGATGTAAAATGTCCAGTAAATTTATACCCCTCCACTCACTTAACCTTAATCGAAACAAATTTTTTAAAGTAGAAACAAATGCAGAAATAAATAGAAAGTAAGTAAACCATAAAATCGTAGTAGCATAAGAAATTAAAAATTGTTTAAAAAATGAATTAAAATGTTGCCAATACATTCTCAAAGAAATTCCTTGAAGTAGAGTGAAAGTCTGGGTTTCCAGTGAAAAAGGGTTTACTCTCCTGGAGATCAAGAGAAACAGGGTTTAAATCTGTTTCCGTCCGTACAGGGTGGTCCAAATAGTGACGTCCAAATTTGTTTTATAGAATCCTCACACCAACGTGTATCCGAAAATACCCCTTGTATGTTACGCGATTTTTGCTAGTTTCGGAGATATTGATCATTTTAATCGGAATTTTTGTAATTTTCCCTTATGTCCATGTCCATGGCTCGAAAAATCATTAATTTCATTTATTACATAAGTTTTTCACAGGTATCTTACATAATTAGAATCTTTACGAATAAGCGAAGTTTTTAAACCTATTTGCCCGTTTTTTTAGTAATCATCTAAAGTGAAAACCAAACACTGGGACACCTACTTAGTATGGAGAAACAAACATTAGGTATGTGATTACTAAAAAAAAAAACCAAAAAAAAATGGGCAAATAGGTTTAAAAACTTCGCTGATTTGTAATATGATTCTATAATTATGTAGATACCACTGAAAAACTTATGAAATAAAACATGAAATTAATGATTTTTCGAGACATGGGCATAAGGGAAAATTACAAAAATTCTGATTAAAATTATCAATATCACCGAAACTAGCAAAAATCGCATAACATACATGGGGTATTTTCGGATACACGTTGGTGTGAGGATTCTATCCAGTAAGAGTAAAGTTGACATAGGTACCCTTTTTTAATAGGACCGCGGACCCCAGAATTGATTGTGTAGTAAGTAAAATATCTTGGATTATTCCCTACACAGTCTTCTGTTCTCGAAAATCGCTAACGTTAGAGTTATGCATTTTATTTAGGCGCCCAAGAATTGCTATTTACTGCTCTGAGTAATAATGTTCCATTACCGTCCTGTTTGGTAGTGAAGAATTACAAGTCATTTATTGAGTCTGTGACAGCTTGACGTAGGTAGGTACGCAGCGAAAAGGTCAAGTGACCGAACTTGACGATTCTTGCTGTATTAATTCAATGTCAACGTTGACAAGTGTCGCAAGAGAATAACTTGGACTTGAATTCAAGTCCTCAGACAACTCTATAAATAATATATTTCGGTGTAGAAAGCCAACTTTTTAACGCCACCTGCAAAAAGACAAATATAGATTTAGGCTAAAGCTCGGGTAGGTGATTCCCTTAACTCGGTTTACAAATCGACTGACGTTATAGTAACCGGCGAGTTTAAGTTGTCCTGTCAGAGCGTACGAACCAAAACCATCTCCAAACTCTTCGACAACTGGCAAGAAATAGGACGTCCTGTTTTGTTTTCATTAAAACTAGAACTAGAACTTTTTGTGCACGTGACCTTCAATTTAGATTTATGATTTAACAGGGCCTTTAAGGGCCGAGTTCACCAACCAATTTAACAGACGGTTAAGTCTTAATCAGCTGTTAGTCAATACATTTGACAACAGTTAAATTGCTAACCGTTCGTTTAATTGTTCGTGAACTCGGCCCTAAGTTTACTAAACAACGTTTTACATAAGTAGGTACATTCCTGAAAAAGTTCGCATGGCCACCCTACTTCCTTGACGCAATGCAGTTTTCCCGCCGCGCTCGATAGCAGCGTAGTTACCCTACGGTCGCACGAATGCAGTTCTTTACCCGCTATAGCGTAGTCACCCAGTCACCCTTTAACACATTTCGTGCCGGTGACACGTTTGCGTTTCGAAATTAACATACAAATGCCGGTTGGTGGCACCGAATCTGGCAAAGCACAAACATTTGTTTTGCTGTCGAGAGTTGCGCTACTGCCACGCGTCAGTGTGAAAATTACTATAGGATACGACTCGTTCTAATTTTGTCCGCCTGCACTGTTAAGTTGGTATTGATGCTGTAATAGGTTGCATGCACCTGGATGATGTCGGTAGAGAAAGCTCGACTTTCCACAAGCGGCTTGGGACAAACGGTTCTTGTTATCTGCACGGTTCGAACGATCTGTTCAATGGTTTATTTTGTGTAGGGTAGGTAATTATTGTTAGCACACTAACAACTTCATAAATCTGTAGACTTCACGTAGGTAGTTAGAACAACTTTACTGATTATTTCAAGTCGTAGTATAGTCGACCAACTTTACCACTTTTTGACTGTATTTGTATGACGTTAAGATTCAAAAGTAGACTTCTTGTTCGATTAAATACATAGTTATTGAAATCTGACGTGTGGTCGTTAAAGTTTGCACAATTCAACTTGACCAGCCATTTCAAACAGGTTTACCTAGTATTTTACAATAATTTCTTGACACACCTTGTATTTATATAAAATATTTTAGACTGATTAGGGAATAGGAACATGAAAATTATATTAAAGCATTAAAAAATTGCCGGTTCTTGTTATGAGGTATATTATATCGACCCGGCGGCAAAGCAAGGCCTGCTCATACCTTCACAATCTGTGGCGAGGTCTCATAATAAACTGAGATAGCAATTATATGTCTGTATGTTTGTTTGATAAATAACTCAAATAAATAAAAGTCATATCATAAATTAAAGTATTAGGTAATTTATAAGGTTATGATGGGGTACCATGGTCTAAAATTTCATGTGCATATACATTTTTGGTCAAAAATGTTTGGTAAAAGATAAAAAAAAAAGATAAAAGATGTTTATTCAGTAAGTAGGCCGCACGGGCACTTTTACACGTCAATAATCAGTATAAATTTAATGGCTTTTTTTTTAGCATAAAGATTTTTTGGCATACATAATTTTTGTTCTAAAGCACTTTTGGTCTAAAATTTTAATGACTAAAGGCTAAATCCATAATATTGTTAGTTAGAATTGTTATTTAAAATTAAAATCGTACTTATGATTTCTGTAACCCCCAACCATTCGGTTTATAGGTTAGGTTAGGATAGAACTGTGTCAAGGCGCGAAGCGCCACAACTAGGCGGAATAGGAGCTCCGCAAAGCAGAGCTCCGTCGACTTTTCCTCAGAGTCAGGAGTCAGCGTTCAATTCAAATTAGTGGTAACAATATTCGGAATAACAACGTAATACCAATAATACATTTGACAAAATAACGTTATAACACAAATATTATGCAAAATAATTTCGTTTGTTGTAGAACGAAGTGTTGGTATGCAAAAAATATGTTGCGAAAAAATTAGACCAAACAATTTTCGACAACCCGACATACACCCGTTATGATGTTCTAAACTTTTATAAATTAAACTATGTACTTTTTTGTAAATATTAAACTATAAATTATAATTATTTCGCCCTTTTTGTTTAGATAGGCAATAAAATAGGGAAATTATAATCCATAACGTTAGCAATACGTGTAACGAAACGTTAAGTTTAGGGTTGCTAGCTAGCTTTTTTAACTTTAACATTGTAGAAATATTACATCGCAGTGTAAGTGAAAGTATGAAACTTACCATTATGTAAATAAAAAAACATTTTGGGTATTTACCCCTAATACACCTTGAATAAACGATTGCATTTGAAATATGTCTGTCAACACAAGCACAATATATGCTACATATAAAGTATTATTATTACATTTTAAAATAGTGATTGAAAGTAATGAAAGTTTGACAGTAGTATTTAAAATAATGAGATAGCAACATCGATTTTCAGTCATTCAGGCCGAAATGGGGGTGCTGTCAATTCGCTTGAAACCCAATTTTCTGGGTTTATTAAGATCTTTAAACAGTATAAACTGGGTTATTGTATTACTTAGTTTAATTAATTTATCTGAATGTATTTACGAGGACCAAATAGGCAAATTCGACTGGTAAGTATCGTTATAGGTTATGATATTTGTATGTCATCCTAGAACACCAAGTAAGTGAATTATTAATATTTAAATTGTTTCCAGGCGTCAGACGTACGTGGGGAGAATTAAATTTTCTCATTTCGATACAGTTTCGACAGCGAAGAAGATAATTGTCGCTACGGAGGAGAATGTATTGGCTGCTTTGAATTTGAAGACTGGTTTGTACATCAATTTATATTTATTGCCCGTATCCGCTATATATTCAATAAAATATCGTTTTTTGTTAGTTCCGCGTTAACTAGAGGTAAAAGTTGAGTGAGTTGCACAATTTGTAATGTAAGTTTTGATGTTAATTAATCATATTTTATCAAATATGTCTAACCCCAGGTTAACCTATTGAAATATTTTGTTGTCTGGTATAGTTTGGATTTCCACTAGAAACACACGTATTAAAATGGAGTATTGCAAATGAAGTTAGATATATTCAGAGTCTACTACATCATAATGTTATGTTTTCCTCTATATTCTCATGGTATGATCAAATATACAAAATGTTTCCTGCTATATGGGATAGGGCCAGAGGTGTCTCATTACAGTTTTACATCAACACTGTCTAATTTTTTATTTGGAAAATTGCCTTAATTGAAATAATTAATAATTGGTCATCGGTGTCAATGGTGTCCTTACTGCAGGTTACCGACTAAAACTTCTGACATTCCAGGGGTTTTCGATTTATGTTATGAAATAAAGATAAGAAACAAATTTATAAATATCTTACGAAACCAAGTTGTTCATACAATTTTGAGTTCTATACCTTAGCAACAGGGTACAAAACCTGCTATTCATATTCCTGCCTTAAGCCCCATCTTGTATTCAAAGAATATTGAATTGTCATATTAACTGTTTTTGTGTCCAGGTCAAGTAGTATGGCGCCACGTGTTCGAGTCTGCCTCCACAGGCAACATTCAGCTGCTCCATGTCAGCGACAAAGTGGTGACGGTTATGGGAGAAAACCCCTACATCGTACGAGGATGGGATTCCGACTCTGGTAAGATGCTTTTGATATAATGCATATTTTTAAAAACTAACTTTTTTTTTTTAGTGCTGAACTATAACTGGCTATTAAAAAGCCACTGGAGGGCAAACCAGATAGCTACCCAACTAAACCCATTAAATGCCAGGCACTCTGACTTTCATACAAAATGGACCCGCCTAGTGGGTTGTTTGAGCTGAATGTGACATCTGAGTTTTAGAAGGCTTTACAGGCGCCTTATCACTGAAAATGTTAAGACAGCAAATATTTACATTTTATTTCTGTTTATATATCAAATTGGGTTATCTGTGTGTGAATTTACAACATTTTAATAACTAACAAATTATTCAACACACAACTGCAAGATTCTGGCAGTAGTTGGTTGGTTGCCAAAGATACAGGCTGTGTTGGGCCCTGTTTATGTCAGGACCATATTATAAATACTAGAGGACGCCCGCGACTTCGTACGCGTAGAATTAGTTTCCCGCTACTCCCCCCCATTTCTTCCCGTTGGGGGTCGATTTTCGGAAAATCCTTTCTTAGTGCTCACTTACATCATGAAAGGAACCCATGTACCAAATTTCAAGTTTCTAGGTACAGTAGTTTCGGCTGGGCGTTGATATGTCAGTCAGTCAGTTTTGCCTTTACAATATAGATATAGATTACAAAATGTTAACTAAAATAACTTATCATATAATAAATATCCCTAATCTAACCTAACCTAACGTAACGTAACCTAACCTAACCCAACTCACTCACACACACACACTCACACATAGACTCATAGTCACTCTTTTGCACACCTTCCTCTGCGAGCACAAAGGGCCCCACACAGACTCTGTTTACCTTACAATGGCGACTTCAAATGTTTCCAGCATGAGCAAATCTTGAAGTCACTGTTGTAAGCTAAACAAAGTCCGTAAGGGGCCTGTTCAGCTTGCAGTGGAAGGCGGGCATTTACATGCAGCAATAAACCTTTCTCCTCAATATACCTAAATAAACCTACTTACTCTACTCTACTCTTTCAGGAATCCTTCTCTGGGAATGGTCGCTCCTCCTGCAGAACGACGAACATGCTCGCTTCTCCGAGTGGTGGGTCCAGAACAACATGCTAGTGCACATGCTGCCGGTGTTTGGGGCTCACATAGAGGTGTCCATGTATAACCTGCTCACTGGTCAAAATAGAGGGTCCACTTCCAAACTGCCTGCACTTTGGACTAGTAAAGAGTAAGAATAAATTGTACTCTGTTTGTGGGGCGTCTTGATTAGCATTAAAAAACCTGGGTTCAACTAAATTCGTATAGTGACTAAGTAGTCTAAAATAGATTAAAAAGACTTACCAGTAGAAAATTCAGCATTATATTTCATTTTAAAGTTATCTATGTGTCAGGTATCAGGCTATTATTCCATACAACTTTTAATTTGTTACCATCATCATTATCATCACATTAATATTAATAAAGCTGACATTTAGGGCCTATTTCACAATCGTCAAGTAAAACATATCTGATACATAAATTTAGCCCTTTCCTTTTCTTACACTTGAACATAGACAAGGAGAGAGCTAACTTTAACTAGCACATAAATTTACTTTTTGATTGTGAAACAGGCCCTTAGAATAACATCTTGTTTTTAATAAGAACACTTATTTATTTTCATCAATATGTAACCTTTTAACTCTAGTCACTCAAATTCTCTCAACAGCTGCATCCTTTCCGCGCCTTATTACTCCTGCATATCAGGCAACATGGGCAGCAAACTGATTATCTCCCTCGACGTCACCTCCAATGCCATCCAAATCATCAGCAAGCCACTATCGAAATATGTTAACATCGACTCCTCGCCTGACGTAAAGGCCAGACCGCTCGATGGCAACAGTGTAAAGCCCGGCTTCGTGCTAGATGACTCGAAGATAGTTCTCATTAAGGATAATGATTTCGAAGTTTTGGATGTGGCGGTCGCGCACCCTACGGCCAGCGTGGGGGTTATCGAAGGAGCCACCGGACCGTTCGTGTTGCAAGTGTGGAGTGATAAAGCTAAAGTAAGTTCTCATTAGTATAATGTCTAATCCGACTCTTAAAAGCTAAGTCCAATTTCAATTCGAAAGCAACTAGAGGTTCCGCTCCCGGACCCCGCTCCGGATACTGTAAAGTTAATAATGTAGCAAAGTGCCATTCGTAGGACGCTCCTGTATAGTGAGTCGGTCCCCAGGGCATATCGACGGTCGCGCACGGGCTGGCGGGCGCGGAGCTGGCGGAGCTGCGCGGCGCGGAGGGGCGCGCGGGGGGCGCGGCGCCCGCGCTGGCGGCGGCGCTGTGCGCGCGCGGCGCCCGCGACCAGCTCGCCTGCCGCCTGCTCGTGGCCGGCGCGGACGGCTCCGTCAAGCTGGTGCAGCAGGGCGGTACGGATACACCAACTATTATAATAACATGGCCAGAACAGTAATGAGAATCGATGTAGATGGTTATAAGGAGGTCCGCCGGAAAAGGTTTGGAACCATGAAATATTTAACAGCGGATAGAATAGAGCAGAGTGGAAAAAGAAAGCACGGGCGAACCCACCTAGTGTGGGACGAGGACAGGAGGATGATGAATTGATGACCGACTAACATGATTTTTGCACAAACTTAAGCGAAAAAATAAAAATACTAACCTAACCTAAACTAAAACAAAAAAAAAAACATGTATTGTATGTAATTTTATTTTATTAACGTATATTGTTGACTTAAAATAAATATTAAAAAAATGGAACATTCTTGATCTTCAAAAGTACATAATATGCAGAGTAGCAAATTGCTTTCCTGACATTATTCGCTATTTCTGATGATTTACAATTTACATTATAGTTTTCCTTATATATGTATTTAAAATACATGGCTCAATAGTATAAATCAATTATAAACAGAGGTTAAGAGAGCCTTTGCTCTTAGTCGCTCTCAAATAAGCGAACGATACGCATGTCCCTGCTAACCTTTTTTTTTACAACAAACACTATACTTACGTCTTTCTACTAGAACAAAATATAACCTCCAATGTGCCTCAAACACATATTTTGTACTGAGTTGAAACGGTCAGAAAATGGTACCTTTTAGTTAGAAAAAAGATAGTATAGCAGTATTTATTGTTCGTATAGTTTACAAATTTCGCAGTTTTTTTGTTTTTCGTAAGTCATCGCATTGGTCTAAGTAGCAGTAGTAGGTATATTTTATATCATGCGCGGCCTACTTACTGAATAAATGTCTTTTATCTTTTTTTTTATCATGTGTCCTCAGGCCGTGTGCTATGGACCCGTGAAGAGGCGCTAGCCAACGTGGTGGGCGTGCAGTTCGTCGACCTGCCCGTGTCGGACCTCGACGCCGCCATCGAGTCGGAGTTCGACCAGAAGGAAGGTATGTGGCGAACCACACTCATGCACTCACTGTAATATTTCCACAAATGGATGTTTACAAAGTCTGTTTATCAAGACCAAACTAATGTGTCCCAACACGGTGGGTCTACTTTAAGTATAGCGGAGATCCTGTCGCTACCTTCCGACTCCATAATACCATCTCCACCATTATTTTATTACTCTTTAGAGACTTGCGATTCCATGACTGTATTTCATTTTGGTCTAGTATTTTTACTTTAATGGGGCCTTATTAACGGTTAAACAAAAGCTTGTAAAAATGGGATTTAAACCTTTTTTTTAAACCGAATTTTCTATTGTCTATCTCATTGTTTCGGAAATATCGTTTCTTAGTACTTAAATAGAGACAAAATGGCATTCCGACACCGGAAAATTCGGTTCTTACCTTTTTCTCATTCGTGTTTCGGCATTTTATTTTCAAAATTTACTTATAAGTAATCTTTGTTTTCTAGCTACCAAGAAGTATAGTAAGTATTCCTAGTCGCGTGTAGAAATGTGTTAATCTTACATCGTCAGATAGAAGTCTGAAGAAATCTCCAACAGACGAGAGCAGTAGAGTTGATTAACAATTAATTAATTGGTTAAAGTGTTTTTTTTTTTCATTTAATATGTAAGACACTAACCATTTGAAAGTCCGGCGTGCCGGGCTTAACTTCTTTTGACCTATCGTTTATGAGTGAATTGCAAAAATATTGTACATAGTTAAGGGCTCATTTTAAAATGTTTTACAATCCTTAACTTTTCCTTTGTGTAACGAAAATGTATCATATAATCATATGGATAATTATTGTTACACAAAGGAAAAACAATGGAAGAAAGTTTACGTTATCTCAATTAACTTCTTAACTATGTATATTATTTTTGCAATTCACCCTTATATGTATGTACAATAGTCGAACAAGATCATGCGTGAACGTCCCGCCACAGTATAAATAGACAAGTAGGTTATCTTCAACCCTTAAGCAGTTTCTGTTACGTATTACCTCTACGGTACGATTGAGGCACGCACACATGCAAGCCGCGCAATGTGCCTTTGTTTGAAGATGTTCTACTGTTACTTATACTATGGTCCCGCGGTGTCAGACTCTGGGTAAGCTGAAGCAGCTACTAGTATGTGGAACCAGTTGTGCGCGGTTTCCTTACTCGACACACAACCCTCCCCCGCTACACATTGATGACTCTTCCCCGAGAGACGATCGCGCATGAAATTCTTTCTGTTTTCACTTGTAAATCTAATTAGTAGTCAATATAGCTCGCTTTAAGTCATAGGGCTGTATATGCTTCTTCAAGAATAAGCGTATACCTAGAGTAAAATGTACTTCATATACATCCTTACCTATGGCTTGAAACCCGCGGTATGAAACAAACATATTCCTACACAGTAGTTTGCGAGCATTTCCGAAATATGTGTTCCACAAGTTTTCTCAAGTAACATTTTTAATTATTTCCACAACACCCTTTTCATTTTAACTAATGCAGCAATATCACTAGAGCCGGTTTTATGGTCGCTTTATCACGGTGGATAAAGCTTCTGTCACTCTCGCACTTGCAAACTGGTCAGAAAGTGACAGATGTTTTATCTACATCGTTTAATATGACCATAATAGTTTCGCTGATTAACATTACTACATCTCCATTTGTGTGGTTTGTATTACCACATAAAAACAAGTCTTGTTCTCTTTACTTTTGGCACGACGTAACCCTTAACTTTTCCAATACATTTTATAACTTGACGAAATATTTAGAAGTAATGTGGTGACGGATAAAACTAAAATATTCCCAAGTAACCACAACAGCACCAGTTATATATCTATGCATGTACAACTCTTCCATGACTGACTAACTTACTGACTGACAGGTATCGTACCGCTAAACCTAGGCTCTTGAAATGTCGAAGGAATGTTTTCTAGGATTTTTCATAAATCGACCCTTAACGGGACAAAGTAGGGTAGCAGTGGAAAAGTAGTTCTACGCGTATGAAGTCGCAAGCATAGAACTACTTAGATAAGAAGTCAATCCTGACACATTACACGACTTTAAAGTTTCTGATCGGAAACTTCATGGTTGTGCAATTTGACAGGATTCACTTCTTATCTGCCTCGGTGAAACTCGAGTGAACCTCTGCTCCTCTGTTCGAGTTGTGCGAGGTAGCGGCGTGGTGCGCGAGTAAAATAACCAACAATAGGAATACTTGATTTTTCCTAGCCTCGCTTGGTGGATTTTTTCCTCGTACACCGCTCCGCTACCTCGCACAGCTCTGGTTGTTACTCACCCTGATACTGTAGTAGGGTTATAATAAAATCATTTTGCCAATCTCACTCCAACCACTACAACATGTTGACTGTTTATTTGGCAATCTATTACCTCTACCCCCCGCCAGGCTCGATCTGGGGCGCGTTCACGCGGCGGCTGCACACGCAGTACCAGCAGCTGCGGACGCTGCTGGGCGGGCTGCAGGGCGAGCGCGCCGAGGACCCGGCCGGCCGGCTCGTGCGGGACTACTTCAACCTGCACAAGATCATCGTGCTGCTCACTCGCGCCGGGAAGGTGAGCTAACGAGGCGAACTGAGCTGTCCAATATAGGCTGTTAGGGCCGTATCTCAAACTCATCTTGGCTGAGATGCCCAGATTCGTTAGATAATTTTTACAAAAGCATTTTTTCATAGTAGCGAATTTTCACATCGCGATCTTTCATGATCGCAAATTTAATTATTCGTCTTTCTTCATGTTATTTAATGTTCGCACTTATTTTGATCGCTCAAATTACCAGTATATTATTTTATTAGTCGCATTTTTTCCTATTCCAAAGCTAATAATTTGACAGAGTCCACCGAGCTCTGCTTTGCGGAGCTCTGCTTTTCTGTGTTGTTTTGGCGCTCCGGGCCCGATATAAAAACAAGCGTATTACGATGTAATTACTACTGTGAAAATTTGCAATGGGAAACATTGGGAACGGACAAAATGCTTTATGAAAATCACTACATGAAGAAACGCGATCAAGAAAATTTGCGATTGTGAAAGAACACGATGTGATGAAATTCGCTAATATGAAATAATCTTTTGTGAAAATAATCTAATTAACCAGAATTACAGTCGAGATCAGTTTATCAATCGTCCACGGTTTACAATCTTTGTCTTGTGATATACATTTGTTTGTTTTTGTGATCCCATCCGCAGATATTCGGCATGGACAACCTGTCGGGCGCGATCCTGTGGCAGCGCTACGAGCCCAACCTGGACGCTTCCAACGCCGTCATGTTCCTGCGGCGCCCCGCGAGGCACCCGCCGCACGACGCCTACCTCACTATAGTAGCGCAGCAGGCGGTGAGTTGAACCAGTTTTCATACGATTTTGAAAAGGTAGTGGGCTTTATTTTTTGACTCAGAGTAAAGTTATTTGTGTCAAAAGTGGGAATCAGTAGTTTTAGCTTAAGTTTTAGTATTTCTAAGCAGCATTGTTTGAATTGTTATGCTCCGGTGTGGAGTTAAGTCAACCGGCGGGATTTCTAACATAGAGGCATTCGAATTTAGTCCTTAGGGTTGGCAACGCATTTGTAGTATTGAGAAAGCAAATGTTCATAGGTTTCAGAAGCCTCAGAGCCGTGTGCTCATTTGCCACTCTAGTCACCATCTATTTGTAGTATTAATATTCATTATCACCATTTCCTTTTCGGAAAGTAATCATTTAGTAACTAACATGTGACCACAAGACTAATGGCTACTCTACACGATGGGCCTGCGTAAGGAACGGAGTAATGCAGGAATATGTTGCTCTTTTAGGTGAAAATGCGTTTCTTACGCTGTCCCTTGATGGGCCATCGTGTAGAGGGGCGAGAATTGCAAATGAGTATGGGCCTCAGCAACTCAGTCAGCACTTCATCAGGCTCAACAAAGAGCCTAGAGTGCTCTATTTAGCAGAGCCACATTAGCGGGAAACGAGTAGAGCTAGTGATCAACTATTAACATATTTCTCTTTTACTGACACATGATCTAGATTTTTTGTTCGTTTCTTGAGCGAGAAAATAGTCGATAGCTATTCTTACTCGCTGGCAGTGGGACAACACCTTATGGTTGTCAAGTGCCTCAGCTATGAAACCGCCATGAAAATGGTTCTCAGAGCCAGGTTTGCCTTTTCCACCCCATATCCTCCTCCTCAGGACTCTGGCAACGGGCTCATCATCAGCCTGAACCCGATCCGCGGCTCGCCGGTGGGCGAGCGCGTGCTGCCGCTGGACGCGCGCGTGCTGCAGGCCGCCGTGCTGCACGCGCCCGACCACGAGAAGCTGCACGCGCTGCTGGTGCTCGACGCGGACGAGAACGTTCAGGTCAATAAATGATCACTGCAGAACATACTACCTGAAATAGAAAAACCCAAATGTAAATGTGTAATGGAATGTTTCAGAAATGTATGGGCCTCAGCCTAGGAACCGATAGCAATAATCCGTGCCAATAATAAAAAATAATATAATCGGAAGGGTATTGCTATATTCCACAACTATTTTTATGGCCATCGTGAAAAAAAAAACAAGTCTTGAAGTTATTTATTTATTTATAAATAAATAATATTTCAACTCTCTCTGTATTTCTGTTGCGATAACTTTTCAACACATGATTTTTGACGAAAACCTTAAAGTATCCTCACATAGGCTGGCCATCCTTTTTTCATTCGAATCCGTTCAGCTGTTTATGCGTTAATGAAAGACTCACAAACTTCATGTTATTGAACTAATATTACAAGACTTTAAGGATATTTACTTGATTATTTGCAGATTTTCCCGGTGTCGGCGGCGCCGCTAGTGGAGAACATGTTCATGTATGTTGCGGACAAAAATACAGCTAATGTGCAGGGATACGCGCTCAAGTTCGACGGCACGGTGAGTTCAAGGATCAGGCTGGTATTTTTGACTATCATTTGTTTATTGCTGTGTTGATAGAAGATATCTGCGTGACAAAACGTGGTGTAGAAACTGATGGGGAATCTTCATCTGTTGCTTTCCTGGTTTTTGCTAATTAAATTACCTTAGGCTCTTGTTCCAATGCCGACGATTAGCGAGGAGCGAGTAGAGCCAGCGATCAAGCATTAATATATGCGTCTCTTTTATTGACACGGGAATTAAATATCTTTGTTGGAGAGAGTTCTCGCCGGCAGTGTAAACAGCCAGCGACACGGGATCTATATCTTTTGGGTTAATAACGCGTCTGTCAGATTTCTCTTTCGTCAGATCATTTATTTTTTCCTTATAGGTCAGCTCGTGATTCCTCGTCCGTTAGATTCCGCTTTGGTCATATATATTTTTTTTACCAAAATTAGTGTAATAAAAATATGAGGTAGTTGTAGGCTATTTTTAGTTCTTTTCAGCAGGCCCGGAGGGCCAAAACAACCCAGAAATAGGCGCGGAGCTCCGTCGACTCTGTTAAATTTGACTGACGAATTATGACGAAAGAGTTAAAGAGGTTATCCAAATTCGTCATTCCTGACGAAACTAAACTGAAATTATAAAAAAATCTGTTTCTGACGAAAGAGGAATCTGATGGACGTGTTCTAAATCATCTTTTATTCGTTTCTTGTGGGAGGCAATAGTCGCTAGTTAATCGCTACCTTGCTGGCGGTGGGGCAACTGGCTTAAACTTAATACGCTTCAGTCTTTGGAAGGGTAAGCCTGGTTTTTTCAATACTAATAATGTCGAAAAGCAACCGAATACGGCAAGATTTGTATGGAAAAAACGTGCAGGACAGTGCAGTGTGAACGGAGGTTAACTCTGCTAACGGCTGACCCCCTCGAATGAACCTGTTCGGTGTCCCCAGGCCGTGGTCGCGGAGAAGACGTGGTCGCTGAAGCTGGGCGGCGGCGCGACCGGGCACCGCATCGTGGCGGCGCGCGGCAAGCGCGACGAGCAGACGCACTCGCCCGGGAAGGTGCTGGGCGACCGCAGCGTGCTCTACAAGTACTGCAACCCCAACCTCGTGCTGTTCGTCACGCAGGGGCCCGACGCGCTGCACAAGGGTGAGCGGAGTAGGTTGTACAGTACCACAGGGAGAATGTTAAACATTTTAGTGCATTGTCATGCATGTTAAAGTGAAGAATAAATCTGAAAGTATGACTGTTCTAAGATCTTAGTACCTATGAAGGAATAAATAGCTTTCACAAAGTGTTCGCGCTCGAAAAGTTGTATTTTTTGAAGGGGATGAATTTTTTTATAATCTGTTGGAATAGTAATAAAAAAACCGGTGAAGTGCGAGCCGAACTCTCGCACCGAGAGTTCCGTACCGTATCGTATTATTATATTCTATTTTGAATCCGATTTCGAGTTGAACCAGCGCGAGCACTCACACTTGACCATTTTTTAATATTTGAGTTTCTTCAGGGTTTGTAATTTAACCAAATTTAACGCTTGTAATATATATATTTTACCGTTTTTACGATGCAACAAAAATTAAAATACCTACACTGAATATAAAACATTTCTTGACCTCCTCTATTATTTCACTTTTTTTTGTTAGTAAATCCACCGTAAACACATATCTTGAAAAAAAAAGCAACGCGCTATTTATTACGATTGAAAAAATACAGTTCTCGTAGGCATAATAATAGGGGGTCAATGAAACACCTCGTGATGAAATATTTGGAGTGTACACGTTCGCCCCCAGACGTGGTGACGGCGACGCTGGTGGACGGCGCGAGCGGCGCGCCGGTGGCGGCGCAGGCGCACCGGCGCGCGCGCGCCGCGCCGCTCGCCGTGCACTCCGACAACTTCGTCGCCTACGTCGTCTACAACGACCGCGCGCGCCGGTACGAAGTCGGTCAGTATCATCCGAGAACACTCGACATGCCTCATTTATTTATTTATTTTACGTTTGCACTCGTGCTACGAAGTGTTACCGTTATTCTGATACCGTTAACGATATCGATATTAGCGGTTTATAGTACGCGAGTAAACAAAATAACATGGGTCAGTTCGTCAGCTAACAGAAGCAGCACGCCGATCGCTCGACTTCATAAAACCTTTTTTTATTGGCAATTTAACAGAGTTTAATTTTTTTCCTCTTTTTATCAGTACGAAATGGAGACACTTCAAATTAATGGGGTTAATTATTGCCCTTCAAAATAACAATGAAGTACGAGTAACCCTATTGACGGATTTTTAACCTAAGTAACGTAATTTGAGGGCAGTATTTAGATATTTTTTTGGCATAGAGATGGCAAACTAGCACACAGGCACTTAACGGTACGCGGGATCCGAGACCCGTACACATTTTCAAGACTACAGTCTTATGGTCGCTGCGGCGTTGCCGACCTCGAGGACTAAAATGGAACGCTTCTATGTTAGTAATTTGACCGGTTATCGGCCTACACTGAAACAACGATGTGAATACTGCTCGGTGGTACGTTAAAGGATGAGTTAACGTTTGCGTTCCAGCGACGATGGAGCTGTACGAGGGTACCCGTCGCTGGCTGCCGGCGGGCGCGGCGTTCAGCTCGTGGCGCTCGGCGCGCGCGCCGGCCGTGGAGCGCCAGGCCTTCGTGCTGCCCGCCGCGCCGCGCGCCGCCGCCACCACGCACACCGAGCTCTCGCTCACCGACAAACACGTGCTGCGTGAGTACAGTACAGTACAGTACAGGCGCGCGCCGGCCGTGGAGCGCCAGGCCTTCGTGCTGCCCGCCGCGCCGCGCGCCGCCGCCACCACGCACACCGAGCTCTCGCTCACCGACAAACACGTGCTGCGTGAGTACAGTACAGTACAGTACAGGCGCGCGCCGGCCGTGGAGCGCCAGGCCTTCGTGCTGCCCGCCGCGCCGCGCGCCGCCGCCACCACGCACACCGAGCTCTCGCTCACCGACAAACACGTGCTGCGTGAGTACAGTACAGTACAGTACAGGCGCGCGCCGGCCGTGGAGCGCCAGGCCTTCGTGCTGCCCGCCGCGCCGCGCGCCGCCGCCACCACGCACACCGAGCTCTCGCTCACCGACAAACACGTGCTGCGTGAGTACAGTACAGTACAGTACAGGCGCGCGCCGGCCGTGGAGCGCCAGGCCTTCGTGCTGCCCGCCGCGCCGCGCGCCGCCGCCACCACGCACACCGAGCTCTCGCTCACCGACAAACACGTGCTGCGTGAGTACAGTACAGTACAGTACAGGCGCGCGCCGGCCGTGGAGCGCCAGGCCTTCGTGCTGCCCGCCGCGCCGCGCGCCGCCGCCACCACGCACACCGAGCTCTCGCTCACCGACAAACACGTGCTGCGTGAGTACAGTACAGTACAGTACAGGCGCGCGCCGGCCGTGGAGCGCCAGGCCTTCGTGCTGCCCGCCGCGCCGCGCGCCGCCGCCACCACGCACACCGAGCTCTCGCTCACCGACAAACACGTGCTGCGTGAGTACAGTACAGTACAGTACAGGCGCGCGCCGGCCGTGGAGCGCCAGGCCTTCGTGCTGCCCGCCGCGCCGCGCGCCGCCGCCACCACGCACACCGAGCTCTCGCTCACCGACAAACACGTGCTGCGTGAGTACAGTACAGTACAGTACAGGCGCGCGCCGGCCGTGGAGCGCCAGGCCTTCGTGCTGCCCGCCGCGCCGCGCGCCGCCGCCACCACGCACACCGAGCTCTCGCTCACCGACAAACACGTGCTGCGTGAGTACAGTACAGTACAGTACAGGCGCGCGCCGGCCGTGGAGCGCCAGGCCTTCGTGCTGCCCGCCGCGCCGCGCGCCGCCGCCACCACGCACACCGAGCTCTCGCTCACCGACAAACACGTGCTGCGTGAGTACAGTACAGTACAGGCGCGCGCCGGCCGTGGAGCGCCAGGCCTTCGTGCTGCCCGCCGCGCCGCGCGCCGCCGCCACCACGCACACCGAGCTCTCGCTCACCGACAAACACGTGCTGCGTGAGTACAGTACACTATAGGCGCGCGCCAGCCGGGGACCTTGATTTTGGTTGAAAATATCGTATTTATCTTACTTTCACAATGAGTTTTAGTACCTATCGATAAGCTAATTGACAAAGAAAATCAAATATGAACTCATCCGACAAAATATTGGTCTGTCTGATTCCACGCGACATCTGTACCTAGTTTACTAATTAGCGATCTCCACTCAAAGATAATCACACAACTATTTAACTCCTTAGTGGCGTTATCAACGGGCGCGATAGTGGAGCTGCCCTGGGCGTACCTGGAGCCGCGGCGCACGCCCGCGCCCACCCCGGAGCAGCGCGAGGAGGGCGTCATCCCCTACGCGCCGGAGCTGCCGCTGCCCTCGGAGGCCGTCGTCAACTACAACCAGACCCTGCACAGGATCAGCGCGATCTACACCGAGGCGTCCGGCTTGGAGAGTACCAGCCTCGTGCTGGCTACCGGACTTGGTTAGTTGACTCAGGATCGGTACCACAGTATATAAATAGCTAAAGAAGGAAAGAAACTAGGCCGACTTGTTGAGATAAATCTCTAATTGAGCTTGTAATCTTTGATTTTTGTAACATTTTTTTAGTGTATCTCAGCTAGTATTTTTTAAAATTGATGTCTGGGGATATTTGTGGTCCCCGAGAACGATTTCCCTAAAAGTATGAGAAAAAATTGCCTCATCTCATCTTGAGATTTTTCATTGTTAGACCGATTGCTTCCAAAATCCGTGTTTTTTACTGCCTCAGCTATTTATATAGGTACTGTGTGCGAATTACGGTTACTACTTTCAAAATCGCCAGTAATGACGGCCGAGTTAAAAACGATACCGTGACATACCCAAAGCAATATGGTATTCCCGAGTAAAAAAACGCCCGAGAGTTGCTTCTAAGAACATTAATTTACCAACATTTTCATTTCACAGACATGTTCTACACGCGAGTAGCTCCATCGAAAACCTTCGATCTCCTGAAGGATGACTTCGACTACTACCTCATCACGCTGGTGCTGGCCGGGCTGGTCGCCGCCTCCTACAGCTCCAAGTACTTCGCCGCCAGGAAGTCCCTCAAGAACGCCTGGAAGTGAGCCACTGTTCAACGCGGACGAGGACTCTATAGCTGGGCGGTTGGTGGACGCCGACGTATATGACGACCCGGCTATTTATGGCGAACAATATAAATTCGTGAGCCACTGTAAAACTAAGCCCTACAAACGAAATCGAAGTGTGAAGTTACGTTATTCCCGTTTCTTTCTTCCGATTTAGTCTTAATTGAGTGAAAGGGAAGGGGTATTCGAATAAGGATCTAATGCTTCGTTGTAACCATCCTGTCGCGATGACAGAGCTTCTATTCTAGTGGGTAAAACTATTGCCTGTGACATGTATTGATTTAACTCTGCCGCCATGTACTATCAAGTAAATAAGAGCTATCGTAGCGTTGACAATACGATAGCATGTCAAAATCAATTTGGTTTTACCGAGTAGAATAGAGGCCTTGATCATATTAATGGAACTTGAGTGATTTTAAGAATTAATTTGCTTAGTAATAATTAAACGGTTTATTGTAGCGTTTTATACATCACCTCATTGCGACAAGGTTCTACGACGGTACGCGAATACATTTTGCTAGCTGTTCTTCCGCGGTATTTACTTGATGAGCCATGGGACCTTGTTACGACAGCGTCGAGTCGCTAAAAAGAATACTACGCCGAAATTAAACATCAGATTTCTGCGAGAGGGCCTCTATTCCTCTGTGGTTTAGCCCATCTTGCTACTATAATTGTATTATATTTACTATATCGTAAACTTATTGTTGACTTTGTGATAGTTCTTGTTCACTTAACAGTAAGAGCTAATATAAAGTTAGCAATATAATTAAGATGTAGCAACATGGGCAAGAACGAATTGAAATAGAGCACGAACGAATTGGATTTATCGCTGTGAATAAAACATCTGTCTCTTTCTGACAAATATGTATGCGCGAGAGTGACGGATGCTCTAGCCATAGTGATAAACGCGATTATAAGCCCGCAGGGTTCTACAGTGGTTTAACAATTTAAGTCCGCGACTAACCATTAAGAAACATTAAACGTGTGATCAGAGGCCATTGCCAAGATGCACTACGCTAACAAGCGTTTCTATTCGATATGTTTTTAAACCAATCGCTTCACTGGTAGATCACGTGACTTTTCGTATCACGTCATCTTCCAGTGACGCGATTGGTTTAAAAACGAAACGAATAGAAACGCTAGTTAGCGTAGTGCATCTTGGCAAGGGCCTCAGCTGTCCGTTTTATTTCTAAGAACTCGCCTAAACGACTATTTTAAGGAATAATAAATCACTATTAATTGTCATTCACGGATTGTTACACAGTGTAGTTTCTATAGATTTCAAAGTGTTCCTAAAAACTTCGTCGCAATTTTCTAAAACTAGTATGGTATTTCGTATAACATGAAACTGCCAATTATACAGTCCGGAATCCTTTTATTATACATACAAATAGTATATTCGTGATAAATAGCAAATAACACTAGCGAAATCCCGTAAATAATTTATTTACTTATGTATCTAGAACGATTTTATGATCAAATTAGGGGTTATGGTCTCTTGACCTCGTAATGAAGTTTAGCTTACAGCGAGTACAAGTGGCAGAGCTGGAATAGCTATGTAGTTCTTGACTTCAATTACACCCGTATTCACAAACAATACTTAAGGGATCCTTCACTGAGTAAATGCACTGCGTTCAATACAGCTTTGTGATTGGTCCTTTTTGACCGACCTTTTGTTTATAAGACGATTTGAACCACCCTGTGCGTTCGTGAGCACTGTGAGGCCACATAGTGACGTTTGTGAATAGGGTGTTAGTGTAAGTTTAACTACGCCGCGACTTTATGGCATACCTCGGAAAACTAGATCAAACTTTGTGGTAGAAGGACCTAAGTGTAGTTTGACAAATTTTGACTGCTTTTTCCTTTACATTGTGAGTTAATCAACAAATAAACAACATTTGTTTAATTGGTGGCGAACAATACACGAGTTTAACTTAGTTACCCCGATAGTGTTTAATTTCTGGGAGTCGAATAACCTGTTACCAAATAAGGAACGACAATCTGCCACTTGGTAATAAAAAAGTGAAATCTTTATGACAGGATTGACTTTGTTTAGAAAAGGGTTTAAATGTACACAGGAAAGCCCCATAACCCATAAAATGTATATTAGCTAGTGCAATTTAAGTATATTTAGTATAAGGGTTTTTTATTACTATAGGTAGAGCCTGAAAAAAAAATCAGTGTAATATATTTAAGTCCACATTTGTTTTTATTATCTAACGAATAATTTGACTTCTATACCTTGCCTTTTACCTGGAATATCCTGGAAGAACGTCGCATGCTCATTGGTTTGTGAATTCTGTCACGTCACAACATCTGTGTAAACTACTTCTGTATCGTGGCGGTCTTTATCCACTGGTTTCCTTTCACTCGTTACTTATGCCTTAGTCGAAGGAAAGAGAGCATCATAACTTTGATTCCGATTTTTGTAGTACAGTTCTTGCAGCGAACGTCGTGGGCTGTCATGTTGAATATGCGACTGCCGCAAATGCTGCACAGTAAAAGACAAGGGACGGAAACGATTGTTTTGTTATTTTCAGGCTTTGACGTCCATTCCAATAACTATTTCCTTATAGAGTTGTTCCGATACGTACTGTTAATTGAAGTTCGGTACGTTTGTACATAACGATATGGTAACCCATCATTTTATCGAATTTCACTTCATCGATTATATCATTTTATCGAATTTCATTTCGTCCAACAGTAGTTTCTGCTGAAACCAAAATATTTTCAGGATATCTTAAACATTAATTACGTAGGTTAGGTTGGGTTACAATTGTCATTACCAAAAAAAAGCAACGCATGCGGTGAGAAATGCCTTTCGATGAAATGAAAATTCTGCGTAATGATACGTTCGTTGAAAAGTGTTTCGATAAAGTAATAGGTACCCTAAGGATATTTATTTCTTTTATCTGTGGAGAAACTAGTCCCGTAGATAATGAGTAAATAAAACAAACCCCCTGCTGCCGTTATAATAACTCATAACCGCTAAATAAATCTCCCCCTAAGTATATAGCAAGTAGTTTTTATTTGTATATTTCATAATCACTTATTTTATTTCCAATTTGTTTTTATCATCGAGATACAATTTCTTGATGTTTTTCCTCGGAATGTTGGACCTTGCATTTTTGGATGTTTCGTTGACGTTTTTTTCTCGTTGACAGTATAAGTAACTACTTATATTATAGTATTCAATTATATAAAATAAAATTACATAATTCTAAAAGGATAGTGAAGTGCCCAGGTATTGTATTATCAAAATGCACATAATATTGACATATGATTAACGTAATGATAGCGTAAGTTTATTATTGGGATCACTGGAACGTTCCAGCATGGTACGTTTTTTTTGTAAATGTCCGTACATCTTATCTTACAAACCAGTTCTAACAGCTGGAACAGGCCACGTTTATTTAAATTTGCTTACCCAATGAGTTGTTTTTATTTTAGACATAAGGTTAAGTATAACGGTCGATTTTGTTTAATTTATATAAACTGTTTATATGTTTAATATTGATAAACAAATATCATTTAACACATCTGGGAATACGTGAATTGCGTGTGCAACTATGCAGCAATTAAAACATAATAAAAATAATAGTAATGCTAAATGCTCGACTGTATCATCACGCTCAAGGTGATCCACCATCTAACGCCAGCCGAAAAACATAAAAAAACCTAACTTTCTGCTATAGTATGTTGTGCGGTTCGTCGGTTTTTATTCAATGGGAATCGTACTTGACTTAAAAGGTTAACTCATTCAACGCTATCCACGGATATATCGAATTTATTCGACGCAGTTAACAACTTAACCCTTTACCAGGCCGCGAAGAACAAGCTTGTCTTAATAAGTTCTTTATATAGATTTGCAACCGTATTGAACGTTTTGTACAAAATGTATTTACAAGTCTGATATGTTCCTGTTGACCAGAAAAATAAATGTGGAACCGGTATTCCCATTGTCTGTCTGAGTAATGAACTGGCATATTCAATTTAGTGTAATGATATTCTTGATAAGGCAAAGGGTGATATGATATACATATACAATATACTATGTGGGAAACATATATTCATTAACCTGGTAAAGGGTTAAAAGTACTAATAAGATATAAGATTGAAATTCGCGATGCTATTCAGCTGTCACTGGCGTGAGTGACTTTTGTTTTCGACATGGCGCCTTTAAAGTTAACGAACATCGTCGCATTTATTACCACTATCAATCAACACAAGATAATTTTTTCATCAATTCCTTGTAATAGATTTAGATTAGATTACGATTGTATGCAATGTCCGTGTAAAGTCAAGGATCTAATGTTTTATCTGTTTACTGCAAATGTTTCTGACGCAAGATAAAATTGCGTTTATATTTCAAAACTCAGTGGACGTTTTTATTTGGCGTCATTGCAACTAACCGCATGTAACATTTATACCTGTGGACGTTTTTAATAATAGAAGGTTACCAATTCAGTTAGTTTTATTTATGGTATGGTTACAATGGAATATGTGGTAGAATCAAGTTTAACAGAGTGTATACGACATTAGTTTAGGTGGTATTAAAGGTAAATATGGCGAACACTATGAATGAATACAAATGTCTATCATGAGGATTGGAAGCCGGGTATTATATCACCTAGGGTAATGTCGAATAGATCCTGCGCTGTCACAGTTATCTTCGCCTGCCCCGGGGTGGGAGGGGTTACCTGGGAGCGCTGTTTAAACAGTAAATAAGTGTAGGTACAATTTCTGTGACGAAGGTTTTTGTAAAATATATTTGGGTTACCTACAAAACGTTTTATTTTTCAATTGACATGTCAATTGGGTTTTTTTTTTTGCCAATGGTTATAGTGCGGATGAACACTGGTTCACCAATGATTGATGCCAGACGGTTGACAGCAGAGAATACACCTAAATAATATTTAGTCACCAGCATTAATATCTCAAGAAACTTCATCAAAAAGTATCCGAAACTTTCTAATGCCTCTAAATTGGAAAGTGTTGGGGTTAAACCCAATGTTGGCTTAGACACAATTGCTGGTCACTGTGTTTTGTCAAAAATGTTTTTAGGGTTCCGTACCCAAAGGGTAAAAACGGGACCCTATTACTAAGACTCCGCTGTCCGTCTGTCTGTCTGTCACCAGGCTGTATCTCATGAAACGTGATACCTAGACAGTTGAAATTTTCACAATGATGTATTTCTGTTGCCGCTATAACAACAAATACTAAAAACAGAATAAAATAAATATTTAAGGGGGCTCCCATATAACAAACGTGTTTTTTGCCGATTTTGGCTAATTTTGTACAGATGATAGTACGGAACCCTTCGTGCGCGAGTTCGACTCGCACTTGGCCGGTTTTTTTTGTTTTCGAACATCTGTTGTTTGCCGAATATTTTCTAGTATTGGGTGTGTTTAAGGATCTATCAACTTTTTGTTGTAGCTCGTTGCCATGGTGACGTCTCCTGGGTCACTCTTGAAAACTATGATTCCAAAGGATGTAACTCTACTAAAAACCATTTTTTTGGGAATTACAAACCCATTCTTTAATAGGCTTTCTCCTGAGTGTGATAGAAGTATATATTATATCTAAAAAAAAAACTAGGGAACTATCACTATTGTCTCCTTGCTTACGGGACAGAATAACAACAAAAAGTTGATCCACCATTTGTAGAAAATGCAATAACAGTAATAAAAAATAACCCTACAATTTAAGTAACCGATCATGCTGTCGCCGCTCTCAATTCCATACCTTTTGCAGATTTATACAGGTTCCCAAAATGAATCTTGTATACAGGGTGGAAAGTTGAGATGGGGCAGTAAGGGCAGCTACTAGATCCCTTGCTGCTACGCGAAAATGCTCTTAGGAGACCTTTACTAACTTTTTAAGTGATGAAAATCGACATTCACAGATTTTTGATAAAATGTACAGCCAGCGAGAAAATCGTCAGATTTGAGTAATACCCCAGTTACTAACCCAGTATCAAATTTTTGGTTCAAGTGACCTTTAGTTTTTCACATAGTACTGTTAAATTCTCTTTAAGCATAAAGGACTCGTAAGCGTAAAAAACAACATGCAAAATATACACTTTTTAATTACCCTACAAGTTTTTTTTGATTTGTGGGTTTTCTAGTACTCTAACCTTAGTTGGTCTCAAAGAGTTTTAATCCTTGATAGAAATGGGATCGATTGGCATTAAAAAAAAAAAAACATCTGACGATTTTCTCGTTGACTGTACATTTTATCAAAAATCTGTGAATGTCGATTTTCATTACTTAAAAAGTTAGTAAAGGTCTCCTAAGAGCATTTTCGCGTAGCAACAAGGGATCTAGTAGCTGCCCTTACTGCCACATCTCAACTTTCCACCTGTATAGTCCTGACAACTGATAGAGCTTTTGAATGGAAAGGATTGCAAACAAACTACATTTAGTTCAAAACATCTTTATTAAAATAAGATTGTATACCTAACATCTAGTACATCAAACTAATTCACTATCTACAAAGATCCTAAATAAAGGGAACATTTATAATGGCATTGGATTTACACAAAATGGTTTTACCATTCCTCATCAGTGTCATAATGACTACTTATATATACACTAGGCTTACCAACTCTTATTAACAACCAGTCAAATTTAATTTAATTTTGAATCACACCGGACTAATAATATAACAGTAGTAGGCGGAAGACCGAATGTACAATTTGGGAATACAACATTTAATACATATAATAAGTGTAATCTTTGCCCGCAGGGAAACGCATCGACGTAAGCCCAAAGTTAAAGCGGGGCCGTCACGGCCTGCACACATGCTCACACACACCTAAATTCGAATAACATTACTGATGATGACCACAGCTTTACATCATCTTTAGGACATTTCACGTCTTTTGTCGCATTTACCACAATATTTATTTAAATAGACAGAAATCGCCGCTAGTAAAGGATGATTTCCACCAAACGGCTCGCATCGCATCGGATCGGTACGGATTTTACAATCTTTAAACGATATTAAATCATGTACACAGTATTTAAAGTCTATATTACTGAGCCGCACGCAGTAGCTTGAAGGCGGGCGTCTTCCGCGACACGCGATCGGAGCCGTAAGTATGCTGCAACACGCGATCGGCTCCGTTCGCTTGCGATCTCTCCCGTTCGCTTGTCGTCGTGTGCGATCGGAACCTTTCGGCCGTGACGAAACTATTTGACTGAGTGCGGTTACATTCGCAAACAACCGTACGGTGCCGATCGTGTGCGTCGACATCCTGTCGACCGCGAACGGCTGTTACCGCCCGATCGTATGCGTCGACATGCTGCCGGACACGATCTGTGGTCGCCGCATCCGTTCGTATTCTTTCCGTTCCAATCCGTTGCGGGCCGTTTGGTGGAAATCATCCTTAAGAGATTGCGTATGGCACGTTTGCCTAAACCAAGAATTTAATTGGCAACTCGGCATTGTATCATTTCAATTCATTTCTTATATTTTATTATTAGCCCTAAAACCTTGACTCCTTAATACGGTATCTTTAATAAGTACTTTTGACATTTTCGTAAACGTATTTGATAAAAATTTATATACCTAAATCTGACATAGGATTGTCGTTGCCCAATTTTAAGCTGTTTATTTGCGAATGATTATTTGGAAAAATAGAGGAATCAGGAGAGCTAGTTGGCTGTCTATACACTCAGTAACTGTTTGTAGTAGTACATATCGCAAAGCTGCCAGACAAAGTCAATATAAAGGCTCGAGTGCGGAGGTGTAGCGTAAGCTAGCAAGCAATTTATTTCAGTAATTCAGTGCAAATACAATCGATCTGACGGAAACTTACGCCTTCATAATTGCTGACCATCGCCTAATGTGCGAGGTGGCGGAATCGTCACTCTAATTATCATGCCATGACCTTTTGTAACGCCTTCTACGGATATATCCGCACCACAGGTCCATCGCTATCGCGAATGACATATAAATTTGTCACGGTTGACAGCGCAAAATAAACATTCATGTCATTAATAAGTGGGTATTGCGGGTGGATTGTTTTGTTAGACATACCGTTTAAAAAGGATCGTGTGCGCTACTAGCATCTGTTAATTTGCATTAGGACTAATGCATAATTTTTAGTTGTTACATCGTGCTGGGGCCCGTTGCATAAAAGCTTCTAACTTGTAATAGGTACAAGTGGAAGTCTCTTTTTAATACATACTGTTGGAAAGAGAGTTCCGCTTATAATATAAGCTATTATTTTTTATGCAATACGCCCCTGGTCGTACATTCCTAATCCGGATGGGAAATGATATTACTTATAATAGTAATACACGTAGGAAGACCGATAGGGTAAATCATTCAAGTATCCAAGTTATCGACATATAGTAGAACAATTAGAGCCTCTTAACGTCACAGTGCCAATAATCGGTAGCCAAGCAAAAGTCCCGGTCACCATTTCAGCAATATCCCAACACTATTTTTGAAACAATTCACTCGCGCACTAGCGTATCGCGCCGCACTAGCGCTCATCGAAATCGTGTCGGTTTATTGTCCGCGCTGGGCGCCGGCGCAGACACGGCGCGCTACGCCCACGGCGCGAGCCCCTGGAACACCTGGCGCAGCGCGCGCGCCGTGTCGGGCGCGGCGGCGCTACTCCCACGGCGCGAGCCCCTGGAACACCTGGCGCAGCGCGCGCGCCGTGTCGGGCGCGGCGGCGCTACTCCCACGGCGCGAGCCCCTGGAACACCTGGCGCAGCGCGCGCGCCGTGTCGGGCGCGGCGGCGCTACTCCCACGGCGCGAGCCCCTGGAACACCTGGCGCAGCGCGCGCGCCGTGTCGGGCGCGGCGGCGCTACTCCCACGGCGCGAGCCCCTGGAACACCTGGCGCAGCGCGCGCGCCGTGTCGGGCGCGGCGGCGCTACTCCCACGGCGCGAGCCCCTGGAACACCTGGCGCAGCGCGCGCGCCGTGTCGGGCGCGGCGGCGCTACTCCCACGGCGCGAGCCCCTGGAACACCTGGCGCAGCGCGCGCGCCGTGTCGGGCGCGGCGGCGCTACTCCCACGGCGCGAGCCCCTGGAACACCTGGCGCAGCGCGCGCGCCGTGTCGGGCGCGGCGGCGCTACTCCCACGGCGCGAGCCCCTGGAACACCTGGCGCAGCGCGCGCGCCGTGTCGGGCGCGGCGGCGCTACTCCCACGGCGCGAGCCCCTGGAACACCTGGCGCAGCGCGCGCGCCGTGTCGGGCGCGGCGGCGCTACTCCCACGGCGCGAGCCCCTGGAACACCTGGCGCAGCGCGCGCGCCGTGTCGGGCGCGGCGGCGCTACTCCCACGGCGCGAGCCCCTGGAACACCTGGCGCAGCGCGCGCGCCGTGTCGGGCGCGGCGGCGCGCGGCGCGCCGATGACGGGCACGAGGTCGAGGCGCGCGGCCGGCGGGTGCAGCACGCACTCGTTGTCGGCCAGCGCGCGCAGGTGGTGCCACGTCGCGCCGTAGTCGTACACGATCATCGCTCTGAAGAACTTTACGGCGAGCTCCTGGAACGAGTGCGGCGGGTGGGATCCCCTTGAATCACCGAAATTCATTCGATCGAATGTGTCATTTCGTCGAAAGGTAATTTCTGCTGAAATCTACTTGTTTTTAAGTCACGTCAAGCGCGGGTCATGTTATGTAGGTCAGGTCACGTTAGACACAGTATATATACAGCTAAAGCAGTAAAGAAGCTCGGTCTAATTTTCAAGATAAATGCCTACTCTCCAATCAAAGCATCAGGGTTGTCCTCTAAAATTTTGTAAAATTGAAAAAAGTTTTTGTTTAGTAGTAGTAGTAGTTAGTGCAAAATCGATGTCTGCGACAGCGAATCCCTTGACAGATTGACGAAATGTAGCCGCCATCTTGAACTTTTTAGTTATTTGACTGATTGCTTCCAAGATTGATATCTGGGGATCTGTGTGGTCTCCGACCACGAATCCGTTGACAGATTGAGAAAAAAAAGCCGCCATCTTGAACTTCTTAGTTACTCGACTGATTGCTTCCAAAATCGATATCTAAGAATCGGTGTGGTCTCCAACAACGAATCCGTTGACATAATGAGAAAGAGTAGCCGCCATCTTGAACTTTTTAGTTATTCGACTGATTGCTTCCATAATCGATATCTGGGGATCTGTGTGGTCTCCGAAAGCGAATCTGTTGACAGATTGAGAAAAAAAAGCCGCCATCTTGAACTTCTTATGTCAACGGATTCGATATCGAAGACTACACAGATCCCCAGATATTGATTTTGGAAGCAATCAGTCGAATAACTAAAAAGTTCAAGATGGCGGCTACTTTTTCTCAATCTGTCAACGAATTCGTTGTCGGAGACCACACAGATCCCCATGTTTCGATTTTGGAAACAATCAGTCAAATACCTAACTAAAAAAAGAAGAAACAATATAAAATGCAAAGGAAACCATTCGTCTCGAGACGCGACACTCGCGACTGACAGCACCGCCAAATCCTCTTAGCGGTGAAGCGGTCTCGTAGAGGCGTCGTCTGTGTGAGTGCGTCGTTTCGAGCGTTTTGTTCGTAGCTTCTTTACTGGTTTATTTATATACTGTGCGTTAGACGACGGAACGGAACGGAACGTGTCGAAATCGGAAAGCGACGAAACGAGAACGTGTCAAAACGAGAATACGACGAAACAAGAATGTGTCAAAACTCTTAAGAATACGACAAATCAGTAATACGATAAAAAACGAAGTGATCAGAAAAAATAATCATAGCGTATCGTTTTTTAACTCGAACGAATGTTTTTATCTGTAAAAAGAATATAATTCCATGTTAACTCCGGCGCGCTAACCTGCAACGGCTTCGGCTGTTTGCTACTCAAGTAATCGGTGACGCAGGCCATCGCGTCGTCGAGCCGGTCGCCGTCGATGCCCAGGTCCGGCACGAGCGTCTCCAGCGCCGCGAGCGTGGCCAGCTGCAGACGAAACGGCGGGGAGCTGCGGTACGCCGAGCCCTTGTCCTTGAGGTGGCTGTCCCGGGCCGACTTGTGCAGGAACACGTACATGTGGGGCAGCGCGTCACTAGGGGAAAGAGGGTACTTGATATGGGGATTTGATTTTTTTAATTTTTTAGTAGCCGCATTGCCATTCGCATTGATTACACGAGTGCCCAAAAAAGAAGTGTAATGTTTTCAGTGTTCATATATGTACGATTCTTTATTTACCGAATTAACTTTTCAAGTTTGGGTTACTGTAGCCCTAAGGAGTAACATTGCCATAATATCGCCACGTTTGCCATAATCATACATGTCTCGCCATGCCTTAGGTTCACATGACATTATCGTAATAATGGAGCGAAAAAACCACATGCATGATAATATAGAGAGATAGTAATATGAATCTGCTTCGCATTAATTACTGTTAACGTTAACTCCTTGGGTGGGTGCCGCGTTCGACGCCACAGGGGGTCCCGTCCGAGTGCCATTTCTCCCTTATTACGGGTTAGTCCCTGTCGTCTAGCACGGAGCCTAAGGGCGGGACCCGAAGGTCCCCTGTTGATCCTGCACACTCCCCTACAGATCAACCCAGGCCTCCAAAACAATATTAATCTTTTGCCATCTCTTTACATCGTCAATATTACAGTTTGTAAGCACTTACCAGTGTACAAAACAATTATCTCTCACTTCACAAACCTCAACCAACCTCACCGTCCTCTATCTTTTCCCGATCTCCTATTCCCGCCAAAGCTAGATGACACCTCCACCCAGAGTTGCCAGTCATAATTGTTTCGTCTAAAAATTACTACCGAACTAAAAGGGTTCACTCACCAGCATGTTTCATGCATATCGCGATCATTCGCGACACATAATCCCTAATAAATACCATCTTTGATATTTAATTTAGATTGACGAAAGAGATATACACAGCAAAAGTGAGTGGAAGAGTCCGAGGGGCCGCCAAAGGCGTACATTTTCGAATCAAATCGGAGAAATACTGGAAAAGGGCCGAATCTTAGGTACCCGAAACGTGATATAATGAATTAATGATATTTAATTATTCTTACGTTTGAAAGAATAATTAACGCACTAAGCTATTTCTACAGCTTTAAAATTATCTAAACAATTTAAGACGATTTCCACTAAATATAGTTTCATGGGCGGACAATGTATCCTCTAGGGTTAATCTAACCCGATGTGACGAAATGTTAACGAACCTCTAATAAATTAGCAAAAACTAAATTAACAAATATATTTTCACAACTCTGCTCGGAAATATGGCCATAGATGGTCTTGTTTGGGGTCACAAAACGTCACTTATAAGGACACACCAAGAATGTTATTGGCGGCATGTTTGCTGATTGGTCGAGAACATTGTTGTCCAACTTTAAGAACCAATGAAAATCAATCAATCCATTTTTGTGTCGAAATCTACCAATCAGAACACACCATTTATTTGTCGTAAAATATTAGGTGTATTTTTGCTAAAAGATACACAGACTAAAAACTATGTCACTGCTTTTTTTTAAATGTAATTCAAACTTGGCCCCTAATCTCGAACCACTAGAGATGAAATTACATGGGAGATATGGCGAAACAAATACAATTTTATATCGAGTTGACATCTTCATCTCGAATGTTAGTTTATTAATCTCGAGTGCCACGAGAATAGGAGTCCAGATTTAAAAAAAAGTTATCTATAGTAAAATTGGCGGTGATACAGCTTCTATACTACCTTTGAAAAACCGACGCCAATTTGACTAACACTATTGAGTTTTGAATATTATTTTTTATTTTATTTTCTCTCAGTAGTTGTGAAAAGCGCTATGTCTGCCTCGGTAGAAAGTGCAATTTATGGACTCGTACACTAGAGGGCCTCAACTACGTTTCGGCCTTCTATATGACTCGTCCAAAAATCGCGTACTTTCTATCCTCTGCAACAATGTACTATTTTTCCTATTGATTTCTTTCCATTTCAGAATTAATTTAATAGTGTATGGAGCTTCTAACTAAACCTGGGTTTTTTCCCTTCGGGCCTGCTGCATAGCTAACAACCTAAACCAACCTACTTATTTCTACCAAACTAAAAGTGGGAAAAGGGTATAGCCGGGTACGCATGGCGAAACTGCCCTTAGCGAAAAAAATAATTTCCTTTTGCGGGGTTATTAACCTTTACATTAAAGGTTAATAACCAAAAATTAAGCCTCAAATCCTTCAGGTTTAAAAAAAAACCGCATAAAAAGAAATAACATTTTTATTTTATTTTAGCCAAAGTACTAATCCGATTTCTTTGTAATTTGGATATGTTGTATATACAATTAAGGTCACTTTCTAAAAAAAAAAAGAATTATCTCTTGAAAAAAATAGAAAAAAAATTCACGGTAAAAACAGAAGTTTAACCATAAGTTTAACCCTTTGTACTGCTAAAAATGCTTTAACCATTAAAGCATTGCTTGCTATTATGCGTTTATGATTAGTTGTCTCTTTTTTATGTTTTTTTTTTATTCTGGAACATCTATTATCTATTTTATAAGGAACCTTTAGAACTCTTTAGAGTTTAAAAGATAAAAGACATTTATTTAGTGAGTAGGCCGCACGGGCACTTTTACACGTCTACCAGCGCTTCCCAAGAGGAGAACACTGCTAAGAAGAAACGCCGCAAGAAACTCAGCAGTCAGTCCTTTTTAGTTTCAGACGGTCTTCTGTTTTTGTTCTGATTAGACCTTTATGTCATCAAACTTATATTTTTTTACAAAACAGTATACGTGATACGTACGTGATAGCGCGATGCCGTATGAAGTCCTTAGCCAGCGCAGCGAGCGTGACGAGCAATTCGACGGCGTGCCGCAGCACCGCCGGCTCGGCGGGCTCGAACCGGGCCACCAGCGGCGCCCACGTCAGGTGGACCAGCGGCAGTAGCTCATCCTCGTAACCCTAAGTAGTTGGAATAGTATTGGGTCCTTACCTATGAAATTGGCGTTATTTTTACGTGTTTTATTTCGTACGGAATTTATTCATTTCAATTTTAACTTCCAAATTATTTTTAAATTTCATTAATACAGTATGTTACAAAGGTTTTAGATACAAATATTATGGTTAAATTTCTTACTTGGTGTTTAAAAATAAAGTGTGAACTCAACTCTTTTCATGTGCTGTGAGTTCAAGTGTTTCAATTACGCAGAGTTTTATGAAGCTAACTATTTTTAAGTAATTAAGATATGTATAATATAGCTTAGAAGTGTCCAATATTCCTGACAGAATTTTGTTTGGATTGCATTTGACGTTACTAAATAATCCGCAAAATTAAATGTATGAAAACCACCGTTTTCATAAAATTCTCCATATAAAACGCCAATTTCATAGGTAAGGACCTAATATTTTATTGGGATCCCCCTGAATGAACGACACTCATTTGATATAATGTATCATTTCATTTATTGTTTTTAGGTTATGTTAAACATTGGTTACTTAGGTTAGGTTAGACCATCAAAAAATTATAACTGAATCATACACACTAAAAAAAACAAAGTTGTCTCTCCTGTGGTCAATAGTTAAAGGCTTATGTGCATACAAGTTATGTTTTTATTTGATAGTACTAAAGTAGACCTGACGCCGTTTATGCGGATATGGCTTCAGCCTGAAAATTAGGCCTTAAAAACGTTAATTTCGTGTGTAACCTAAATCTGTGCATGACCCAACTCCTGCACGTTTGAAATGTTCTATGAAATGAGTGTCGGTGATTCAATTCGGTAAAACTATTTTATTTTTAATGATAAAATGGCGTTAACTATTAAGTGTAAATAGGTATAATAAGTACACACAGACAGTCCTTTTTTTAAACTTTTTTATGCGATTTCAATAACATAGTTGTTTACAATCTGACAGGGACGTATGTTGGTCATCTTTACGCTATTGACCTTGACGGATTTATTATCTGGCTTGGCATTTAAAGGGTTAAAATAGGCCTAGAGGTAACTTTGTACAACATTTTGTTTGTAATCCTATATTCCACTTTAAAATATGAATTCATTAAAAGAGTCAGTTAAAGAGCGGTAAATCATTTGATACTTAAAAAAACCGGTCAAGTGCAAGTCGGACTCGCGTACCGAGGGTTCCGTATTTAAGATTTTCATACGAAACCCCACATGACACGGTTAACTCAATTCAAAATTTGGACCGCCGTTCCTTGTATAAAGACCCTGTTTTTTTTGTAATATAATAAGAAATGTATAGTTTCATATTTTTCCTATACTTGTACTTTTTAATCCATCATCTTTTCTTACCTGCAGCAAGGGCAGGCCTCTGTTGAGCACTTGGAGCGCCAGGATGGCCTCCTCCGGGTCGCGCGAGCACAGGAAGTTCACGCAGCGCTTCAGGATGCTCGCCGCCACCGGGATGTGCTGCGGCAGCGGGGGCTTCTCCTCTGAAATGTTGGATATTGTCATAACTGGACATTATTAGTTTAGGATGGCAACACTCTCTCTCGTGTTGAATGATGCTTACCGGTTGCATATGTGTTTGCTAATAAACAGTAATTAATTAATTTACGGTTTTATTTCAACATCTGAAGTATAACAACTGGCGACGAGGATCAACGAAGTTACGCGTGTGTAGAAAAAACTATAAAAGGTGATTAATTGCAAGAGAATCTCCAAATTAAAGCAAGAGACGCTATACATCAGTGTGAAGTAGGCTACAGATGTTGGGTGAAGAACACATTCCACAAGAGCAGCCATTTTGCAACAATAATAATGTTTCACTTGAAGTTGCTCACAAATGTCAAATGTCAAATGTCAAATAAATAAACAATGTCGCTAAGTGAACTTTATCGGAAAGAAATAACTGAAAAAAGGACTAGTTTTATTCAAAGCCTCAGTAAAAGTGACTTACTTACTCTTTCGGAAGAACTACAAGTTTGTGTTGTTAGTGAAACAATAGACGAAGTGCGAAAAACACTAAGGGACGCGATTAAAAGCGGGAGTGTACAAGTAGCAAAAAAACCAATAACCGTTGAAAAGGAGATGGAAAGTGAACAAAGCAAAGAAAAAAAAACAACTCGGGAAGCAAAAATTATGTCAGGCATTTACCAAATAGAGCCATTTGATGGCAGTGATTTTGACACATTTGAGACACAGCTGCAGTGTCTAATTACTTTAAATGATGTTCCAGAGGATAAAAAAGTAGCACTATTAATTACAAAAATCACACCTAAAGTGCTAGAAACCTTAAATTACAAATGTGCCCCACAAAAACCAACAACAAAAACGTATGTGGAACTTTTAAGGATCTTGGAAGACCGGTATAATAAATCAACATCCACTCCGGTAGATCGTGCTGAATTTAGAAAATGTAACCAAAAACCAGAAGAGACAATTGAAGACTATATAATTCGCTTAAAGAAAGCAGCAAAGAAGTGTAACTTTCAAGACTACAATGATCAGGTTAAAGAAAAATTGATTGATGGTGTACATTCATCATTGGTTAAATTTGAATTATTGAAAAATGGTAATCAATCATTGGATGAATTGACTACATTAGCGAGGACAGTGGAAGCCGCTTTGTTACAGACCAAAATGAAGACAACAACAGAAGAACCAGCAGCTAGTATGTTTTTTGTCAAACCAGGTACCCAAAGTAAGGCAACCAGACATTTCAATAAGGTAAACCGAGGGCTAACAACACCGGGTAAGTCAGTCAAGTGCTATTGTTGTGGTAAAAATAATCACATTAAAAGTGAATGTAGTTTAAAATCAAAATATTGTTCAGAGTGCGGTCAACAAGGTCATTTATTCAGAATGTGTCCTAAAACAAAAAAAATCAACTTGCTTGAAATTGAGACTGATGTGCAAAATGAAGAGAGTGCAGAAATTGAACAGTCGGTTCAACAGCTATTCTCAGAAAGTGATGAGTATTATAATGTTTACAATTGTAAATTGACCACAAATAAGGTACCCCCATGTTTGGTAAATGGCAGTGTTAATGGCATAAAGTTTCTGTTTGAATTGGATACCGGTTCAGAAACATCAACAATTCTATATAAAGATTTAGAAACATTAAATTTATTAAAAAATGTTGAGAAAACCAGTACCCATTTCAAAAATTATGATCAAACAATCACACAGCCATTAGGAGTAATTAATAATATAGAAATGAAAATGAATAACAAAATTAAAAATGTTAATTTATTTGTGGTTGAAGATAACAAACCAAGACTATTGGGTAGAGACTTACTATATGTATTTGGGATGTGGCCATTAAAAATAAATAATGTAGATATTAAAGACCCGGTCAAAATAATTAAAGAAAACTTTTCAGAAGTCTTTAGTCCAGGGTGGGGAAATGTGAAGGGGGATTGCATATCTTTGAAATTAAAAAGTGATGCAAAACCCAAACATTTACCTGTTAGACAAGTGCCATTCGCACTGAAAGACAAAGTTACTCAGGAAATAAAAAGGCTATTGGCAAATAATAGAATAGAACCTGTCAAACATAGTGAATGGGGAACACCAGTGGTGCCTATATTAAAACCAGACGGTTCAGTACGTTTGTGTGGAGACTATAAAGTTACTTTAAACCCACAGCTAGAAATTGATCATTACCCACTACCACATGTGGAAGACATTTTCAATAAATTAAAAGGTGCAGCGTTTTATTGTGAACTGGACCTCAAAGAGGCTTATTTACAGGCACCACTGGATGAACCATCACAAGATCTAACAGTTATCATTACCGAAATTGGTACTTTTAAATATAAATACCTACCATATGGCGTGAATACTGGACCAGGGTCCTTTCAGAGAATAATGGCACAAAAACTGCATGACATTCCTAATGTAATTGTATTTATTGATAACATATATATGTGTGCAAAAACATATTCAGAAATGACAGAAACACTGGAAAGGGTTTTGAGTAAATTAAAAGATTGTGAGTTTAAATTAAAAGTAGAAAAATGTAAGTTTTACCGTAAAAGTATTGATGTTTTTGGATATAGAATTGATAAACATGGAATAAAAATTATAAAAGAAAATATTGAACCCATAATGAACTTAAACCCACCTGAAAATATAACAATGTTACGGTCATTTCTGGGTAAAATAAATTATTATGGTAGATTTTTAAAAGATTTAGCATCTATGCTATACCCTCTTTATGAATGTACAAAGAAGGGAAGTTTTGTTTGGACTGATGAATGCCAAAGGGCATTTAACATGGTAAAAAACAAATTGGCTTCTGCAGGGAACTTGGCACATTACAATCCAGACCTGCCAGTCATTTTAACTTGTGACGCTTCGGCATATGGAGTTAGTGCTATAATTTCAAATCGGGGAATTGATGGAATTATAAAGCCTATTGCATTCGCAAGCAAAAAATTAAATGATACGGAGCAAAGATATACCACATTAGATAAGGAAGCATTTGCTATAATCTTCGGGGTAACAAAATTTTACAATTACATCTACGGCAGAACTTTTGAATTAGAGACTGACAATGCGGCCCTCACTCGCATATTGGGTCCACATAAGGCAATACCCAGAATGGCGGCCAAACGCCTACAACATTATGCAATATTCTTATCAGCGTTTAACTATACCATTAAACACATCAGTTCAGACAAAAACCCAGCAGACTATTTATCTAGACTGCCGCAAGAGAAGGACGATACGAAGTATCACGCCTTGTGTATTAATAACATAGAAACTACAAATATAAATTATATAGATGAGTCAGAGTTGAAAACTTTAAACTGGAAATTAATTAAAAATTATACTAAGAAAGATCTGGTTTTAGCAAAAATTATAAGGTACTGTCAGGATGGTTGGCCAGAAAAAGTTACTGATAAAAATTTAGATCCTTACTTTTTAAGACGGTACGAAATTAGTACAGATCGGGAATGTGTAATGTGGGGACATCGTATTATCATACCTGAAAGTTTAAGACAAACCGTTTTAGATGAATTACATTTAACGCATTTTGGAACGTCAAGAATGATTGAAATGGCAAAGGCTTACTTCTGGTGGCCAAAACTAAATGAAAGTATTGAAACAATTACAAACTCCTGTAAATTGTGTTTAGAAAATAGACATAATCCTCCTAAAGTGGTTCCAACGTGTTGGCCAATACCGCCAGGACCATGGTTTAGAGTCCATGCTGATTTCTTGGGACCTTTGTTAGGAAAAATGTATTTAATTGTAATCGACAGTTATTCCAAATGGCCAGAGGCATTCCAAATGGCTAACATAGGATCAAGCCTCACAATAACTAAATTTAAAGAGCTATACATCCGTTATGGTTTTCCAGTACATTTAGTAACAGATAATGGTACGGCTTTTACTAGTCACGAATTTGAAAACTTTTGTACGGTAACAGGCGTCAAACATACTTTCACATCCCCTCACTATCCAGCCACCAATGGGGCGGCTGAACGATTTGTAGAGACATTTAAATCACATATGAAAAAAATTATTGACAGTGGCAAATCACATAACTATGCTTTAAGCATATTTTTGTTTGATTATCGAACAACCACACACAAAAGCAGCGGAGTAACTCCAGCTCGCTTAATGATGGGTAGAGAATTGCGTAATAGATTTGCACTTTTACGACCCGCACCCATATACCAAAACCTTATAAAATCACAAGAAAAACAATTAAGGTATGCGAAGGGTGCTAGAGAAATATTATTAAAGGAGGGGGATGTAGTTAATGTTAAAGACTTTCGAAGGGGAAGGAAATGGTCTAAAGGTTGTATAAGTAAAGTTTTGATGCCTGGTACCACTTTCATCGTGGAAGTTGATGGATTAAAATGGAAACGTCATGCAAATCAATTACAAAAACTGTAACCTTAGTTTGAATATGTTGTAGCATTTATAGTGAATAGTTAAGTTCTACATAGCTATAAAATAGACTTAAGGAGGTGGAGAGTGTCATAACTGGACATTATTAGTTTAGGATGGCAACACTCTCTCTCGTGTTGAATGATGCTTACCGGTTGCATATGTGTTTGCTAATAAACAGTAATTAATTAATTTACGGTTTTATTTCAACATCTGAAGTATAACAGATATTATGAAAAAATCAGATAAAGAAGAAGAAACAACGCTTGAAAGGAGTAAAACAACGATAAACTTACTTGTTGCGTGTAAAGGAATAGTAATAACAGAGTTATTTAACTGCTGTCAAACATTACCATTATTCAGAAACTTCATGGTTGTGCAATGAATCAATCAGGATTGACTTCTTGCCTACGCCCGCGACTTTAACTTTTACTAAAGTAGAATTTGTTTCCCATATTTACGGTGATTTGTGATTTGGGTCAAAAAGAAAATGGAACGACTCGAAATTCGACAATCGACAAGAAAAATTGTCCAACCTAAATAACGTCTAAAATCGAATCATGTCCCGCGGTAACATCGTCCAATACCGCATTCCATTCCAGTCCATTCTTATTTACGTATGAAATATGACCAATCGTAAATACGGTCACGAGCGTTAATTTGGGTCCCATTTCAAGAAAAATATGCTTGAAGTCGTCAATGTCATTAGAGATGTCAAGTCATTTGTAACTTTTAGGAAATTCAATTATTATTATTATTATTCCTTATTGTTGTAGAATGTCTGATTGACTTTGGCCTTAGGTGGGTACCAAATTAAATCTCGTGACTGTACGTCCTAATATCTAAAATATAACCAATCACAAAAACGGAACTTTGAAGCTATATAGATTTTGATCTTAAACTGAATTAATTAATTCATAATCCAGTTCTTCAGTCATTAGGAAACTCAACCTTATTGTTGTAGAATGTCTGATTGACTTTGGCCTTAGGTGGGTACCAAATTAAATCTCGTGACTGTACGTCCTAATACCTAAAATATAACCAATCACAAAAACGGCACTTTGAAGCTGTATAGATTTTGATCTAAAACTGAATTAATTAATTCATAATCCAGTTCTTCAGTCAATCAGACACGGAAGAGTTTTACATATAAAAAAAACAGTAACAATTCGGTAACGGTCCCGGCATTCCATCTTGATCCTCCGGCTTGACAACGCATTTGCGGTCTTAAGGCCGTTTAATAAACTGATTGTTTAGTATGGCTTGACGGATCTTGTGACGGGCATCTCAGCCGAGATGAGTTTAGGATTGCTGTCTTGAGAATGAAAATGACTATGGGTCACAGATCCCATCGGGTGACCTGGGCGCTAGTTCGCCTTTCCCATGCCTTTTTTTTTTGGCCTCTTTCTAAATCTTTTATTAGATAGAGGAAAGTTTTCATTTCAACTCACCTGTAACCTTATCATCATAATCCAAGATATCCTCTTCCATTTTCTTCTGATCTTCACTATACATCTCCTCTGCACTCTTCCCTGTTTCAGATTCATCCTCTTTCCCCTCCAGCAGTTTGTTGACCTCCTCGGTCTTGCCCACGTACTCCATGAGGTCCCTCAGGATGTCTATTTCCTGATCGCCGCTCGGTTTCTGCGCTGGCGTCTCCGCGGGGAACCACTTCTTTATACAAGTGATGAATGTGAGAAACACTTGGAGATACGCGTGCAAGTTTTTCTCGTGATACTTGTCTAGGCTTTGTAGTAAGACCTGGAAATGAAACCCAAAATGTAAACCCATGACAATGCGATATTACGGTATTTAAGAGTTGACCTGATTATGGAGGTGGAAGGTGGTGTGGTGGTGCTTGGGTAAAGTATAAAATACAATCGGCAAAAAAAGATTGTCCCAAAAATTATTTTTTTAACGGAACCTTATTATTGTTTTTTTTTTCCCTGTTGACACAAATACTCACGTCTTCTACGATCCCATACAGACAGTTCAATATGCTCGCGTCGCTGTATTCCATCACTACGGATAAAATTTGAAGCGCCGACTGAGTGTTCCACGCCTGGAATCAAAACACGATCAATGATTGACACATTGACAATCTTAGGGCCGTATTAATAAACCGATCTCGACTGTAATTACTCGTCTCAGGATACTTCCAGAATGAAAGTTTTCTATGGCTTGATGTTTACTTTGACGCATCTTGTGACGGGCGTCTCAGCCAAGATGGGTACGGCCCTAATAGTACCTAGAATCCCAGTGGAACATGCAATACTTTAGAATAGTCTTTAATAGCAGCAGAACAGAGATTAAATTGAAATTCTTCGTATGAGGATTGGGGAAGAGGAGAAGTGAAAATGTCTATTAAAGATCATCCGAATGGTCTTCCAAAAACCGGATCGTCGATCGACCTTCAAATAAATTTTGATTCATGATAGTACCCTCTTAAGGCTCACCACGTAACGCAATTTGCTAACGGGATATGAACCTAATGCGCATGCAATTGCAGTGAATCCTTATTTCAATGACCGTATTATGTACATTTTTTTGTACGCGGGGCCTTACGAGGGTATTGTAAAAAAAGGGTAATTTAATATTATAGGGCTGGTACCTTCTTGAGCCGGACTGAGATCTGACTGGTGAAGTAGTCCGCATTCTGCCGGATAAGGTCCCCTACAGACGCGTGACCGCACGCCGCCGCCACGTCGCTAATCGCCTTCACTCCCGCTAGGTGTAGCATCTCGTATGTGCTGCCTGTGTACACAGATTTGTATACTGTACAGTCAGTAGAAATTATATATTATACAAAATTGGGCTCAAAAATATGTGACACGACTCTTTTAATAGAGGCATAAGAATGACAGATATTATTGAGCGCGAAATTTGGTCAATTCGGATTAGGGATCTCTAATTTTAAATATGACGTAAACCTAATTTTACCAGTTTGACATTTATAAAAGGTTTACAGATATTTAAAATTAGAGAACACTCATCCGAAATGGCCCCATTGTTTGCCGATAAACTAGGCGGTAAAGTGATATACTTGCGAATATTCTTTCAAACTCTACGTCTTTACTCAAGCACTCACTCTACACTCACCAACTCTCTCCAGCAATAAGCACAGTGTCTTCATCAGATAAGGCTGGTAGTCGGTCCCGAGTCTCCTGGCCATGAGTTTCACGCTTTCTGTCAGGAGGCAGGCGAGCGCCATGTTGTGTCGAGCTTCACCAAGCATGACTCTACACTCACCAACTCTCTCCAGCAACAAGCACAGTGTCTTCAGCAGATAGGGCTGGTAGTCGGTCCCGAGTCTCCTCGCCATGACTCCCACGCCTTCGGTCAGGAGGCAGGCGAGCGCCATGTTGCGTTGAGCCTCGCCTAACGTGGCGCAGTGGTCGGGATCCCTGCGCTGGACCCGCGGGACGGAGTAACTGATGCCTGTGATGCGGGTTTCGACGGCGCCCTCGAACAGACCTGAATTACCACATATTTAATTAGTACAGAAGTATGCACAAGCCATTAGTCAGTAGGTAGGTAGGTAGGTAGGTTATGAAAGCTTATTTATCATATTTAAGAATTTCATCACGTTGGAAAACTCTACACCAACCAAGCACCAATGCCTGTACTGGACTGAACTGGACTGGATTTCGATAGCTATAACAGGTGCATACCCAGCACTTTGTGTGCACACTGAAATATTTACCACCAGTGTCTTTGATCCGCGAAAGCGAAACCCGCCAGTCAAATTGACGTTGCATGGTTGTATCAATATATAAAAACAATAGTCTGGCGGGACGTGATTTAAAACAATAATAGAAGAAGTATATGTTTTCCAGTGTATATAAAAAGTTTTATTGTACCTACCTGGCACGCTGTCCTTAGTCCAGGCCCGGGGGTTGTACACCGAAGGGTCCAGCGTGTCCTGCGAGGTCAGGGGCGCCTCCCCGCAGCTCACTTCGAGCGGCAGGTACCACACGCTCTCGTCGATGTACATGTCGATGACGCGGTGCGCGAGCGCCGCCGGGGCGTTGGGAGCTGTGGGTAATAACCGATGCTAGTGATCAAGGTTTGGGTAGCGTGCTAACACTATCGGATCATCGAGCGGCCATGCGATTGTGCCCGATAGTCCGATCTATCAATGGGGGTATGTAGTGTTTAAATGAGCTATTACTTGACGGTGGTAGCGAGTAGGGCAGCCGTAGTGTTGATGCCACAAAGTACGCCGCAGCTCCAAGGATACATTTTCCAGTAAAATTGGTAACGGGTTTTCCAAAAAATCCAAGTAATTTAAAGAATTGAAAATGCCCGTCCACAAATTTATTTAGTACCGGTACTGAGACCTGCTGGAGGATAGCATTTCGTGTGAATTCGATATCTGCCAGCTGTGAAGGTTATGCAGATTGAAGTACCCATCCCGCCTGCACACGGACTTATCGCTCCAAATGATTTCGTCATAAATTATTGGGTCAAATTGAAGTCTTCTCAACATTTCTCGGCAAAATGTAACCTTTACCGTATTAATCCTTCGGTTGTAAACTTTGGGCGCGTTGAATGTGGCAGGGATGAAAGTTATGTTTGCTTGCGGCCAGTATTTTTTTTAAATTAAAAGTCTGGCATTAATAGAGGAAGTAGAATAAAAATAAAAATAATAACAATAATAATTTTTAAATGTTTTGTTCTCGTAACACAACTATTCAAGTTGTTTGCGATAAAAAAAATGTAAAAAGTAATTAATTCCGAATATCACAAATAAAAAACCTAGTACGGGTGTACATTTTCAATAAAACAATAGTGAAGAAACAGTGTAAAATGGGGCCTCTGTATTGTTATGTTCGTGGTACAGACCTCCGGCGAGCGCGTTGGCGAGCGCGGCGGCCTCGGGCGAGCGCGGCGGCAGGCGGTCGAGCAGCAGCCCGCCGCACGCCGAGCCGCCCAGCAGGCCCGCGGCCAGCGCCAGCCGCCTGTATTGTTATGTTCGTGGTACAGACCTCCGGCGAGCGCGTTGGCGAGCGCGGCGGCCTCGGGCGAGCGCGGCGGCAGGCGGTCGAGCAGCAGCCCGCCGCACGCCGAGCCGCCCAGCAGGCCCGCGGCCAGCGCCAGCCGCCTGTATTGTTATGTTCGTGGTACAGACCTCCGGCGAGCGCGTTGGCGAGCGCGGCGGCCTCGGGCGAGCGCGGCGGCAGGCGGTCGAGCAGCAGCCCGCCGCACGCCGAGCCGCCCAGCAGGCCCGCGGCCAGCGCCAGCCGCCTGTATTGTTATGTTCGTGGTACAGACCTCCGGCGAGCGCGTTGGCGAGCGCGGCGGCCTCGGGCGAGCGCGGCGGCAGGCGGTCGAGCAGCAGCCCGCCGCACGCCGAGCCGCCCAGCAGGCCCGCGGCCAGCGCCAGCCGCCTGTATTGTTATGTTCGTGGTACAGACCTCCGGCGAGCGCGTTGGCGAGCGCGGCGGCCTCGGGCGAGCGCGGCGGCAGGCGGTCGAGCAGCAGCCCGCCGCACGCCGAGCCGCCCAGCAGGCCCGCGGCCAGCGCCAGCCGCCTGTATTGTTATGTTCGTGGTACAGACCTCCGGCGAGCGCGTTGGCGAGCGCGGCGGCCTCGGGCGAGCGCGGCGGCAGGCGGTCGAGCAGCAGCCCGCCGCACGCCGAGCCGCCCAGCAGGCCCGCGGCCAGCGCCAGCCGCCGCGCGCCCGCGCCCTCCAGGTGCCGCAGGCGGCACCAAGGCGACGACGTCGGTGGCGGCGTGCTCACGTCTACAATACAACATACATATTTTTCTACTCGCGTAGTACAATGTGCTACTAACGATATCGCTATCGGTAAACCCATGAGGTGCATTGTGTGATCGCAAAGTTGACAATTCAGTTAGCGTTCACCGGTATATTATGTAATGGCCAACAGCCATTCTATTTTTTTTTTAATATTCTTTTGTTCTAAGCCATTCATCCAAGCAAAGAGATGGCATGTTTAAATAAAGTACCAGGAGCGCAGCGGTAATTAAGATCGCAGGCGATGACGTAGCACGGTGCAGCGCACCGACCGGCCCACAAGACACAGCGCTGATGACTCACACACGTTACAGCAATGCACAGCACTGTAGGATACTTTTAATATTTCTGCACTCCTAGTATTTGACGTTGTAATTTTTGTTTTATCAAATTTACTATAGTAGTTTAAAATTTTGTACTCCTTGTAGATATCGCCTTGAGCTCATAGAAAAAGTAATGTATACCAACTATTGATAATCAGCCATTGAAACAGTCATGCGTATCTATTATAGACATTCGGCTTCGCCTCATGACATAAACTCGCACTCGTGTCTCAATGGCCCTTATTATGATACAGTTGCATAAACTACTATTTTTTATCTACATCCGTAAGACGAGTTTCATAATATCACACGATGGCTTTCATTATGCACCAGTCACATAATAGTTATTTATGTATCTAGTACATAGTACCGTTGCATACATAACTTTTTCTACAAACTTAAAATTATAATAACAAAAATAAACAATCGCTAACTTTTCTTGTATACTTTCCTCGATTTTTTTGCTAACAAATTACTTGGCAGCAAAGTCATTTTTATTATTCCGATTGGTGATAATAGTGTTAGAATGTTACTGTTAAATTTTTACAAATTTCATGCAATAGTTACTAAAACAGTCCTGACAATATATCATAAAAGTTGGAATGCCAAATCAAACGCCATTTTGTTGACATCCACAGTGAACGTAACCAAAGTAACCAAATAACAAATCCATGGATATTAATTATCTGTTTTTTTTAGTAGTTTAATCAAAATGTAATTTTAAACAAATAATTAATCGCAAAATTAATTTTGTTTTTAATATACGTAATTTTAGTTGGTATTAATAGTAGATTGTTCAACAAGAGACTAAAACAAGCCATAATGACACGAGATGTTTAGCCACGCCAGCGAGCCAGCGAGCGAAAGTGGCTATAGTTCGAGTGTCATTATGGTTGTTTAGTCTGTTTAGTTGACGAGTTGAAGATAGCTTTGCTGGAGGAATGGGGCGCTATTCCTCAAGACTACATTAGAAAATTCATTAAATCGATGAAAAATCGCTTAAACTGTGTCAGCAGGGCTAGGGGTGGCAATACCCGATACTAATTTAAAAATAATAAATCGTATTGTTAAATGAGCCTTTTATTCCAAGCTTGCCTTGTTTATTTTTAGCGTATTTTCAGGCTACTTCCGTTATTCGGGTTTTTTTTTCAGCATTTGGGCCTTGAACATTAAATTAGCACATTTTCCGATGTGATACATTATTAGCTTTTTCACGCCACTGCTCGGAAATATGGCCAAAGAAGGATCGAAATCAGAATAGAAAGTTGCTCTTAGTAGTACAACACAAAAACAGTCCAACAATGTTGAGTTGCAAAGTAAAATGGAGTGTTTTTAGACCAGTTTACTTTCTACTCTGCTATTGGTCGGTTATTTATGACATTAGTAACTCGTTCGGAAATAAATAAAAAAATGTTTGACAAATATGACATTAGAACGTTTAATTAAAAAAATTAAAACGTCAAATCCGCTCAGTGAAAGTGTATTTTTGCGATTGTAAACGTGTTTTTATGTAAGTTTTTAAGGCGTACGTGAAAAACGCCTTTGCATCTTTAAATAAGGTAAAAATTAAAAAAGTTAAAAAGGCGGGAATGAAAATTACTTCTGTTCTTTTAATTGGAAACAAACGCTAAACTTTTGAACTTTTGATTGGAAATTTGTACGATATTCAACAAAAATGAGTGATACAAGTACAGATATGGATCTTACACCGCCTGAAATTCAGGATACGGCAAAGTCGGTAATTCGGAATTTACTGCCAATAAAATCCCGTCGCAAATATCAGAAAGTGTATGAAAATTTCAAAGCATGGCAAATAAATAAAAAAACGAACTCTTTCTCTGAAAGCGTAATGCTGACCTACTTTGATGAACTTTCAAATATCAATATTACTTTTAATTAAACTGTGTATTATGTCCTAACCTGTTTTATTTCCTTACATTAGGCGTGAAAAGCACATAGTATTGCCTCGGTAGAAAGTGCAATAGATGGACTCGTATCTTCGCGGTCCTCACCTGCGGCTCGGCCCGCGAACTAACTCGTCCATCTATTGCTTACTTTCTGTACCTGGGCTACAATGTACTATTATTTGGTACCATAATTTTCAGATTCGGGTGGGAAAGTACAAAGATATTTTATGCACATGAAAAAATGCAAAGTGATTGGATACTTTTGCTCGCGAGTTTTTTTTTTATTCAAACGTAACAAAACGCCGGAGTGCTTTAGTTTTTTTCCAACTTAACGTTGAAATAATTATTAAACAATAAATTATTTCTTATTATTGTAAACACATTCTTTGCGATCGTAAATGTTTTTTTATTTTATTTTTTACTAAAAGGTTACAGCAACTTAACCGTGACTAATTATTTGACTTATTTTTCACGGCGCAGTCTTAAGTTCTCGGACTATTTTTACAACAGTATGGTTAACATTTTCGAGCATGTGGGAGAAAAGTCAATTATTATTGCTTGTTGTTTTTGAAAAAAATGTGAACATTGAAAATCTGCTATCATCTAATGGCCGAATCCTATATGGCTTACTTCGGCTTAAAATTTGACACATTTTGTATGGGCAAATATCAAATTTTAACCCGACGTAAGCTTTATCTGTCCGCGGTTTGAATATAGGATTCGGCCGTTAGTGGTCAATCACCTTGAAATTTTACATTAATTTTATTTATTTATTGTTATTTTTTGAAATATAATAAACATTGGAAATCTGTAATCATCTAAGTGGCCAATTTGGTCAACCTCTAAATATTGCCTTATCACCTTCAAATTTTATATTATTTTATTTAGATTATAAAGTTATAAGAAGAGCGTAAGCGAAGTCTGCGAAAAATGTGTTTATTTTTCCTTTTTTTTTTGATATGGAATATGCATGGATTTTTTAAATCGCATTTGTCAACAAAACATAAAAATACCGTAAAAGACATCAACAAAAGTGAAATTAAAATTAAAATCGGTCAAGAAATACGGATGATACAAGCATTTTAAACTGCTAATTAGACAGAGAGATCCGAAGTGCACCGGTGACGTCATTGTCAGTTCGGCCATATAAACTCCACGTAATTCTGTTTTGCTAGAAAGTGATAGGAACATAATAATATCTTTGTTGGCTTATATCTTGGTTATTTTTATAGCTATTCAAAAAATGATTTTTCTCACTTGTTTGTTACATGAATCAGCGTTTTTTGAAGCTGTAAAAAAATGCATATTCCTTATTTGTCCTCTAAAATGTACACTTTTTTACAATACACTCTTCGCCAAACTGCGGTACAGGTTCGCTGGCGTATTTTAAAACACTCTTACTGTACTACAGAACCACATATATTTATCAAAATGAAATCAAGCCTTGATCAGACAAGGCAGACAATGTGAACCACCCTGCAACACTCACCTCGGACAGTGTGCCTCATGAGCAGCATCAGCTCGGTGTGCACGGCGGCCGCCTCGCTGAGCGCGGTGACGAGGCACTGCAGGTTGTCCTCCGAGCTGAGCGCGATCGTCAGCCTCTGGGGCCGCGCGTCGTCGCACAGCACCTCGATGTAGCCGTGGATCAGATTCAAAGCGGCCAGTTTTCGGCTTGAATCTAAAGACAAGTAAAAAGTAAAATATTGCACTATAAACGTTCCAAATTTAATACAAGTTAGAGTTGATGAGGATGAGTTATACTACATTAAATTTGTTTAGGTAATAAACTAAATGTAAACAAAAAAAACATGTGGTATAGTTCGTCAGCCAATAGAAGCAGAGCACTAATACGTTAAAGCTCGACAAAAAAGTTTTGATTGGCTGTTTAACAGAGCCACGTGGGTTGGTTTGTTTACATTTATGTAGTTAACTAAACTACCTAAAAGAATGAACTATAAACTTAAGATGCGGGATTCAAAGTCACGGCATAGTTATGACAGGGCGCCGACTCAGCATGTGCTGCGCGCATTACTGCGGCAGCGCTGATAGACTGCTAAAGTTAAACTTACCAATATTGTTCAATATCCTGGGCAAACTAGTCAGGGTTGCAAAGAAGCTGTCACACAGGCTGTCTATAGCGTACTGCTTGTCCTCGGTCACGGCGAAGTAGGCCTTGACGGTGTTGGCGCAGGCCAGGGCCACGTCGGCGTTCTCGTCCTTGGACAGCGATATCAGGATGTCCAGGCAAATGGGGACGGACGGACGCATCGTTCTGCGAAAAATGTAACGTATGGTCCCCATTGATCCAACAATATACAACATAAAAATAAATGTGTGTTATTATTTTTATAATTCTGACTGTAGTGAAAACACCTTATAAAACGCTAGCACTAGCATCCCGAACTCGCTTCGCTCCGAGGAATAATGTACCTCTCAAATGTCATGTGCTCGTGTGTCATCAGCGAGGACAGGCTCTTGCTGACCAGCAGTAACTTGTGAGAGAGTACTCACCGGGGGCACTCGCTCAGCATCCGGCCACATTACACGGCTAGCTCGCAGCGGACTCGCATGTGCTCGTGCGTCATCAGCGAGCACAAGCTCTTGCTGACCAGCAGTAACTTAACGGAGAGTACTCACCGGGTGCACTCGCTCAGCATCCGGCCACAGTACACGGCTAGCTCGCGGCGGACTCGCATGTGCTCGTGCGTCATCAACGAGGACAGGCTCTTGCTGACCAGCAGTAACTTGTGGGAGAGTACTCACCGGGGGCACTCGCTCAGCATCCGGCCACAGTACACGGCTAGCTCGCGGCGGACTAGCATGTGCTCGTGCGTCATCAACGAGGACAGGCTCTTGCTGACCAGCAATAACTTGTGGGAGAGTACTCACCGGGGGCACTCGCTCAGCATCCGGCCACAGAACACGGCTAGCTCGCGGCGGACTCGCATGTGCTCGTGCGTCATCAGCGAGGACAGGCTCTTGCTAACCAGCAGTAACTTGTCGCCCGCCATCGCAAACCACTCAGTGGAACGCTTCGATATTTCCTTTGGCTTCTTTGCTGAAAGCGTTTTAAAATGTTTTCATATTTTATTAGATAAAAAACAAGTTAAAAATTCAACTATATTTTTGGAAATAACACCAAAGTCAGGTAACATAATTATAAACCTATTAAATTATCGCTAATTAATAATCTTCACAGACATGACGTCCAAAATGTATGTTTTGAATAAAAAGAGGGAAACATAATGACATCTTTTACAAGTGTTTTAGTTAATAGGCACTAACATTAACGGCCAAACCCTATATTCAATCCGCGGACAGATAAGGCTTACTTCGGGTTAAAATTTGACACTTGCCCGTACAAAATGTGTCAAATTTCAATCCGAAGTAAGCCTATCTATCCGCGGTTTGAATATAGGGTTCGGCCATAAGTTGTGACCCGGAAAACAGATAGTCATGTACAGAGAGACCTTTAAGCCCAGAAGTCTTTCATCCTTTTTTCCTAGGGCAAAAGTTTTCATTTGGATTACGTAAATTCTTCGACACTGAGGAAAAGTGTTGCAAAGCATGTAACTAAATTACAAAATCAACAAACAATCATACTACGCGTTATGTTTGAGTGCAGAATAAGAAATCTAAAAGCAACACACGTAATTAAAATTAAGACTTACACGAAGGAAACATAGTACTAAAAATGTACACTTGAGACAAGTGTTAATTTATTATTTTAATTTTACAATGGTTAACTAACAACTGTAGAGTCAGCAGTAGAAATAGTCGGACAATCGATAAGCTCAAAATTATCTAATCTACACATGCCCTTATTAGCACGAGACCGGGCAAGGAGGCGTGAAAATGAAGAGGCCTGTACCCTGTAGTGGGTGAATGTGGAATAAATGATGATGATTATCTTACTGGCTCAGAAACTTCCATTATCTTATGTCCAATAAGATGCTTGCAAAATACGACGATTTATGTAAATAATTTAAATTAAAAATACCTATACCTACCATAACTAACTACAACTAAGGGATACAGGAACATGGTAGTTCAGGCATGTAATTTATAAGTATCTTTTGTTTTTCTTTAGTCCCTACATAGTTACACATAGTAAAAGAGAATAGAATCATGTACTGATAATTTTGAGCACTTCGACCGTCCACCTACTTCTGCTTGTAACTGTACACTAGTGCAATTTTAATAACGAATTGATGCGATCATGCATAACAATTAACACAGATGAATCAAATAGGAAATTATCTTAAAATAACAATTACCCTTATTGCTTACTTCTGAGTTAGGTTTTCGCTTGTCTTTGATCATTTTGGCGAAGTCTTCGGCCGTGACCGCGGCGTGCTTGGCCAAGAATTTATCATTCATTGTGATGCATATGATGCGGTGGATCGCGTTTATTGCGGCCTGAAAGAAGAATTATGACGTCAGCTTATAATCCATTTTGTTGAGATCTAACTAAAGTACCTGGAAGACAGTGTCGCCAGGGTTGATAACGAATTTTCCAGTATATGACAAGTTGACAGATCGATTTTCCGAAATTGCAAATTTTATAGAAACCGTTTGAACAATTTTCGAGAACGAAATAACCAGTGATGGGAAATAGGTGAGCTAATTTACCTAAACTTGATGCATGTTCATTCAATAATGTATTCCCATCTCACTCACGCATGAATGAATATGCGTCAAGTTTAGGTAAATTAGCTCACCTATTTCCCATCACTGGAAATAACAAATATACATACAATACATACAAATATTATTCGTTTAATAGTATAGGAATATAGGACAAGATAGGATGTAAACAAACGAAATCACGCGGCTCTATTTAGTAGCCAATCAAAACTATTGTAAGAACATTTAGGGGTGCAGGTGACCGGCAACGACGGATCTACCTCACTAGTCCCACCGCGACGACAGATCTATCCCACTAGTCTCACCGCAACGATTGGTCTACCTTACTAGTCTCACCGCGACGACAGGTTTACCCAATTAATCTCACCGTGACGACGGTTCTATCGCACTACTCTCAACGCGCAACAGCGGGTCTCTCTGCAACAACATGTTGACCCCACTAGTCTCACCGTGGCGACGGTTCTATACCACTAGTCTCACCGGAACGACGGGGCTATAGATGAATTACCGAGAGCGTGGAATTGCATATGTAGTGGTAACATGTCTTTACAGGGATTCTATATTTAAATTTCCTCTACTTCTAATACCATTAGCATACAAAGAGTTATGTTATATATTAAATAAGTAAGTACAAAAATAATGTCAGTGTCAAATTCTAAATACTTTTTACAATGCACTAAAATGTACGTCTTATTTTACTGTACATACATACATACCTTCACGCCTGTAATCCCAGAGTGGGGTAGGCAGAGCTATAGAATTACCTACAAGTTTAAAAACTACTTTATTGGATTCTCGCAATTTTCAGAATTATTTTGTATGGGCGCGTGCGACAGTTTGCAAAAATTATGGCAGAAAGTAACAGTAATTTTGGTCCGATTGAGAGTAAAAGTAAATAAATAACTTTAACTGTCATAAATATTTTGAACTCGAACTAATGAAAAATTTAAATTCACCTTACACCGCTGCCCAATTCGTTGAAAAAGCTACAGGTGTTTCTCTCTCGACTATTTGTAAAATTATGATTGAGAGTAAGAGTGACAAATTCAAACCAACGAAAAAATTCCGTCGGCAGTAGATTATTTTAAAAAAGATAAAAAAGATAAAAGATGTTTATTCAGTAAGTAGGCCGCACGGGCACTTTTACACGTCAATAATCTACCAGCGCTTCGCAAGAGACCACTGCTGAGAAGAAACGCCGCAAGAAACTCAACAGTCAGTCGTTTTTTAAACATTTCTTATGATATGATATTATACAACGAAAAATAAAACTTAACCTAGTATTATATAAAACAATGAATGTAACAAAAATATGTCTATATATATCATGCGTAGTTGAGCAGGAAAATGTGTCAAAACTCAAAATTTCTACAAGAACTCATAAATAGTAAATATAAGAAATAAATAAAAATTAAAAATTATACTTACCTATGACGGTGCAAAACAACACATAATTAGTTTCGATACATTCCCCTACAGAAACCGTGTCCCCTAGACAATACACAATGTTTATATATTGGTATATTGGTTTTGATCAAGAAGTCATCAGGAGAACTGTATATAATTTTCATCCATAAAGATGAAAATTTAAATAAATGATAGTGACTAATAGCAAAAAAGGACATACTTATTACACTTGTTTAGAGCAATCTCAAAAAATTAAGAAGAAAACTTAAATGGTTTTCCTTTTCACGCGAACGGTACAACCACTACATATGCAATTCCACGCTCTCGGTAATTCATCTATACAGTAAAACACAACTGATATGGCTTACCGATGTACCTGCGCAGATGACGTGTTTTCGAAGCGCAGGAACCAATCAGCATGATCCATGCGTTCCGCGTCGTGTATTCTGTGCTGTTATTGGTTATTAGTGACGCCATGTTTAGCCGTGAGTGAGATGGAAAAAATAGATGCAATTTAATTTGCACCTTACAACTATTACGTACAAGTCTGATTGTGGGTTTTATCGTGCTTTCGGAAATCATCGGCATCGTTATTCGAGTCTGCGCGAACGAAGATTCACGACACGCCATATAAATTGTGTTCTACTGTACCTGACTAGTCTCACAGCGACACAGGTTTACCCCACTAGTCTCACCGTGACGACGGATCTATCCCACTAGTCTCACCGCAACAGCGGGTCAATCACACTGGTCTCACCACAACGATAGTGTGGCCCGGATTGTCTGTGCTCACGGCTACGTCTTGTAGCGCGGCGCTGACGCCTGGCAGGATACTAGCTAGCAGGTCCACGACTAGCGACTCCAGTGGCACGTCTTCGATGCGTCCCGCCGAATTTGTCAGTTGCCGGTGACACGCTGTATGCGCCAATACGCATTCTATTGCGGCCAACCTAGTGAGAGAACAGTTTTATCGTTGTATGTATAGCTAAATTTGGTAAAAACAAATGGGTTAAACAAGCAAGCAACAGTGTTGTTGTGTTGTGTAAGGGTAAGATAACAGGCGAAATGACTAGCATAATATAGTCAGTGATCGAATTCGAGATCCTAAAATCTGATAGTTCCCATCTTGATTATTTAGTTATTTTAACATTATTTCATAAAAACATGAATGAAAACTCGTGTAACCAGTAATATTACGGTAAGTTATTGATAAAAATACCTACACTTAAACCAAAATGCAGTACCTAATCACAGCGAATGTGCGCCCGTTGAGGTTAGGATTTTGATCTCGAATTCGATCAACGACTGTAGCTGATGCACTCCATCTTAGTCCATGGTTGGCATTATTTATAGTTACAAAGTTCATGGACCTCTGGGCCTACTTACTTTTTTTCGGGACTAAAGGTATGGCGAAACTGCCCTTAGCGAAAAAAATAATTTCCTTTTACTGGGTTATTTACCTTTACATATGTAGTGCTTTCACCAAAAATTAAGCCTCAAATCCTTTAGGTTAAAAAAAAAACCGCATAAAAAGAAATAACATTTTTATTTTATTTTAGCCAAAGTACTAATCCGATTTCTTTGTAATTTGGATATGTTGTATATACAATTAAGCACGCTTTCAAAAAAAATAATTAATGAATTATCTCTTGAAAAAAACAAAAAAAAAACGAGTTAATAATTTTCAAAAAAAATAAAAAAATACGTGCGAGATTGCGACAGTTTCCAAATTTACATATTTTATATAGAATTTAATGATGTTTAACATATATTTTTTTCAAAAGCTAAAATCAGGATTAACAGTGTGAAAAACTTGAATTTGTAACATCCCATACATTCTTTTCAAACAAAATAACTTCTACGTATTACACTATGAAGTTATATTTCCAACGCATTTTGAATTTGGAACGCGACTTATTTTACTGAGTGCGAACTCATGCGATCCTTAAAATCCGTGGCTGTATGCGGCTAGGGCTTACGGCATTCAGAAATTAAAAAAAAAACAAAAAGTCGGGAATGGTACAATGGCACGAATTTTATACTGAGCGTTAACGATTGCGAGATGTCTGTTCCTTCATTGAATAAATATCAAGCTTTGAAAAAACTTTTTTCGAAAAAATACCAGGTGAAATCGTTATATATTCTCGCTTATGATTATATTTGTTTACAACTGCGAAGATCCGTGCCAGAGTATTTCGAAGAAGAAAGTCGTTACTCCTTAGCGGAAAATGTAAGTTTTGTCATTACTTAATTAGTGTATATACTTTAAACTAAGCAATCGTTTGTGATTAAGCAACATTCGTAGCTATTATATAATGCCGTCTCATTGGTTAATAATAGTACAGTCTCTACAATATTTAATTTATTTAAGTTAGAGTTTCAACTATGTGTGATAATATTGATAATTAATTTACTTATTTTTTTTTTAAAGCGTAAAAAAATATTTCTTCCACAAATCACTTAATTATAAAATAACTTAATCATACAAATCACATACTATTAATTTACTTAGTTTGATGATACCTACTTACAGCTTGTTTTAACGCCAATGCCGCCTTAGAATGTAAATAATTGTAAAGTCTGTACACAATTGATGCTTGTAGCTGTGGTGTTCAGTAAAAAATCGTCTTATTTTATAACAAGCTTTTATTTAACTTGCAATGTATTTTATTAAGTATGTTTGCCCGGGGGAAATCGTGCAACTGAATTTTTAACCAGTTATCTTAATCGATTAAACAGATTGTGTATACTCATACTGATATACCTTCGGTGACAATACAGTATTTAATCTTGTACTATGGAGTTTGTCTAATGATGGAGCCTTCCGGTAGGCATTGTAACTAGACAATAAAGATAAATCTATTGAGTTATGGCTTATATGGCTTGTATGTACTTTTTTTCGAAATACTCTGTCACGGATCTTCGCAGTTGTAAACAAATATAATCATAAGCGAGAATATATAACGATTTCACATGGTATTTTTTCAAAAAAAGTTTTTTCAAATCTTCTTATTTATTCAATGAAGGAACAGACATCTCGCAATCGTTAACGCTCAGTATAAAATTCGTGCCATTGTACCATTCCCGACTTTTTGTTTTTTTTTTAATTGTCTGAATGCCGTAAGCCCTAGCCGCATACAGCCACGGATTTTAAGGATCGCATAAGTTCGCACTCAGTAAAATAAGTCGCGTTCCAAATTCAAAATGCGTTGGAAATATAACTTCATAGTGTAATACGTAGAAGTTATTTTGTTTGAAAAGAATGTATAGGATGTTACAAATTCAAGTTTTTCACACTGTTAATCCCGATTTTAGCTTTTGAAAAAAATATATGTTAAACATCATTAAATTCTACATAAAATATGTAAATTTGGAAACTGTCGCAATCTCGCACGTATTTTTTTTATTTTTTTGAAAATTATTAACTCGTTTTTTTTTGTTTTTTTCAAGAGATAATTCATTAATTTTTTTTTACAAAGCGACCTTAATTGTGTATACAACATATGCAAATTACAAAGAAATCGGATTAGTACTTTGGCTAAAATAAAATAAAAATGTTATTTCTTTTTATGTGGTTTTTTTTTAAACCTGAAGGATTTGAGGCTTAATTTTTGGTGAAAGCACTACATATGTAAAGGTTAATAACCCAGTAAAAAGAAATTATTTTTTTCGCTAAGGGCAGTTTCGCCATGCTTACCCGGCTATACCCTTTCAAGACTAAGATGATTATTTTCATCTTAATTTCATCATTTTCTTTTACTGTCATTTCAATAGAGTATACATATAAATAAAACATTAAGTACAGTCAAGGACTTTAATTGTTATGCCACTATGGAACCCTGTCACAATGACAGCGTCAAACCACATGAAAGAAATTACGCCAAAATTAATGATTAACGTTATGCGACAGGGTTCCATAGTGGCATAACAATTAAAGTCCTTGACTGTACCTGAAAAAGGAAGAGCGTCGCTCGGGTTGAAAACGATTTTTTCCGAAGATGATAACTTGAGAGATGAATGTTTCGTCTTCGTAAAGCTCTATATCGTAAGTTTTATCAAAATCGGTAGAGACGTTTTCGAGAACGTGATTACAAATGTATCTAACTGCCGCACTCAGGGACGTCAATTTAATTCAATGCTTGATTAAAGTTGCTGCTGTCACATTCTTTGCTACAGCAATAGAATAAGACAACACATGACTAAACAAGCATTAAAATTAATTTTCGCAATTTTGTTTCAAAACAAACAATTTACCTGAGCACCCTCAGCTTCTCCAGCTTAGCGATGTGCACTGACACAAACACAGCCTGCGCTATCAGCGGGACTTGTGTTCGCAGCAACCTAGTCCGGATGGCGTCGTTAATGCGCAACATCAGAACTGTGAGACACTTCATCACGCTGTGCTTCAGCTCCTCTGGGACATCCGCAACTAACGACAAACGATAAGTGTTAGCACTAGCACAGTTTGACATCAGGATTTTTACGAAAAAAATACACTTCATTTCTATGTTCATTCATGAAAAACAGACAATCAAAACGGAATATAATACATAGACAAAAGGTTTTACCCTTGTTTCACCAACACTCATTTCATAGAACATATCACTTCGCAGAATTTTCGTTTCATAGAAAGCTACTTACTTCATACAAAGCCGGGACTAGGTACTTTAACTACTGTAAAAGAGTGCAGAAATAGTTTAAATACATTGTTAAAAAATAAGGCAGTCAGTATAGCCCTAATTTAAAAATCAATTGAATTCACGCTTTGATCATCACCACAAATTAATCATGGACAGTTTATATCTTCGCTAGAACAAAGTCAAAAATTATGATTCTAAAGGTGAAAGTAACTCACTCATGCCGGTCTTGGAGTTGTCAAAGACGAGGCTAAGCAACCCCGTCTCAATCTTAATGCACATCTCAAAGTTGACAACCACAACCCTCTCCAGGACTACTTTCATTCCATCTATTATTTGCCATTGCAGCTCATATTTCTTTCTGTAAGAAAAAGTAAAACAACATGTCAGTTTAAAAAACAAAATTTAGTCGCAACTGGGATTTCTTGATGACAGGAAAATATTTAATACTAGCTTTTGCGTGGTAGTTTGTCTGCGTAGAAGACATTTTTCACTATTTCCTTTGGAACTGTACTATTTTCTCGGATCTCTGTGTCAAAATTCATTCTAATACATTCAGCCATTCTGGCTTGATTGAGTAACAAACATCCAAACTTTGCATTTATAATTATTAGCAAGAAGTAAGATAACTGGTGTTCGGTATTATCATTGATTAGTATAAGTACAGAAAAAAAAATTCAAGTAAGTAATGTTTTACACACAAAATAGATGCAAGAAGTTGAGTTGCATAAACCTGCCTGCTATAAAATAAATAAACATATTTAGAGAGAGCGCTTAGCTCATACTATACTAAACTTCATATCTATCTATAGGTACTTCTTTCAGATAGGTATTTAACTAAATGTAAACAAACCAAACCACGTGGCTCTGTTCAACAGCCAATCAAAGCTGTTTGAGCTTTGACGTATCAGTGCTCTGCTCCTAATTGTCTGACCAACTATGTTATGTGGTTTTTTTGTTTACATTTAGTTAAATACCTATCTGAACGAAGTGTAACTAACTGACTAAACAAACTGATTGACTGACTGGCTGACCGATCAACGCACATCCAAAACCACTGGGATTTCTTGAGTACCCTAGGGGTGAAGTAAGAAAGGATTTTTCCGAAAATCAACCCTCAGCTAGAAATAGGGGGAATAGCGGGAAAACTATCCAATCCAATTTTGTTTTTAATGGCAATTGGTCACAGACTAATAGGGAAAAACCGATTCAATGCAAATGAAGTCATGGCATCCTCTAGTTAATAATAAAATATATCTAAAAACAATGATGATACTATGTACAAAGTTATACAGCCTGCATTAGTTAAGTTTTATATAGATGCATAACAGTTACAAAGTTGCAACAGATACCATATCTAGTAATTACTGCACTCGGCCCCAGATCATGTTACATTATTCAGCAAAAACATTCAGTACCTATAGTGTTAAGTGCGTCAGTGGGGTCATATTACAAAGTTTATAAGATGATACTTTAGGTAAGTATGTAAAGTGTGACCTCTAATTTAATTTAACACTGAATAATAAAATAACAAACCAAAATGTTATTGAAGTTTTATTGGATTCCTCGTAGTTACTCTAAATGAGTAAATTCTAATTGGACTCTTAAATGAAAAAAGGTCTCGTTAATGAAGTATGTTTATAACCAAATATAAAAGAACAGACTGCTAAGCAGCCCTTTTTTGAAGGCAGGCTTACACTTACTCTATTTCGGTTGACTTAATATGAGTGATGAAGGGGAACAAAAGGTACTGCTGCAATTCCTGGATCGCTTCTTTTTTGAGCTCGCAGACGCGCGCGGAGAACTTGGCTATCGACTCAGGCGAAGGGGTCATCATCACAACATCGCACACTGGCTTTATGCGCGCAAAAGTTTGCTTTAAATCCATGTTCATTTTGCTGTCTTATTAAATGTTACCCACCAACAAACAAAATGAAAGGTCTTAATAGTAACTAATAAAACACGAAATTCATCTTCTACGCGTGTGTTAATACAAATTATGAATGAACAAAAAGTAAGCAAGAACGCATCGTTCACTACCCACTTGTATGAAAATGTGATGATTGTGATGTGTTAAAAGACTATTTCAAAGTTTAACCGCATGCATGAACTTGTTTCGTTGAAAACAAAACTTGTACAAATACGAAATTGAAAAAATATTCATTCAAAAATTAGTCCGAAAAAACTCATTTTCTATAATACAATAAATAATACGTTTCTGAAATGTCATTATTATAAAGCGTTCACTTTTACAAATTAGTTTTTGCAATCATAGATTTACTGCCGCACTCAGAGACGTCAATTAAATTTAATCCTTGATTAAGGCCGGCCGCATACATTCGTTTTCCGTATTCGGTTTCCGAATACGTTTTCCACATTTCCGAATACGGTTTTCGCATTCGAAAAACGTATTCTACGGCCTAAAGTTGCTTCTATCACTTTCTTTGCTACAGCAATAGAATAAGACAACACGTCATTAACCTAGAATTAAATTCGAAGTTCGAAGTTACGTTAGGTCCATCCCTTTCTCTCTATCTAGTCTAAAGATCTACTTTGAAATCCGTAATTCGAACTTCGTCTATTGCTATCCCTTTTGCTCTCGACGCGTCACTTATTCGCAAGAAAGTAACGGGGCGATCCGAAGTTCGAATTACTGATTTCAAAGTAGAGCCCCTAGTCTCGAATGATTTGACGAGTGACAGAGGCTCTACTTTGAAATCAGTAATTCGAACTTCGGATCGCCCCGTTACTTTCTTGCGAATTAGTGACGCGTCGATAGTAAAAGGGATAGCATTAGACGAAGTTTGAATTACGGATTTCAAAGTAGAGCCTCAGGGGTGGAGCAGAGGCTCTACTTTGAAATCAGTAATTCGAACTTTGGATCGCCCCGTCACTTTCTTAGGAATTAGTGACGCGTCGAGACCAAAAGGGATAGCAATAGACGAAGTTCGAATTACGGATTTCAAAGTAGAGCCTCAGTCTACCGTAACTTTGAACTTCGATTTTCAAAGTAGGGCCTCATAGTAGGAGATCCGAATTTTTAGTGATATAAGTACTGGACTGAAATTTTTCAGCTAACCTATTCGCCACATATTATTAAGCGTATCAAATTTGATACAAAATACTTTTGATCGAATAAGCAGCCCGGTGCAAATCGTCTCCTATTCGGATCTTAGACGTTTCACGAAGCAACAAGTTACAAATTACAAGCGGAAGTCTCTTTCTAACCCGTACTGCTAGAAAGAGGGTTCCGCTTGTAATTTGTAACTTGTAGCTTCGTGAAACGGGCCACAGCAATTATATATTATCCAACATTGGGACAAAAATATCTGACACGTCTTTATTACTAGAGGTATAAGAGCGTGTCAGATGTTTTTGCAAAAGGAGTTAGAAAGAGACTTCCGCTTGTAATTTGTAACTTGTAGCTTCGTGAAACGGGCCTCTGGTGATTGTACAATGATGAATATTAGTATTAATAAAAAAAAACAGTCAGTTTTGTTTTGTCTTCAATTCCTTCCTCATGGATACTTTGTGTCCTCGATATTATCCATTTAAATTGTGTAAAGATTTGACACACTATTTAAATGATTTTATTTTCTTATTTCAGAATAATCACGAAATAGTTTCATCCTTTGAACAAATTGTGAATGCGACTCTAATAACTAAGGCATTTAAAAATAGAATTGTCAAAGTCAGGTGTTGATGCTATGTAAATTTAGTAAAACTAGGGATGAATGTAGTAATTAGATTACAATTTTATTACGCCGGAATAATGCTTTTATAAATTTAACAGTGCATTATATGTTTCAAGATGTTCTCGCCGGCAGGTCAACGTGTCTTACATAAGTGCCTCAAAATTTTGAGGTTATCCTTGGCTGATTTTAGTAATTTGCCTGATTTGAAGGACTTAAACGTTGTTAGAACAATTGAAAAGAAGATAGAAAATAATATGAACATTTTTATCGAAAGCCCCATCCATGTGAAGATGCTTCCCATCGATGAAAATGACTTGAAAGCCCATGACAAACTCACTATGATACTGTACAGTCAAGGCAAAGATACTTCAGACTTTCAAGTCAAGCTGAGCTCGAAACGCCTAGAACTGTTCAATAAGAACACGAATTCGGACAGAAATGACGTGTGCTTGATACATGTGCCATATAATCTTAAAGTGCATGTCACAACTACAGATAATGCTTCAGTGCATATGGCCAAGTTAGAGGGAGAGGAGTTCGTGGTGAAGACGCAGCGTGGCTCAGTGACCGCGAAAGATCTAAAGGCACAGACCGTGCGCTTGGAGAGTGAAAAGGGCCAGCTAAAGACTGACGGGAAGATTCTAGCAAACTCAATTGAATTAAAAACTGGTTCTGAAGCAGGAATTCACTGCAACAATGTGATGTCTAAGGTCTTATTTGTCTCTACACACGCTGGCCCAATTTCAGTGAAGTCATGCTACAGTGAAAAGTCACACTTTAGCACAGCCCTTGGTAATATTAATTTAGATCACCTTCACAAAAATGTTACAATTGATGTCATACAGCAGGGAAATTTGCGTATCACTGGATTTTCAGGCACGCTCCAAGCATCATTGAAAAGTGGGGAAGTGTTCATGCATGCATCACAGTTAATAGACAAGAGCAGTATCTTCATACATGAGAAGGGTAAAGTAGAGTTGCTCGTACATGACATTCTTAAAAATTTACCTGCAACTAATTTAATAGCAGATAAAATAACAGTTGATGAAAAAATAATGAAGTTGGGTCGGTTTATGGATGACGCACATCCAAAGCGATTTAGGTTTGAAAAGGACCCACAGAATGAGTTACACATAGTTTGTAAGAATGGCTCAATTGATTTAAAGGAAACAACCTTACCATTTATGGTATAATTTGTTATGAAACAATTCTATTTATGTTTTTTATAGCATTGGAGATGCTCTCCATGTGTATGTGGATAATGCAGTAACTCGGATGCAGTTTGTAATGTTTATTATTATATAACAAAGTGAATATTTTATTAAATAGTTGGATTATCATGTGGCTTTTGGTTAAAAAAATATTATTTATCCTAGTTTTGTTGCTGATAAAATTTGAAACCTATAGGTGTAGTCAAAGAAACTAAGAATGAAATATGTGACAGCATCAATAATTGAAATATGTTAAATTAAAAACACTGAGCCAAGCCGACACATATTTTTTTTTTGCAGAATTATTATTTCTGATTATTCTTAGTTTCACTTGACAGAGTAGGTTAGTTTTGTTATGTATAATGAGGGCCAACATTCAAAAACCTGTATACATACTGTGTAACTCATTATTTACCAGGTAGTAGGCAGTATTGCCATCTGCCTACTGCTCCAAGCCCTCTGTGTCCTGCCATTGCACTGTAACATCACAGGGATAGCTGAGTTATGTTCCTTACCTATAGATGTTAGAGTTCTGTCAACCACATTTGACAAAATCTGACTACCTTAACTTTATTCAAGTGCTTAAGAAAGTATAAGGAACCAAAATAGATACACAAAAAAATTGGCAACAGGGAGTTGTGTTTATCGTTCGCATAACATTATCATACCAACTTAAGACATTTATTTGGTGTTAAAAGTGTTGTAAACTACAAGTTATTTTTAAATGATGGTCCTTAATCTGTATCTATGGCTTATTGTTTTTTGCATCACGCATTTATTTTGTAGCATTATTTATGATTTGTGAAATCGTTATTCATATTTATGGCTTCCGCACCCCTTTGTTCACACTGCGGACAAATGGGAATTAGCCATATTTATTTTTGTAGTTCCTAAATGATAGTCAATTTGTTTGTGATATGTACTGAGTAGTGTTGTTGCTAATGTATTTTTCCTTGGTATTAGTAGTATTTTATAATTCAAAAATATCTATAGTAGTTACTTTAGTAATGATGAATATATATCCGTGCTACAGGGCCACTGGCAAAGGATATATTCGCCTCAGTGGACGGTATTAAAATGGCCTACTTATGAATCCATATATTGAGTATATTCCCTTTTTTTCTACTGTCATTAAAAATAGGAGTAACCACTTTGAATTTAAAATGGCGGTTTTAACCTTTTGAACGTGTGATGTGCGAGGCCGTATTAATAAGCCGGTCTTGTCGGAGATACCTGTCTCAAGATACATCAAAGTAACTGTCAAATCATGGAAAACTGTTATTTCTAATGCATAGGTGGACTCTACCAAGATCAGTTTACTAATATGGGTCTAACAATCAGAGCAGAGTTATTATTTTCGGCACATACTGTCACCATTGCAAATTGAAGGAGGTTTAAGGAGGATTACTGTATTGGTATATGTAGTCAATAACTTTAATTGCTGAACCACTATAGAGCCCTGTCGCAGAAAACTAATTATAATGATTGTGTAGGAAGAGAGGACAATAGAGAGATCTCTCTCCAGGCGGGTGTTATGCCTGGGGACCGAAGTCCATTGGGATGAAGTTGGAAGTCGTATATATGTCAACTGACTGGAGAAACTTCGTTAGCGCGATGTAGAACCTTTAGTTGCGCTGTCTGACGCTGGTGGCGCTAGCGAGTTAGCGCGTTGGTTGATACAAGTGTGCGCTAGATGTCGCTAGGTCGCCACACCAGCCCCCCTTTGAGACCGGAGGTTGATGGTGATGACGTGCAGTCTGTGCGTTGAATTGCCGCTTGCAAGTGCCAGTTGATGTCTCCAATAGTGCTCAGAGCCGCGTTGGCGAGCGTAGCAGGAGAAGAGGAGTGAGTGGAGTACACAGTGAGTCGTGTATCTGCTCGTGAAGTACTCGTAGTAGGACGCAGTGAGTCGCGTTGTTGAGTGAGAGTAGTGTGCACATTGTAGACACCAGGCATTGAGATATATCAGAATGCTAGTGGTGCACAGTGCGGGTTGTCTGGCTTGCTGTGAAACTGCGTCATAGTGCTTGAAGGTCGTCAGGTTGCGTAATTGTCCATTGTCGAGGGTCACCAATGTAGAAAGAGATGTTAATATAGAGATCTCTCTCCAGGCGGGTGTTATGCCTGGGGACCGAAGTCCATTAGGATGAAGTTGGAAGTCGTATATATGTCAACTGACTGGAGAAACTTCGTTAGCGCGATGTAGAACCTTTAGTTGCGCTGTCTGACGCTGGTGGCGCTAGCGAGTTAGCGCGTTGGTTGATACAAGTGTGCGCTAGATGTCGCTAGGTCGCCACAATTGTTTTAATTTATTTTCTGCGACTTGACGCTCTGTTACTATGACATGCCAGGCCAGGAGGCCAACAATTAAAGTTGTTGACTATGCTATGCAAACTATACTATCTTAACAGTTTCTTATTTGCCTTAAGGCGAAATCATTTTTACCGTGTGCCTAACCATAGTAATCACTAATCACACATATTTTGCAGACTAGTCTCCTTAGATATTCTATCTAATATTCATGTTCAGTATTTTCAATTGTACGTATTTAGTACGTATTTACTTTTATCTGAAATAAGTTTTATTAGCTAAAATTGGTAACGTTAAAGGCATTTTAAGATTTTAATTAATATTGTTATTCATGAAGTAGTTAATGAAAATAAACATTTCTTCCGATAGATTATGTTTCTATTCATTACGTACCTTGATTTATTTCACATATACTTGATCTTATCCAGAGCCATTAAGTATTAATTACTTAGCTCGTTAACGACATCTCTTCTACGTAAAACATAAACAAAAACAAATAGGTAGATGCCTGTTTTATGTTTATGATCTAAAAGCTTTGCAACTAAAATTAAATATATTTAGAAATGTACGTGATCTTAGTTACCGACATTAATTTAGTACGTTTCAAGTTTTGTTTGTTTATTTTTTAAATGGGTACTGTTAAGTGGGTGCAAAGATGAGCGTAAGCGCCGGCGGCTGATAACGAGGCGGTTTATATGCAGCGGGAGAGCGCGCGCGCGCCAGTACCCCTGCGCCGCGCGCCGCGCCGCCATGCCCGCCTGCGCGCCCGAGTACGCCCGCCTTGCGCGGTCCAACACCGAGCTCGTCTTTTCGCCGCGCGTCAAGCGCTGCTCGCACCAGCCGCCGCCCTTCACGGCGCTGCGCCGCTCCTTCTCCTCCACGTTCTCGCTCATCCCCGAGGAGCGCGCCGTGTCCCCCGAGCGGCCGCCGCCGCTGCCGCGCCTGCTCCGTGTGCTCACCTGGGGCCCCCGCCTGTGCCTGCGCCCTCTCTTCGCCCTGCTCGACGTCATCTCCCACCCGGCCTGGAAGCAGATCCTCGTCGTGCTCCCCACACTATGGATCGCGGCGTCTCTATTCATCTTTTGGAAGTGCATACAGTGCCCCATTGGACTGCTGAAAATGATCGGACGCGCGATTAGTTCAGAAAAAATGATTGCACAACGGACCGTCCTCATAAGCGGCGGTAGTTCCGTCCAAGCCTTGCATTTGGCGAGAAATTTCCACTCTGCCGGAGCGAGGGTCGTCGCGTTCGAGATAGAGGGACAGTTTACGTTGTTAAAATATTCTGCTGCCGTGTATAAATTCTACACTGTTCCCCGACCGAACCCTGCAGATCCATTGGCCTACGCGCGGGCTCTGAGAGAGATAGTAGAAAGAGAATCAGCAGTATTTTATGTGCCTGTGAGTTCCTCGACCCCGGCCTACTATGACGCACTCGCCAAACCGTATCTGGAAGTAATGGGCTGCCAGTGTTTCGTGCCTTGTGCTCGTGACGTCGTCAATTTAGATGACCCTTTGGAGTTGATACGCGTGTGTCGCGCGGCCGGCTTGGCGACACCGCAGTTTTGGGTAATGGTCAGCGAGGAAGACGTTCGTTCGTGGTACGACAGCGGAGCTTCGAAAGAGGGCCGATATTATATCGCTAGCGCAGGCGCGCGCGGCGCCAGAGATCGGCTACGTTTCGTCATGCCAGAGGAAAGATCTAACTTCAGATTCCCTCGTGAGATCAGCGCTGAGAAGCCGTGGGTGATTCTCAAGGAACCTAAAGGAGAAAAGATCGTTACTTGTACTACGTTAAAGGAATCCCGAGCGGTCAATAACGTGACGTGCCGCGTGGATTCAGTCAGGAAGGGCCTGGTGCCCCAGAAGGATGAAGAGGTTGACGCTTGGGTGCAGAAATTTGTCACTTCATTGTCGCCGACTAGACCTATGACCGGTCACGTGTCGGTCAGGCTAGTGCGGGAAGAGAACACGATCAATGGGCACGGCAACAGAATGGTTGCCATGGGAGTCCGAGTCGGGGTGTCGTTGCCTTATCTATGTCAAAGTTCAGCGAGTCGCTGCGGGCACACGGCGACCGTTGGCAAGCTGCTGGACTCCGTGCTAGATACGCGTGAGGCGTTGTTCGCATTTTGGGACCCGCTGCCGTACTGCGCGTACTACCGCGCGCGACGGCCCGAGGAGCGCCGGCCGCCGTCGCCGGAGCCCTGCAAGACGCCCCCTAACGTGCCCCTCTGAAGTGAATCCAGTGCTGGCATAACTTATTTATTTAAGACACTCTGTACCTGAAGAGTCGTGAGTGAGTCCCCTGCCCGGCCTACGCCGTGTTCCAACTCTGCCGGTCGTTATCCCGGATAAACGAAATAAAGCGGGGACAAGCGACATGTCTGTAACTACTAAGTAGATACCCATACCAAATGTTATTATAAATGTGTATACTAAGTATATAATTTTAGATAAGGGAATAAAAATAAAAACATGGTCGATCAATGTCAATATTTTATTTACGACTTATTATAAGTACCTATCGATATGCTCCATTTCCCTCTGGAAGAGTCTACAATATTAATAATAACAAGACAAAGATAACTTAAGTACAAAGTATAAACTAGATAGCAAGTTACGACGTAAACGTTTCTTATTCCAGACAACAAACCTCATCGCATGCATTGGTTTCCGCACTCATCTATTACCAGCTATAATTAGGAGCAAAAAATATTTCGCTTCAGTAATTCTTGAGATTATCTCAAAAGCACTAGTTAACATCAATTACATTCCTAACTGTAAATAAATACATACGCGTATGAATGATTGGTTAGCCAGGAGGAACGAAATTTATTCTGACTATACCTAACCTACCTATAGGTAGGTACGTAAGTACGTAGTTGGTGCTGTTTTGTAATTAAAGACCTTGTACTTGAACCTGGCTGCCCGTAACTGGTTAGCGTCTATTTCGGTCGCATTTCTTTGCTTAATCGAGCGGGTGCCTGCTCTTCGAACCTTTTTTCTCATACGCGAACGAAGCCAGTTTCTGCGAAGCCTGTCATTAGGCGAATTACGGAGCAAAGTATGAAACCAGTTTTTGTTAACAATAACGTGTAATTTAAGTATGTGGTAAGATCAAGAGTTCAAAGGAACGTAAGTAATGAGTTGCGGGTTGCGGGGTGAGGTTGCATAAGCTGGGTAAAGGTCAAGCCGGGTAAGTTTAAACGTAGGGGATACCTATTTAACTGTTTTAAAAATATTATTCAACGTTTAATTATTTGTAAAAGGCGGAAACAATAAAAAGAGGTAGGTATATGGTAGTGCATCATTTTGTCAAACCTGTTTTTAAACGTTTGTGTGTGTGCTCCTCTCTCTGACAACTCTGATACCTACTTGATATTCTACGCCAACGTAATGATTGCAAACACTTAATTATACTGGTTGTCCCAGGAAGTCGTGTCGCTAAATTCTCGATAACTTTGAAACAAATAGAAAATCGTGAAACATACATTGGGGATGATGCTAGCGACTACCTCTTGAGGTGTTCTAACTCTGAACTTTCACTTGAAACGACTTCCTGAGAGTTAATAAAGTAATCTAAGCACGGAAACCTGCAAAATTTCTCTTTCTTCGATATACGTGTTAATTTTTAGGGTTCCGTTGGTACCAAAATCTTAAAAAAGGAACCCTTACGGTGAGACTTCGTTGTCCGTCTGTCTGTCTGACTGTATGTCACAGCAGGTTTTCTGAGCAACTACAAATGCTATCAACTTGAAATTTGGCATAGTTGTACAACTTGCTTGCCCGCATCTGTTTTTAGTAAAAAGAATATTCATTAAATTAATTTTATTAATTATTGAAAAGGAGTCTAGAATGGGAGGGTTGAAAGATGAAAGTGGTTTTATTATTGCAAATGGGGTGTCATACGAAAGGGCTCAACCTGCACATTTTTAAATTTTTATTTTATGTGATGTACTTTTTGATTTATAGCCAAAAATGTACAAAAATGACCGTTACCCCTCTTACCTCCGAAGTTTATTAATCAAAAAATCAAAAAAAAATCTGACGTACAGATAATTATTTATATTTTATGGGAAAAATAAAATGAAGAGTTCATTATTCAGTTTTGGTAAATAATAAAAACTTTGAAAATCTGTATTCTAATTTAGGCTAGTCAAAATGAGTATTTTCTTTTGTGGTTACCAAGCATGTTACCTTAAATACGGAACCCTCGGTGTGCGAGTCTGACTTGCACTTGACCGGTTCTTTTTATTAAGGGTATCAATTAACCGGTCAGCAAAATATTCTCATTTTGGTGAACAGAAATATGTATTTGGTCAGCCAAAATAGCTAGTTGGTAAGCAACTCATGGTTAGCAAACATTTATAAATCTGTCAGCAATTAATGACATATTGGGCTGCTCTAAATTATTTTGGTCAGCAAATTAAATATTTGAGCTGCATTGAACGACCCACAGATAATTAAATTTTGGTAAGCAATCAGAAGGTAAGCAAAATAATTCATTTTGTCCAGCAGAAAAAAGGAAGCAATAAAATCAAATTGGTCATCAACAAAATGGGCGCAACTATTACAAAGTTCATTCAAATATACTCTCTTTTTTTGTAAATTATTCAATTTATATAGAATTATTCCTCTAGAGCACACTTTCCTCGCAGATACACCCTTGAAAAAAGTTCGCCTTTATTCCTTATAGATCCCCTTTTTAAATACCAATGCAGTGTTTCCTAATAGATACACTTTTGGGTACAGTTGTGTACACAACGGTGTAGTTAACAAATTTAGGTACTGCCGTGCCGGCAACACACACATCCCAAACCCACCATCAAATTTACAAATTTAACAGAGTCGACGGAGCTCCGCTCACGCGGATCTCCTATTTCTGGGTTATTCTGGCCCTCCGGGCCTGATATAAAAACGAACCTAACCTAACCTACCTCATACTTATGATACAAATTTTGGTTAATCTAGGGTGTGATTGTGATAGAAAATTGTGTGACAAAACTTAACTTGTAAACACTGCTGACTTTTCAAACTAAACGCAATCCACTTCTATATTATAGATGACCATTATTTTAATATGCATACCTCTTAATCAAACTGCTTACAGACATGTTTTCTCTGCTGACCAATTGTAAAATCTTGCTGCCCAAATAATTATTTTGCAGCTCGACTGTTTATTAGGCAGACAAATGACAAAAAAAGCTGATCGAAATTGTTTAAAATGTTACCCGTTTATAAATTGTTTGCTGAACAAAGAGTTGTAGCCCGATTTTTATTTAATGCCACCCAAATCTTTTTATGCTGCCCAAATGAATTAATTGCTGATTTTTTTTGCTGATCAATTTTAATAACGGCTGACCATTTAATTACTTCCCTTTTATTAACTCTGAACTTTAGAGAATAACAAAATTAATTATTAAGTAAGTATCGTTTTTAGGGTTCCGTACCAAAATGGTACAAAAGGAACCCTTATGGTGAGACTTCGTTGTCTGTCTGTCTGTCTGTATGTCACAGCAGGTTTTCTCAGCAACTACAAATGCTATCAACTTGAAATTTGGCATAGTTGTACAACTTGCTTGCCCGCATCTATTGGTAGTATAGAAAAAAATGAAATTAATTTTATTAATAATTGAAAAGGGGTCTAGAATGGGGGGTTCAAAAATGAAAGTGGTTCGATTATAGCAAATGGGGTGTCATATGAAAGGTCTTAATCTACACATTTCAAAACTATTTTTTTTTAAATTTTGTGTGATGTACTTTTTGATTTATAGCCAAAAATGTACAAAAAATGACCGTTCCCCCCCCTTTATCTCCGAAGTTTACAAATCAAAAATTCTGAAAAAAATCCTGCCGTATAGATAATTACTTATATTTTCTGGGAAAAATAAAATAAAGTGTTCATTATTTACAGTTTTTGAGAAATAACAAAAAAAACTAAGAAAATCTGTATTAAAATTTAGGCTAGTCATAATCGACCTTATTACTTGGAAAATAAAGCTTATAACAAAATGAGTATTTTCTTTTGCGGTTACCAAGCATATTATCTTCATTACGGAACCCTCGGTGCGCGAGTCCGACTCGCACTTGACCGGTTTTTTTTAACTTTATTTGTATAATAGATTACGTATACTCTAACCCCCTTACTAATAAACGTTGAGTAACGGTGGTTGGTATAGCTATACAATGTTTTGTCCTTATCTGTCAAATTTAAATGTCATAATGATAGATAAGGGTAAAACATTGTATAGCTATACCACCGTTACTCAACGTTTATTAGTAAGGGGGTTACAGTTGTAACAGAGGTTTTTGGCTATCCTTTGTCACTGAGACTGGTTCGAAAACGAAAGCTTTCAAGTCTTTCAAATTAAAGTTACAGCGGCCCTTTTAGATTTCTATCTCGGCATCATTTTAGATATCCTTCAAATCAGAGGCCCTACATGGTATATGGCCCTACTTTGAAAATAAGTTCGAAGTTACGTTAGCTCCATCCCTGTCACTCGTCGGGACGGGCTTACGTAACCACAGATTATAAGATATGTGAACGTAACTTCGAGCTTCGATTTTCAAAGCAGGGCCTCAGATCTTCAAGTACTGTCGTGGACTCGTGGATCTCTTATTTTATTAGCCTTGTCAAAGACCAAGACATTGAGAACAATAACATTATTACTTGATACTTACCTAATAATAACAACAAATGAAAGAAAGAAATAACTACAAGTCGTATTTTCCTCTTAACAATTTAGACTTCGTTAACGCTTCGCGTAATTCTGCACTCTCTTTACTTAAAACGTGTGTGTGCTAGACATGGTGCATGCATGCATTTATCTGCAGCCTCGATCTAAGTGCATTCGGAATCACGCAGCGCTGCATCGACGCCGATAACCCGTGCATGTGATGCGGACATTATCTGAGGCGAAGTCAAACCGGAATCGGATTGGGGTTGCATTCGCAGAAGAGTTCTTCCCTTATGTTGATTACCTACTTTAATTAGTTCAGTAAAAAAAATCTGTCAAGTGCGAGTCGGATTTGCACACCGAGCACGGTATTTCCGCACAGTTATTAGGTTAGGTATTATTATATTCCGATTTGAATTCGATTTTGAATCGAATCAGCGCGAGCCCAACTCAAGCTTGACCGTACCAAATTTGACGAATTTGATTTTACGTTTGAAAACAAAACCCGCCAATTATTACGATTTAAAAGATACAGCTCTTCAAAGTTAGGACGGACGGACAGAGTAGGCACATTAAAGGCCCAGCCTCACCGGATGCGTGACGTGGACGTGCACGTGCGCGTTCGCTTTTCACTGCGTTGTATAGTATGAATTCTCATTACCACATATCACTTTACAGCGCAGTGGAAAGCGAACGCGCATGTGCACGTGCACGTCACGCAAGCGGTGTGGCTGGGCCTTAATCGGTTCCGTTAGGCTAACCTTCGGGTACGTAACCCAAAAGAAGAGTTGTTTTAGCAACAGTTTTTTTGCATTTCATGTCATTAAAGCCAGAGTTTTATTAAAATGTTAATAACTCTTAAATTGATAGACACATTGGAAAGTTAAATAATAATTGTTCTGAATGCAGCTTGCGTATGCTGTTATTTTTAGAAATCAGTATCAGTCTGTCCTGCAGCACTTCGGGGACCGAGTTCTTTACCCTTACCATGAGTTACAATTACCGTACTCGCTAGTAAGTCGCATGCTCTGTCCCTCGCACTCTATAAGAATACTGCGAGGTTGCGAGGGACAGAGCATTAGACTCGCTAGCGAGTACGTTAATTGTAACTCATGGTAAGGGTACCTACTTGTCACTCGTGACTCGAGACTAAATCGAGATTAAGAAATGGAGCTCACTTATCTTCGAACTTCGATTTCCAAATTAGGCCCTCTGGTGTCGCCGAGTTCTAGGGTATATTTGCCAGTGATCTCACCCTTGTAATCCCTAGATCCAATAACAGAAGGGGAGCGAAGTATTAATGTGGATAAGTAGGTAGATAAACTGAATCACTAAATAATTGATCCTCCTAATAACCTTACTAAGAGATTCTTGATCCCGCTTACTACAATCTAACAACCGTTTAGGGTGATGGCACCAGTAATGAACAAGGACCAATAATGGACACTTGATTCTTACGGTACAGAAGATAAGGGTTATTCGTTTATTTTAAGACATTGAATTTATAGCCATATGAGCTTTGAATTAAGAGTTAAGTGTCCATTATTGGTGCCTTCAGCTAAAAGTGTCCAAGATTGGTGCCGTCACCCTATCTCTCATTAAGTACCTAAGCAATATTGTGCAAAATAAACACATTATCGTAATTAATAAAGTTAGATTCTATTAATTAATGTTCGTCTAGTTAATTAACGATATCTCAGACGCAGTTATAGGTATGACGGAGATATGGTCGAAAACTTATTAAACTTATTTAAGTCAATAATTAATAAATGCTACACATGTCACTTTCCATAAACTTTAAATACCTTACTTAGGTAACCCATTTTCCGACATAGGTTTAGCTTTTTAAATTGTTGCCGAGTTTTATCCTTTATCCGACGATAGATGGACCTACCCGGGTAGATTATCAAAAGTGTATATTCTCTCGGCTATTCACAGGGTATATAGGTACCCACTGGGTATGTATTTACTTGTAGTTTAAGCACGAACATTTCAATCATACGTCGCATTTATACTATGGTAGAACGAACCCCTAAAACAAACTCACGTTTTGTAACATACGTTGAAGTAAATGTACTACTCGATGACGATACGAGAGTCAACGTCAATGTTAAAGTTTAGTAGTAGGTAAATACGGTGCTTTAATCTATCGCCATATACATTTTCTCGATGATAACACGTTAGTAAGTTCCTTACTCGATAGAAGGTAAAAGTTCGTGTTCAGGTTATTGAAGCTGGTAATTAATAAAAGGAGGCTATAGGAGGCACCTACATAATCAGTCAATTTAATTTAAACTATATTTAAAGGAGTATAATGTTCATTTTAATTTAATTCAAAATTGAATATTGCATTTAAGAGTGAAGGATATTAAATTTTATTTAGTTACATTGCTGGTAGATTCAAATTCCCACTCACAAAAATCACCCTGTTTGTAGTAGGTAACTATGGTGGGCCTCACGAGGGTAGGTATAGTAAGTACCACGGGTCGCACTTTTAGTGCCGGTGCTTAACGTTAATTTGTATTACTATATAGGTTGATTAAACATTAAATACTAGTATAATAATAGTAAATAATTGGATCGGGGTATCGCGGAATCGGTTCTGCATAACCCTGTTAAACTGTCCGAGTTCATTGATATTTACATTCAGTAGCAAAATCGTCAAGAGAATTGAAAGAAAATGTTGCATGATTAAATAGGCACTTTTCTAATATTATAATGATTTATTTTAAACAATACCTACTTGCCGGATTGACATTCATAAAAGAATATTGACTCAATTTGCCATTTTTAGAAATAAATGGTGAAGAAATGATGCTGCTGCTGTGGTCCGTATTTTGATTACGATTAAGCTGTATTTAATTCTGACACATTTCAATTTTTATTTTATATTATGTATTAATTTGTACCAGCTATCTAATCAGCCATCCTGTAGACTAAACTTTCGTCATTTTGACGTCGTCAGTACCAAAAGTGCGAGCCCTGGTAAGTAGATACCTAAGTAATTTAAAGTCGTGGTCGGTAAGACGCGCAGCCGGTGCTGTTTGCGCGCGATAGCGGCTAAAACATATTATTTGTGCTGCATATGATAGCGTATCTCCGGGTCAGCAGACGGGCGGCCAAAGATCGCACCTTTCTCTCGCTCGTGGAAAAATTACTCAAGGTTAAATATTTTTAAGGAAGGACGCAACTAAGTAGGTTTGTATAGATTTAAAATATACACTGTGTACGGTCGGAATTTTAGTACCTGCACACTTTTCGAATTTCACCAATAACTTAACAAACGATTAGAATGACAGCTGCCAAAATGTATGAACTAACAGTCGAACATCGTTTGGTGAAACTGGTACTTAGTGCTTTGTCACTTTAACGCCATGTTCAAATGGATTAAAAAAATTGCAGCTTCTTCTAAGGCCGACTGTACATACATATAAAAGTATCGGGTAAGGTAATTAAGTTAAAAACTCATTCGTACATGGTAGTAAACACTTGGGGCTCGACTGGCTACCTTACGGCCAGCAGTCGACACCCGGTAGCACACGGCGATTTTTTGTAGCGATGCGGTCGCGCGTATGGTATAGCTGTCACTTACACATAGAAAGCATAAGTGACAGCGATACGAAACGAGCGACAGCATCGCCACCAGGCCACCGCCTCGAGGCCACTGCATATACAAAATTACAATATTTAGCAAATATGTAACAAAGTTTCTGTCAAAAAATTTGTTTCGCGGTTGTTAGACTTATTAGTTTTTTGTAAAGTGATACTTTACAAAGTGACACAAATGCTTGCATATTTAGCTAACAGATACAAACTTGAAAACTATTTTGACCATCATTAATAAAATAAAACCAAATTATCCTTAATATATTTAAATAGATTAATATTCGTAATCCTTAATCGTGTTGCACGAAATTTAATCGTTATTTTATTTTTATTTTTGCACAGTTGTCACTTTGAGGTTATTTCCACAGCCTAAAAATGGTCCATACACAATCACTGAAAATGGCTATAATCCTCCATTCACTTAAACACCGTGATTGGTTGTTTAGGGGTTTCCAAAGCAAATTTAAAAAAAAACATACTTTAATCCCTAGAGATTAATAAGGAGTTTTAGTCCCGATGTGCAGAGACTAAAGAAACATTTTAAGAGCATGAGAAGTGAAAACAATATATACCGTTTACAATATCTCAGGGGCTCTATTCACTCTATTCAACTCGATAAAATCATAATATTATTGCCTTTGACATGTTATCGTATTGTCAACGTCAGCTCTTATTTATATTATACGTACAGTCAACAGCAAAAAAACGGATGAAATAGGGTCTCAAAATATAAGTATATACAATAAATTAAGTCAGATGTCTCTTAAGCATAAGTAAATTAACTCGTAATGTGTCATAAGTAAGTGACATGCCGTTCACACAGTTAGTCATTACTGAGTGTTTCAAATTAAACTGATTCTCTAAAATAGCCATAGTCAGTAATACGACAAAACTATCATATGTAAGTGATCATATTAATTTTTGGGACTTTATGACCTTTCAAGACCACCCACCTCGGAATACAAGTCAGACGTTCGGTTAATCTCGATTATTTGTTAGACAAACACGCGAAACAACACCTCTCATTTCCGTCAAGTAAAGTGTTGAAATAAGTTCCTATAACTTCGTTTTTTTTTTTGCAAATTTTCATATAAATCCTTTTAAACTGCCGTGATTACCTACCCTAGTTTTAATATTTGAATATTTTCAAATTTCGACTTTCCATTGTTTGACACTTGACACTTAGGTAGAAATTCATTTTCATTATTCTTTATTGAAATTTTCTGTAAAGAGACAGTTATGCCATCGTTTATACTGTCGTTTATGATCATTTTCTTTTGACTTATTAAATATTCAGTTGAATATGAGACTTTGGTATAATGTGTTATATCTGGGGCGTCATGCTAGAACATTGAAATGTTGTTTTTGATCACTTACTTTTGACGTTGACTGTACAATAACATGTCAACTCAATATGGTTAGCCAGTAGAATACCTAGAGGCCCAGGGGCCCTATAACCAAGATGCAATTGCTACTAACGTTTTCCTTTTATATCACTCAAATGTATGGGATGACAGTTGACCACGTGGTTTGTCGTAACGCGCACGAGAATGTCATCCCATACATTTTGAGTGATAGAAAAGAAAAACGCTAGTAGCGTTTGCATCTTGGCTAGGGCCCCAGGGTGTAAATTCGGTCGACGATCAAACGAAGCTGGAGGCTCTACATTGAAAATCGAAGTTACGTTAGCTCTATCCCTTTCTCTTGATTTACTCTCGAGTGACGAGTCACAGGGACTCGGCACCCGAAGTTTCAAATTCACTGTTTCGTGGTAGCACCCTGTTCGATAGAGGACCAATTGGGATACACCAAAAAAAATAACTGCTTGATTTTACATTTTTATTCGAAAGAATAGCCTTTTATATGAAACTAATTTGAAGCATTTCATGATTAAATGTATTATTGATATTTAAAATAATTTATTAAATTAAAGTAACCTTACCTACTTGTAGCGACAAGATGACGTAGATATTTATAAAGAACGGGTATACTTCATCTAAGACTTAGAAAGATTTTTTATTATCTGTGATCTGTTTTCAAAGTCATAATAGACGAACGTCATTCAAATATACTTAATGTAAACAAACAATCGCAATATGATATAATTTATTATTTAAGAGTATATAAGCATTCAACCATTGCTTATTACCTAGACCTCAGTTAATACAACACTTCCTACATGACTTTGTTTCTAGACTAGATTTACTTAACACAATCACATTAAATTTTTTGAAAAGGCGGATTCCGTACTTCCAATCATAAGTTTCTACAATAAATGTTGATGCCGTCTTTTTGAACTTCTTGTAAAACCTTACCACACAAATTATTATCATTTATCACACATAACTCAAAAGAGAAATGGTCTCAATAATATTTTAATTTCATCATAAGAATTACAGTCAATTTGTAAACAAATAAATTTGACATGACAACAGCTGTCTTCAAACGTAGGTGTCAGTAGATATCTTAATTGTACTTATAAAATGAAAATTTAGAGAGGTTTTATATGTTTAATGTAAAACCACAAAAGTCCTTGATATAGTGCAATTGGGACAGGTATTTAGGGGTCAAATGAAGGTTATTTCTTTATTTTAATATAATTAATTCATTGTAACGTATTTTTTTAATCTAACTACTGGGATCGATACGAAAAGCCTATTCCTCGAAATGGTTTTGAAATTTTCATACATTGTTAAAAATGGGTGTATCCCAATTTCATTCATCAGTGTTCAGGGGTGTGATTCTCTCAAAAACGGCGGTCGGTAGGACGGACGAGCGAAATCGCAGCGGCGAGTCTGACCTCCTGAGGTTCCTTGTACTAATAATAGTACAAAATACGGCCATTCAAATAAAGATCTAGTGCAAAGAAAGTAAAGTGGAATTTCTTTTGTTTTTATGACTAATGATCAGGTTACAAAATTGACTTTATTTAATTCGTAATAGATTCATATTCCATTGACAAATTTAATCGTATGGTGGGCCGTAGGAGGTGTAGTCGCACGCGCTAAAATGTGTTTTTTCGCTTTGACTCGCCGCTTGGACATTCACTCGGTCGTCCGACCGACCGCCGTTTTTAAGAGAATCACACCCTGGGGATTGAAATTTTATTCTCATGCCGAATTAAGATATAGAAATCCTTACTTTCGAACAGGACAAATTAAATTATGCCGGCCGGCTAGTAAGGTTCCCACTGTGATTAGGTATTTTAATGTAAATAAACACACCATAAAGTAAATAATGTATTATTAGATTAGACGAATTTGTAAATACAAAGGATAAAAGTTGTTTGGTTTAGTATGTATGTAAGTACCTAGTCTTTATAGTTAGGAATAACAGAAAATCTTTTTTCTTTTTTGAGAAAAACATTTTTCTCGTACATTAACAGGAACGTCAATTATTTCCTTGTTAATTAATTATAAGCTTGTCATACATTTGCATGTTTATAGCCACCTATTGTTTATTGATATATATATACATATATATATATATATATATATACACAGGGTGTTAGGTATATACTCAACGCCATCCAGACTCCAAAGTTTGACATAAAATGCTGAGAAAACAAAAAGCGATCGAGATATGTTTTAAATTTCGAATAAATGGCATTTAAAATTGTAGTGCCCAGTATTGTTATTATTGAAACAAAAAGGTTGTAATACTTTGCCCAGAACGTAAATCGTTTTAAATAAAATGCTTCACAAAATTAGTGGCCAGTATTCTTATTATAAATAAAACAATATTTACTGTTTTTAAAATCTCTATTAAATGGGCATGTTTTTAAGCTCATGGGCTACCTTGTGGTAGTGTATTTTTTTTTCACTGCAACAGCTGAAAGTTTGTTAAATGTTCAATCGAAGATGCAAAATTCAAGCTTGCGATTTTTTTTTAAATTAAAGAACTTTGGTGACGCCAAATTGGTAATGTTTATCTGATAGCACCACTATTAAACATTATTAAGGAAAAAGAAAAAAAAAATATCTTCGTACACTAACCATGACCAAAAATTCGAGTAAGGGTGTCAATTTTCAAAAAAAATAAAAGTCCAAAAATCTCGAAAACCGTGCGACTTTTACGGAACCTATTTTAGCTTTTTCATAACGTCCTAAGTGCCCTCTATCCGTAGTTCAAGGATTATCCACTATATACCTAACACCCTGTATATACATTATTATACACCATAATTATGGTAGACCGTACCTAGTGATGCACACACAAATGTACTAAACACCTGTATAATAAATATATTATACTTGATACCTACCTACTACAGCCATTCAATAAATATATTTTGATTTTGATTTTGATTTTGATTCTGTTATCAGTTCTGAAAATAGGCGTCTAAGAGAGTTGCCACACGAGCAGCGTCGTCGCAACGCTGCAATTTCAACATAAAGCTACGCAAGTGTTTCAACGGGATGACGTTCTAATTTACATGTAGAACAACCCAGCGGCAACGACGCAAGGCTCTCGTGGCATCCCTCTGTCGTAGATTGTTATCTATTTAATAGTAATGTACTAAAGGATCGTATCGGTGGGTCGGATCGGCGGGTGTGTGTAAAGCGCTCAACCCCTGAGCAGGGACCGGAACCGCTTACCCTTTAAAGGGTTTTCGTTAGGGTATATAATTGTTTACAAACCCTAACGATGCGATAAGCATATCTTCGACTTACCCCAATGAAAAGCTATCCCATACGATACAATTAATTCGACTAAGCGCTTACCAATTCCTTAAAACCTATGAAGGCTTTCCCTATGAAGTGTTTATTGAACCGCTTCAAGCTATTTTAATCTCTACGCGCAGTCCATACAAAATATTTTTGCATAGGCTTGAAACCAACCAATCACACGAATCTGCGAAACAGAGTCAACGGAGAGGGAGAATGGATAGGGTAACACTAACGTAATGCTAAGTGTTTAAATCGAAACCCTTACGAAACTGGTAACCTCAATAGTTGTAGTTAACTAGTTCAAAGCAGTTTCCATATCATTAGGGTAAGCCTATCGATAGGGCAAGCCTATCGATAGGGAGAGCATATGATGTAGTACTCGATCGATAGACTTATGGCCGAACCCTATATTCAAACCGCGGATAGATAGGCTTACTTCGGATTAAAATTTGACACATTTTGTATGGACAAATGTCAGATTTTAACCTGAGGTAAGCCTTATCTATCCGCGGTTTGAATATAGGGTTTGGCCGTTAATCAAATAAAGGGTTTTCCGGTCCCTGCCCCTGAGGCTCTACTTTGAAAATCAAAGTTCGAAGTTACGTTAATTAGCTCCATTCCTGTCACTCGTCATTCGAGACTAAATCGACAGAAAGGGATGGAGTTATGTAACTTCGAACTTCGATTTTCCCAAAGTAGGGCCTTTGCACCGGCGCAGTGCGGATTATATTTCATTTTTGTACTTATAGTATTATCTCCCATACAAATTAAGCTTAAATACGATATTATAGTACATCAGTGATATCGCATTATTGTATTATTTATTCCCATGTACGTTCATTGAGCGAGGTACACAAACAAATGCAAGTACGCAGAACTCGCTATTTTTCTTACCTACTTACTTTATCAGCTCGCTCCAGTTCGGACATCCTTCTGAGACTGTCAGGCGACGTGCGCGTGAGTTGACAAAGTCTACCTACGTTTATAAGGCTGGTACAGGTTTATCAACGGGAAACGGCCATTTTTTTTTTCCTATGCAGAAGGCACGTAAATGAACAAGGAGCTTATGTAGGAAAACCGGCAGCATTGTAGAAATCGAAGGAGCGTTATAGATATATCCATAAATAAGGAATGCGAGAAAATGTAAATAGGTAATAATTAGGTAGAAGGGGGATTTGGACGGTCTAAAAGTACTAACAAAACGAGTGAGAAAAAAAACTACGCTATGCTTCCTTCGATTCCGTAAATTTAGTTAGCTGTGGGAGTTATACTATGTTTTATAGACGACAATATGGCAGCGGTAAAAACCAAACACCTTACCGTCCTTCTTGGACAGTCGGGAAATGAAGCAGCGACACGACTTTATAAGAATAAGAATTGTTTATTTCGAGAAACAAGGCCCATAATTACAAATACCTTATAGACTAACATACATAACAACATAAAACTATAAAACACCGTGGTCGTGTTTTGCCACAACCGGCGTCGTGGTCGCTGGCGCTGCCGGTAGGTTGTCCCGAAACCGCCGGAACACGACACCTTTCGGCCAGAAGTCAGGACACTCGACGGTCCCCAACTTAAACCGCGGCACGCGCACTACAAACGAACTGAAGTGCACGTAGCGAAGCGACCGCAACTGGAACACCGTCAGACTGCATCCAACCATCTGACGGACGTACTCCACCACGTCGTCTACCGTTGCAGTGGTGCAGGCGAGACACGTAGACCGCCGTGTTCGGTATAGCTGCCCGCTACGTTTATGAGTATGGTCAAGTGATTAATAATTAGGACGGACTGAAGGACGGACAGAGGAAGTATATTCATAGGGCCCCGTTGGGCTCCCTTTGGGCATGGAACCCTAAACATTTACCCCCAATGCGCAATGTGAAGAAATCGCGAATAACTTATTCTACGCGCCTATGAAGTAGCGTACGCCCTCGTTCATTAGCATTACATGTGTACTAGCCTAACACGATGATTAATTACAAATCCGGTTTTTCCATACCTTTGGTCTAGCCTCCGAGTCTACTGAACATATTGACTTGGCCTGTCTAGACTGATAGCCTACCTATACTGCGTATTACGGAGATACAGGATTGTGAGACAATGCGTCACGGGTCAAGAACGCCGGAAAATTTGGACACATCCGTGTTTGGGAAAAACCTCGAGAGTTAATAATGTGATTAGGTAATCGATATTGGAAAAATCGAACAGTGGATCACCCTTTGATCTTTTGATACATGTTGATAGAGTGTTTCTTTTACTAAAATTCTAAAGAAAAGTAGAAACTTAGCTTGAAAGGCCCGTTGACCGATGCTATAATTCTTGAACTTAAACTTTATTTGTGTTTCCTATTTCTAGGGGTTTTTTTCTTTTAAAGCACGGTAGGGTTTATACATGTAAAGCATTACATGTATTAACCCTACAAGATTTACATTATAAGAAGGTATTATATCATCGAGTGAGTTATCATTGGTTAGCTCTTACAAATCATTATGTAACTACATGTAATAATAAATTTTTAGATTCGGGGGACCGTTTAGGAATTATCGAACTCGAAAAATGACATTTTCACTCGAGTGGCGTGTATTGTATTGATTTTAACTCGCCCGCCATAACTATAAAAAAACATAAATACGAATGAGCTATCGTAACGTTGGTAATACCTATACGATAGTCGATAACATGTCAAAGGCAATATTGCTCTACGCAAAGACATTTCACAACCTTACGATGACAATCTCAAGACGCAAATGCCAAACCCAAGTTAGATGAAATGCCTCTATGCTAGTCATTTCACCGGTTTTCTATCCACGCGCTGGAACACAACAACGCAAGCAATGCTGTTTGGCGGTAGGTCAAAGGGTAAGGGCCTGTCTACATCACCAAGGCGTTGCCGTGTACGTACAGATGCACGGTGCGGTGCCGTGGTGGTCAGGGGCTCTACCTTGAAATCCGCAATTCGAACTTCGGATCGCCTCGACACTTTCTTGCGAATTAGTAACGCGTCGAGAGCAAAAGGGATAGCAATAGACGAAGTTCGAATTACGGATTTCAAAGTAGAGCACCTGGACAGGCCCTGAGATGGTAGTAGCGATCCGGGCGGACCCGGAGCGACTACAGCTGGAAATAGCGTCCCACTAGGCCTAATTACAAGATTCATAAAACATTATGTTAGTAGATTGTGGTCAACAGTGTTGACCAGTTTGATAATAGATATTAAATAGAAGTCGAGTAGTTTATCTATTAGATAACACTCAAGGAAATTTCCGTACTTACTCAACACGACTATCGATCTATATTGATTATGGTTTATGGTACATACAAGCCTAGAGCTGAGTTTTGGACTATAGCCCGTTCGCGTTAAGAATGCAGTAAATCATTTTTGTCCGCCGGCCTGTCCACGCCCCCTAACCAATCAGGTCGCTCAAAATTATGTTTATTTTTATCCATTAAACTTAATCTTTTAAAATATAATTTGTTTGAATTTTAACTCCACTGCGAATACACATTTACCCTTCTGTTGCACTGATGAGTCACTGCATTCTTAACGCGAACCGACTATAGGTGAATTTGTGTGAAATGCAATGGTCGTCTAATTTTTATTTACCTTCTTTTGCCCCGCGGAAAACTTCTACGAGTGCAGATTTTTTACACGTTGTCACGTTGAAACGTCACACAGACTTTTGGTAGTTGAATCGACTTAAAATTTGATAATCGTCCAATTATTCATTCATACCTTCACGCCTGTCTCCCATGGGGCAGAGACTGGAACGCCAGGTGCACCGATCTAAACATAGAACTTTCGCTTTCCCTACACTCTTCAACCTCTTTATGCACGTACGTCGGTTTCTGGTGCTTTTGATTTGGCCCTTATTCAGTACATCGCGAATCTGATCACTGTATCTTCTGTACTCCATTCATTCTCGCTCGCCATACCTCGTAACTCTTCTTTCATCCATCCTTTCTAAATGACCAAACTACTTAGCATACCCTTTTCGATCATTGTCACTACCTCTTCTTTCAATCAACATCGCGTTCTTGAATCTCGCTATATCTAACTCTATCCATCATCCTAACTCCACACATACTTCTCAGAGCTCTCATTTTAAGAGGATTTATCCTGCTTTCATTCTTGAAAATCGTTTTTCGATTACATGGCAAAGCAAGTAATAAGTATTTTAATTGTATCAAATATGAAGCGAAAATTAACTTAGTCACCTTCGAATGTTATCTTTCTCGATTAATCTATATAATTATATACGGCATTCATATTTTAATTATCTGTGACTCCATTGCCATAAAGCTCGTTTATCGCTTTACTAATTCAGTGGCCCTGGACAAGATGCATTCGGCGAACGTTATCGTTGTTCGAAAATGTATAGGATTGACGAAAGCTGCCAGACGGTCGCGTCGAGTGTTCGTTTATATTATAACTAGAGGACGCCCGCGACTTCGTACGCGTAGAATTAGTTTACCCCCATTTCTTCTCGTTGGGGGTCGATTTTCGGAAGATCCTTTCTTAGTGCTCACTTACATCATGAAAGGAACCCCTGTACCAAATTTAAAGTTTCTAGGTACAAAAGTTTCGGCTGTGCGTTGATATATAAGTCAGTAAGTCAGGTTTGCCTTTTATATACACGGTGCCTCTGACCATGGGGCTTTAAATGCAAGGATCGATTATACTCGCAAAACTGAGCATCTTTCGTTCTGCAACTTTTTAAAAACAAGACTTTTTTTTTTTGTTTTTCATACAAACTAAATGTAATTTTCAATGTACGCGATCCAATTCTCCATTTTCCTTTAGCCCCCGTACTAAGGAAATGTCGCCCCCGTACCATGAGATGGTGATTATATGGCCATGATTTAATACACTGATTTTACAATTAGACTTTAACATCAATTAGTTATCTAAACTTAAGTTATTTTTTAATGTTGCAGAACAAAAGTAGATCAGTTTAGAGAGTAGAATCGATCGTTGCATTTAAAGCCCCAAGGTCAGAGGCACCCTGTATATAGAAAGACAAACTTTACAACCCCCTTTCATCCCTCTAGGGGTTGAATTTTAGTAATCGCTGTAATACGTGTCTCATTATTTGCATTGAAGAGCATTCCTACTAAGTTTCAAGTAAATTGGACCATAAAAATATTTTTTCCCATACAAACTTGGCAACCCCTTTTTATCCCTTTAGGGGTTGAATTTCGAAAAATCCCTTCTTAAAGGATGCCTACGTTATAAAATCAACTTTCCCTCAAAATTCCAAATCTTTATGTTAAGCAGTTTGGGCTGGGCGTTAATGAGTCAGTCAGTCAGGACATCCTCTTTTATATATATAGATTTACCTAGCGTACAGTACTACCTGAGGCCCTTGCCAAGCCGCATTAAGCTTTGAAGTGACTTTTCGTATCACGTCATCTACCAGTGACGCAATTGGTTTAAAAACGAAACAAATAGAAAAGCTAGTTAGCGTAATGCATCTTGGCAAGGGCTTAGTACTACCAGTTCCATCCATCGGCAATTATCGTTTTTCTATGGAACACGAGTGACAAATATACTGCCAGTTGTTAGTGCAAGTGTGATAGCGATAGCCAGCCGAAGGCTATTAAGAAGCTGATCTTACTAGGTAAAAGGTAATCATTTTGTTGACGATATAAAAGCTCTTACTGTCTAGTGAATAAGAGCTACCATAAAGACAAAAAATTGGTTTATGAGGTCAAAGCAAAATGTGCTCAAACAAAGTGGAGAATAAGTTTAAATACCCGAACGTAGCTCTTCCATACCATTCTTGTATAGGGGGGACTGATTTATATAAGTACCTATTTATATCGTTGTCTAGTACCCATAGAACAAGCCTAGAGCTTTATATGGCACTAGGTCAATTGGTGTGAGATTGTCCCCTGATATTTCTATTATTTACTTCCCGCGTGTGGTTGCCGGGTTAGAATAGTGCCACTCCATATCTTCCCGTGGATGTCGTAAGTGGCGACTAAGGGAATATAGGCTTGTAGTAATGTTAGGCGATGGGCTTGCAACCTGTCACTAAATACGCTGGTAAACATCTTAGCCTATTTGTGCAAAATGTGGTTACTGAATTATCAACAAGTTTTTAAAGTTGAAGGTATATTTCTGTAGCTCTGCCTTACCCACTCTGGGATTACAGGCGTGAAGGTATGTATGGTATTTAATATTGTTATAGTATTTTGCCGTAGGTGCTCGATTAAAAGATAAACTCACGGTGTTTGCTTCCGAAAATAAACGTTACAAGAAAGGGATCACGATAACGTTAATCTATGATATCATCACGTCTAGACAAGCCTCCTGAAGGTTGCGAGATATTGTAACAATATTACGAACACGTATCTATATAAATAAAAATAAATGTTTGTATGTTTGTCCTCTATGCGTTCCTAAACCATTGATCATGATTGTGATGAAACTTTAGTAGGGTGTCATCGCCCGCGAGGGTTTCTGGCCCAAAATAATTATACTTATCTAATTTTTGAGTTTACATGGCATTGCAACGCATGTCGGGTAGGTACAGCTATTTGTAATTTTTTGGAACGTGGCGATAATTTTAACCGTTTAATAGGAAATTGGTTTTGACAGACAGGCGGACCGAGGAACGGACAAACGGACCAAGTATTGTTATACTTCCGTTTTTTAGACTTAGGTTCGGAACCTTAGAAAGCAATAAATAGTTATTCAATGGTAACGTTACAGTTTAATATATCACCATAATATTATTATTATGCAAATTATTCAGACAGCAGAAGCCGATAACTTTATAATTAGCTTGAGTCTAGTAAATTTCCAGTCTACCTAACTGCAATTTTCTTTATATCAGGCAATTAAAAATAATAAGGTCGGTGGCAATTAAAGTATAAAAAAATATTCAGTGTAGCACGCCCCTAATTCGTGGCAGGTAGGGACACAACAACTGATAAGCATAGATAATGTTTTATTTAGGTCTGTGTCAGGGTAACCTAAAATCTAGATGAGTATGAGTATTTATGTATTGCTAGGGATTTATGATGGCATATTTATTGTACCAGGTAAATCAAGGTCTTATTTTGGCGGTTTTCTTTTTTTTTTTGCTAAAACAACTGCAGGCGTTGCCCCGCTGTATCACAATCTTAATAACACGTTTAATCATCTTAGTCGGCTGCTGCTGCTCAAGGCCTCTGCCAGGGTGCGCCACATGACCATGGGCTCAGACAAGATGCAAAAAGCTGACGTTAGAACGGACAAAATGTAGGGGACAGTTGAGACGCCATAGATTTAATTACCTTACTTCAATCCTATACATTTGGTCAGATTAGCCTCATCAAAATCAAATTGAAAGATCATACAAAACACAATAATATCCAGCTGTAGACGTAGGTATTCTGAAAAAGAGAAAGAAAAAAGTATGTTACAGTGTACAGTCAAGGACTTTAATTGCTATGCCACTATGGAACCCTTCGCATAACGTTAATCATTAATTTAGGCGTAATTTCTTTCATGTGGTTTGACGCTGTCATTATGACAGGGTTCCATAGTGGCATAACAATTAAAGTCCTTGACTGTATGTAGTAAAGACAATTGTAGTGTGTGTAGGGGTGAAGACTGAATGCTAAAAAGAGGGTTAATTACAACAAAGATCCCATAGGCAGCCATTTCACGGTCAATCTAGCTCGCGATCCGTGAATGGGTCAGTTGATCTCAATTCAGATTGACTGTGTGACATGTTGGGTTGACGGATCGCTATCACATACCTAGGGGAACACCTTAAAATCCCGAAATATTTTTATCGAATATTATTTTTTCCGATAGCTGTGTTAGAATAATTTAATTGCTACGAGTAATGTAGGTTAGATAAGGTTTGATTTATAAGCGATATCAAGAAACAAAGTGTTATGAAAACAATTCGGAATTATGAAAATTCAGTAATTTGATCTATTCGGAATAGTTACTCCTCAAAATTGTGCAGTGTACTCCATATCTATATTTTTTGAAATCTCCTGCAATCTATGACCCTGGTCAGATCACGATCTCGATTGACCGTGTAATGGCTGCCATAGGGTCAAAGTATATCCGAAAGGACCCCATCAATGATGGGACAAGATAAGAAAAAGTGTATTGTGATGCGATATATCAAATAGCCGCAGACTCAGGAAACTTCCCGACGGTAGTTACCACAAATCGTTTATCTCCCTGGAATATGCCACTCGGTTTACGTAACGTCTGTCTGTGGGTACGTGATGAGCGCAGCCCACGGAGTCAATGCCACGAGACGTTCAAAGTTCTAGCCGCAGACGGAGCGACCTACATTAGTGATTGCACGTACATTTCACTAATAAGTAAACAGGATAATTAGAGAACTTCTAATTAGTAGATAGGGGATTTTACTTTTTACTTTAAAGTGTTTGTTACGCTCAACTATTGCATGTCTTTAGGAAATAATGACTTTAAATGTACTGCTTAGGTAAGCAATATAAACACGTGAAACAATATAGTAGATTGTTCAACGAGAGACTAAAACAAGCCATAATGACACGAGATGTTTAGCCACGCGAGCGAGCCAGCGAGCGAGAGTGGCTATAGTTCGAGTGTCATTATGTTCGTTTAGTTCCGCGTTAAACACTCTACTTTTCACTTTGCATGCGAGGAAAAAAAACGACGTTAAAATATTTAGCAAATATACCTATAACAAAGTTTCTGACAAACTTGTTTCGCGGTTGTTTCTTTAATCATTGCGGTTATTAGACTTGTTAGTTTTTTGGAAAGTGACACTTTATAAAGTGACACAAATGCTTGCATATTTAGCCAACAGATATAAACTTGAAAACTATTTGGACCATGCCTAATAAATTAAATTATCCTTAATAGATTTATGTTCATTATCATTAATCGTGTTTCACGAAATTAAATCGTTATTTTTAAATGTTTTTTGCGCAGTTGTCATTTTGAGGTTATTTCCACAGCCTGAAAATGGTCCATACACAATCACTGAAAATGGCGATAATCCTCAATTCACAAACACCGTGATTGGTTGCTTAGGCGTTTCCAAAGTAAATTAAAAAAATACTTTAATCCCTAGAGATTATAAGGAGTTTTAGTCCCGATGTGCAGAGACTAAAGTAACATTTTAAGAGCATGAGACTGAAGTGAAAAGTAAATAAATGTCAGGGGACTATCTCACAGAAATTGACATATAACTAGTCGAAATTAGTCACAAATTAAGCTGGGACGGTAGCTTCTTACGCTATAATTATAGTCCATATTCGTATATAGTCTCTATTATTATTCTACTCGATAAAACCATATTACTTTCAAAGAGCCCCAGTTGGATTTAAGTTTTTAATTTTGGATTATTAAGTAGGTATACTTATAATCCATAACGAAGGCGTTGTCGTTGCCCTTCGCTGGTTTTGTCCTTCTCTCACAACTAAGTTTGAATTCGAGTTTGCCAAATGGCGTTAAATGGGGTAAAAAAGGATAGAAGGGTTGAAATGAACAACATTTTTTTAAACTTCTAACTTCAAGAGGGAAGTTTGATTCTTTCAAACATTTGGAAACAAAAGAAGGTGCCGCTTAGCTTTTAAAAGGGATTCGTTTTATAAAGTTTTTAGCGTAGCAGTTCGTAGCTGCTACGGCGTAGACAGCATATTTTCCTTTCTCGCTGTTTTAGTATCTTCACATACCTATATTATTGATTTATTTTTCTTATCGTTTATAATTTATTTAATTACAGAATAATAATAATTATGGCTCTTGAACACTATTATAGCAAATTTGCATAGATAAGATCCAAAGTCCATAACTGCTGCTTCAGTTTTCAGTGTAATACTGATAACCGAGGCCATAGTCTCAATTGTTTTAATTAAATTATAAATTGTGCAATTTAGTGACACTTAGGAAGATACACACACATACACATACACACTGGGCAAAGATCATTCCATATTAAAAATTAGACATTAAAAAGGTTTATGGACTATTTTCAGAAATAACAAAGTTTATTTTAGTTTTTCAAAGAAAAAATATATGCGACGCGGTGTGACGTATTGTTTACGGGAGATGGTTTGACTCCAAGATGTCGCTTTAACATCCGGTAGGTACCAAAGTTCGATATTAACCAGGAATACATCTTCAGTATCATCTCGATAATCAGTTTTAAAACACTCCTAACTGCATTAATTAGCGCATCCGTTTCAGATATCTCAACTGAAAACTTCACGGAAATAATTACCATATTGCATCATTATTTAGGTCGAAAGCTGTAAATCAAGTGCACCGATAACCTGCTAGGTTAATTGGATTTATTACGTGCAGACAGACGAGGTGACGACCTGATGAGTTCTTAAATTTAATTGGTGCATTTGTTAGTTGCGTGGTGCGTATAGTATAAATAATTAGATATTGTAATCAGTAATAAATGTCTCGGACATAGGACTTTGAGCAAGTCGAAATTACCATTTGCCGTAATGGCTATTAAACATTATTTATTTTAATTACAAGAGAATCTTAATACATTTACAGCGGTGAAGTCAGTTCTAACTGTAAAGAGCAAAAAAAAATTGAGATGCTAGCAAACTCACATAAATTGCCCTAGTTTAAAATAAGGCTTGCAATAATATGAGTATGGGCTAGGCAAAGATAAACATATCTTCAAAGATAAATAAATACTATCGTCACATAGAAAACATCACTTAGGCAAGGTCACTAGTGTCACTACCAATTAGACTAACGGCCGAACCCTATATTAAAACCGCGGATAGATAGGCTTACCTACTTCGGATTAAAATTTGACACATTTTGTATGGGCAAATAAGTTATCTATCCGCGGTTTGAATATAGGGTTCGGCCATAACTAAGAAACCCTTTTCATTAATCTGGTCATCAAAAGGTTTAACATCCAATACTCAAGAGCTCGTCACACATGCGTCGTTTTATGTATAATTATGTTAGTAGAGGTAAATGTAATAAAAAATATCTTTATTTTTTTTAATCAAAGTTCAACTTAGTATGTTAAACTACTGATGAAGCAACGTGCCGTCAATGTTGGATTTCATGTCCGATTTAAATTTGTGCATTTATACAAGAACCTATCTTTGTTTTAAATACGTAAGTATTAACCTAAAAATAACGAGTAAGTCATGTCAAACCCGAAATTTACTGAATTGCCTAGAAACTTTGAAGTTAAAGGCTTAGGTTCAGTAAAGTAAGACCAACTTAAAATTGAGTTAAGTATCATGCCGAAAACGATTCGTCCACCGCACGCAAGGCACCAAGCTACTCGGATAGTACCGGAGTAATAACGTGTAGTCTTACATGTCATGTTAGACGGCTGTTGGTTGAATGGAAGAATAGGGGCTATTTTTAAAATCTTATGCTTTAAAATAAGTAGATGTTCGGTTTCTACATCAACCTGTCCTTTTTAATACGGTAAAGAAAGATTAAGACAGAAAATAGCTTAGCAACTAATCGACTAAGTAAGACTTTGGTTACATGTTAATAGCCCCTGTACATGTTTTGATATGACTTGCGGATTTCTTTACACACTGCCCTACTCACGGTAAATAGATACTACAAAAGCTATTGTACTTATTTTTGGAACGGATATTAACCTACTAAATCCGAATAAGGAATTTTGTTACTTTCAATTAGGTACCTCTTTCTAATACATGCTGTTGGAAAAGGACAACCATGATGATATCTTTGGTATTTTACTAGTAAATGGAAAAAGTGTGACTTGCAATAATTTAAACTTTCAGTGTTAGAAACCAGTTAGTTGAAATTCTTCGATGTAATAGGCTGACTGCAGGTTTAGGTTCATAATACCTTGTGTTTTTGATCATTTAATTACAATGCAGGTCCCAAAATCCCCTCATTCGGCTAGATCTAGAGTCCCTATAGACACAGCTGGAATTCAATGGTGGGACCAGTACGGTGATAATAGCGGAGAATACTTCGTACGACGTGAACGGGATAAGGGAATAAATGCAGAGAGTGTGATTTCGAGAAAAGCATCGACGTCTAGTGTTGGAAAAGTAACAGGTAAAATATTAATTAAGTTGGTACTAATCCTTATTTCCTTACTAAATATACTAATGTATACCTAAATATATGTACGTAACTCTTCAGTGACTGACCTCCTGACTGACTGCTAGACCATATACAGCATAAACTGCTGAAACTAGGGATTTGAAAATTGTAGGAAATAATGCCTTAGTTACCTTAGGGTGCAATGGATTTTTGGAAAATCGACTCTCAAAGAGACGAAGTAGAAGTAGTTGCGATAAATTTATTTTACAGTTACGAAGTCGCGGACGTCCTAAAGTAAAAGTACCTATAAATGTGAAAGTATGTTTATTTGTTCCGCCTACACGGACGCCTTTTCCAATCGACGTGAAATTTAGTACGGTTATGGTTTATAGCCCAGGGTGCTGGCTGTAAAGTAAGCAAGCAAAATTGTCAAGTGTAAAAATATTTACAGATAATCTTGCACCAAAAGACAAGATCCTTAAAAAATGGCGTGAAGTACAATCGCGAGCGCGTTTCGAGGCCGCGCGGGCTGCCATCGTCAATTCTCTAAAAACCAAACACAGCACAGAAGTTACTAATGCCAAAGTAATTCCTTCAATTATTACCGGAGACAATGCTGAAGGAAATTCGAATGGAAATCGTGATAGCGGCACGCAGACGGTTTTGAAACTTGTGAGTATTATTTAGGGTTGTTTTTTGGGAGGTTGGGGGTCGGTTGGGGTTGGAGTCACGCGAGGAGGCTCCGGGCCAGGTGGTGAGCTGGCACAGTGGAGGCTCGTGGGTGCCGGCAGTAGGGCGGCTGGCGCGGAAGGCACTACGCGGGCGGAGACATGCCGGTGAGTCTAGCTATTCCCATTTAACTAAGGATTTTTCGATTTGATAAGTCTGGCAATTTTATTCTAGCACTCTTCATTTGTTTTTGTCATGATTTTTTAGTTGACCCAGAATTTAAAACAAAACCGTGCTTCAGAATATTTAAGTTAAGATGGTTTGTCGCACAGTTCATCGGATAACTTGAGATTTTATATGCTTTTACAGTTTAGTGCGTGAACATTAAAGCGGGGTAAAGTGAAGTAATGGCTGTTATATTACAACTAAAGATCGATAAAAGGGCACTTATTGGGAGGATTATTGCGTTAAATTATCTTAGCGCACTCTTTAAAAACAACGAAATTTAAATAAAATTATTATTCTCATATTATGAAGTCCGCTGACGTGACACGTTGTTACGTGTTACGCTACGGATTACTCTACTTTAATAATAACTTTCTAAGTGGTTCAGCTTTTTTTACTAGTTGGGCTGCGGAATAACCGGTTAAAAATAATTAAACGACCCACCGAGAAATATTCTAAAGTAGGTAAAGATTTACCAAACTCTCTCGAAATATCATTTTTTCGCAAGCTTTTTTCGTTTTGGTTTTAGAAAAGTTAATAACGTACGTGTAACGTACAGTCTCGTACAGTGCAACCATTTTCTTAATAGCCATCGGAAATCTTCGTTTTTGTATGACGGAGTGACAAATATGTATACTGTCAGTTGCGAGTGCCAGAGCGATAGCCAGCCGAAAGCTATTAAGAATACTGTACTCATTAAAACTTTATTTATTTACCAATCAACCAATGTCTTAGCTACCTCTCAATGTCTTAGGTGTCTTATTCCTGTTCTGAATTTAGGGATAGTTTAGGGATTGATTAGGTTATACAAATAACAACAAAAAGCAAGCTTTAAAAAACTCGACTGTTGTTGCTGAACAACTTTAAATCGTTATAAATCCTAAATGATCGTTAAAAATTAAAAATTATTAAAAAACATAAATAAATTATGCCATAATATTATGGCGTCTAGTTCACGCCATATTGAATTTTAATTGCTGTAATATCTTTAGTAACACTTACAAGATTAAGACAAATCGCTTGACATAAGAATCATCAAAATCGGTCGACACGTTTAGTTTCAAGGACTCCACCAAAGGAACAAACATACATCGGCAGTCGGGTAAAAAACAACCGTAGCAATAGCAAGATACCACGTTAGAGGGATGCCACACGAGCGTTGCCTGTGCCGCTGCGTAGTTCTGCATATCTATAAATTAAAACGACATGCCACACGTTGCGCCGAAACACTTGCGTCGCTCTATGTTGAAATCACACTCGTGTGGCATCGCTCTTAGCGTAACACTAGCGTCCCCTAGAAGGATATCTTAGATTTAATGATGCCAATTGCCAAAGCATAGTTCCTCTACCTCTATAGTACCCATTTAGTACCTTGTGCAGTGTCACCACCTGACCTGCCGCCAAACAGCAGTGTTCCCATTGTTATGTTCCGGTGTGGGATTAAGACTGCTGGTAAAAAGACAACCTGAAAAGGCGTCCTGATGGAAAACGGTCACGCTCTCCCATAGAAATCGGCACTTCCAAGTCGCTGTGTTACAGTGAATACTTCTTTGTATACATATAGTTTGTATATCGATACAAACAAATATGCAATTAGAGACTTCAATTCCACTTTCGTTTCAATGACAACAGATTCATTGACCTATTTCTTTAGAAGGTAATTAAAGTTATGATTATTGCGATGGATGGGTGAAATGGCGCGGGAACGCTTGTTCGGCGAGTCTAATGTGCCGTTGGCACGGAAGCGGCAGTGATGTGAGCAGCTTAGTTTGTACGTTTCCGGAAAATATTCTGCGATCGACGAACAAAATGTTTTCTTAAGGTTGCGTACCAAAAAACACGTAAGCCACGATATTCCACACGCACGCCACGCTCGCACACGTCGAGTATAAGTAAATTACCTTTGCATCAAAAGGATGATGGATAAATCAGCGTATAACAACAATATCCATATTAGCGATGCGGTTTGTCAACAGGGCCTCTATTCAACACAGTAAAAACCATATCGTTTATGACCTGATATGCCAAAAAAGGTGTAGAATAATAAAATCCTATTGGTTTCTAGACATTCCTCCTTAATGTAGATATTATTCATACAGTGGGATACGCATGAAAAATGGTTGTACGTTATTTTACAGACTGAAGTTGTTTAGAATTTCATTTCATAGATTTTTTTTCTCGTATTATCATTTCATAGAATAATTGACAATATGTTGAATAATTACTTTGAAGACATTTAAATCATCGTTTTTTATTTCAAATAAAATTCAATGTTTCTTTTTTCGTATCATAGAATAGCAAATTAAATATTCTTTGTTCTCATATTATTTGTTTAAAATATAACTTAATAACAATAAAATCAACTTATAGAGTACCGTGCAGTTTGTGAAGATGTGTGAAATGAAACGTTTGAATTTTTTTTTATTAGTGTACCCTTATTTTGCAGACAGTAAGTTCATCTTACGTATAATATAAACGCATACAACGATTTTAATTTACAATCAAATTATATCGCATAGCTTATTCAAGGGATATAAAAAAAAATAACCTCGAAGGCTAAGGCGGGAGCTTGCTTCGCTTCGCTCCCGCCATAGCCTTCTAACCTAACCTATTCAAGTCGGTTCTGCCCAGAGAGGTCTTGCTCGCTCACTCATATTTATAGGTTGTACGTTGTTTTACAGACAGAATTTTTATAGAATGTATTATTCGTAGGATTTTCATTTCTTACACAGCGAATTTCTGCTGTAACCTTGGTCACAGGTCTAACCTAACCTACGTAACTCATGCTTAAGATAATCTGAAAACATTAGGTTTCAGCAGAAATTAGCTTTCTAAGAAATGAAAATTCTGCGAAGTGATACAATCTATGAAATGAGTTTCTAATGAGTTTTGAGTGAGTATGAAAAAATACACTGACCAAACAATATTCGTTGAAAAATAATAATGTTGTTTGATAAGTTTGTGTAATGAAAAAATAAAATTACAAAATTCATTGAATTGATTTTCTGTCGAATTTGTTTCTTTCAAGTAAATAGTTAAAAAATAATAATATACGAAGCAAAAATACAAGGACCAAATAGTATATGAAACATTTTCTGTGAAACAAAATTCTGTAATTTTTCAGTCTGTAAAACAAGGGGACTCCATGAAAAATAAAGTCATCGTGGGATACACCAAAAAAAATAACTGCTTGATTTTACATTTTTGTTCGAAAGAATAGGCTTTTATAAGAAACTAATTTGAAGCATTTCATAATTAAATGTATTTTTGATATTTAAAATAATTTATTAAACTAAAGTAACCTTACCTACTTGTAGCGACAAGATGACGTAGATATTTATAAAGAACGGGTATACTTCATCTAAGACTTAGAAAGACGATTTTTTATTATCTGTGATCTGTTTTCAAAGTCATAATAGATGAACGTCATTCAAATATAACGTAAACAAACAATCGCAATATGATATAATTTATTACCACAAAACAAAGATCTATCTATAATTTATTATTTAAGAGTATACATATAAGCATTCAACCATTGCTTATTACCTAGAGCTCAGTTAATACAACACTTTCTACATGACCTTGTTTCTAGACTAGATTTACTTAACACAATCACATTAAATTTGTTGAAAAGGCGGATTCCATACTTCCAATCATGAGTTTCTACAATAAATGTTGATGCCGTCGTTTTGGACCTCTTGTAAAACCTTGCCACACAAATTATTAACATTTATCACACATAACTCAAAAGAGAAATGATCTCATTAATATTTTAATTTCATCATAAGAATTACAGTCAATTTGTAAACAAATATATTTGACATGACAACAGCTGTCTTCAAACGTAGGTGTCAGGTAGATATCTAAATTGTACTATCAGCCCAATGGAACCCTGACCCACCATAGAACGGTGTCACAGTGACATTATAAAACAATTTGCTTGACACTTCTTATGACTTGAATCATAACGTCTCTGTGACACAGTTCTATGGTGGGTCAAGGTTCCAATGGTCTGATAGTACTTATAAAATGAAAATTTGGAGAGGTTTTATAATGTTTTATGTAAAACCACAAAAGTGCTTGATATAGCGCAATTGGGACGTGCATTTAGGGGTCAAATGAAGGTCATTTCTTTGTTTTAATATAATTAATTCATTGTAACATATTTTTTTAATCTTACTACTGGGATTGGTTTTGAAATTTTCATACATTGTTAAAAATGGGTGTATCCCAATTGGTCCACGTGGCTTACTATAAAGACTTACGTACGTGGTGTTTGCTTTTATCCGCCGCAGTAGAATTCTGTCGTGATGGTTCGTCTCAATATGTCGTCCGTCTGGTCTTTTATCTTTCTCTTACAGCAGCATAGTTCAGCAACTACATTTTATTAATGCTGTGCAATTGAATTGAAACGATTTTCAATATTCCTCTTCCAACTGTTTTGAATGTGGGCCAAAGTTATAACCGAATGGACCCCGCTGGATGGCCACCGGAGCAGAGGCAGACCAAAGAGGAGATTGTGGGATGATTTACCTGAACGTCAGCGGGAGCATGAACTCAATTTTTTTTATTTCCATTGGCGGAAAAGATATGAGGCCTTTGCCCAGCAGTGGGACACTAAGGGCTTGAAAAACCCGTTTTACACACAAAAACAATGCCAAGTTCTTTAGTGTGTCAATTTTAGTCATGGTTGGTACTTGATTAATTGTGCCTCCAACCCTAAAATACGCGATTCAACCATGGAAACGTTACGAGTAGGATTTGACAGGCGGGGACAGTTAATTTACCTGAGGGTGAACGACGACACGCAAACGTTTTAAGGGCGGCTTTGATACAGCTAGGTATAGCTAGCTCACCTTGAAGTTATTTTAACCTCCAGAAAACTTAGTGAGAGCTGAGAAAGACTAGCAACCTAAATGATTTCTTAGTGCAGCGATCCCCAAAGTGTATTCCACTGAACCTGAAGGGTCGTGTTGAAAAGTCACCAAGGTTCCGCTAAATCGATAGCAAAAACTACAGCTGAGATAAAAATACTTACATGTAGACAAGAGTAGGTATTTGATGTGGGGTTCCATAAAATATAAGGGATTTAGTGAGTGTTACATTACCTTAAAAGTTTGGGAACCCCTCTGATTAGTAAGGTAGAAAAGGATGCTGTGACAGGTAAGAATGGTAAGATGTATACTACGCTCATTCACGCGTCTTCTAATATGCTAAAGTAAACGATCGAAAACTGACAACGTATAGGATTCGCGTAATCTATCGCGTCGCACGCTGAAGCCAACTGGGTAGTGATTCTTTCAAAAGCAGAGGTAAGCGAACGCAGGAGTGATGTCCAAGCGGCGAGTTTAAATAGTCCCGTCAAAGCGAACAAAACACATTTCAGCGCGTGTATTCAATTTGGCAGCATGGCTTCTCGAACGTATAAGGCTGCCTAATTGAGAATGCACGCGCTAATATGTGTTTTGCTCGCTCTGACGGGACTATTAAACTCGCCGCTTGGACTTCACTCCTGCATTCGCTCACCTTTGCTTTTGAGAGAATCACTACCTTGGACCTCTATTCTACTGGGTCAAACAATATTGCTTTTGAAGTGTTTTGGTATTGTTTTTAACTCGGCCATCATTACTATCAAGTAGATAATAGGAGCTAGGAGCATACGGAAACACGTCAAAAGCAATATTGTTTTACAGACTTAAAAAAGATGGTTCCCAAGCGTCGTATTCTTTTAAATTAAAACTCGCTCGTTTTATCCGTACTTACTAATGAAGAATGTCAGTAGGTACGCCAAATCGCTTGAAACTTTGTAACAGTAATGTTTATAAATAAACAAACATAATACTTTTTATTTCATTCAAATAGACCCAGTAGTTTTGATTCTACAAACGTTTGAAATTTGGGTCAATAATATTAAAGCGCGTGGACGCCATCTTGCTTGAGTGACGTCATCATTTAACAGCGGTACGCGCCCTTATATGAAAGAGTATGTTTACAGGGCTATATATTTTTAACCGTAATAAGTAGCCAGTTGAAATTTTCACAGCATACGTGTTATTATAAAATCTATTGTTTAAAATTATAAAATGAACAATAAATCAAATCCCAAGAGGGGTCCCCATACAAGAAGCATGAAAAAAAATCTTTTTTTTAACATCTTTATACGGATTGTATTTTTATAATGACTTCTTATTTTGATGCTATTTTAAGTTTAAATTGTAGTCTAATTTTCATTGTTTACGACTAAATAGCAATCTTGAGTAAAACTTCTACAAATATGTGAGAAAACTGATTTTATCAACACGATGATTTAGGCGGTCACCCATCCTGTTTTAGACTACGCGTGTAGTTGCTTAACTTTGTAAGTCGTAATACTCGTAATTATTTTTAACCGACTTCAAAAAAGGAGGAGGTTATACGTTCCACTGTGTGTTTTTTTTTTTTTATGTATGTTCACCGATTACTCCGTCAATTGTGGACCGATTTTAAAAATTCTTTTTTGGTTTGATAGAGTATACTTCCGAGGTGGTCCCATTGTCAGCAAATCTGAATCTGATGAAAGGATCAGTGAGGAATTGAGGGAACTCCTCAAATATTGTATGCAAACATATAGCGATTTTAGTATTTTTTTAGTAACAAGTGTAGCATTTGCATTCAGAAAGTGTCACTTGGTGAAGCGGAACTGATGATGAAGACCACAGATGGCCACCGGAACTCTTCAACGGTACCGATTTCAAGGGTGGCGATAAGATATCTCGATTAAGATAGTTGAGCGACTACAACGAAGCACATTTAATTGTTTTATAAATGTTTTAAAAAACAAAAAACCGCCTTCAAAAATGCAAAAAATAACTTCTACTACTAGGTACTTAGTAGTAGGTACCTATCCTATTAGGTTAGTCCAACTGAAGTCGGCTTTTTGTTGAAAATATTGTGGTCGCCGACTTCAGTTAGACTAACCTAATAGGATAGGTACCTACTACTAAGTACCTAGTAGTAGAAGTTATTTTTTGCATTTTTGTAGGCGGTTTTTTGTTTTTTAAAACATTTATTTTATTTTACACTTTTTAGTGATCATAATAAGCTTATGTAGTCCCACTTCTTAGTTGATATATGAAACTTTAAGACATTTCAAGCTCGCCGCAAGCAACGCCGCGGGAAAATCATAGTCATTTTAAAACAATTAAATGTGTTTCGTTGTAGTCGCTCAACTATCTTAATCGAGATATCTTATCGCCACCCTTGAAATCGGTACCGTTGAGGAGTTCCGGTCGCCATCTGTGGTCTTCATCATCAGTTCCGCTTCACCAAGTGACACTTTCTGAATGCAAATGCTACACTTGTTACTAAAAATACTAAAATCGCTATATGTTTGCATACAATATTTGAGGAGTTCCCTTGATTTCTCCAAGATCCCATCATCAGATCATGACGTGCTGACAATGGGACCAATTAGAAAGTATACCCATTCGAACACCGAAAAAAAATTTCAAATCGGTCCAGTAGTCTTCGAGTAATCGGGGAACATACATAAAAAAAAAAAAAAAAAAATTCCGACGAATTGAGAACCTCCTCCTTTTTTTTGAAGTCGGTTAAAAATGACTATGATTTTCCCGCGGCGTTGCTTGCGGTGAGCTTGAAATGTTTTAAAGTTTCATATATCAACAAAGAAGTGGGACTACATAAGCTTATTATGATCACTAAAAAGTGTAAAATAAAATAAATGTTTTAAAAAACAAAAAAACCGCCTTCAAAAACGCAAAAAATAACTTCTACTACTAGGTACTTAGTAGTAGGTACCTATCCTATTAGGTTAGTCTAACTGAAGTCGGCGACCACAATATTTTCAACAAAAAGCCGACTTCAGTTAGACTAACCTAATAGGATAGGTACCTACTACTAAGTACCTAGTAGTAGAAGTTATTTTTTGCGTTTTTGAAGGCGGTTTTTTTGTTTTTTAATTTACGAATTCGTTTTGATGTTACTATGGTAGTTATGGTTAGGTATCTATTGTTTTGTATTACATACAGTTTAACTAAACAAACTGTCTTTCACTGACCGGCTTTTCTGTTTGTAATGTTTGTCGAGTAAGTTGGTTAAATAAAATTAGAATAATAAATAAGCACTTTTAATTTTGGGTTCACCGTTTTTTACATAAAAATACCAATAAATTATGTTTTCTTAAGGTGAAACATGCCAAAAATTAAAAACCAAGTGCGAGACGCGATAGATTTTATAATAACACGTATTCTGTGAAAATTTCAACTGGCTACTTATTACGGTTAAAAATATATAGCCCTGTAAACTTACTCGTTCATATATAAGAGCGCGTACCGCTGTTAAACGATGACGTCATCTTCCGTGAGCGCTAGCCGCCGAGTTTCGAGCGCCGCATACGAAGTTTAAAATTCAATATCTCGAAAAGTATTTGATGTAAGTATCGAAATGATTTTTTCAAAGCAATTTTTTGTTTTTAATGTAGAATACGATAAGCCAAAAATCTAAACTGGCTGACATTCTCTATTATATAAATACCAGATTATATACAAAAGGAACTCGGTTTCTTAACCGCTGAACCGATTTCGTTAATATTTGATATGGACATAGTTTGAACCCCGGGGGTAGGTTATATAATAAACTTGATAGGTACTTTTTATTCCATAAATTTCGACAGGAGAGAAAAGCGATAAGTGACTTGTATTCGGATGGGGACGCGGGCTACAGGTCGCTATATAAGTATTATTATAACGAAGTCGCTTCCCGCCGTCCGTCCCTCTGTATGTATGTACGCGATAATCTCAAAAACTACAGTACAGCACAAGTATAATAAATTCTGGTTTATTAACGGGTGTTACAGAAAACTCACATGGCGGGTTACTAGTTATTTATAGTTGCTTCATTAAATCTCGTTGATAGCTAATCGTTAGGTTGCGTACGTGACCGCGGAGGTGTCAGCAGACGGAAAGAAAACAATAACAATCATGTTATTTATATGTATATCATCAAGCCTTGACCACGGCCTTTGCCTATAAGTAGTTTTAAGGTTTCCGTAGTCAACTAGGAACTCAGTTTCGCCATGTCCGTCTGTCCGTCTGTGTGGTACCACAAAGTTGTAATTTGACAAAGTTACCTATACATGTACAGTCGGGTTCATAAATATGTTTGCACTTTTAGTACATACCTTGTCTATTTAATGTCATGTTTAAACTGCCACACATGAATTGTCACAGCGATTAAAGTGACAAGGTACTGTACTGTACCCCCTTACCAATAAACGTTGTAACGGTGATGTAGTTAAACCATGCTTTGTCCTTATCTGTCAAATTCAAATGTCACAATGACAGATAAGGACAAAGCATGATTTAACTACACAACGGTTACTTAACGTTAGTATGGGGGGTAAAGAATAGACACAGAGTGAGGTATCATAGGATAGGTCTTAAAAATCACTGCGTATGATTTTTTAAGAGTTTCGTTGATGTTATTATAAATTTTTATTTTAGATTTGCGAAGCAGGAAATATTTAACTCGAAAAGTGTCATTTTCGCTAGAGTTATAACTACAAGTGACAAAAACGAATTTTAAAAGAAAACTATCACGACTAAGTAGACTTGATTCTTTACCTATAGGCAACTAAAGTAAAAATCATCTAGAATAGCATAAAATAAGAGTACCTACTTACCTTTAAATGAAATTTAGTTCATACTTACTTAAAGATATGTTAGGGCACTTCAATAGAAATAAACTGCTTAACAGTAATCAGTTCGGCTTCACCAGAGGACGATCCACAATTGATGCAGCATCTGTACTCATTAAATATATATACAATATTTGGGAGACATCTTGTGATGCAATAGGATTTTTTTGTGACCTTTCCAAAGCTTTCGATTGCGTAGACCATGCGACTCTTTTATTAAAATTAGAACATTATGGTCTGTCAAATAATTCTCTAAATCTTATGTCTTCATATCTTAGTGATAGAACACAAACGGTTGTTGTAAACCAAACAAAGTCCATTGGAGCAGCTGTTAAATTAGGTGTGCCACAGGGCTCTATATTAGGTCCTTTCTTATTTCTCGTTTATATAAATGACTTGCCACCCGCGGTAGTTAACCTTTGCGATATTGTGCTATTTGCTGATGATACATCATTGATTTTCAAGGTAGACCGAAAATCCGTCGATTATAGTAGGATAAACGCGACGCTAGGTAAAGTACTTAATTGGTTTACTAGTAACAATTTGCTACTTAATGCTAAGAAAACTAAATGTGTTAGGTTCGCTTTGCCGAATGTTAGACCGGTAGAATCTAGTATTTTTCTAAATGATGAGTGTTTGGAAATGGTGGATAAGGCGCTTTTCTTAGGAATAACTATAGACAAAAACTTGCAATGGAGTCCCCATATAGCAGTACTAGCAGGCAAATTAAGTTCGGCAGCTTATGCTGTTAGGAAAATCAGACAACTTACCAATGCTGAGACAGCTCGCTTAGTTTATTATAGTTATTTTCATAGTGTTATGTCGTACGGTATACTTGTTTGGGGAAAAGCTGCTGACATACAGACTATTTTCGTGTTACAAAAAAGAGCCATTCGTTCTATATATAACCTAAACTCCCGTGATTCCTTAAGATTACTATTTAAAGAAATTAATATTTTGACAGTAGCATCACAATTTATTTATGAGAATATTATTTATGTCATTAAAAATCAAGACTCTTTTATTAAGAATTGTGACATACATAATTTGAATACAAGAAATAAAAATAAAATAGCTATAAAAAAATTTCGTGTCCGTAAGGTATATAAATCATTTGTAGGTCAATGCATTCATTTCTATAATAAATTACCTGACGAAGTTTTAAAGTTACCATTTCCAGTACTTAAAAATTATTTGAAAAAGTCGTTGATGTCCAAAGGTTACTATAGGGTCGAAGACTATCTGACAGATAAAAATGCTTGGCCTTAATTAAACACCTAAATATCTTAATAATAACTTAATCATACAAATATGTAAAACATTGTGTATTGTCTAGGGGACACGGTTTCTGTAGGAAAATGTATCGAAACTATTTATGTGTTGTTTTGCCCCGTCTAAGTATAATTTTTATTTATTTTTATATTTGCTACTTATGAGCCTTTTTTTTTTTGAATTTTGAGTTTAGACACATTTTCCTGCTCAACTACGCATGATATATATATTCATATTGTTTATTACATTCATTGTTTTATATAATGCTAGGTTAAGTTTTTTCTTTTCGTTGTATAATATCATTTATCATAAGCAATATTTAAAAAACGACTGACTGTTGAGTTTCTTGCGGCGTTTCTTCTCAGCAGTGGTCTCTTGCGAAGCGCTGGTAGATTTTTGACGTGTAAAAGTGCCCGTGCGGCCTACTTACTGAATAAACATCTTTTATCTTTTATCTTATCTTTTTACTTGTTGTTTTTTGATACTTATAGTTTTTTGTGTTTGCTCTTGTCCGGCTTTTTAGGGTTCCCTAGTCAAACTAGGAACCCTTATAGTTTCGCCATGTCCGTCCATCCGTCCGTCCGTCCGCAGCTTAGCTCAGAGACTCTTAGTTATAGAAAGTTGCAATTTGGCATGAATATGCATATTACTCACGCCGACGAGGTGGTAAAATAATATCTTGAAAAAAATCTTTTTTAGGATACCTCCCCTACACGTAACGTAGGGATGTATTTTTTTCTCTTCTACCCCTTCTCTCTTCTATGGTGGGTGGTGTCGTTGGGTAAGTCTTTTAAAAATATTGCGGGTTTGAGTCAACGATTTTTCGATTAGCTGATTCTTTTGTGAAATATTATGATTTAAAGTGCTATTTTTTGTTAGAGTCAAGTGTGTCCCCCCCCCTACAACCAAAACTACAAATACTAAAAATCTGAACAATATCTTAAATGAAAGCACATAGTAACGAATTTTAAAGAAAAGACAGTTTGTGTACCCTGTACCAAATTTCTCATTTTTCGATTGTGGCGCTTCTTTTTGAAAGGTGAAGGCGGAACAAACAATCGAAAACGCTTTAATAATATTAGTGGGGAACTAGTAGGTATAAGGAGTAAATAGAAGTACGTACTCGTTTATTTTTCCATTAAAGTTAAAAAAAAACGTATAATCTCAGTTACGCTGAATTATTAAAACGTGTACCTACTTATTATCATTAAGTCAAATGTATTAAATTCTTATCAACTGACTTAACTCAAAGTACAAAGTCTCCTCCGTCTGTGGTCGTCCATCGCCAAAGGTCTCTTTTGTACATTTTATTAGGTACCTCATCTTGCTTTGATAACGTAATCATATTGTTGTCATTATTGCAGCTCTTATTTATCAGTAAAAGCTGTCATTACGGCAACAGTGTTATTATGACATCGAAGCAAGATGGGCTGAACCAAACTGGAATTAAGTCCCTGTCTGATCACGCAATGTAGGTACGTAAGACTTCACGACTGAAGCGATATTGCTATAATGTAAAATTATCATTATTATTATAATATGAACATTATGAACCAATTTCTTGGTATACCTTTACTTCCCAGAATTTCATATGCCCGAATTTCACCTGCCATAATTTACAAATGGCATAATGTTACATCTTATAATTTCAGATGATATACTGATTGTTTATCATAGTAGTCAAATAACAGAATCTTTGTTTCCCATAATATTAATTTCAATAATTTCATTTTTCATAATCATTCTAATCCATATTTGTCACATGCCATAATGTCATTTGTCCGTGTAAATGGTGAATGGTGATGTTTGAATTAGGCAAGATTTACCTACATAGGTTAGGTTAGGTTAGAGTTGCAACAAGGCGCGAAGCGCCTCAACTACGCGGAATAGGAGCTCCGCGCAGCGGAGCTCCGTCGACATTAGTTTCGATCATTTATGTCCATATCAGTCGTGAATCACAAATATGTTAGGTTTAATTACATTAGTAATATAATATTTTAAAAAATGTTATTCAATCAATATATTTATTACAAATTAACCAAGCGGATTCGGAAATAAACTTTTTAGTATGGCGTTTAAATATTCTATTAAATAAAATTATTGCACTTAATAATATGAAAAACATTACGTATGGCATCAGTATCATTATGGCATCTAACTTTCGGGAAAACAAGAGTATGTAAGATAACTTTTCTGGGAAATGAACCATTCGGGCATATAAAATTCGGGCAAAAGAAATTCGGGAAAGTGAAAATTATAGCATATGAATTTCGGGCAAACAATAGATAATCCAATTTCTTATCTGATTATTTTTCTAAAGTTATCTGATTACTTAGCTATGTTGAATTAGAATTATTTAAATATTTTGAATGAATTATTGTGTTCTTAACATTTAAACAGCGGCACACGCACGAAATGACGTCAGTGATAAATATACTTACTACGTGTAGAACGATTTTTCCCATGTCTACAGACAGATTCCCATGTCTATAGATTCCTATGTCTACTGATTCCCGTCTACAGATTCCCGTGTCTACAGATTCCCATGTCTACAGATTACCATGTCTACCAGATTCCCTTGTCTAAAGATTCCCTTATTGTCTACAGATTAGCATGTCTACAGATTCCCAAGGGCTAATTTTTAATCTTCAGATACTTAACAGTATCTGTCAGATACATTTAAATTCTGCCTCTTTCTTTCGCATTTGCCAGATAATTTTGAATGGGGATTGGAAAAATCGGCCCCAAGTAATAACGGAATTGGATGTCTGCTCATTTTGCGCCTAACAAACTGATAAATTCCACCCATCTATCCATCTTGCTATCTTATTTAATCTTATTTATCTACACTAACATTATGAAGAGGATGTAACGATTAAATTCAAAAACTACAGGACCGTTTTCAAAAATTCTTTTATCTACACTCATATCATAAGCATGGACTTGTACCTATACTGGACTAATTACTGCGATAAAAAAGTGTGACCGACAAGGAAACCATACTAGAGAATTGCATCTCGTTTTAATTAGGGTGACCAAGTATATCTGCGGAAGTTCGGATACCAGTGGCCCGTTTCACGAAGATACAAGTTACAAATTACAAGCGGAAGTCTCTTTCTAATTCGTACTGCTAGAAAGAGGGTTCCGCTTGTAATTTGTAACTTGTAGCTTCGTGAAACGAGCCACAGAGGCCCGTTTCACGAAGCTATAAGTTACAAATTACAAGCGGAAGTCTCTTTCTATTTCGTACTGCTAGAAAGAGGGTTTCGCTTGTAATTTGTAACTTGTAGCTTCGTGAAACGGGCCACAGAATTTTTAAAAAAGTTATAAATGTGTAAATTTACATAAGTAAGAAATAATCTAAATTGTTAAATAAAATAAGAATATTTATTTAAGAAATATTTATTCATTGCAAATTATTATACATCTATATATATAAAAGGCTAAACTGACTGACTGATGTATTAACGCACAGCCGAAACTACTGTACCTAGAAACTTGAAATTTGGTACAGGGGTTCCTTTCATGATGTAAGTGAGCACTAAGAAAGGATTTTCCAAAAATCGACCCCCAACGGGAAGAAATGGGGGGAATAGCGGGAAACTAATTCTACGCGTACGAAGTCGCGGGCGTCCTCTAGTGTATCATATATTGTTAAACAATATAGTTTTGTGTAGTTTTTGCCTGAGTCCTACTTTATTTCCCAAATCTCTCACGCGCGTCTCGGTGTGCCGGGGTTCCATTTGTTTTGTTGTTTTACAACTCCCTGACGCCACGCGACGCTACGCGCTGCTGCTGCCACGCGTTTGGTTTGCCGGAGCCTTAAGGGTGGGCAATGTATCCCTAGGGCTAAAGTATCCCGAGTTTACGGTTACATTTTTCAAATTAATACTACCAGTACACAAAACTTTTAAATATCGAGAATTTGTATAGTGTTTAAGTACCAAATATAACTGCTCTGCCAACTTATCTATGAAATTGCATTCGTATCCATACTCACACCGGCCCAAATCATAGCCACCCTAATAAGTTAGGCATGGTTTTCTCGTTTTATCGTAAAATAGAGCCAAATGTTCCTTACCTGTGAAATGATATTCCACAGTCACCAAAGCTTTCACTTCTACAACCCTTTACACAACATATTTTCACCATTTTTAACTTGTTTTGTTAGTTGACAAACATTAAAACAAATATTTGAAATATGTCTACGTTGGGGATACCAGCCAAAATTTACAATTACTACTTGATTACCACAGTATTTTATTCATTAACGTGTTTTAATCAGTAAGTAATGTTAAAATCTTAAACATTTACAAATTAGGTAAAACGTAAAATCTCTTATATAAATGTAGCTATTTAGTATAATATGCAGGTAATGATTTACAGTATTCTTGAATACCACTATGTCATTACCTGTTTTACATTGGCAACTTGTGTGAGTGGGACACCGTCCTCAGGTTGGTTGCTCTCACTCGTCCTCATCTCCTATCATCACATAATTGTAACTGTCTTGCTTTGTAATATGGTTCAATTTTGATTGGCTAGGAAAAGGTAGTCCTCAGTCCAGTGTAGGTACAAGTCCATGATCATAAGTCCTCTATAATGCGTTCAGAATTCGTAGACAATGACCAGCATTACAAGATACAATTTTACTATGATATGTTTTCGTATCTGTAGCTGTATTGAAAAGTTAAAATTACGATACAACTTTTGATAAAGTAACGTTGTTCAAATTTGGAACATCTTCCAAAACCAACACAATTCAAACAGGGGGCCAATTCTAGTATCAATTAAACGTCGACTCGGTGTATTTTAAGTAAAGTGTCGTACGCCATTTTGATTTCGAATGACATTAGATTAGGGACTTTGTTAGTTTATCTATGATTTAAAAAAAAACATTCGTGATACAGGTCAGCTTTGCCGCCATTTGTTTGTTTTGCCGCCTACTGAACGCATCTTAGAGTACTTGTAATAATATGTGTGTAGATAAAGTAATGTATGCAACTGTACATAATTAGGCCTTAAAACACTCGTGTGATCTTATTATGAAACTCGCCTTCGGCTCGTTTCATAAAACCACACTCGAATTTTAAGGACCCTCTTTATGTATCAGTTACATAAAATATAGGTACTATCACCATTGTGATTAGATGCTACATTATTCCTGAGTAACATAGGCTATGTTTTAGTTTTTTCTGCGCGAATGGCGTCGCGGGCATTAGCTGTAATAATTATAAATGCGAAAGTTTGGATATTTGTTATTCAATCACGCCAAAACGGCTGAATGGATGGATAAAATTAGGCACAGAGACAGATTACCTATAGCCCGGAATAGCGCATAGGCTACTATTTATCCCAGAAAATTGGACAGTTCCCGACGGAATAGCGGTAAACGTCTTCTACGCGGAGAGAGTCGCTCGCAAAAGCTAATTAGGTTATAAAGAAGTAATTAAGGCAGTAAACTACGCTTTCAATTATCTATGTAAAATATGTGCGTGGGGCAGGTCAATAAGTCATTGCCCCAAAATGCGAGTATTCAATTATTATTCAATATCTAAGTGCAATTTCGACTCGAACCAAAATGCATCTTATGCCTTTGAAATAAAAACCAAATTTTAGTAAATTTAAAAAGTAAATTTTATCGCTAAAATTGCCCACGATTTGCAATCTCAACGGATGCTGGAAATATTATTAGAAGTTATCAGGGGCATTGCACCGAAATAGAAGGGCAAAGTGCGGAAAAATAATTGATATTGGTTGTCTATGGAAACGTTTGGCCAGCGATCGGGCACAGTATAAAAACAGTAGAACACTTTCGAAAAAAGGGCACAAGCCATTGGTATTTAAATATTGTATGAGTTAAGACCGGAGTTACGTTAAGTGTCGAGAGGTCCCGCCAAAAGGTTAATTTAAGTCCTTTGTGCGCGACCACTTTGGGAACCTATGGGCTAGCTAGACCAATGCGTACTTCCACAATGTTACAGATACACTATGTTACGTAACCGCGAACTTCGACCGATGCTAGTGCTTTTCCTAATTAAATCCATCGATAAGCGAGTATCGAGCAGTAATTAGCGATTGTGGTGTTTATGTGTTGACTACGGAACGGGGCACGGAGATACTGCGTACTTGGACTTTGTATCGGGATCCCGGATTTACCATTAAGATGATTATAGGTTTTATAATTAAATGGGCGTATCGTCTGTTAAGGTGATCTATGCGTAATAATTGTTTAATAATATTGTAATAAGACCGACGTATTTACAGATACCAGTTTTTTTTGAGTTGTTGGTAATTCTGTGACTCTGCCTACCCCACTCTATGTATGAAGGCGTGAGTTTATGGATGTGTGTTTGTGTGTATTTATTTATAGATTTCGCATGCGTAATAACACACATCAAATTCATAATTTTCGAAAAATCTTGGTAACCTCTGCGTTAAAACGGGAAACGCGTTGCCAACTTTATCTATAAGTACTTGTTAATTTTGGCAGCATCAATTCAAGATCGCGGTTCGCGCTAATAATCGTTCATTTTCCACCTCTTGGAGCCCTTGTTCCTTGTTGATAACCGTGGCCAGATAACTGGTTATCTGTGAAGGTTTTTTTTTCTCCGGTATATAACTAGTTATCTGCGAGGATTTCATTTTCCTTGTATATTACTGTTTTTTTAAGAGATATTTGTAAACAAAATCTTGGGGGCATAAATACCTACAGACTATTAAAGACATAGAAATATGGAGTTAAGAGTAGATTTACTGAAATTTGACTCATTAATAAGGTAGGTATTGGCATGGACCGTGTCAAAGCGATATGGGATATTAATATAACATCTTCTTCTAGTTGTCATTGGAGATTTTCGTTCGATTATTACATTGGTATTGTGCAGAGGGTATATCTTGTTGGATTCGCGATAGCCATCTTTGTTAACAACAGCAGCATGTTTTGGTCTAGAATTCACAATCGATCAGTAGCAACACAAATAAACTTCCGACTGAAATCCCTGTAAGTAATTGTTAAAGTTATTTGTTTGTATTTTGTTTTAATTTTGTGACTGAATAAACGGTTTAGATTCAATTATTATTGCATATCTAAGTACTATTGATGTCCGAAGACTTATCGCTAGTTCGAAGTTTTGTGTCCTAACTGTTTCATTTATCCGAAATTCATAAGTTTTTTCTGAACCCATTAACTTTTCAAAATGTTTGAAATGAACCTACAGAACCTGGAGGCTAGGCTAGGTTTGTATTATAACAAACCAGAAAACTTAATAGGTTTCAGAAAATAGTATCTTCTAACTTATGAAAACTTACGACAAACGAAGCAGTAAGTAAGTAAGCAACTGAAATTGGATCTTGTGATAGGTACCGTTATTGAGTAATCAAAAATATACGTTGTAAAATAAATTTTATTTAACTTAATGCTCAAGAAATCTTTTGAAAAGATTGAATTCTGTATATTTTAACGTGAAAGTTTTGGGTAATGCACGATTCACTACTAACATGAGACATATTTCTAAAGCCTTAATATAAAAATGTTCACCACAGAGAACATACCAGAATGTTTACTTTTTTGTGCTATTTTTTTATGTCGATTCAAATCAAAAAAGGTTTTAATTCACGACATTGATTATTTTTGTCAAAGTAAGGGCGGACTATTGGAATGGAGATAATGTATCCCGTTACGTTTTATCCGAATATATTAGTTTCTCCTGTGGGATGGCCAACACGGACGAAAAAATTTGTTTTAAATAAAAATATTAAAAACTGCATTTCAAAACCGGGCAATTTTTTTCTATCTACCAGACCAAGAGGTGGCAAAAAAATCCCTACGTAATAACATAACGGTAACAATTATTGGTAACGTTTGGGAATGCCAGGAGTACCAATTTGACAACGTTAATCGGTCCTTATCTTATCTTACCCGTGACAATTGAATTTGGCAACAAATATTGCGGTTTCAGATTCTACTAATTTTTTTTGTAAGAATACCAGATGGTTTTTGTTTATTTAGAATTTAATTTTGTTTTCGAAGACATTATTAGAGAGTTGTCAATACTCGTAACCTATAAAGATAAGCAAAATACCCATTATGTTTTTCTTGACTACACATCATATTTTATAATAAAACATTGTTTTTGGGCTAAAGCACAAAGAAAGAGGAGAAAAAATGTCTTACCCCCATTTCCCACATATTTCGTCCATCACGCGATAAAACGCAACGTTTGGTACGGATTATCTTGCTTTTACCTTCCACGTTATTTTATTCTATAGTGCAATTAGTTTAACTATTTGGCTAAGTATAATATTTCACATCTGCCTTTTTAAAACTTTCTATTTCTATTTAAAATCTAACAGGTTATGATTAAGTCTCTCGCAACACGACTGTGTGTTACCTCTATTTTGTTGTTTCTCTTTTCTCTCGTGCTTACTACAGCCTACAAATAACACTAAGGTAGTTTAGGCACAGACAGTTCATACTAGCACTTTACTAGTCACGTGAACCACGTGCTAATGCCATGCTATGTCCTTATCAGCCGGAACCGACCTATGATAACATTTCTCGTCTTAATTAACGATAGGTTACTGTTAATATCTACCACTTTGTTAGGGTTCCGTTTGCATTTAAATTTCAAGGTGAACTAGTGGTCAATCATTTCGTGGTTGGGTAAGCTGGATAAGTTAATTGAGGGCCTGATTCGTCATTTTTATCTTATCCTTCTCATCCGTACTAATACTATAAATGTTAAAGTTACTATGTCTGTTTATTACGCTTTTAAGTAAACCGTTAAACCAATTACGACACACGTAGGATACTTTTTATTCCGCTAAATCGGAGAGTTCTCAAGGGTATAGCAATATAAACGACTTCTACGTGGTTGGAGCAACAGAGGGCTTATTGTCGAACGCACTCGCAATCACGATCGTTTTCATTTTGAAAATCGAAGGCTTGTCTGCATACAAAATGAAAACAATTGCTCCACTTTGAAGCCGGTTGCGATTACGAGTACGTTAGACAATAAGCCCTCTGGTATACTATGAAATCTACTTATCCTACTACTTTTTACTAACCCATGTTATACAATATGTGAAAGTTTTCAATTAGGTAGATACGTACGAGTGTGAGCGGCTTAACGAATTGGGATACACCCATTTTTAACAATGTATGAAAATTTCAAATCCATTTCGAGGAATAGGCTTTTCGAATCGATCCCAGTAGTTAGATTAAAAAAATATGTTACAATGAATTAATTATACTAAAATTAAGAAATGACCTTCATTTGACCCTAAATACCCGTCCCAATTGCGCTGTATCAAGCACTTTTGTGGTTTTACATAAAACATATAAAACCTCTCCAATTTTTTATTTTATAAGTACAATTTAGATAATCTAGCTGACACCTACGTTTGTAGACAGCTGTTGTCATGTCAAATTTATTTGTTTACAAATTGACTGTAATTCTTATGATGGAATTAATATATTAATGAGACCATTTCTCTTTTGAGTTATGTGTGATAAATGTTTATAATTAGTGTGGTAAGGTTTTACAAGAGGTTCAAAAAGACGGCATCAACATTTATTGTAGAAACTCATGATTGGAAGTATGGAATCCGCCATTTCAACAAATTTAATGTGATTGTGTTAAGTAAATTTAGTCTAGAAACAAGGTCATGTAGGAAGTGTTGTATTAACTGAGGTCTAGGTAATAATAAGCAATGGTTGAATGCTTATATACTCTTAAATAATAAATCATATTGCGATTCTTTGTTTACATTATGTTTGAATGACGTTTGTCTATTATGACTTTGAAAACAGACCACAGATAATAAAAAATCGTCTTTCTAAATCTTAGACGAAGTATACCCGTCTTTTATAAATATCTACGTCATCTTGTCGTTACAAGTAGGTAAGGTTTGTTTAATTTAATAAATTATTTTAATTATCAATAATACATTTAATCATGAAATGCTTGAAATTAGTTTCTTATAAAAGGCTATTCTTTCGAATAAAGCAGTTTTTTTTTTTGGTGTATCCCATCTTACGGTTTGATTTATAGCGTCACTGTGACACAGTTAAATAAAAAGTCAGAGAACAATTTCACACAAATTGACTAACACCCGTATTCACAAACGCCACTATGAGGTCTCACAGTGCTGACGAACGTACAGGGTGGTTCAAATCGTCTCATAAACAAAAGGTCGGTCAAAAAGGACCAATTACAAAGCTGTATTGAACGCAGTGCGTTTACTCAGTGAAGGATCCCTTAAGTATTGTTTGTGAATACGGGTGTAAGTCCCAAACTAAGCTCAAGGCTTACAGTACGGGTATAACTATGTACATAGACAATGATAAACTTACTTATATAGAGTAATATATTCTGAAATACATAGAAAACATCCAAGACTGCCAAATAAACTGATAATTCTTATTCTACCTTTAATAATGGCTTTACTCCCTGATAACGTGTATATCGTCTATGTCGAGTAGGGAATGCAATTTAGCCGGTTATTAACCGATTTTGTATGAAAATAACGGGTTAAAACCGGTTGTAACCGGTTTTTTGCATTCGATAATGTCGAGATATTTATATGTATAGACACTCCCATTATAAGACAAATAACTCCATGGATATCACAAGCGACGTCAATTGTTCGGTTAAGAGTATTTTCTCTTGTGGACTAAACAAAAAAAGCATAGGGTTAGGTACCTCCACGCGCTTCTGTCAAGTCCAAACTGACAACCCTTTGCGTGTCGAATCTAATAAAATTAACAAAATAGATATGTACCACAAACAATATTAGGAAATTTTATAAAAAAAAAGAAACGTGCGTATCTTAAATAAATATTCGTAACCTAGTTCCGGAAACTAATTTCCTCAATACAATTTGCATGAGGTTATTTTCTCGTAATCAAGTTTGTTTAGTTTGAGCGTCATGGCGCTGCGTAGACTCATGCCTCGAGTCTATTACAAGTTTAAGTTTTAGCACCCATTTTGTTACCAGACAACGGCGAAACAAACAGAAGATTCTTGTTTTTGAGTTAGATAGATAATTAATTTAAATATTTATTAGCATAAATTGAAGATGTTAATACGTTTTTTGCTGCTAATTGAATGGCCAAATATGTACTATAGCACTACGAGACTAGAAAAAATCCCTGTTTGTACCAAATTACCTCTCTTGATGGCCGTCATCAGTTCATCACCCACCGCAAGAAATCTCGTAGGTGATGCTACGGGCTCTACGGCGTAGCATTGCCAATGCAATGTTTTTATCCAAGATTAAGATAATCATCATAATTATAAGTAGTAAAAAAAACTTAGCATCGTGATTGCAAGTCACGTTGCTAAATGTCAGGTTAAGTAAGTATTCGGTAAATATTAAGTAGTTGTTGTGACAGATAACACGCACATGTAAATAGAGACTTCCATTTTAATGTACCGCCAACCAAGCCTCAAATTAGCAATGTTATTTATTTCCATTTACATTTCCTGACGTGACACGACTGTTGACACGTAGACAAGTTTAACCCGGCAAATTGACATATTATTTCAAACTGCTAAACATTTAAATTCCTCGACAGTCCCAACGCCACAGGCAAAGTCATAAATCCATAGCACCCGATAGTTAGTAACAAAAGCAAATTGAATGGATAGCCGCAACAGCTGAAGTTTCAATTCGCGGTACAAATAGCAGCCTTACAGTTCAAGTAGGCAATCACTCGGTTCGAACATTTCGAACCAATTGCGGACGAATCGAGATCGGAGGGAAGCACCAGTTGGCACAATCGATATGAAGACAAGCACTCCCATTTTTATAAAGCGTACCCACGAAATTTTGCCACCAGAAAAACGTGGCCAAAGGACTAAGAGCTTTATACCCTAAGCGCAGAGTGCCTAATTCTAAGATTGTTGATTATAACGGAAAAAGTATCTTTGTCAAAATTGACTGGTGAACCAAGATGGCCGTTTAGACACGTGACATAAAACGATTATTTATGAGCGGGAAGTTCGCGGGATGACATGCGAGCCTGTCACGAACCGCGGAAATACGGCTTGGTAACGAACGATTCCTATTCATGAACTTATTTTGAAAGCATCGAGTTATCGGGCCCATTCGGCACAATACGTCGTAATCGCATGACGCACAGATGTAAGTACTTTTTATAGGTTATAACGTCCAAGTTTGCACGCACGTAGCGTACCTACTTTCTTTTGTTTGCAAAGATAAGCGCCTCAATGTCGAAAGGAGATAAAGAAAGGACAAAGGTTAAGTTACTATCACTTTTTTTCTTTACGCAATATAATTTTGAATTCTACATCTACAGTACAATAAAATAAACGTTTGGTACGTACTATCAACAACGTTGACTGTTACGGCACCATAGAACCCTGATAACAATGTCTAATCATGATAAATAATAACGTCAAAATTAATCACTGGCTTACGGCGATAGGGTTCCATAGTAGCTCAATAATTAATTATAGACTGTGACTATACCCTAAATGAGGCAGTGATGTGAGTTCTCTCCACTTTCTCTCTTTGCAACTTACAACTTACTTTCATGAATAAAATCAAAACTATTTATTTTACAATAACAACAAAAATATATTTGAGATCCTTATAACGAGCCCTTGCATTTGATAGATATGACACAGTAAGGTTTGCAAAACTTTTTTTTTAATTTCCTAATTTGTCCCCCGAAAATATTTATTTACTTTGGCACATCTGTGTTTGGGTCATCAATTTACATTTATGTACCAAATTTCAACTCAATCGGGCCAGTAGTTTCGGAGCAAATTAGCTGTGACAGACAGACGGACAGACAGACGCACGAGTGATCCTATAAGGGTTCCGTTTTTTATTTTTTTGTACGGATCCCTAAAAATTAAGTAAAGCCCCTCTTCCATGCAGTTCTGACACATTTATATAGACCGTTTGACATTCTCTATTTAAAGACAGACAGACGCACGAGTGATCCTATAAGGGTTCCGTTTTTTATTTTTTTGTACGGATCCCTAAAAATTAAGTAAAGCCCCTCTTCCATGCAGTTCTGACACATTTATATAGACCGTTTGACATTCTCTATTTAAAATATGACGTAAATACCATATTAGTATTGTATTGTATACAACTACATGCGTTACTTAAATTTTCATCTACATTACAAGTGAACCGGGGGGATCGAACCTAAGTTTTTGGAATTATTTTAATATTTGGCCTTTTTTTGTTAATCAATAAAAGAGCTGTCGTAGTACACTCCAACTTTCCGAACCGCTTGGGCTAATCGTTGCGAAAAAACGATCGTTGTCAAGTTGTTATCTATTGAGGGGCAAGTTAGACGCTAATGAGTCGAACTTCGCCGCTTGGGAACTTGCTGCCAGAACTTGCGCTAACTTGTGTTTTGGAAAATTAGCTCAAAAGCCGGAATGGTGTGAATCAAACTTACTATAACTCCTTACCTATCAATATAGGTATTGGCATTGAAAGCATTTTAACAAAGAAATATATACATTGTTGTGTTGATGTATTTGTGTAAGTAACGTTTAAAACCAAATTATAGATTACTTTGTTAAATGTATTAAAACCAAGGTCATAAACGGCAATGTCAAAAAACATACGTTTCAGGTAGGTACTTAATTTAAAGTAATAATTTCAACACTAATATGATAAGGCTATAAATCAAAACGTAGAAAACAAAAATAAAAATAAGTAAAATAGTTTTGAAATGTAAAAATTGCGCCCGTTCATATGACACCCCATTTGCTATAATCAAACCACTTTCATTTTTTAACACCCATTCTGAACAGATGCTAAAACAGATTTACTAATAAAAACAGATGCGGGCAAGCAAGTTTTACATCTATGCCAAATTTTAAGTTGATAGCATTTGTAGTTGCTGTGGAAACCTGCTGTGATATACAGACAGACAGACAACGAAGTCTCACCATAAGGGTTCCTTTTTTACCCTTTTGGTACAGAAACCTAAAAACCGCATTACAATGCGTTGCGTAGTTTGAAAGATCTAAGCGTACATACAGAGGGACAGTTGGCGGGAAGCGACTTTGTTTTACACTATGTAAAGATAGATAAATATTGCTAGACTGGTTTAAAAAAAGCTTTATTAAAAAGGAATTTACATTATCACATACCTACTAGTACAAATGAACGAACTTACAACCTTACTTACTACTACACTAATCTAAAAAATAAATTACTCATGAAGGCCAAATTATCAGATAATCATGTTCAGCGTTCCATATCAGTTATTCTGCATTCCCTATCATTAAAGACGACGTTAGACAGTGACCCAGTTGTTGCCAAACACGCAGTGCGTGGGGTATAAACGCATAAACATAGTTTCCTTGGAACTTTTTACATCATTGTGTCGAGCTAAAACTATGTTGGATGTATAATTCCAACATACAGAGAGGTATACTTATGTTTTACCTACTCTTTAAAGAAGCTTATTTTACGTACCTATGCTTTTGTACAGCATGAAATAGTATTAATCCGGATGATATTCCACCATACCATTGTCAACGTTATGATAGCTCTTATTTAATATACAGTAATGGCGTTACAAACAATACGATAACATGTCAAAAGCAATATATTTTTTCGAGTATAATAGAGCACCTAGTTAGAAGTAAATAGTTATTCTTATAAATACTTATATCAAACTTATTGTCTTTCGAAGTCGTAAAATAAGCAAGTACACGAGGTTTGTTTAAGTTTTGAACTACAATGTTTTGAGTTAGAAGACAATAACAAAGTTAGCGATAAATGAGAGCATCGACCCAATAATGGGCACGGAACCAACCGGCCAAGAGAAAAATCCTTCCAACAATTTGGACAATTTTAAAGTTACCGCACTATCTTACCCGCTAACTTGCTACCAAGTAGCAGTGTTCGCACAATTAATTTTTGTACATTTCTTATCGTTGGATAACCATAGAATTCCAAGTTTATTTTTCCCAAATATCCATTGTCAAAAAATTTCCGAAGGCTAATGACGTTATGCTAGCTGTTATGGCTATGTATGGCAATTAAATAATGCATAATTTAATTGCCATACATAGCCATAACAGCTAGCATAATAATGCATAATTCAATTGCCATAGGTTAGGTTTGAACTATGAGCAATATCAAAAAATTAAGTTGTTTAGCTCAAAATGTGCGGCCTGTCCGTCCATAGACCTGGTTCGTTACCAGGTTTCGTCTAAAAAGAGTGAAAAATAGCAACACAAATAAAATAAAATAACATTAAGGCGACAGTTGTCGCTGTTTTGCCATAAGAATAAGTACTAGTTTTGCATTGTAAATTTTTAGGTTATAAGTAAAAATATATTATTTTCATTTTCATTTTTAACGTCCGCGCGTTATTTACCCGTCTTTAACGTGTAGAGTGGACCCGTCCATTATTTACAAATTGAATCTGTAAATTACATTACAATTGATGCGCTTAACATTACTTAGTGACAAAAACTTACATCTTAAGAGTAAATAGCCTACGATTATTTTATCTCGACCTAATAATAACCTTGGAGTTTATAAAAATATTGAATAATGTGAAGGTTAAACGATATACCTATTGGTAAAATTAAAAGCAACGATCAAAATGAAATGATAAAACTGCACTCGAAACATATATCGCGATAACTGGGTTTTGATTGCGCTTACGCTAGTTTTTAAGATAAGTTGGCTGTAAAGGAGATGGACTAACTTTGTATGGGAGTTGAACACATACTAAGTGCATTTTGTTCCTTAGGCTAACTGACTGTGCATTAAAGCGCTTCAAGATCTATTCCAGAACCATGAAAAAATATCCTTTTTTTTCTCGAACTTATTTTGAAAATATGTAATTTGTTAAGAGATAGCAACGTAAGGAACTCTTTGTTAGAGGTATTTTCAGCATTTGGTCCAAACCTTAGTTACAAGTTACATTGACAACTCAGTTGGCTTTGTTGGTAGCGCCTGCTTTAAAACCTAGCGGTCGCAGGTTCGATCGCTATACATGAGAAAATATGGTGTCCCCTTGTTTTACAGACTCATTTCATAAAATATAACTTCACCGATTTTCAGTTTATCGAAAGCTATTTTCTGCTGAAGCCTTGTTGTTTTCCGACTATCTTAAATATTAAATAGGTTAGGTTGGGTAAGACTTCTCACTATCGCAAAGTTCTTAAACTCCTGCGCGTAGAAAAGCCTGTCGATGAAATGAAGATTCTGCGAAGTTATTGTCGTATGAAATGAGTGTTGACTAAACAAACCGTAATATAATATTTGTTCCAAAGTCTTGATTGACTTGGATGTTCTCTATGAACTCTTAAGCCCCAGCGTAGTAAAATAAATAACATCGTGATCTTACTACAATAATCAATCGCTAGATCAAAGTTCCTCAATAAACCCAGGCATGACAAACCACTGTAGTGGGTGCAAGTATTGTGTTCTTCGTATTACGTCATAAATAATGAATGGAAAGGGCATGCCGGGGCGCGAAATGACGTTTTCTTTTAGTGCAAACCTAGATAAAACATGAACCTTACAGCGATGCAATGCTGTGATAGCTCTAGACTCAAACCCCCTTACTAATAAACGTTGAGTAACGGTGGTATAGCTATACAATGTTTTGTCCTTGACTGTCATTGTGACATTTAAATTTGACAGATAAGGACAAAATATTGTATAGCTATACCACCGTTACTCAACGTTTATTAGTAAGGGGGCTAGTGTCTTCGTTATTTTATTTTATAAAGCAATATCCTACTAATATTATAAATGCGTGAAAGTAAAGCTTGTGTGTTTGTTTGCTACTTCACTCTGCAACTGCTGGACGGATTTAGATGAAATTTAAAATGGAGATAGCTTATACGCTGGATTAAAACGAAGGCTTTTTTCATTCCGGAAAAGGTAAAACTTCCCGAGGGAATAACGATAATCAAAATCTACGTGAATGAAGTCGCGGGCAGAAGCTAGTAATGAAGTGAAAATCTTTTTATTATTATTTAAGTTCGTTAACTTTAAGGGTACTAATAGGAGAGCTGTGCTGAGCGATATTAGGAACATTTAGTATTGGTGGATTTTTTCCTCGCACACCACTCCGCTGACTCGGCGCACAGCTCTGGTATATTCACCCTTACGTTGCTATTAAATGGGTCCAAATGTGTGCTAAGTAAACTATAGGTATTTGTTTCTTTCTTTCTTTCTTCAAAAAGGTAAATGCCACAATGTAACACCAAATAGCTATTTACCGGGTATAGAGTTTATAATAATCCACGAAGACGCGATGCGTCTTTGTGGAGTGTTTTCTTTCAACACTTGACTGTAAAATTATATGTACCCTAGGGGACAGCCACGACTTTCCTGCTACGCTCCCTATTGCTTACGTTGGAGGTCAACTTTCGGAAAATCCTTTCTAATGCAGCTAGACCTTTTGAGGAACCTACGTGCCAAATTTGGAAACTCTAGACCCAGTGGTTTCGGCTGTGCGTTGATATGCCGTCAGTTTCTTCTTTTATATATTATTTTACCTGTAAGTAATTAAATTAGGTACTTTCGGATTCTACATTTAAACCGTTAAAAACCTAATCCTCCTCCATATTATTAAATTAAAATTACCTAACTACCTAGTAACGTCAGTGATAAACGCCCAAGCCTGCCCACTAGCGATTAGGTGAACAAATAAACAACAATCATACATAGAGACGATGGCAAGCGACCAGACGGAGCTACATTGGTGCCGTGGAAACTGGGTAGGGCACTGGTGTGGGACGCGACGTGTGTTGACACATTCGCCCTGTCCCACGTCCAGTCAACCCGTAATCGGGCCGGTGCAGCAGCTGATCAGGCCCAAACCAACAAGCGCCGCAAATATTCATCATTATTAAATAATTATGAATTTGTGGCGCTTGCAGTGGAGACCATGGGACCTTGGTCAGCTGATATGAAAAGCTTTATTAAGGCCCTGTCATCCCGGCTCATAGACACCTCCGGAGATCCTAGAGCTGGTGCTTACCTCTCCCAAAGGATTGGGCTAGCTATCCAGAGAGGTAACGCAGCCAGTGTCATAGGGACCATGCCGCGAGCGGACCTGCTAGAGGGGGTGTTCTTTTTATAGTGGTGATTATTATTTACGTCTTTAATATTTGAGTAGCTTAGTTTTTATTTTAATTTAAATAAGTTTAGTTTTAACTTTTAATTGTATTATATTATATTAAATATGTATACTGTTGAATAAATATATACTGTTGTAAATTAAATTAAAATAAAGTAAATATCATACGAATATTATTTACATTCTTTCGGAATGTTGATTATTGCTGAAGATCGAGACTTATCCCTTGATAAGATTGCAAACAATACGTGAAACCAATGTTTAATTTACGATAGAGTCTTTTAAATTAAAGTAACAAGATCTATCCGATGTTTGAATATCTATGGGTATCAGAAGACTCGAATTTTCCATCCCTAATATCGAGTCTAATATCTGATCATTCTTTTGAAAACGACTTAAACGATACATCTATTATTACCTACATAAACATGTTCAAACTGCTTCAAAGTCGATATAAAAGTTTCGGTGTTCATCGCAAAAAATCTACAGAGGGCCTAGTCAAGATGCCTAAAGTTTCGTTAAAGATTTTAGAAAATCGACAAAATGTATTTGTATAGGGGGTTACCATCATTTGCTAAAAATCATTTCACAAACTGATTCATTTCACATATAATTTTGCAAAGCGCTTTTTTTTCGAAAATGTAAATATTTTAGGAGTTTTATAAAAATTAACCTAGCCTAACAAGGGTACAAGATGGTCCTGAAGTAGGTAAATCCTGAAAAATTTACAATTAATTTAAATAATGAACCAAAATACTTGAAAAAAAATGTGTATCTATGCTTTTGAGACAAACCTCTGTAAGCATGATTTTTTCAGAACACCTTTTAAAATACCTTGTTCAATGTTGTAAATTTCCAGGCTGCGAAAAGAACAAAGCTATATGAATGCTTTAACTCAGTTCCTTTCTCCGAGTACCACACATTTGGGTGGTTTTACGTAAGAGTTCATAATAGAGGCCGAGAGAATTTTAAAAAGCAGCAGTAAAAGTAAGTATAGCAGTCATTATAGTCCAGCCCGGGGCTGCCTGGATCTTGTCAGGAGTCACCAGTTTATAATACTGCTAGATAACGAAGGGAATAACCGCCAAACGCCTCATTAACACTTCAAGAATATGTACCTATTTATCTCCAACCTACGCGAGATGCTACTTAATATTCTCTAGCAAATGAATAATAAGCAAAGATAAGGTATCAGTCGTCACCAGCCGGTATCAATGTGTTTATCACGAATCGTGCAATCGGTCGATGACCTGGCTTGCTTCACGCAAACGTCTTTGTGGGCCTGGTTTGATTGCGATGGACGTTAGGGTCTTGGAGCTTAGTCAAGCATAATGCTAAGGTAGCGATTTTCGACAAATCTACAAAAAGCTGATGACGGATTGCGTTAACCACTCGTTATCAACTCCATACATTTGGATTCGATAGAAAACAGAAACGCAGCGTTTCGGTAAAATCATATTGTCTTTGATGTGCTATGGTATTGTTTTTAACTGGGCCGTCCTTACTGACAAGTAAATAAGAGCTATCAAAACGCTGACAATACGGAAACACGTCAAAAACACTAAGTGCTTAGATCTTTTAAAATACGCAACAGATTTTTAATCCGTTTTCATCAATAGATAGAATAGAATTCACATAGGTACCTAATATAGTATCCGCAGCGCGCTAAGGACGAGTCGTATTTAGTGTAAAAATTCGCTACGACTTGTCCTTAGCGCGCTGCGGATACTATACTCGTATCCTTATTTTTCTTCGTCTCTTTTACTAGAATGCTCGCCGAAATAAGCGTTCCGATTGGTTGATCATTTCAAACTCCCAAATGGAATGCTCATTTCGGCGAGCATGCATTCTAGAGAATGCTCGAGTAACAGCTCAAGTCTGTCACCAACTTTAAGTAATAGTCTTTTGGAGCCCTTGCCGAAGCAATATTTAAATTTTCGGTCACGTAAATACATGCAAAGGTCCCTAAATTTTATGTGCGTGTTTATATTGAACTTTGGTCAGTACGCAAATCGTAAATAGATTAGGGCTGATAGGAAGTAGATAAGTAAAAACAGTAAACAGTTATCAATATTAGGGATTTAATCAACCATCCATGCCCTTTAATAGTTGTGATTGGGCTAACTAAAATATAAGCCTGGTCCCCCGTGCTTGTTGCTGTACAAACAAAGCCACAGCTGCTTCGCGTTTTGGGGTGAAACTTAACAGAGTAGTTTCGGAGCAAATTGGCTGTGACAAACAGATGGGCAGACAGGTACGCGAGTGATCCTATAAGGTTTCCGTTTTTTTCCTTTTGAGATAAGGAATGCTAAAAACACACGTCGAACTATTATTTAAATTATAAATGCAGAAGTGTATTGTTTTGTCTTTACGGTTCAACGTTACAATTGATCGACGTAAAGTGTGATACAGATACTTAATAGGTACTCGGAGTTTATAGCCAGGAGACAGACACTTCTGATCCTTAAATACCGTCTGAAAGCAACAGTGATAGTAGAACTTCTTTGCGGACTAGGGCAAGGGAGAAATCTAATAGTTCATAGTAAAAAGTTTACCAACACATGAAGAAAAATCTTATGTCTTACCTAACTATTTAATTTTACGGAACCTCTCAAACGTTAGCTACTTCAGCTTTTCATTTGTTTATCGCGGGCAGTTCGTAAACAATTCGCTAATTAGCGGATGGTTACGTTAGTGACCCAGAGACCTGGCACCATATCATGCACGTGCTTGTACCAACCCGGTACTCGGTCAGGCCGCAATTCTGGTTAGACTAATAGAGATTAAGCTTCATTCGAGATGACAATTCAAAAGCTTTAAGCTTAAACCTTTTATTTTTATTATCCTTCCTTTGTTCAGCCGTGAGATAAACTCGATGCTTTTTCAAAAATTGCACTTTTACGTTTTTGATGAAAATAATGGAAAATGCGTTGTTTATGGATAGAAATTTGATCTGTCTAGTTACTAAGTCTAGATAATCTTCATCATAACTCGGTTTTAACCCGAGCGAAATTCGGTTTCCCAGGTAGCAACTTATTTATTACCTAAATTAAAATGACTCTAAAAACTCAGAAGCAAAAAAAGGAGATCTGGTTTTTGATTTCATACTTGCATTAAGTATAGAATCTTTATGACCGTTTTCTGCTTATATTGGCTTCGCGCAATGGGGTAAAAATCCTAATTAATAGCTTTTTTAAAATTTTAAATCTCACTTTTAATATATTAGTCTCGACTGGCACTAGGATTGGGAGCCGTAGCAACAAAAACATACTTGTCGCTTCGTAAACAATAAAGTATGTATTCGGTAATAATGTAATGATAATTATGCCTATGCCAACATTCGTACGTATAACTTATGTTAATAGTTTTTATACTTTTCAATCATCATCATTATAGCCGAAACACGTCCAGTGCTGGATAAAGGCCTTCCTCAAGGGTCTCTACACTACGGTGGTCAGTTTTGAGCCACTTGCATTCATCGGTTTCCGCGATCTTTATCAGATCGTCGGTCCACCTTGCGGGAAGCCTAACAACACCTCGCTTGCACTTTTAATAATTAAATACATATTAGTCCGCATTTGCACGGAAGTCCTTCGGGTTGACGATATTCTGGTAATGGTCTTGAGAATTGTAACCGACGAGTTAGCTCCTATTTTGGAAATCCAAATTGTAATAGGGAAAGACCAAAAAAAAAAAACTCACGGTTTTTACTAATCCGAAAGAATAGGTAATTTTAAGAGACCAATTTCATTAATTTTGTACTAGCCCCAATAGTATTGTTTTAATATCTTTATTTATTTAGAAGACATTTTATGGATGACATGATTATTTTAAATCTGGGATGGCATTTTCTATTAAATTACAACAACTAAATGATATTTAATGATAAAAAGTGATTGTAATAGTGAATTAAAACATACTATTTCAAGCTGTTTTCGCCTAACCCGTAAGATACACCTAGGAAAGCTTCAAGCTGACAATGAAAGTCAAACAAAGGTTAAATATACTTTTGTCGAAAAATCTGACGAAAGCTAGGTAATATCTAATGCAGAACAACTTTAAAACCCTATTCCTCGAAATGGTTTTCCAATTAGAGTAATTGTAAAAATATGAACATTCCCAATTGGTCTCAATGCATCGTTAGTGCGGATTTTCGTTAGTCATTATGCCATTTCCGCCTGATTATTTATTCTGTTCAGTGTTATAATAACATAAATACAACCCTAACCTAACCACTTTAGGTATTTTATACTGCGTTTGGGCATGGTTTCGACACCCGTTTTTGTGGATAGGCGAGGCGGGCATTATCAATGCAAGTTTTTGAGGAGGTTTAGGTAGTTGGGATGTTTGTCTTTCAATACAGCATTTATGGATTAGTATGAAATTTGGCTCGAAAACAGTCCAAGTTTCTTGCCGGAAAAAAATACTGTTTTCAAGGGACAAACGTTTTATAAGAGCTCTAGACGAACGGAGTTAAGTAAAGCTGGAATGTACTTGTGGGACCCTACTACCTGGGTTACCTAAAACGATTTTGTTAAGTCAATAAAAAAACTGCTGATACCTATATTTTTATCAACACTGAAATCGTTCGGAGGGGGTGACCGCTGAAGCAGAACGCTCGCACCCCTCGTAAAAATAAGTAAATTTTTAATCAGTATTGCACCTTACCTCACTGGCAACATACCTTGCCATATTTTACGGTGTAGTGTAAAGGTGATATTAATTCCTTTAAAATTACATAAATGTATAAACAACCTTGTCAATAAATTATAATGCGTGCGTTAAAAACATGGGTATCCTACAAAGTTATATTAGCAAAAATGGACTATAGTACTATGAAAAAGTGTGTGCGGTAATGTGCAGTTCAACTTTATATCTAAATCGGATCTAGATCGGTAAACGAATAGGGTAGGCAATGAATCACCTTTACAGTTACTCTGTTGTAAGGGAAATGCGTTCATGATTGCGTTGCTAAGCAACCACGTTGAGTGTTTATACGTGAGTCATTACTAGCTGGTTACAATTTAACAGGTGAGTTATAGAAAATTTGTAAAAGGAATCTATTAGGTAGGTACTTACTTTTAATTATAAACGATCATTTTCTTTGTATGTATCATAAATTTCTGAGTTCTCAAAGAACCCTCTGTTGGAACGAGGCATCAAATCAAACAAAATTCATGGTATTTTGCAACGTTGGCGTTGCGCTGACTTGACAATTCAAGTCCAGGAATGTAGGTAGGTACATACTTACAGTAATTATTATTGTACATGTTTCATCTTTCTCTCGAATTATCGAACCATACTTGCTCAGGCGTTTGTCATTCATGATTTCTAAATAAGTAGTACAGTCACCAGCAATAATATATTATCCAACATGGTGCGCAAAAGTATCTGACTCGCTCTTATACCTCTAATAATAAAGACGTGTCGGAAATTTTTGCTCCCAATGTTGGATAATGTATATTATTGCTCGTGACTGTGACGTGGTGTACGTGGTAGGTAGGTACTTTATATAAAACATGGTCGCTTTATCTCGTCTGTCTGTTTGGCCACTTACTATTTGAAATAGTTGAAATATGCAACTAAAATTAACCAATTCCATCATCCCAGCTCCTTATAGCTTTAAAAAATTGCAAGTAGGTAATTTCAATATGAAGCTAGGTAGGTAGTCATTAGACTCATTAGTTCATTATTAAGTGCCTACCTAACTAATAACTCAAAAATTGTTCAATTACTTACACGATGGTGGTATAAAACTTACTAAGTATACGTTAATCTTTCGACCTCAATTTGCATAGTATGTGCAAGGTCAAGACAATTCCATGGAACAATTCTCATAGCGTATTGCAGCAGGGTAATTGACCCATTACGTCAACGATGTTTACTAACTCGTGGTTTGACTAACGTGACCACGTTTTTTTTTACTCAAAACGGGACATCGGTTTATTTACGTCAATTGGCAGGTTATCAATGAAAAACTAACAACATTTTTTCTAATGTCCATTAATTTACTATAAGTAAGTATATGAAGTTAGATACTATTACAAATTAAAATATTAGGTATGGAACTACTTAGTTATGTTTATATCGGCGTGAATCGGCTGTCGAAGACGCGGTCTCCCTCCCCCGCAGCGATTTTCGCGCGGTTTCGGGAAACGGGACAATTGTGCGTCCCGGAGCTTCTTTTTGGGACGACGGGACAGATAACCGAAAAAAGGGATGGTCCCGTTTAAAACGGGACGTTAGGTTTGACCCAAGTTATTTATAGCTAATTGTTTACATTGATTTTGTATGTCTTATGTTTTCGCTTAGGACTTATGGCGTTCAAACGAAGGATTAATAAAATACATAACATTAAAAAAGCAGAAAAATGTTTGTGTCCTTCCATGCAACTCCGAGGACAAGTTGTTATTGTATATGTACCTACCACGGTTCACCTAATAACCTCGTATAATTATACACGTCTACGTATAATAGAGAGATATACCTAACTTGTCCGGACATTTTGTAAACACGACCCGTCAGTACCTACGCCGTAATGATTTATTCAGCGCTAAAGAGAGGTTTATTCACCTTTCTTCACGGGGTTTACCAGTGTTACTGCAGTGGGCCGGTGGGTAATTAGATGCCTTGTCCGATAGGCGGCATGCCGACCGCCTTGTAAACCCCTGCTTCATTCTGGCTAGTGCATTACCAGACCGTTAACCCATCATAACGCTACGAAAGCCTTTTATTAGCGCTTGTTTTACTTCACATTTAAACCATCAAAATGTCTTACGAATTTAAATCCGCCCACCGTTTGTTTTTTGAGGTGAAACACAAAAGGAAAATAAAAAAGAAAGTGACGTTTCAGGTTGTTAACTGCTGCTTTATAATGTAGGTTGAATCTGAAAACACGCGATTTTAATGCGCCGAGTTTGTTTATCAGTTGCCTGCGAGGGAAGGATTGACCACGCCCCGGAGCGCTCGGGCTCCTGTGGCGCGGAGGACTGGGACGCTTCCTCATCAGCGTTTGAAAAGGGAGGTAAGTGATTGAAAACAGAATACTTATGTTAAGATGTAGCGCCTAACACTCCTTTCATGGCGTCTTGTTGCTAACTTTTATATGCAGGCGCTTATGTAGGCGTTGTGATTTCAGAAATCCCTTGAGAGTCCACCAGAGATGGATTCCCCAGGCGGCAGCGTGAGCAGCGACCTGCGGCGGCAGAACGATGAGCTTCGCGCCCGTCTGGCTGGAGAGTCCGCGGACCATAAGCGTAGGCTGGATGCGTATCGCAGAGCGCAACAAGGGCAAGCTGCTCTGGTATCGCGGCTTCAAACTAAGGTACTAACTACCATACCGTATGTAAAGTAAATGATTAGTAATGCTTTCCATAGTATTCAGTAGTGTTTAGCAATCGTAAGCATATTAAACTGAGAACTTGTATTTTCATGTAGGTATTGCATAATTCACGTGATTTTCCATTACACTGTTGGGTACTATTTTAAAACTACTTACAGGGAGGAAAGTTAACCTTTGATGATGATATTGATGATCTTCAATCTTCATCCATCCTAATTCCAGGGCCCGTTTCACGAAGCTACAAGTTACAAATTACAAGCGGAAGTCTCTTTCTTACTCGTACTGCCAGAAAGAGAGTTCCGCTTGTAATTTGTAACTTGTAGCTTCGTGAAACGGGCCTCCGAAATTCATCTTGGGCCCGTTTCACGAAACTACAAGTTATAAATTACAATCGGAAGTCTCCTTCTAAGCCAAAGCCTTAAGCTTCGTGAAACGGGCCACTGTTTTTTATTTCTTAATAAACTTATTTCTCAATAAATTTCTGAACGCATTTAATAAAAATATTTTCGAACGGATTGTTTACATGATATGTCATAATATGTCAATCTGACCAAAATCTGTCATTGATTTGACAGATAAAAGATAAACACTATTCTGGGCAACAGAATTTGATTCGATTTCTGTTTAACCGATAATTCACGAAATAAGCAACAATGCTGGTGAAATTTTTGAAAATCAGTAGGTAGGTAAAATAGTGGTATTTTATACAAATCTAAACAAAAAACAAGTAACTATACAGGTTGATGAGCTTTTATTTTATTTGTAAAGCTTAAGTTTGGGTTTGTGTAAGCCTCTGCTCTAATGTTGATTAATTATTATTTATCTTTGTCTAATTTTTTTTCACAGGTGCTCCAGTACAAGCAGCGCTGCTCAGAGCTGGAGCACCAGATGGTGGAGACTACGCCCCGCAGCGAGCCCAGCTACCGCGCCCCGCGTACCATCGCGCTGCCGGCGTCGGCCGCTCTGCCGTCCACCATGCCATCCACTCTGCCATCTACCTCCAGCTCGGAGACCAGGTTCAATCCTTTTAATAGCTCTTAGATGGGTACCTATTATTTTATTGAAATACCTTTCAATGACCGTATCATCATGCAGAATTTTCATTCCATCAATTTTTTTTTTTTGGTAGTCACGTCTAACCCAACCGATATAATTAATGTTCAAGATATTCTGAAAACAGCATGGTTTCAGAAGAAAATAGCATTCGATGAAATGAAATGAAATTCAATAAAATGATGGGTTTCCGTGTTAGATGCGGTATATTGCTAAACTGATCCCCCTTTTGGTGCTTTATGAATGTTAACTAGTAATGAGTAATTTTTGCAGGATACTTGGTGTTGTAAATAGGAAATTAAATCAGGCTATTTGGGATTAGCCTCTGAGAAGATTCCCACATAACACCCCCTAAAGGATACCGCTCAGCAGATTTAGCATGGCTTTTTGAATGTATAGGTATGCCAGCCTAGGACACTTTCCTAACAAAACTAAATAGACATTATCTATGATGGCATAATGAATATTGCATACATTTTAAACCTAGGGCAAAATAAAAAAAAGAACTGAATTCTAATCTCATTAGATTTCACATATTCACACAAAATTATTTAAATAAAGAATACAAAAGTATCAGTTGTAAGTGGTCATTTACTGTACCAGATTTTAAAATTGCAGTTTTGAAGGAGTATTATAACATAGAGATGGTTATAAACAGAATATCTTGAAAACCAATGATTTGCACATACCGTCACCCAATGAACATTTTGTTTTGAGCACACTTAGAACCTTGTCATTGTGAATGTTGCTGTCAGTGCTATGCTTGTGATTTGATATTCAGTTTGAAGTTTACTATGACAATGCACTAAAGCTCTTAACATTTTCGTTGGAGTACTGTACAGTTTGTAGCATTAAAACTGTCAGGCTCTTTAACGCTTTTTATTCTGAATATAAATATTTATATCACATATCTTTTATTTTTATTAGTGATTTTATTTATTATTGGGTAAGAGCTTTCTGTGAACCATCTATAAACAGCCAAAGTATACAAATAATTGTCATGAGATTTAAATAAATACAGTAACTCTATCATCATCATCATTTTACCTAAGAGCTAGGCTCTTGTCAGTGGAGAAATTGACACTTTTCTCTGTTCTCTGCCAGCTTTTTCACCTCCTGATACAACACGACTTTGGCCATCTATCTTATTTGGTTGGCTAGTTTCTTAATTAAGTAAGCCAAAGTCTTCCTCTTTTTTCCTCAACTTTGCCCTCCAAAATGTTCAAAAAGAAACTGTCATGCGATGTCAGATAGGTACATTCTATAGTTTCTAAAATATGTCTTCTCTCTCTCGTGCTGTGTCTCTGTAAATATTCCTGTAGTGTTTGGTATTGTACTGTATTGTACTTTTCTCAGAGCCACTAACAATGTATCGTGTTTTTTTCCAGGCGAGATGAGCGCATCGCTGATTTGGAGACGGCCCTGCGGCGTTTGGACGAGGAGAAACGCAAGTAAGTGTGTGCAGAAATAGATAAAAGTTGATTTTACTTCTACAATTAAACTATTAGATATTTAATGCAATACAAAATGTAACATGACCTGTAAATTTTTATATTTTCAAATAAACGAATTGGTTAGGGCGCATAACGTCCCACTCGCAGAATGTCCCTTCGTCCCGTTCGCGAAATGTCCCTTTCCTAAATGTCCCTTACGCAAAATGACCCTTCTGCAAAAGGTCCCGTTCGCAAAACGTCCCTTCACATAAATAAAGTCCCGTTCGCAAAACGTCCCTTTCGCAAAATGACCCGTTCGCAAAACGTTCCTTTCCATGAGAAGACTCTACTTAAACAAGCTTGTTCCAGACGGGACATTTTGCGAATGGGTCATTTCGCAGACGGGACGTTTTGCGAAAGGGGTGGGACCTTTTAAGAAAGGGACGTTTTGCGAATGGGATATTTTACATAAGGGACCATTTGCAGAGAAGACGTTTTGCGAATGGGACGTAATTTTGCTGGAGGGACGTTTTGCGAGTGGGACGTTATGCGCCCTAACCAACGAATTGAATTGGTTCTAAGGTAGGTTTCATGAAGATCGGTTGGGTCATTTAAGAGACATCAGCTCTGGGACCCGTTTCATAAAAGCTTGTAACTTGTAATACAAGTGGAAGTCTCCTTTTAATACATACTGTTGCGAAGAGAGTTCCGCTTATAATAAGCTATTATTTTATATGCAATAGGCCCCTGAAAGCGGCGGTCGCTATTATATCAGGGTCTTAATCGTTAAATAGTTATAACCAGACCTCGGAATATACGGGGCAAAATAATATGACAGCTAGGGATCGCCTACTCAACTATCGATGCTTTTAAAATACTAGAGATCACTCCAAGTTTAGTTCGTAAAAATAAAATTTTATTAAAAGTATGCAAATGAAACAAAATAGCAACATAATTCTGGTTATGCTTTATTTTAAAAGGGTTTTTGAACCTCACTCATCATCATCATCATATTTTTATTCCTCATTGTGTATTTCAGAATTACTGTGCCATTTATTATTGTTTAAATAAACGATCAGAATTTGTCCCAAATTTTCGGACGTTAAACTTCTTCGTCTCGAATGATGAATCCATTTTAGGTGGCTAAAAGACTTCAATTTATGTGGAAGTAGCAGGAAAAAAAAAACGTTATGCTGGGGAAGATCACTTGTAGGCGATCCTTAGCTGTCATTTAATTTCACCCCGTATATTCCAAGGTCTGGTTATAAAATAGACATCATTATGAGTGTATTTTTTAAACTGCTATTGTATAAGATGCGAGAAGCTGGTCAACCAGAACAACCTCCTCCGCGACCAGCTCGAAGAGTCCCACCAGCTCAACGAGGCTCTGACGAACGACCTGCAGAAACTCACCAATGACTGGGAGGCGCTGCGTGATGAGATGAACGTCAAGGAGGACGAGTGGAAGGACGAGGAACAGGTCAGGGTTTACATTAATTGCACGGCGGAAATGGTGCTCTCCGCGAACGCCGTCGCGTTGGCCGCCTGAGGCACGCCGCGCCGCGGGGACCAGCCAAGTACTACACATTTAACCTTTTAACCACCATGATTGACCACCACTCGTTCCTTATATTAAGGTAGTAGGACCTGCAGGGTTCGTCCGAATCGCTACCAACATCTTATCCTTTGATTTACCGCCAAACAGTGAAATTAGTCGTCAAGGTTGGCAACGCATTCAGACTCTTAGAGCCGTATCAATAAACTGATCTCGACTTTAATGCTCGTCTCAAGATGCGTCAATAAGGACAGTTTTCTATGGCTTGACGTTTACTTTGAGTACTTTGACGTATCTTGTGACGGGCGTCTCGGTCAAGATAAGTTTATTAATACGGCCCTTAGGTTGCAGGTCTTGAGATTGTAGTCTTGAGAACTCAAATGACTATGACCTCTCAGAACCCACTTACCAATAGGTGTCCTAAGTGCTCGTGTGCCTTCACCTTGTCATAAAACTGATCTCCCTACAATAATTAAAGAAGGTACTCTCTCCTGTGATAAGAAGCGGTTTTATACGTAACAAGTTTCTAAAAAAATGCATTTTAAGACTGGCGTTTGTCATCATCGGCTTATAAGACCAACTTTTTAAATGAGTCCAAATTCGGTTGGTCTCGGTCATGCCGCAAACACACTAAGATGGGATACCAAAGAACGTGTTCAAAGCGTGAAAGCTTGTGAATAACCAACTCAACCGAGACACCATTCCCGACTTACGATCGAGAGTTTTAACGGATTTTCCATCAAAATAAAAACAAACATGTTCCACAGGCGTTCAACGACTACTACACTAGCGAGCACAACCGCCTGCTCAGCCTGTGGCGCGAGGTGGTCTCCGTGAAGCGTTTCTTCTCCGAGCTGCAGTCCTCCACCGAGCGCGACCTGTTCAAAGTGAAGAACGACTTCGATTCCGCCACCAGGGAGCTCGTGGGCACGCTCAGTGGATACGCTATCAATGCCTACGCTCAGGGTCCTAGGGTAGGTAGCTTAGCTAGCTAGTGTATTGATGATGAAATCGTTTTATCCCTCAGCAGACACATAGGGCTCGTAGAAGGGAATTCCATTTCGCGCGCTCCTGGGCAAAAACTTCTAACTCGTCCAGACTTTGTCCAACGGAAGCAGCCTCTTTTTAAACGGAGCGCCAGCAGGTGTTACGAGGGCGTCCCGGTCTCTTTTCCCGCTAGTGTGCCATATCAAGCCTTGTTTGGAGAGGTGGATATTAGGACGCCGCAGGACGTGACCATCCAACGCAAGCATCCATTTCCTTAGCAAGATGCCTTAGCCAATGGTGTCTGATTACTTAGCTCCCACAGTCTAGCATTCGAGATAGTTTTTGTCCAACAGATCCCCAGAATACGATCCGCAAAAACTTGTTGACACTCATCTGAAGTTTGCTAGTAATCTCCTTTTTGACAATCCAGCGAGTGTGGTTTGATAAAAAAGAATGAGACGTGGTGACAGGAAAAACTAGAACATTTTAAAGTGGCAACCAGCCTTTCTCCTCCGAGCATTAGACCTCTCTATTTAATTTCACCAGTTTGATAGTGCATAGTTAATGTGTAAAATATTTGATCTCTTCGGGCCCATTGGCTGACTCGAGGCAGGCATTTGATGGCCTCTGGAACTCTTTTTTTAATTTTTTTAGGCCCAAACCGACCCCCACCCCTCCGCCATGACGTCAGCTCCGAACATAACCGTAGAGACTCTTCGGATAGACCTACGCGATGTGACGTCACAGCGCGACACGGCGCAGGCCGAGCTGCGGGAGAGGGACGCGCGCATACAGCGGCTGCTCGGCGAGCTACAGGGCTTGGTATGACTGAAGAAACAGTATCACTGTTAACTGATCACTATTGAGCGTTATGGTGACAAGATAAAAAAATAATATATACCTTGCCGAGTTTCTTACGCCGGTTCTTCTCGGGGCAAAGGTTTTATTTTTCGAACCGGTGGTAATGCTTTTTGACATTCATAGGTGCATTAATATTATGCCTAAATTGAAGAATAAAGAAATTTGACTTTGACTTTGATCAGTTAACTATGTGGCTTGGTACGACCGCACATAGAATCAATTCAGGGAATTTAGTAGTTGCATTCAAGTAGTTTCACTTTCAGTGATGGCATCAAATATTTTTTATTATTAATAAAAAATATTTTTTTGGCAATACTTTGAACTGAAGAAATTGCACTCGACTATCAAACATCCTGAATACATGATTGGGTACCTATCTTAAGTTCGAAAAACTTTTGTCCGTTGTTTTGTTTGTATCAATTCTAATTTGTCCAAAAATCCTTTTTCTATGAATCCGTTTAACTATCCTGGATTGTTATAAAAGTAACCTAACCTAACCAACGGGTTCTGTAGGTATAAGATATGATATACGTTTAAACATTGTGAAAAGTTAATGGCTTCAGAGTACAAAAATAAATACAACAAACAACAAAACACCTCTCTTCGGACAAATGAAACAGCGGAGAAAAGTTTTTCGAAACATCGATAGGTTACCGTGCATACAGTATAGCAAATGTTCTTCTGTAGGAGGAACGTTACGAGGTGGCCGAGGCTATGTGCTCGGAGGCCAACGCGATGCGGTCCGCGCTGGAGGAGGTGGCGCGCGCGCTCATACAGGACTCCGAGGACGGTGCGCCTGCGCAGCACCTGCACATAGCTGAGAGGTTAGTACTATATTTAAACTAGCTGCCCGCCAGCGGCTTCGCCCCGCTGCAAATTTCCGACCTTCCCTTTGGATTTTTTTTTTTTTCTTATAATATATAAACCTTATCCTGACAACAAAAAAGAAATCAGTCAAATCGGTTCAGCCGTTCTCGAGTTTTGCGCTTAACAACACATTTAGTGATTCATTTTTATTTATACAGATAATAACAAAAAGCAAGATTTAGAAAAACCCGACTGTTGCTAACCAACTTTAAATCGTAATAAATCCTAAATGATCATTCAACATGAAAACTGATGAAAGAAACCTAAAGATGGCTTTAAAATACCTATTCAGCTATACCCCACTTGTTATAATTAGTCGACTTTACTTTTACTAAGGTGTCCCTTGGATCCCCTATTAATTAGTTAATAATAATTAATAACATTTGTACTCTACTGGGTCTTGGTGAGTAAGAAGGTAAGGTTAGGTTAGGGTCGTATCATAGATCCCGAAGCGATGTGTTCGGAGGCCAACGCGATGCGGTCCGCGCTGGAGAAGGTGTCGCCCGCGCTCATACAGGACTCCGAGGACGGTGCGCCCGCGCAGCACCTGCACATGCCTGAGAGGTTAATTCTTTTTAACACACTTGATATCTTCTGACAAACAAAGTACCAATTTAACCAAACGACCTTAACCACTTAACAGACGATTAGAGCTTTAACAGCTGTCAAAATGTATGAACTAACAGTCTATTAACATTGATTAAATTTAACATCGTATGGTGAAATTGGTACTAAGATAGGTGGTAATAACAGAGGAGTAGTAATGAAGTGTTAGTATGACCTTGTGCAGTCCGTCCGGATAGCTACCACCATCTTATAACCTACCGCCAAGCAGCTGTGTTTGCATTGTTGTGTTCCGGTGTGGGGATAAGACAACCGGGGAACTTGGACTCATTACACATTCACATTGTATTTTAATAATGCGTTTTGTTCAAATACTTAAGTGTTTACATACAAACACACATACTAAACAACAATGTACAGTCACATCGGGTTACTTTAGCCCTAAAGGTTAACATAGCCCACACAAAAAATTACCTTCGATATATATATTTTTTAAATGTATCGTAAGGCTATTTCTATAGCTATAAGTAAGTAACTAAGTAAATCATTTATACACAACAAAAACACGGACAAAACACTGAAGGCGATACAGACAATTATCGAAACAATTTAAGACGATAACCATTAAAATAATTACAGTTTCAGGGTGGAAAATGTTTCCCCTTAGGGCTAAAATGGTTTCTTTACCCCTAGGGATAGATATATCCTCGGGTTCGATGTGACGGTAATCAAAACTTGGAAGTCAAATTTAACCTTCTACTATGACTTATAATCTTATAATATAAGATACTGACAATATATAATCCGCCACAGGCTTCGTCAAAGAATCAACAACAAAAGCTGTACGTCACAAGTAAATACACATAAATAAACAATTATAAGTCAAACCGGTTCGAAAGTGGCATAAATGTGCCCATTACGCTGGCAGCGTTACCGCGTTGTATGGCCAATGAAATTTGCTGCACAAGAAATGAACCGGAGCGAGGATCACCATCCCTGTCCCTCAGCCGGCGACCCAACTCCCAAATAAACTCCTTGGCCTCCGCACCGTAAGGACCTGCCGTCTCCACGGCAACCCTCCCCTTGAGCCTCCTCGCGCTTTCAGAAGCGGACCCTGCAGTTCCCATCGTCTGGACTTGAAATTATCGGATTGACTTGAAATTTGTCATACTTATGCAATTCCGATGACAACACAATGGCATAGAGCTGGTATGATGATGGAGACGGAAGATGGCTTTTGGAATTCCTCAATGGCTCATACTAGATCCGTCGAACTTGGACTTATCTAACTGGTTTTTGATGGTGAATATTATCAGTGTTAGTGCACTAGGCATTGTAGTGTGTTATTAAAAAGGTTTTTTTTTTACTTGTTGTTATGGTATGAAGAAGGCTAACGAACGAGCAAAGACCTCATTCATCATCGGGTAGCCTGTGTGTTCGTTTGCCTAATTTAACCCACGAAAAAAAGTAAATTTCTGGTACTTCGCAGGTCCCCGCGGCGCGGCGTGCCTCAGGCGGCCAACGCGACGGCGTTCGCGGAGAGCACCATTTCCGCCGTGCAGGCTGCGCTCCACAAGTACCAGATACAGATCCATGAGCTTCAGGTAGCTCCGGAATTTAGTCTCCTCTCCTACCTGTCCTTCTTTTTCCACGCAGGGAAAATGATTTTAAGCATACCACCTGGGTCGGAGTGGGACTTACCAACCGGGAGTGGCAGGAATACCCACTAAAACCCAGAGATTCTCCCTCGACGCCGTTGTTGGCGGGCTCCGACATTGAAAGAACGCCCCGGGAGAATTCAGGGCGCTCACAGTCCAGTGGACCTGTTCGCACGGCTTGGTTCCTATCCTACTTATCCTATCCTATTCCGACTTTCTTACTAATGTTATAAATATAAAAGTTTTTGATAATTAATTTGACGACGTTTGAATATTTGTCTTTTAGTCACGCATAAAATGCTGAATGAATTCTATACGAAGAAGTGGTGGGGAACATTTCGTCCATAAACTGCCCAAAACTTTAGTGCTTTGGGCGACCTGCAGTAAAAAGATAAATTTAAATCTAGCCTAAAGCTCAGTTCAGCTGTGTCAAAATGTATGGAAAGGTCCGTCTTAAATCTTATTTAAGATTAAATCTCGATTGAAAGTTTCCTCAAAATAACCCTTAATAAACAAAATCACAGGATATTCCCTAATTAAAAAGATCCTCAATAATCAAGAAAATAACAACTCGTCGTAAGGCGGAATTTTTTTTGTTAGCAGATTGCAATTAATCCGACCGAATGATAGACCTACTGATTTTATACCGGAATTTGATCGGTGGGTTGATGTTTGTAGGTAAAACTGCAAAACACCAGGGAGCAGCTCTCAACCAGCAGGAAACACTGCGAAGCCGCCGACTCCAATATTCTCACATTGGAGAACAAAGTGCAGGATTTGCAAGGTACAGTCTATTTGCGATTGCATTTGTCTTTATCCCTGGAACGTCATAGGCGTCTCCTGCGACGTCTGTCGGAAAGCGTTTCAGCAAAGCTCTCATTTGAATGGGCATAAGCTGATTCACACTGGCGCGAAACTCCACGTTTGTGATGTGTGTAAAATAGCGGTTAGCAACGAGGAAATTGGAGAAGACATAAGCTGACTCACTCTGGAGCGCGTATCTATCTCGCTGTTAAATGTACGAAAATATCAAAACTCAGAAAGTCGGATTTTTAAAAACGATTTTTGTTTGACTGGTTTTTCGCAACGCGCTCTTATTCTCTTGACAATAGAACAGTACCCTGTGTAGATAATATTCGGCTTCGACTGTCCACCTACTTCTGCTGCTGCTCGATGATTTAGACCTATTCAGGTGAAAAAAATACCATGTATTTCAATTGCGTTTTTTTAGTAAAACTGGACCAAGCCAATACAGACCTGAACCAGCTGGTGCAAGACAAGGAATCGCTGCAGAAAACGGTGGAAACTCTTCGGATTGACAAAAACAACCTCGAGAGGAACCGCGTGGAAATTAATGCTATGGTATGTACAATGTGTATCTTATTAATAGCTATCAGCTGCCTAATGGCCATCACACTCGCTCTTGTATATAATACCGTCCCATTAGACATGTTTCTTTGAAAGGCAGATGAGCATAGATGATGAATCACAGAAAGGAAGATAGTTTATTTAATACTTATTTGGAGACATTCATGTGAAGTTAACCTTTTGAACACCACAGACGACTCTGGCCGTCAACTGAAAGCCGACACAAGTTGTAATTTGCATGTAAACATGTTTGGCGTGTGAGAAACACATGCTGTATTTGGCGTAGACGTGCAAATGTTAGGTGTAGGTTAAATACTTAAAAAAAAAAACGAATTGTGTCAGCATTACTCGTATGCCATGGTAAGCCACGGTGATGCCTGGTTTGTAGTGATCCCTACTTGAATGGCCTAACGATCGCTAGTGCCGATGAAGCTAAAATTACAATTAATTACTATAGGGTTTAAAAAAAACGGAAAGAAAAAATAATGTCTTTTCACTTTGTTGTTGTTGATATAAATACATATATATGTTACGTGATGAATTAGTTATACATATTGATTCCTTGTCTATTAAATTTCCGTAATTAGTGTAGGACTATACAAGAAACAGTTCCATTCTCTAACCTCGTCCCCCACTAACTTTTGTTACCCCTGCAAGACGGTTGCGTATGAACTTACCTATAATTTGTCATGCAATCAGGTGGAGTCCCTGACATCGGATTACGAGAAGCTACAGAAGATCAATTCTCGCCTGGAGAAGACCATCGAAGCGCTGGAGACGGACAAGAGGACCCTCAACTCGGAAGTGGACCATCTGCACCGAGAGGCTTCCAACAGAGAGTCCATTTTGAGGTTAGTTATAGTTAGTTATAGTAACAATGCTAAACTAACTTTTTGCGTGTGAAGGAATAGTAAATAACAGCGTTTTCTACTGGTGTCAACATTATCAATATTCAGAAACTTCATGGTTGTGCAATGGTGAGGATTGACTTCTTATCTGTCTAGACTGTAGTTAGTTGGGCAGGGAGTTTAATTTTTAGCGTCAGCAAAAAACCCAGTAAATGCTGTGAACCTGCCTTAATGTATGTACAGTAATGGAAACTGAAAGACATACCTTTTTATGTTTTATAGCTTCTGCCCGCGACTTTATCCGCGTAGATTTCAATTGTCGTTATTCCCTCGGGAATTTTAAAATTTCCGAGTTAAAAAGTACTAATTCAAACAGAGCGGAAGAGGAGCGTTCTTCGCGCATGCGCTCCGAGCTGGTGTCGGTGCGCGAGGAGCTCAACAAGACCAGCCTCGCGCGGGACCTGCTCGAGCAGCAGAAGATAGAGGCCGACGCGGTCATGTCGCAGATGGAGAAGCACAGGAGTAAGATCTCTTCATGTCACGTTTTAAACCAGATAAAAGTTAAAAGAACTAAAACCCAAATACTAGAACGAAGAGAGGGAATTAAATAGTAGTACTCTCGCGTTATCTTTCATGCTGATTTAAATTGTTACCGAATCTTGGTACATATTATGGAAACCATTCATTTATCGCTCATTTATTTAGAATCAAGCGGGTCGTGCGGGCACGTGTAGTTCTAAGACTCATCGACAACAAATTTTTTCTTAATGTGATGGATATTCTAGGGGCGACGTGGAAACAAATGAATTGCCTAAATAATAACCCTTATTTATACAAAGCCATACTTGGGTATATAGTCGCGACTCAACCATTACCATACAGCGGAAACCCAATAAGCTTTTCAACGTATAAATAGGCTTTTTATACGTATCATTGTTAGCTAAGACGTATTTAATATTTGTTTGCAGATGACCTGGAAATAGAGCTGGAGAGGACCCTGCTTGAGCGAAGCGACTTACAAGATCTGGCGGACAAGCTGCAAGCTGCTCTCAGGAACCTCGAGAGCGATAAGAAGAAACTGCAGGAAGAAGTTAAACAGGTGACAGTTAGATCAGATAACACCTGGATAACGATGGAGTGGCGGCTTTAGAATTAGAGTCAGGAAAAACTATCCCTTATTGACTTCTTTCCCTCAGTTAGTGGACATTAATTAGTTTACCATTAAATTAAAACAACTTCTTTTTGCGAAACATTTACTGTCTAAATCTTTTAATAAGCTTTAACATAACGCATGTTACCACTGGCTAAGAGTTATCAAGCTGAGTTTTGTTTATTTTACATTAGATTGGACTGAACTACTAGCTACTAGCCCGTATTATTTTCGCATTTATCGCGGTGGATAAAGCATCCCTCACTCTCTCACTTACATACGGTCAGAAAGTGACATATGCTTTATCCACGTTTATCCACATCGATAATCTCGACCATAATAGGCTGACCTCGAAATTATTTCAGTATCCTTGTAACGTTCGCAGTTTTCATACAGCTCTGAAATGTTTATCAACAGCTAGAAGATGAGAAGTCTTCCCTCTCCGGCCAGTCCTCAGAACAGCTGGGTGACCTGAACTCTCTCCGTAAAGAGTTGCTCTCGGCCGAACAGACAAGAATGGAGCTGGAGGCTGATAAAGCCTCCCTACAGGAGAAGATCAAGTTCCTGGAGGGAGACCGAGAAAAAGTGGAGTTGGAGTTGCGACAGGTGGTCAGGTCAGTTGGACTTTAAACTACTGATGGCTTGAAATATACAGTGTGAACCTTATCTATACTGACTTAGGTATCAGCACACCTATAACCACCAAAGCTAGACAACCATTTAAGGCATCGCACCAACTCTATTTAAAGTAAAGCATTACATTTCGAGCTTTACATCATGTTTCCTACAGTACCTTTCAGTTTCTTTCAGATCACCTCCAACTTATTTGCCAAATTGTACTGTAGGTCAACCAAAACAAAGTTTCGTTCATAAGCTACTTTATCATAAGAGAGAATCGATTTTGCATTATTAATGTTTGGAAACCCAGTTTTTTTGTTGGTGGTGGAACGCATGAACTTTCGCTTGAAAAACGTAAGTCCGATGACAAGTCCACTCACCCTTTACAAATATTGCTTTAATTTTGCTTTTCATCTTCAGAGAGCGCGGCGAACTAAGCTCTCAAATGACGGGCATGGTCCGAAAGAAGGACACGCTAAACGAGGAGATCATGCGGCTGCAGCAGCGGCTGGAACAAGCCAACGAGACCATCGGACGAATCAACCGTGCGCTCGAAGACCACGTCAAGGACGGCGAGGAGAAACAGGTGAGGTTTACATCTAATATGATAGCACTTTCTTTATCAAGTCTTGTCAAGGGAGAGCAGGGAACTAAGTTCTTAGCTGACCGGTCCATAAAAAACGGGTAATGGTTATCCACAGGTATCGCAAGAAAGGAAAGACCATCCTCACCCTCATGACCTTCATCAGTCTTTATATGGGCTGAGGCCCAGTGCATATATTTTGATCTGGTCTATCTTATATTTGTTGAGAAAATGTTCATAGGTACCAACACGTTCATCTTGTGTTGCCATCCCAATTCCAAAAGTTGAGATTAAATAAGACGAAATAAATGTCAGAATTTAAATTTGAAACCTGTCTATCACAGATCCTGATAGACAGCCTGGACAAAGACAAGCAGCATTTACAAGAGCAACTAGCCAGCGTGCGCGCTGAGAAGGACGCGCTGGAAGCTGTGCTGTTTGACACGGCCAACTTGTTGGACGACGCCGAGGCGCGCCGCGCCAAGCTCGACCGCGATCTGCAGGACGCGCTCGTCACGCAGGAGAACCACAAAGGTATAAGGAAAATTCCATAGGGTTATTTTAGGGTTCCGTCCTATGAATATGCCTGAAATGAAATATGAGCTGTCCGTCGGGTCAAAAAGCTGTATCTTTTGAACAGTAATAGATAGCGGTTTTTTTTTTAAATGTGTGTTATTACGGCGGATTTACTAACAAATAAAAAAATACAAAAAGTTAAATAATTAAGGGGGTCCCCAAGCATGAAACGTTTTTTTCAACGTATTTTTATTTTAGTTGTATCGTAAAAAATGCGAATCCGACTTGCACTTGACCGGTTTATTTTTTCTTTTATTGATCCCTGCGCTACCTGAAAAGAGAGGAGAAGAGTAAGAACACAATGACGTATGTTTTATTGTTACTCATAATATGTTCAAAACGCGCTTGTGACAAAACCCACCTCTCGACTTCTCGAGTAAGTGTTAAGATGTGCGCTTTTTGTATCCGTTGCCCCCAATTTACATGGTATTGCTGAACTGGAACCGGATTAGACTTTTGTAACCTTTATTAGCCCATCGATAACGTTGTGACACGCAAAGGCCACTGCTGTACCTCGTCCCGTGGTACACTATTCGATTCCGTGGGTCATTCGTTCTAGAAACCTTACGACCGATTCACAAGTACCTTCATACATATAGCATCACTGGAGACGCACATTGGTCAAAGACTTCGTCTGCAAACGCATTTTTATACCGTATAATTCCACTAGGCCAAATCGCCCGCCTCACCAAAGAGTTAGAGAGCAGCGAGCGCAAACTCCGCGACACTCGCAACTCTATGTCGCAGCAATCGGGGAAGAAGGAGGCGGAGTACCAGTCCATTATCACCAATATCAACCGTACCACGGCGGAGAACATCACTAAGCTGAAGGAGGAAAAGGTTAGTAGGATTCTTAAACCTTCCCTTTAGGCGCTTTAGCCGTATGACTACAGTGCTAAAAACAGCGTGCTCTTCACATAACTGCGGTGACGGTACTGCTTTATCGCGAAGGAACATAGGGAGGAACACTGGCCACCCAAGTTACTGGTAACTTTGTAACACTATATAAAGTCTGGAATCTGATGACGTTTATGCAATAAAAAAATTAATACCTGCATCTTGAATTGTTGTCCCGAGCATTTTTACCAAGGTATCTTCGTACAAAATTATTGATGGCCAGTTATTGAGCATTTATCCTTCAAGACCCTTTCTCTTAAGCAGATCTGCAGTCGCTGTTACTGTTAGAAATAATAAATAGAAATAGATGTGATTACATGTAATGTGACATGCAATGAACTATTTCTATAAACTGCAGTTTACAGGTGAAGGTTATATAAATAATCAGGTATACATGTGACACCCTACAAGGGCATAGCAACGCAAGAGGGCTTAAACTAGGAATTTAGTACTACGGTTGCTTACAACTATGTAGTTTTATACAAATATAAACGTACGTTATTATAATTTATTGTTTTTATTTAAAATTAATTTACGTGTGATTTTTGTTAACTTATAAATGTAAAAATAGATATTAAAAAAATGAATACTGTCTAAAATGTCACGAAATTAAGGAAGTTTTTCGTTCTTTTCTAAACTTAACAGGAGCAACTCCGTCAATCTCTCGAGCACAAGCTATCGCAAACGATAGCAGCGCTCACGAGCGAGAAGGAAGCTAGCGATGCGGGCGCGCGCGAGCGAGAGAAAAAACTACTTCTACAACGCGACCAGTTAATACTGCAACATGACGAGGCCATGTTGAGAGCTGAGAGCGACAAGCAACAAGCCTTGATTATGGGTGAGTATGGTTGATGAGTTTATAAATAAATGTAATTGGGAAAAATCTATATAGTTTCTAAAGGGTTGTATTTACTTTGGTAACTAATTTAAATCTAAGCAAATAATCGACTCTGTGCCTTTTGTCATAGTACATTTAATTATCTACGAATACGCGCTCCACTACCAAATTTTACGCTGTATGATTGCTTTAATGTACCGTATACGTTATGTTAAGTGTTAGGGCTAGTCCTCATGTATTGAAAAAAAATATGTATAACCTTAAATGCAACTAGGCAAGTCAGTAAGCAGATGCTATTGAATCACTTTTTTTGTACATGATCATCCACACTGCAATCTATAAATGTTTCTCGTTTAAATCGACAGGTACAGATTATAATGTTAGTGTGTTTGTCATGGTTTCATATGACCTTTACCTTACTTTTACCTTTACTCGTTAAAACCATACCATAAGGCATAAGGCCATTAACACTACCAATCTTTCCTAGCCCACCAAGAACAACAAGCTCTAATAGAGCGCCTAGAAGAAGCGAAGCGCGTTCTAGACTGTTCTCAGAACAAACTAGAGCGAGTGAAAAGAGACGCCGCCGCGCGCTCGGACCAGGACCGAGGACATATCAACCAGCTGAAGGACGAGCTTGCTGCTTTGAAGACGCGCCTTGAGGAGGCCAAGTAAGTCCAGGAATTCCAGAATGTATAATGAAAAACACAGAACCGATAGTTTTCAGACCTTGTGTTTTTGGTTGGATTGAATTTTTCGAGCGGTTTTTTCGATATTCTGGAGTGTGATTGCTCATGGATGGTAGGTTTGGTTTTGAGTCCCACATTTGACTTCCGAGGTCGTGGTTTCATATACATGGCAAGAGTTGATCGTAGTTACCGATAGAATTATATAAATTTCAAGTAGAACATTAAACTGCAGTTTATGGGTGAAAAGTGGATCATGTTCCCAATTTCACTATGTCCAGAGCGCCCTAATTTGTCCACTCTTTTTTGCCAAGGTAAACGTCAAAGCGTTATTTACACAGGACCCAGGTAATAAAACCATTGCTGGAAAAACTATACTCTTCTATTACCAGGGCGGCAGCGGAAGACGACTGTTCTCGCTTCGAGAATCGCATCAAGGAGTTGCATTTAGAGAAGGAGGCGTGCAACCGGGAATGCCAAGAAGTCAGGGCTCAGCTGTCGCTGGCCGAAGACAAGTACGACTGCGCTTATACACAGCTGCAGGATACCATTCGGAAGTTGAAAGAGTGTGAGTATGCTTTTGCTCAAACTTGAGTACGCTGATTAATGAGTAAGCAATAGGCGATTTTCGTTTGTTTGTTAGTCAGCCCAGTGCCAAATGTATTTACCCACAAGATGTCAACGCTGCTAAAGCTTCTGTTTTCTATTGACTCAAAATGTATGGTATTGACAATACTGGTCGACGCGATCAGTCATCCACTTATGTGATTTTGACGATTTTCGAAAATCGCTAACTTAGCGTTATGCATCTTGTCTAGGCCCGCTGGCCTGACAACGCCTACATCATAGATGTCTCTTATCTAAATTTTCAGCTTGATTTCCTAAGGAACATAATTAAGTAAGCCGTTTAGCTCGATGCTTTTAAGTATTGCTTCTGTGATTCTGTCATATAATTGACATAATTATAATGTCCCATACCAGAGACAAGTTCAAGACAAAGTGGGCCGAGAAATGCCAGATGACGAAGTCTACATTGTCAAAGGGGCTTTGAAACCAGTTCGCTAAGGTTATATACCTTTATTCCAGTGGAGAACGAATCTGAAAGCCTCCGCAAAGAGCTAACAGACGTCCGCCGTCAGCTGAGCAACTGCGTGGCCGAGCGGGACAAGTACAACAGCAGCTGTCGCGAGCTGCGCGAGCACGTGAAGCGCGCGGAGCACGAGCGGCGCGAGGCGGCGCGCGCTCGCGACGAGGCCGTGCACAGCGTGGCCAGTTAGTACCTTTGCTTTAATCCCGACTGAAATTATCATATTTCGTGTGAACTCGTATCTTTTGTTCTGTTTAGGACGTCACGGTTTTTTTTAAATACAGTTGCTCAAAAAGTGGTACTTTTCGTAGTTGTATATCGTGCGGAAAGTTGTACTTTTGTACGTTTGTATTTTGGTCCGTCTGTGGCTTCGTTGGTCTCTAACCGTTGGAACATTAAGAATCGATCTATACTTATAACCTTTATATTTATACCAGGTACGATGGCAACCGGCTTGGTCGTAATAAGCCTTTATTTTACCTTTATGTCAGTGTGCAAAATGATTGATCCTGATAGGAACAGGCTACCGCAGTTTATAAAAAAAATGCCAAAGGTATCGCGATGGTAAAACTAAAACTGAAGAGTTTATAGTAAATGTAATAGAGGAAAAAGGCGAGATCCAAGCCTTTGGCACTTTTAGGTCCTTAGCAGAAGTATATGTGATGAACTATCTAAGCTTCTACATGCTCGACGTGTACTCAGGCTAAACCCATAATTGAATGTCTATCTTCTTCACAGCACTTGAAGAAAACCGTTCATCTCTGGAGCTAGAGCTCTCTCGTCTGCAGAATGTGCTGAAGGAATCCGAGACGGGGGGAGAACATGTGACTAGAGAACTGAGGGCTACTGAAGCTCAGTTGAAGAGGGAGAGAGCCGCGTTAGAGCAGGCTAACCATGATATCAAGGAGCTACAGTCAAGGTAGGAAAGCCGTTATGTTCACTACCGGAATTCAGGGTACTCGTGTTGTGTCTTTTTTTTGGGAATGTGTCTATGACTGGCTTCAAACTAATGTTTCTGTTATCAGGTTTTAGTGCATTTTGGAAGATGGGGTTATATTTTTCTGTTCATTTACTCTTAAATGTATAAGATGACAAATCGCCCGGCGCGCTGCATGTTGTGTGATAGTGCGGGGAGTGTATAATTATACGCTGCTAGTTTAAATTGTATTAATAAGACTATTTACAATCGTTATAATACTTTTGTTAGCTATACTAATTCTAAGGCTGCGGCTCCACGGGCGGAGATGAGCGGAGTGGAGCGGAGCTGTGCCAATATTACCCAATAGAATCTAAACAAACGTGCGCAAGGCGCGCTCGACGTGACCGCATGCGCCTTCTATTGGTTAATATTGGCACAGCTCCGCTCCGCTCCGCAATGTGGTATAGAGCTTCAGGTTAAGGTGTGTACGGACTAGAGGCAGCTTTGGGTGAGGCACGCACGGCTCGCCCTGTTTCGTCAAATGCGTACGCGCCTCAGCCCGAGGCATGCCTCAATCCGAGGCTGCTGCGGCGCGAGTCATGAGAAGTCATATAATTTTGATTGAAGGACACTTACAGGTAAGTTTCTTTGATCAAATGGCTTCGGATGTCAAAATCGCGGAGTGACATCGATCGGCTGTTTAAAACGATCGGCACCATTTTGTTTCTCGGTTTGGCCCGAGGCATGTGCCTCAACCTGGGGTTTCAATTGTTCTGCCGAGGCCGTCTCGCCGCGCGGCATGGGTGGCGAGGCTGCCTTTAGGCAGTATAGACTATAGTCCGTACGCATCTTTAGGGTAAATCTCGTTACAGGCTTCAAAACGAGAGCGAGGAGCGCGAGCGCACGGCCAGCGAGGCGGCCGCAGCGCGACGGCACGGCTCCGAGCTGGAGGCGATGCTGGGAGCGGCGCGCGCCGACCTCGCCGCCAGCCGCCAGCGCGGCGCCGAGCTCGAGGAGGCCTGCCGCGCGAGGGACCAGGTCAGCACTCATCTTTTTTAAGGTTCCGTACCAAAATGGTAAAAAAGGAACCCTTCCGGTGAGACTTCGGTGTCTGTCTGTCTGTATGTCACAGCAGTTTTTTTATGATATAGAGAAAGCAAACGGGCACGCAGCACACCCAACGAGTTGCAGCTGAATTAAACTATCTGCATGTTATGTAGGTATAGGTAGGTCAAAACAGAACGCTCTCTGAAATTACTGCCATAAAAATGTAACTAGCCCTGTCACAAGCCTCGGTCTTTTTGGGCTGTTACTGCACGCACACTAGTCTTAAAACGTTTGTCTGGATTAACATAATATAATATTTATAAATTGTGAAATTTTAGTTGCATTAGAGAGGTTTAAAAAAAATGCAATCTAATCTATATTGTAATATTACACTGACCTTCTGCTGGAGTTTCTTGCGGCGCTTCTTCTCCGCAATGATAGTCTTGTCCGAAGCGCTAATAGATTCACCCCATATTACCGACGTGTAAGAGAGCCCTCATGTGGCCAATAGGGATCCGAGGAGGAAAGAACACTTAAGATCCGACAAGATAATTTCTTAAATAATGACATACCAGGTAAAGTTCAAGATAAATGAGGCCGAGGACAAAGTGTAGGAAAAAAGGCGGTGACGCCACCGACATGAGTTGAGTTATGACTAGAGATGCCCGCCACTTCGTACGCATATAGGTATTATTTCCCGCTTCACTTGCAATCATTTTCTCGTGTACCCTAAGGGTACTCAAGGAATATTCCCGGAAAATATAAAACTCCTAAGTCAAGTGGTTTAGGCTGTGCGTGTTCTGTCAGTTAGTCAAAGTTAGCAAAGTTTAATACGCGTTGATGATAGTGGCGTGGCAGTCGGTTCAGAGTGAAATTGGCAACACGACTAAATTTTTGCTCAAACACATCTTTTTTTTTTGCCAAACGGTATCTGAAGTGGGCTCATATATGACTGGCTTTTTAACAAATATGATTAGCGGTTGTATTCGTTTCATATTTTTAAACTTTGGCCTTCGCAACACATATAATTAAAATTAGTATTTTTCGCCTTAAGACCTGGTTTTATTTTAACTTAAATATTCATGTGTTTGCATCAGGAGCTATTGCTACGTTTGGAAGACTGCCGCTCGAAGGAGCGCCGGTTGGAGGAACTTAAGCACAATCTGGAGGTGTGCCTTGCCGATGCTACGCAGCAGATCCAGGAGTTGAAGGTACGGGAGGACCATTCTTGAAATCAAATTGTATATTTATTAAATTTTCTCGGAAGTGATTATTATGATTGGCTTGAAGATTTTGTACCTACTATGTTTAAATTAGCGATCTTTATAATGGAATCCTTGTGGTAATATTTTTTTCTGTCTTTAGCCTTAAGCATAGCACAGGTAGTCATAAGATTATTAAGGCTGTCAATTAAGTCTTCTATTTAAAATGTAAGTGGTGAATTGGAACTGAATGGTGAAGTATTATTAGAACTTCTCGACGATTAACGTCCCTCGTAGAATTTAGTTAGCTACATATGAGATGCGGGTATCAAACAGAGTTCTATTCAGTTTAGGCGAAATATTTTTGCCGGAATGCATTTCCCTGTTTAAAAAAAAAGTAGTTTCCCGTCTCAGTGGATTCATTTTTATGTAGTAACAAGTCTAACAGAACCTAATAGACATAATAAGCGGTTTCGGTATTCCTATAGCTATAGCTTTTTGGGAAATTATACTTTTGACCCAAAAATATTTTGGCCAATCGGCGGGATCTCATCACGACAAGGGTAATTTTAAGTAGATATTTAGGGGTGTTTTGTTGGTGTAGGCTCGCCTCGGCGGCAGCGAGGGCCGCTGCCGCGCGCTGGAAGCGTCCCTGTCGCAGTGCGAGAGCGGCCGGCGCGAGGCGGAGGCCCGGCTGTCGTCGATCGCGCACACGCTGCGGCGCGTGTGCGGCGTGCAGCCCGACGGCAGCGTCCACGCCGCGCGCCGCCGGCTCGCCAGCCCGGCGCGCCGGTACAGCCCGCACAGAGGTAAGGGCTGCTGTTGACATGACAACTTCCACTGAGGTGAATGGGACGAAGATATGTAACTGCTATAGTGCTGTCCGATTTGCTGCCTGGGAATCGGACAGCACTATAGCAGTTACATATATTCGAAAAAACGAGAGAGTAAATACAGAGATGACAACTGATACAGATATTTGGAAAAGAAGACATGCTGCGCCGATCACAGATGAATGGAAGAAGGGCATGATGATGATGATGATTAAGAGCGTATAAGAGAAAGTAACAGGAAGTATAGACCCGAATGTACTTTTGTGATAGTTTTAGTAGGTCGTGTCATACAAAAGCGGATTGCATAATGCAATCGAAGAAGTCACTGGGACAGTGGATAAATTTATTTTTACAGCCAATTTTTACCATGTTCACAATGAGTTTAATTTTAGGCCGCGACCATTCGGAGGACCGTAATGAAATCATCGACGTAGATCCTGAGTTGATCAAGAAGGGTGTGCGCAGCCTCATGCACGATGTCTGCCAGGTTGAGCGGGAAAAGGTCAGTCTTGTTTAATAGCAAAGGCTAGCATAGTGGCATTCCATCTTAGTCCTCAGGGTTGACAACGCATTTGTGATATTAAGATTTTAGTCTTGAGAAAGCATGTGTCTATGTGTCATAGATCCTATTTACCATCTGGTGGCCTGTATGCTCGTTTGGCTTCTCAATGAGATAAAAAAAGTATGGTACTATTGTATAGTAACTAGTGGTAGAAACTTGTGCAAGATCTGTCAGGATCGCTACCACCATTTGAACCTTTGACTTGCCGATAAGCGGACGTTTTCGGACTGTTTTTTTTCGATGTCCGGGTAAGACAACTAGTGTAATGATAATCACTAGCATTGAGGCATTTTATTCCAGTCGATTTTGAGATTTTTACGAATAATTTCACTGCGGAACAGAACCTACGGTTTATGTTTATTGGTGAGTAGATGTAACGCTCTATATCGGGCATTAGAGTCTATGATTCTTATTTGGCATAGTGGACTCTTATAAATAATGAAAATGTTTTTTTTTCAAATATCCTCGATCAGTCACACCACAGAAGTTATTTTATTATACCTCACAAACCTTCCCATTCAACTTAGTGGATTTTGGTTAATTACGTGTGTGACAGGCTAGTAATGACTCTTATATCGAGGTGGTCTGCCAACACCTCTTCCCTAACTCACACCAGCACTAAACCTGATATTTACCAAATAAATCATATCCCAGGATGACTACAAGGCCCAAGTGGCGGTTCTCAAGAAGCAGCTGAAGGACGCGAGCGAGCAGCAAGGCAAGGGCGACTCCAAGCTCCAGTCCGTCGCTACCAACCTGCGCGCGGTGCAGGAGGACAAGACGCGCATGCAGAACGTGCTGGGGCAGAAAGATGCCCAGCTAGCAGGACTGGTATAGTAGCAGTTTATATTATAAGCCTGCGGGTTTATTATAGTCGCGTTTTTTCCTGTAGATTAATGTAGATAAAGTTCACTCTCGCACATTAGCAGTGCAATGTTGTCCAACCGACTTTATAAGAAACCGAAATACTTTTAAGACCTTTTGCGCGAAACATACTTGTCTGAAGGTGATGTTTTATCCGCAGCATCAATTTTTTTTATTTGTCTTTTCTTGTGGCTGAGCGCTGGGCAAAGGCATAGTATAAATAGACAAGTAGCTCGACTCCGGCCCTTTAGGAGATTCTGATACCTATTGCCGCTCGGGCGTAAGGGTTGTCCAAACTTGTTTTAAAATTTTAGTCACCTACTTAGATCTATAATCATATTAATCATAGTAATTTTCATACTTTACACAAACTTAAAATACCTAAGTACCTAAGTACCTAAGTACCTAAGTACGAAATTTAAATTATTTTACTTACATACTTTTATCAGTTGACACTAAATATTAATTATGTTTAAAGGTATGTGATGCTGATGTGATATATGTAAATTCCTTTTCGACCTTTTGATAATGCCGCTTTCGCGCAAGGCGGCTTCCTTTGACTAGGTACTTACCTATTATTGGCGGCACGCGCCGCCGCCGCGCGTCTTTGAGCATTGGCAGCTCGCGCCGCGCGGTATTACACAACATTGAATAAATATCTGAATAATAATGTCACGGGAAAATCTTACACAAATTGACCTAGGTAGTCCCAAACTAGGTTCTAGGCTTGTACTTTGGGTACTACGTAACGATAAACATACTTACCTATGTAGTGACAAATACATACTTAATATTACTATATAGGTACATATATAGGTATATAAAACACCTAAGACTCTGAAACAAATACCTACTCGAACTCATCACACAAATATTTGCCCTGACTGGGAATCGAACCCAGGACCGCTAGCTTCGTAAACAGTACTTAGTCACTAGGTCACTACCATCTACCTAGGCCATCCACGTCGTGACATGTTAACTGACACGTCACACTCAATAACTTAAATAACCTACTTAATACGTATTTATTTCACCTAATTAGTTATCTATAGGTATCTACAGGCAAGCCCGGTACGAAATACCTAATTAATTGAGTAGTTATTTACATTAATCACTAGCAGTTTTTATTAAATCTGGATAGTTGTACCTACCTAAGCTAGGTTTAGGGCACAGTTTAGGCGTTTTGAAACGAATGAAAATGTCACGCTGACAATAAAATAGATTTAACAAAAGCTGTAAGTGGGCTATAAGCTACGAGTATAATATATAGGTAAATATAAAAAAATAAACAGCATTCTTCACAACACAAACTCTAAATAGGTATGTAGGTACTCACCTTTCCGACTCAAAAGGTATGTGGAAAAACGATAGCTCCGGATTTCTTACACCATTATTTAAACACCCGTAAACTGAACAATATTTTCTAGTTTTCGACAAAGACATTGTCGCTCGATGTTTTAATTTAACGCGCACTACCTACAAACAACCAAACGTGACCGAACGCAATGACGCCGCGACCCCGTCTAATCACCATACCCGCACCTCCGCTTGTAGTTTCGTGTGCGACGTTCGCCCCGCCCACAGCCGTACGGTCGGCGTAACGCACACGTGCAAGCCGCGCGATGTACCTTTGTTTGAAGACGACCTACTTGTCTATTTATACTATGGCAAAGGCGTCCCCTCTGTCTTTTCCCTGGTCTTGACGATCTACGGTTACAATACTTACTTAAAAAAATCGTTTCGTTAAAAATATCTTTTAATTTTTTCTATTGTTATAAGTTAGTGTTAGAATAGTATCCTTGGCCTTCTTTCACCACATCCATACCTCTCAGTCCATGTCAACGCACGCCCAAACCATTAACTTAAAAAATAACCTTGACATCACCTGGTTTCAGAACGAATCGGTGCAATCGAAGACCGTAGAGATCAGCAACCTGCGAGACAAGATCACCAGCCTAGAGGCTACGCTGAGCTCTATTACTGAGGAGAAGGTCCAGAATGAGGTGAGGAATGACGCAGACAGGAATTGTTATATTTGGTTTCCAGGATAGACTCGAAACACTGTCCTTGTACCTTTTTTGTATCTGCCAGTTTAACGGACAAATTATGTCATTCATGTGGTTTACTAACGTTTTACCAACTCATCATTTAGCAAACATGTATTGTATTACATTTTTTATTTTGCTAAAAGGTACTTCCCGCCGCTAAATTGTATTATTTTATTGTATGTTCACAAGTCTAAGGCCCCGTTCCCACTATGCCGGACCTGCGGATTTGCCGGATGCCGGTAAGGCTAGTGGCTTATGACGCTGTTCACACGGCATAATGTGAACAGCTTCATATAAATTGTACAGCCACTACCGTTACCGGATCCGGCAAAATTGGCGGATCCGGCATAGTGGGAACCAGGCATAACCTAAAGTGGGCTTACTCGGAATTGGACCCTTAATGGCCTCATTAATTGTGATGTGTAAAAGCTACACACATGGCGTGGCTCATAACATCATACGAGCAGTAATCATTAAAAATTAATGAGTATTTCTGTTGTAGAACAAAGGTGAAAGTCTTCGAGTCCAGCTGGCGGAGAGAGTCCAAGAGGTCGGTCAGTTACGAGAGGCGTTAGCAGCTGCGGAAGGTAATTTAAACCTTTTCTACAATCAGAACAATATTATTAAAATACAGTCGCGGAATGAAAAGGTTCATCACATCACTTTTTCATACCGCGACTATTCTTAAGTGTGTCTAATTGATTAGGATTTTTTTAAGTCGTAAGGAAGTTTATATAATAGGGAATTCATATTTAGACGAACAGAGTTTAATTTTGATTTCAGTTGAGGTCGGATCAGAAAGTCCTCTGTTGTAAAAAAATATACAGGTCTGGTCGTATCCGTGTTTGCCTCGCATTATCACCGAGGCTTTGTCAATGTCTATCAGGAGGGTCAATTTTTCAATCTCATCTGGTGTCTAAAAGCTTACCCTACTGATTATAACTATCGATAAAAACATTTCTCAGGCCTATGATAAAAAACGAAGCTTAATTTAAAAATTATCCTTTTGTGAGGTAAAAAAATCTACTCTCTGACCCTATATCAAGGATCTATATTAGTCTGCGCTAAATGGTTGGTATGTGGTACCCAGGGCGCGCGGCGCGGCTGGACGTGCGGCGCGCTCAGCTGGAGGGCGACGTGCAGCGCGCCGCCGCGGCCGCGCGCGACCGCGAGCAGGCGCTCAAGGTAACTGCCCCGACGTCTCCGTTATTGCAACATCAACTCCATCATCATCTTGCGACTATCTCCATCACCATTTCGCCACCATCTCCATCACCATTTCGCCATCATCTCAACCATCATTTTGCCAATTGTTCTTATCCCGCCACCATCATTCCACCATCGTCTCCGTGTGTATTACCATGTCCTCGCATCATTCCACCATTATTTTTATTATCATTATATGGGTCAATCAACTTTTCTTTGCCCCTCGTTGCCATGGTGACGTCTCCTGGTTCACTCTTTAAAATCACGATTTTAAAGTATATAAATCCAGCAAACATCAGTTTTTTTTTCAATTACAAGCCCATTCTGTTATGGGTTTTCTTCCAAGCATATTAGTAGTCTATATTATAACCATTTTTCTAAGAAACTCTATCACTGTTTTCTCCTGGCTTACGGGACAGAATAACAGCAACAAAAAGTTGATCCACCCATATTTACTTCATCTCCATCATCATTCCGCCGCTCACATTATTCCGCCACCGCATCCATCACCATTTCGCCACCTTCTTCATTATCATATTGTTACCATGACTATAATTTTGCCATTTTGCAACAGCGACAATAAAAATTCCTCCACCATGGCCACCATCATTCCAACATCATCTTTACTACCCTCTCCACCATAATTCCGCCAGTGTTTCACTATCCATCTCCTCCATAATTCCGCCATTATATTTACTATCATTAATACCTACCGCTATCTCCGTCACCATTCTGTCATTATCTGCACCGTCATTTTATTACCACCATCACATAGAATATTGACCTCGACTAGTAATAAGTAAATGATTCATTAACAGAAACTCCAAGAGCGCTGCGAAGGTTACGGGCGCACTATAGCTTCCCTAGAAGACCGGTGCACCTCGCTCAAGGGCACGGTCGAGCAACTCTCAACTTCCCTGCAAAAGGCAGCCACGGCCGAGAGCGAGCTCAGGTCAGAGTTGAGCAAGACTCAACGCATGCTCAACGAGGCAAAGAATAACGAGCAGAACGCGCTCGACAAGTTGAGGCAGGTGCAGAAGAATATTGGTAAGTGTTATTCTTGGTCTCGCTTTTGTAAAGATATGTGATTGATTAATTTAATAATTCAGGGTCTTTACTGTTTGACCTAAATGTATAATTTCTCTTTCCAGTGGCGGAAAGGCTATTTTCGTGTTTTAATTATTTTGTAGTCGCAAGTCTTACCTAACCGAAGTTATAAGCGGTTTTGGTATTCGCTCTTTATATTCTGGTTTGTCGATCTTGCACAAAACGTTACCTACATCTGCAGCTATCGTTGCAGCTAGTCGTTGTCCTACGGTGTTTTATGTTATTTGTTTTTTGTTGTGTTTTTTGTTATTATATTATTACATATTTTATTGAATATAGTTATGATAAAAAAAAAACAGTGTCCCTTTAAAACATGGGCTCTTTTCAGCGTATTTTTTTTCTTTTCGTTTGTTTTTGTGTTGCGTAACCGTTAGTTTTATTTCTATTTCTACTTTCTATAATTTCAGCGAACTGTGAGAACGAGCGCCGCGTGCTGAGCGAGAAGCTCGAGAGCGCCAAGTCCGCGTTGGGCGAGCTGAAGCGGCTGAACTGCACCCTCGACGACCAGGTGCACCGGCTCACCAACCAGCTGGCCAACGTCGAGGTGCAGAGGTAACGTGCTACATTCCGGGGACTCTTCTGGCTGACTAACTGACAGACAATGCATAGCTTAAACCGCTGGATCTAGGGACTTGAAATTCGGAGGGAATATTCTTTGGTGCATAGGGGAGCTTTAGAAAAAGAGAGGGAATAAATAGGGGGAGTAACAGGAAATTCGCGAGTATCCTTGAATCATCATAAATAACTAACTAGGGTGATGGCACTAGTGTTGGACACTTTTAGCTGACAGGCACCAGTAATGGACACTTAAGTCTTAATTCAATTTTCATACAGTCCTAAATTGATTGTTGCAAAACAAATGAATAACCCACTTATGTGAAAAAAGAATCAGGTGTCCTTGTCCATTACTGGTTCCGTCACCCTAAGTCGCTGTCAACCAGACGTCAATGGAATGTTAGACGCTTACACAAAGCGGTTTAGCACCTGCTAGGTATCAGTATAGCTTGTTTTTTATAGTAAAGAGAAGGCAAACGAGCACACAGGCCAGATAGTAAGTGAGATCTGATCCCATTGCCTTATCAAGGCTATAATCTTAAGTGTACAGTTCTAAGACTGCAAATGCGTTGGCAATACTGAGGACTATGATGGAATGCCTCTATGCTAGTAATTTCACCGATTGTCTTATCCCCACACCGGAACAACAATGGGAACACTGCTGGTTGGCGGTAGGTTAGAGGATAAGATGGTGGCAGCGATCCGTACGGCCGTAATTGAATGTACATTGACGAAACCATACATCGTTGATTGAGTGTCGTATCGTGTAGCGCCGTCGCTGGATTGAAAACACAGCCGAGCGATACTGCGTTCATGGCTAGGAATGGTATCAGACTTATATCGTAGGTGAAAGTGTAATACCGCGTAACTAACAAATTCAACAAATTGCAAAATGCACCTCACTGTCCACTTGCTTTGATGTATTTTAGACCTTATTGAATTTGTTAGACGCGCGGTATTGCACTATCCCCGACGATATGTTATCGTGATTTTTAGCGGCTTCTTGCATTAAAGACACTTATTGAATGTCTACTAGGTCGGGTCTGGAGTCCCAGTTGCGTATGACGACTTGGGACGGCAAGGACAGCGCCGACAGTGAGCTGGAGAGAGAGCTACACGCGCTGCAGAGGGAGAGGAACGAGCTCAAGGCCAAGGCAAGTGAATATCGAGGTGGCTTACTGACTTGAATCAGCGCGCAATGTTACAGTCAGTTATTGCATTGCAATAAGGTCCAAAAGTGGATACATTTATTTGTTGTCACTCTACGCGTACCTATTGTATGGCAAAAAATATTGAAAAAATTGAGGTCGTTGTTCGGAGTGGAATTGGCAACATGATCCAAATATTTACGCTAAAAATGACATATAATGTAGTGGTTAAATTACTCTTATTAGTGCTGTGCTGTGTACACCTGTCATTAAAAGTAGAATAAGCACGATTTAATATGTATTTGTGTAAACATTGTTGGTGTATCCGTATGTTTATCAGTGAAAAAGGATAAATAATATTACCGATTTGACATTCCGAGTCTACAATGGCACAGTTAACAAGTGGAATTTAAATATTACCGAGAGCTTAAAATACATACTATATGTATGTTACAGAGACTTAGTACCAATTTCGCCAAACGGTGTTAAATTTAATCAATGTTAATCGACTGTTAGTTCATACATTTTGATGATCGGCATGTTAAAACTTTGCTAATTAGCCAACCTTAATTAAGTACCAATTTCACCAAACGATAATATGTTAACCACTTTAATAATAAATAATAAATGAAATTTTTATTTACCAACACAAAACAGTACATTAGGTTACACAAGATAAAAAATTGGTTTTACATAAAAGAATATGTACATAGTAGGTGCGGCAAAATGGACATGAGACTCAGCAACACTGCTGGTTTTCAGTCTCCAACCAGGAATTACAACTAAAAACTTAAACTAACTTGACAAGGGTAGGTTCGCTACCACGACGGCGACAAAACAGCAGAAAAAAAAAACATATGTACTATATATTGCAAAGCAGATGACAATTTCTGAGAGAGCAAAGCAAAAAATCAGGAGTGTACGTTTATATAATCGAACAGTTTATTGATTAAGCTATTTAAAAATAAATAAATAAATAAAAGGCTGGGATGTTAAGCACAAATTACATCTAACGTTTTGAACTTAACGTAACTGGCAAACAATGGGTCATTTCCCAACAGGTTTCACGTTCACCCAGACGCATGAAACCTTTTGCTGAGAAAGGAGCCACTGCTTACACAGTTTTTTAAAACTATGCAGGGTTTTAGCTTTTTTAATAGGAGGTGGTAGATCATTCCAGCATTTAGTTGCTGCGAAACGAAAGCTGCCCCTAAAAGACATCAATCTGCGTATACGGGGTACTGCCAAGGAGGCAGTCCTGCTGTTATCATCGCGCCACAATAGTTTATTATGCAAGTATTTTGGGAGGCCACCGCTCTTTAAATTGAATACCAACGTAGCTAGCTTAAACTGGCGTCTATTTCGCATGTTAAGGATATCGTAGCTATTAAGGTAGGGTGAGATATGGGATTTTCTATAAATATCGTAACAATATCGCATGCAAGAATTTTGCACTCGTTGTATTTTCCTTTCTGTTTTTTTATAAATACAAGGACCATAAACAATGTCACAGTAATCTAGATTTGACAGAACCAATGAGTCTGTCAGTCGCACTCTAACAGAGGTGCTCAAAAAAGGACGAATTTTATACAGAGTCTTCAACGCGCCATAATATTTTCCAGCCTTAACCTTAACATGCTCCTCAAACTTTAGCTTGCCGTCAAAAACAACACCGAGGTTCTTAACTATAAGCGACTCCTCTATTGGATCTCCATTAATAAGAATGGGAGGTTTTATTTGGCGAACGGTATCTATTTGATTTTTAGTGCCAAGGATCATATACGTACACTTTTTAGAGTTCAGTTGGAGTCCGTGGTTTTCCGACCATTCCCCTATTGATACTAGGTCCCTATTTAGATTTATCACTGAGTTGTTAATATCGGCTTCGTTTAGATTGCTGCTTATGATAATTTGAGTGTCATCGGCGTACATATGGGAAAGACCAAATTGAGTACATTTTAGCAGATCTGCAGTATAAAGCGAATACAACGTTGGGCCCAGTATTGAGCCCTGTACTACACCTTTTCTCACTAACAAAGGTTTGGATTGGTGTTTTACTCGGTTAGCATCCTCACACTCGACTATCTGCATTCTGCTTTGAAAGTAGCTAAAAAACCAAGAGCAAACCATTTCATCACAACCGTAGTATTTTAATTTTGCTAGGAGGATGCTCGAGTCGAGACAGTCAAACGCGCGGCTATAATCTAACAAGGCGAGAACTGATGCTTTATTGTTATCTGAAGCGGCCAAGATTTCATCGACAATGTATAGGAGAGCAGTGGAAGTGCTGTGGCTCCTCCTAAAGCCAGATTGCTCTAATGGTAGAATGCCGTGAAGTTCGAGGTAAGGTAATAGTTGTTGGTGGACAGCCCTTTCCAATATTTTTGACAACGCCGGCAACAGTCCGATTGGCCTGAGATCCTTTACCGTTTCAACTGGGTTACTTTTTGGTAATGGTTTAATGAGTGCAGTTCGCCATGATGCGGGAAAGCGACCAGTTGTAAGGGAAGTGTTTATTATGGTCGTTATGGCCGGAAGTGAATATGGCAAAGTGAGCTTAATCATTTTTAAAGATATTCCATCAATACCCACTGCATTTGAGGAAAAGGAATTAATTATTTTTAAGACGCCCTCCGGTGGTAATTCTGCGAAGGTTAGTGTACTATCCGTAAATTTAGAATCGTACAAAGACTGACACATTAGTGAATTGTCTCCTGTCTGAGGAACCGTATCAAGGAAAGACTGATTTATATTGTTCGGATTACATAGATGAGGAGGTAAGGAGTCTTGCGTATTGGTCCCTAGAGCTTTTTTGACTTCTGCCCACATTTTACGGGGGTTTTTAAGGGATTTATTAACTTTCTGTGAGAAATAGTGATGTTTCTCTGTGCGTGTGGCGTTGTTAACCATATTTCGAAATGATTTATATGTTTCCCAATGCATTGGGTTACCTGTTTGCTTGGCTAAAGAGCAGGCCAGATCGCGGTCGTGTCGCATCGCTCTTATAGTGTCGGTTACCCAAGGTGTTGGAGGGTATCTAAATACTTTAGTATGTTCAGGAGCAAAGTGATCAAATAATTGTAAAATCAAAAAGCTAAAGCATTCCACCATTGAGTTCACATTGTTACAGTTTAGAACCCATTCCCACGGAGTAACGGATGAAGCCAACTTATACGTTTCTAAGTCTACACGGTCAAAGGGTCTATACGTCACAATCCTAGGTAGAGGCTTTTGTATTTGTATAGGAAATTGAGCTGTAACAAATCCATGGTCGCTCAGTGAATCATTGTGCCGCACATGGACACTTTTAGCTTTCAGATGTGATGCGCAACATATAACATCGATAAGGGTGCTACTAGTAGGAGTCACTCGAGTGGGCTCGCCAACAACTTGACTCAAGCCATGTTCGAAGAGCAAGTCGCGAAAACCGGACTGGAAACTGCCACTAGCAACAAGCAAATCTACGTTAATGTCCCCGACCAAGAAAACATTTTCAAAAGCGGTGCTTATTTCCGCTAAGGTGTCCCCAAGCTCGTCAATAAATTTGTGAAAGTTATAGCTTGGTGGGCGATAAATTATGCCAATGCACATTTTAAGTTTTTTTATTCTGACTTCCAACCAAAGCTGTTCCAGGTCACGTTCCGTTATATTTAGCTTACGTACTATAAAGTCTTCCCGAACATACGCACCCACACCTCCACCCCGCTGATCTGCTCCACGAGTTTTATGTATAAAGCGGTAGCCAGGTACATTAAATAATTTCATTTCAGAGGTATCAGTCAACCAGGTTTCGGTAATGGCTGCTATGTCCGGTAATTCCTTATTCATTGTTTCTAATAATTCATCTCTACCAGTACTTAGCGATCTTACATTTAACAATGATATCCTTAAATTAACACGTGTCACAACCATTTTTATATTTTACAAACACCTAGAGACGATTCAAATCACTAAAACTGTGAATACGAAGTACCGCCGATTTATCCACTTTACGTACGAAGATTCTACAATTTTTCACCCAAGCATACTTGTAAGTTTTCTCATTCGCGATTTCTTTTGTGGCACGTAGTAGTCTGCGGTTAGCTGGAGTTAAATTATCTGCAATGTATACTCTACGAGGTTCTCCAGGAAGGTCAAACTTCGCTGTACTAACGCCAACTCCGTTGTTGCTGCGTCTATAGTCTTTTTCCGCCGTGAAGACAGTACTTTTGGTCTCCTGGTTTCGGAATCGCACTATAATCCGTGCCGGATACGACCCTTTCGGGATCTTAGCAACGTCAGCGAATGACACTTTTGCCCCGTTAGTAGTCTCAGGAGCCTGCTCAGAGGCACCAATGAATGATTGTACTCGGTGAGACCATTCCAAGTCATAAGTGGTCAGGGAGACTCCTATGGCATCAGCTAACTTGATCACTATGGCATTCACATCCTCATTGGGAAGCTGGGGCACTCCAGATATTTCCATGTTGTTCTTCCGGTCTTTCTGGTCTCTTGCATTTAACTCTGTTTCCAATTTATCATTTCTATCTGTAAGACATTTTAATTGGGATTCAATTACATCGATGCGTTCCGCTTTAGCTTCCAAAACATTAACTTTTTCCCGCAGATCTCTTAAATTATCTTTCAGCGCAAAGACACAAGTTTCGAGTCGTTTAAACGATTCTCGGTGCTCACCTAGTTCCGCCGTTACTTCAGCTCGAAATGCCCTAAGTTCCTGCAGCACAGTGTTACTGGCGTCAATGATTGCCTCATTGGATGAGGCCAATAGAGAAGCTCCCTGTATTATAGAACTTCCAGCTTGAACTGGAGTATTAGAATTGGCCCCTCTTTTTTCAGAAACTGTGCACGAAGGGCACTTCCATAAAGATCGTGAAGCAGATGCGTCGAATTTTGCGCAATGAGAATGATAAGATAGGTTGCAACCCACGGTAGTACATTTAACGCGCTTCTGGGTAACGCTTATGTTTGTGTGGCAAACTTCACAGACAACTGCAACCATAGTTATGGCGAAAAAAGAAAAACTATGCACTAAGCGCGGAATCGATCTCAGGTCGCTGCGTACGAAAATAAAAACACAAAAAAGTAATGTGCCCAAGCGCGGGATCGATCTCGAGAATCGCTGTGCAGTCTCTCAGCGGGTCACCAAGCCACTAGACCACACGATGTCTATTAAAGTATGCGAAATATTGGTTTAGTATGAGCCAGAGTATTTTCGCATAAATAATGTGGGTAGTGTTTCTGTCTTTATCAATAGCAGCACTGAACTAGCACTAAATCACGTCCCGACACCAAACTTTTTTCACTTTAACCAGTTTAAAGATTGATTGCGTTCAACTTTTACGCCAAACTAAAGCCACAACTAATAAAACTTGCATATAATGCTATATGGATACATAAAAATCACTTTTAGAGAAAATAATGAATTTAAAATACGGAGCAATATAAAGTGTGTGTTGTCGTAGTGACAGCCAACTACCCTCTTCTCTACAGACGATTATAGCGTTAACAGCTGTCAAAATGTATGAACTTACAGTCGATTAACATTGATTAAATTTACCATCCTATGGTGAAATTGGTACTAAGTTAAGGTTGGGTAATTAGCAAAGTTTTAACATGCCAATTGAGAAGCGCGTAAAACCTTTATAAATTTAAATAGTACATTACTGCACAGACTGGGAAATAGGCCGTTGCGGGACGAGTAGAGTTAGCGTGGCCGAGACGCAGTCGAGGCCGCGCTTTATACGAGTCCAGCAACCGCCCTTCCCGGTCGAGGCTTGTATAGTGCTTTTCTCTAACAATGCGAGAAAATATAACACAAATTGTTAAAATATTAAACAGGTCAAAATTTCCTTGAAAAAAAAGAACAGAATCACGTACGATTAAAAGTACTGAAACAAAGCATTAAATAAAATCACACAAGCAAACGTAATAAATTCAATTTGAATAAAATATGGTTTAAATTATAACATTTATTACGCGTTTATGTTATTTCGGCAATTCATTTTGTTTACGAACACAATTTCTATTAAAAAATAACGTCAAACTATTTGATACACTTTTAAATACGCTGTAAACGCTGTTTAAAAATGTTTAACTTTTTAGTCTATGACATTTAAAAAGTAAAATATACAAGGAAGAATTTTGATTGCACGAGTGTTTGGCTGTTTGGAGTTAGTTATCCTAGTCCAAACAGGGTTTTAAAAAGTAAAACACCAGGTACGTAATGAAATTTGTATACATTTTCGCGGCCGCTGCCGCTGGTAAATAATAACTTTTTTTTTTAAAAATTGCCTGGACCTGGAACTCAGAACTTCGCGGGCTGATTTTACGACAGTAAGGTTGACATTTCCGAGCATGTGGGAGAAAATATAATTTATTCGTCCGTGCTCCTCATTCCAGAACGACGCCCTGCAAGAGTCCATGCGCAAGCTGGAGGCGGACCGGCGGCTCGGCCGCGCGACCGCCTTCCGCAGCAAGAGCCACGACCGCACCGAGAAGACCGTCTACTACTCCGACCTCGACTCCGGTATGACGATCCGATTATTTTCATTTGGTCCCTAAAGTTATCGGATAACTAAAACGTCATGAACCATGAAGAACTGCTAATGCTGCTCTACACTAATCGGTAAATCAGTTTCTAAGTGTAATTTTTAAAACAGAAGTATAGTCGACCATTTCGAACCTTTACTAATTTTGGACCTTATTACTCTATGTATAGAGTTGGAAAGACGTAAAATAGTTTTTGGATCGACTAACCACAATGTTAAAATGTGGTTCTAATACATAACAACTTAGGGCTGAAATATCACAAGCTGAATAGGTACGATAAAATCATAAAAAAAAACTATTTTCTAACTTGTAGGTCCCGACTCGACCAAGGACTCGATGCGCTACGTGCCTCATAAAGACTCGAACCTGAGCGCTGGCAAGGATAAAACCTTCTCTGCCGACCTCAGCCTGCTGGAGTTAGAGAACCGGGAATTGAGGATGAAGATACGGCGCATGGAGAAAGAACTCGCTGATAAGGTACAGTCAGCATCAGAAGTAGGTGGACAGTTGTAGTTCTCAAAATTATCTACACACGCTCTTATACTCTTACAATAGAATTTCAGTAGCTGTCACAGCTACTGAATTAAATTATATCTTGTAAAATATGTTAAACATATTTTATACGCTACAGCATAAAAACGTCACGCTTTGAGAACACTTTTTAGTATGGAAATGCGCCGCCTCCGTTCTTAGTGCGTTTGCGGCTAACAAAAGAAAATTATAAGCATGAAGTGAAATTAAATATTCGAACTCCATAGGAAGCGGAGATCAAACTAGCCCGAACCCGCTACCTCAGCGATTTGTCAAGTGCTTCGCCGCACCGCGAGGACGTGGAGCGCTACCGGCAGGCCGCGCTGCAGGCCGAGCGCCTGCTCGAGGCGAGGGAGGCCAGCCACCGGCAGCAGATTATCCGGCTCGAGAACCAGGTACAGGCAGAGCGAAGACTGTAGTCGAGGCTCGACCCACTACCTCGCGGGCTGTGACGTGGAGCGCTACCGGCAGGCCGCGCTGCAGGCCGAGCGCCTGCTCGAGGCGAGGGAGGCAGACACCATGAAAAAATTAACTCAGACCCATATTTTGACGACGCCCGCGACTTTGTACGCATAGAACCAGTTCCCCTCCCCCTATTTCTCGCCGTTCGGGGTCGATATTCGAAAAATACTTTCTTAGGACACCCGTAAAGAACCCAAACAATATTCTTTCCAAATTTCAAGTCCAGAGTTTCAGCGGTTTAGGCTATGCGTGGTCTGTCAGTCAGTCAATCAGTCTCGGGACATCCTGAGGATCCCAGTTAACAGTTTAAATAGTTTTTTAAATACTCATTTATTATCAATTTGACGACGCAGTTAGCCTAGTTGCCTACGAAGCTAGCGGTACCGGTTTCCATTCCCGGTCAGAGCAAATATTTGTGTGATTACTGCGAGTGTTTGTTTCTGAGTCTTGACTCTTGGGTGTGTTTTTGGGTTAGGGCGCATAACGTCCCACTCGCAGAATGTCCCTTCGTCCCTTTCGCGAAATGTCCCTTTCCTAAATGTCCCTTACGCAAAATAACCCTTCTGCAAAAGGTCCCGTTCGCAAAACGTCCCTTCACATAAATAAAGTCCCGTTCGCAAAACGTCCCTTTCGCAAAATGACCCGTTCGCAAAACGTCCCTTTCGCAAAATGACCCGTTCGCAAAACGTTCCTTTCCATGAGAAGACTCTACTTAAACAATTAAGCTTTTTCCAGACGGGACATTTTGCGAATGGGTCATTTCGCAGACGGGACGTTTTGCGATAGGGGCGTTATGCAATAGGGACGTTTTGCGAAAGGGGTGGGACCTTTTAAGAAAGGGACGTTTTGCGAATGGGGTATTTTACATAAGGGACCATTTGCAGAAGACGTTTTGCGAATGGGACGTAATTTTGCTGGAGGGACGTTTTGCGAGTGGGACGTTATGCGCCCTAACCTGTTTTTGATGTATGTAAGCATTTATTTTTCTATTTGTAAATTTACTGGGGTCCCAGTGAAAAAGGGTTTAAGTCTTCTGAAGATCAAGTGAATAAGGGTTTAAGTCTAGTATACTCCGTTCATGTATTTTTTATTACGAGTTAAGTCGACTTGTACCCTTTTTCACTAGGACCCCGTTCGTCGCTACGTTCACAGTAAAAGCCTAAAGCTTAGTTCGGGACTGCCTGAGAGTTGTGTGAGACTGTGCCCCGATATTTATTTTTCCTTTTATTTTATAATTCAATGACTACCTACTGTGTTTTATTTTAAATATACCACACGTCCGTATAAAGCTAACCACATGTCCTCATTATTATATATAGATTAAATATACAGTTTTACCGTAAATATTTTTGCCATTAAATTTAATCTACCTACTCGTAAAAAAAAAACACAATAACCTACCTCAGTTGTTATTTTTAACTGAAGTTATTGTTATATTGCGGACCAATAAGTTTCCGGGTAGGAAGAAAGCCGTGCCATTGAGGTGATGAAATCTAAATCGAAATATTAATAAAAATGGCTACATCATTCACCATATTCACTGTTAGCTGACCACTAGTGAGCCTTATTGTAAGGTGACAAGATTCACAAATGGACAGTTAACGCAGTGTTGCTGACGGTAATATCCGACTTTGTAACACTTCTGCCTAACAGACCAGGGGCCTATTGCATATAAAATAATAGCTTAACTCTCTTAATAAGCGGAACTCTCTTTCCAACAGAATGTATTAAAAAGAGACTTCCTTTTCTTTTATGAAACGGGCCCCAGACATGATGATTGATCATGATAATCGACCTTGATTCTGGTTTTCTCATAATATTTTTTCCTTGACATCACTTGCAAAGGTTGGTTGTTGTGACTCATTTGAAGCAGACTGCTGCGGCGTTACGAGGAAATTGGTATTTTCCGTCTAATTTGACATTAGGATCACCTGTAAACCCGATTTTTTCAGATTTCTTTCAATCTTACACCCGTATTTATTATAGTTAAGAAAAATAATTACTTGAGCAAATAATGTCAAAAGTCATACAAAAATTGTTACTTAAGTCATTACTTTTACTCAAGTAATTACTTTTTTTGTTTATAAATACGGGTGTTAGTCGCACTAAATAGCATAGTCTCACTGATTTCAAAACAACACAATGCAGCATTGGGAAATTTAAATAATTGACAAACTCGCAGGCACAGATATAAATACAAATGCAAATGCATCTACTTCGCGTGTCCGACCCCGACCATAACCCCGACCGGGGTTGGCCGTCGCTACTGACGTTCCGCGCGCCCACTGTTGCAGCCGGCCGTGAACTTTAACAAAATGCCTCGTTGCGTGATAATAAACTGCAATAGCCCAAAAAAGCGACGACTTTGAATCGATTTTGCGCGGAAAACGGGGAATTATTTTCTCTTTTGACGTCCCAGTTAATTTTTAGTATCGTCCCAGGTATTTTTTTAAATCTTTCGAGAACATCAGGGAGTTTTTTTTTTGATAACTACTATTATTAGTTTAAGATAGTTTCACGCACATCGTTTTTTTTCGTCTCCGTTTTTTAAAAGAAAAGCCACCCTTTCCGAGCATGTTTGAGAAAAATATGTTGTATGTTGTATGTTGGTTCAGGCGTCTCAGCTGCGCGCCCAGCTGACCGCCGAGATCCGTCGCCGGCAGAGCTACGTGGCCCGCAGCGGGCGCGCCGCGCGCGACGTGCAGCGGCTGCGCTCTGCGCTGGGCGACTCCTTACGCACCGTCGCGCAGGTACAGCCGTGCAACTTGTTTACTTATTTATGAACCAATTTAGAAATGAAAAACCGAACCGCACAGACCGCCACACGGTATTTTATTCTGATTTGAGTTTGATTTTGAATTGAACCTACCACTTGACTTCAACTTGTTAATTTTTAGTATTTGTTGTTTTTCTTCAGGGTTAGTATATAATCATACCAAATTTGACGATCGTGTGTTTACCGTTTTTACGATACAAGAATAAATACGTTGAATAAAAACGTTTCTTGTATTGGGTCGAACTTTATTATTTCACTTTCTTAAAAAAAAAACACGTAAATCCGCTGTAAAAACCATAGCTCGGACAGGTCATGGCAAAACAATCACAACTCCGTAATAGAACAAGATTAATAGAGTCGTATTATTAATTAATTATATTTTTCAATTACATTTATAACCCAAAAATCCATAATTATGTTTGTGAAGGTATTTTTACTAACTTTTTTTAAACTTGCTTTGCTTTACACAACGGATATTTTCATCATAAGAGAGGTCGGGTTAGTTCTTAAATCTTAATCGACTTATTAACCGTTTCTAATTTCACCATATTTAAAATATTTAAAAACAACCATAAGTATAGGTATCGCCACGAGAGTTGAGGTGAATGGTTACACACACAGTTACATAGGGTACTAAAAGCAAAAAGGTAGTGAATGAACGAATGAGTGAATGTAATTAAAATTTTAAGTGCACGATCGAACTATATATTTTCGAAAAATAGGTAATACAAACAGCAAGAAAATAAAAATATGCTTTAATAAACTAGTCACTTGACATATCTTCATCTGATTCATTTAGATTTATTTCAAGGATATGGTTTTCGGACAAACTATCAATCTTAGGTTCCATTGACCTGTATCTTTCTTCTTGTTCTTGGGTTTTTCTGAAAATACTGTGAAACGTCTCTTTATTAAATTAATGAAAATGTATGTAAAAACAGCAAATACATATATACTTTTATTAAAATAGAAAATATTTTACGATTAATATATTCATCTATCCTTTACCTATTCATTCAGCTAAATATTAATTTAAATAAAACTATTTTAAATGGATAATATTGCGTATATTATCAGTTATCACGTAGGTATGCAAAATTATATAATATTATGATGTTTTATTTAAATCAGATATTTTTTCAAAAATAATATTGAAACTAAATAAATTGATAAAACGTTTAGTCTATCTTGCAGTTTGCTGTTGAACTTGCTATCGGTACGAAAAAATAACACTAATTTCAAAACTTCGCTGTCATTACATGCAATGTTGAATGTGTGCGTTGCCTCGAACTCTCGTGGCGATACCTATAAATAACTTTACTAATTTCAATTGTCACAAAACTGTTTCAGGAATGCCACTTTGACAAAATTTGGCAGATATGAAACTATAAAAAAGTTAAATTACGATAATATCCGCTTTAGATAATCATAATCTTAGGTATTAAGTACGACTCTATTGAATCTTGTTCTATTTCCATATATGTTTTTGCCATGACACGACCTGTTCGAGCTATGCTTAGGTATACCTACATATTATTATGCTAGAGATGACAAACCAGCTAGCAGCGCCTCTATTTCCAACGGTAAAAACGATATCGTAGTTGACCTGTTATGGTATTGTTATGACGTCAGATGCCATTATTGTCTAGTAAATAAGAGCTATCAAAACGGTGACAATACGATAACAGATCAAAAACGACATTGTTTTTACCGTGTTGAATAGAGGCCCTGGTCACATAATTAAAATTGCTCACCGCCGTCCATAGACATTTGCAACACCAAGAAAGAAATGGCCGATGCGTTATCCCCCTTTGAAAAAAAAAGTGGGTTCGTCTATTGAAGGTCCCTAAGTTGTAGCGAATATAACACCGGGGTTTTGGAATAAGGGTAAAACAACAGGTGAATTGAGGCGTGGAGACTTTCATCTTCGTCCTCAGGGTTGGCAATGCATATGCAGTCTTGAGAACCCGCTTATCATCAGATAATACTTTGTACTCGTTTGCTTTCTCTATGCTTTAAAAAATCATTTTTAAAGTCTAGCTAGGTTCAGCGGTTCTTTGAGTTCAAAGGCTGTCTACGAGCCTTTGTTATGTACGGTCACGAGCGTTAATTTGGGACCCATTTCAAGAAAAATATGCTTGATGTCGTCAATGTCATTAGAGATGTCAAGTCATTTGTAACTTTTAGGAAACTCAACCTTATTGTTGTAGAATGTCAGATTGACTATAGACCTAAGGTGGGTACCAAATTAAATCTCGTGACTGTGTAATTAGGTATGATAATTTATTACGGATAGTAACGCCATTTCGTTTTTCCAGGACCCAGCCCTAGACTCGTACACGTTGGAACATGAAGCACGCAAACTGGACAGCACGCTGGCACACAGCCTGCCACCGCTAAACGATAGCTACGATAGCTCCAAATAAACACCGCGCCGTTCATAAGATAAAGGCAGTATAATATTATTATGGAGTCATGCACATACTGCTTTTTGACTTTGAAAGGTTGTAAGCGTTTACAGTGGACGCTGATGTCTATCTCTCGAAAGTATCAATGGAATGATACTTGAAGATGGGGAGTTGGGCCGTATTGACATATAGATCTTAAGTAAGATGCCAATCTCAAGACGTGTCCTAAGTTTTCTCTATTGGACTGACTTGACGTATCTTGACATGTTTATCTCACTTAAGATTTGTTTATTAATACAGCCCTAACATTTTCGTCGCCTTGTCGAACGTGTTAAGTTGTGTAGCCAGTTTCTACTAAAAAAAAAACAAGTGATCACAACACAAGTCCAATAGTTTACTGGATGGTAATAAAATACCAAAGCAGCGCCTCTATTCCCGACGGTAAAAACTATATCGTAGTTGACCTGTTATGGTATTGTTATGACGTCAGACGCCATTACTGTCAAGTAAATAAGAGCTATCAAAACGGTGACAATACGATAACAGATCAAAAACGATATTGTTTTTACCATGTTGAATAGAGGCGCTGGTATTAGTAAGATTTTCTTAAAAGTTATCTATTTAACATTTTCGTGGTATTTGTAATTGAACAAAATCGCCATTCTATTGTAATATGTTGTATCTTTCCTCGAATATTCAATATTAAACTGAAGATTTTTTTAAATCTCTGACATAACAATAGTAGCTATGTATTTGAAGCCTTATGTATACTTTTTAAACACATATGATTATTATATGATGACGATCTCAATTTTATTCTTATATTGGTTGGTTGGTAAGTAAAAAAAGTACCTATAACTATAAAGTTACTCGATTTACTTTATGACCCTTAAGTTGCATAAAGACGTCATACATGGTTCTTATTTTTCCCTACACTTTACTATGGAAGTATTGACTCTGCCTTGGTAAGGTAATATTCCGTTAGTCCCGTCATGCGTCAGCAATTTTCCTTAATTTGCTCAACTAAGTCACTTACCGCCGCGGCGCAGTAATCGGAGACATTTTAAAGACAATGAATTCGTTCTTTTTGCAAATATGTATGAAAAATCGTCAACGAACGACTTATTCGTCATTAACTGACTATGAGTGCGGCCGTTAGCCGAGATGCTCAATTTAATGATTTAGCCCATCTTACTCCATTATTGTAATAATTTCGTTGAAGTTATTTGACAGTAAAAGCTGCTGAAACGTTATCATAATTGGCATAGACCTAGAAAAGACAGCCTTCAGTTTTTATTGAAAAATATTTAATAATTGACCATTTTACGAAACTTTTGCTTTATTGTTGTGTTCAGGTCAAACAAATGTCAAAGAAAAAATCACACGAATAACTTTTCGAGGAAACCTTTAAAATGGTGACAATTGAGTTTGTATGAGTTAGCATCTCCATCGAAAGGGTTTTTGAATGTCCGTAGGTACGTTGTAAAAATACATTGTTTTAGAATCAAGATCAGCTTAAATAAATCAGAAGAGACCCAGAATGCATGTAAAACTAAAATTATAAATAGAATTGAAAAACCTGCATCGCGTAACCAGCCGTATAACTAGGTATGCGGTTGTAATTCTTTATGGATCGTTTTGGTGAGCCAGCAACATATTTAGATGATTTTTATTGACTATTAATAGTAAGGTCTTATTCCTAATAGCTGGGGCTCTGTTCGGGGTTACTAATAGATAAACGTAATGATAGATTAAAGGCTATTGCAGAATCTGAGAGGAAACTGGTTTTCGGTTGACTAATCTGATTGATCAGCAGAATTAAAATTAAACCTTGGTTCAAAGGTTTCTTCGTAAATAGCAACCAACCGCTTGCTACATTGATTTTTCATGTGTCCGTATATTTATTTATTTATTTATTACCCATCTCAAGACTCGTCAAAGAAAACTGTCATTTCCAACGTCTTGAGACGAGCATCTCAGCCAAGATCAGTTTATTAATACGGCCATTAAGATTGCAGTCTTGGGTTTGCTGCCTTCAGATTTCAAATGTCTACGAGCCTCAGCTCCCACTTACCATCAGTGAAGCGATTCTTGGTCGGAGAGGAATTCCTATTCGAGATTCCATCGAAGTGACGCTGTCATTCCATGCATATTCACGATACAGATTCATCTCGAACGACCCGATAATTGACATCCTGGTGGCCTAAGTGTTAGTTTCCTTCGTCATACCATAAACAATGGGTGCATATAGTGAAGGCAAAGCGTTTCTTGTTCTATAAAACGTCAGTTTAAGTCTCGGATTCTGTAACCGACTTTTAAAAATCTAATCTTAATTGCTGTAACGTATTAGAACGAGATGACGCCGTTACGATTTGTTTGATAACAAGAATGACTCACACGTCATCGGCTAACTTGACTCCTGACTCACCGAAGGTCAGCCGGAAGTTGCCGGAAACTGATTTTCTTGCCAATGACTCAACTTTTTATAGTACTAAGACATTTTTGAAATATTTCTATGACGAATATTGAATTAGATGAATGGAAACTTTGTTAAAGTAGCGCTCAAACGAGCAAATACTTAATCGTAAAATTATATAACGTCAAGATTATTGTGACCGTGTTTTATGGTTATTGACTACCTGAGTGCTTGCAATACCTACAACAGTTTTATATTCCAAAATATACCTACGTAGTTTTACATTTCATTTATATAAAAAAGTATTATAATGTAGTTCCTCAACTGATTCCTATACGAATGTCTTCACTGTATATTTATTATAATTTATCGTTGTAAACGGATCATGAGAAGTATTCCGTCCAATACTGCCCGTATTTAGAGTGGTACCTAGTATAGAAATGATCAAGAATCTATGCACTTATACGTCAGTAGAAAAACTAGTCGCTGCATCCGCCTTACCGACGAAGTACCTTAAATAGATATATGTAAGATATATGCAATATCAATTTACTGACTAAGTATATTTTATTGGGTCATGGCATGGCAGTCATGTTTTAGAACTTTAGTATCTAATTTACCTACATAAGATGGTGTTTTAAGAGAAGTATTACTTATTCCATGTAAAATGCAGATTGTATAGAACAAAAACACCTAGTATAATATTACCTTGATCACATGCCATACACATGAAGGTACGATCTCAGTTGTTAATATTTCAAGGGCCAAAAAATACACAGCATAAACTTATACCGTGTAGACGTCCAATGTGTGCAAGTGAGAAAATAATATAATAATATGTGCAGTGCCGCAAGAAAACTAAACAAGATTGCAACCTGTACCGACTTCCTTGAATGACAGGTCAAAAGATTATACGTAGGTAGGCAGTGCGCACATACGTACACGTGTTACGTAGGAAGAGCGTGTGCTATTTAAATTAAATTCGACAGGCATTATTCAAAAATCGTTAGACGCCATTGAGGCCTTTATTCGTCTATACGCTGGTATAATATTCTAATTGAAGGGTACACGGAAAGAAAATGTCTAGTCACCTTAGTAACTTTTTGAGATATTACGACCCCTTACCAATACCTTTTAGATCTCAGAACAACCTTGTATCATAATGCCTAAATTCCAAAATATGTTTTGTTTCCTCAAAATACCGGATCCCTAATATGACTGGACTTTGTACCTAGCACCTTTATCCCAAAACGTCTGAAATTCAAAATAACCTAAACCCAAAACCCCTGAAATTGAAACAAGTTTATTAACCTTCCATGACTGCTTCACTATTCTATCTTTATTTGTTTAAGATTTTGAGACAGACATTTTGCATTTAACTTAAAATGACTAAAGGGCTTATTACACCTTCCTAAATTAGTCACTAACAAGAGGGATGCCGCAATACGTTAGATACGTATGGAGATATCTCCATCTCGTTCCAACGTATTGCTGCGTCCCTCTTGTTAGTGACTAATTTAGGAAGGTGTAATAAGCGCATTAAATCATTAAGTCAATCTAAGACTCGCAACTCTCAGACTCAGTCATTGTGAAATTTCGGGTATTTTAAGAATGAGGCAATTTGAAATTTTAGACATTATGGGACAATCAGTTAGAGATTTTTAGCAATTAAATATCAATGTGTTATGAAATTCAGTCGTAGTGAAACCTACTCGTAATTTCATACGTTATTTTCGTGCAGGTTTTTTTAATGTGAAAGAATAAAATGTACTTACCTATAAAAACTACATTTTCAGATTAAAATCCTATAAAAAATCTATTGAGCGAGTTTTTCCAGGGTACTCTTCAATTTCAGTTAAGTACCAATATTTAAACCGTGGTGGATTTGGTTACCTACTTCTGGTTATAATTTTAATGAGATTGTGATTTGTCACATGCAAAATGTGTCAGGTCGGCGGTATTGAATATTGGGAACGGACATAAGTTTTGTTGAACACTAACCATAACTTTTCGAAAATAACTATCAGATTACATTCTGTCAAAGAAGGAGTCGAACTGAAATAACATAATTCATAACCCAAAAAATCATTTGAACCTGTCGCTCCTCAAATCTATGCTTGGAATGTGTTATTTGTCAATTTTTTTCCTTCATTTAGAGGAATAAATGAGCTAAACTTGTGGTTTTCCTTGAGGACGGTTTAAGCGTGGCACGTATCTCACGTAAAACCCTTAACGTCATTCGTTTTAGATGACGCCATTGCTAGACTATGTACTTCAGACACCGTCATTTATTACATAGAACTTTCGTTCAAACAGCACATTTTTATCAAAGAACCCCTGAGCAAGAAAATATGTAGGTAAACAGCGATGATAACGCTTATCAAAGTAATTTTACGGACATAATCATGTAGTAAATTACTTAAATTGATAAGTCGGCGTCTATTAAATGCGCCGACCTAATTTTTGTGCTGACCGATGCAGTTAACGAGCTCATTAAACTTTCAATAACAAAGGAATCTCGAATGAAATGCCAGGAAGTGGATGACCCCATTGCGAGCTAAAGCGACAGATAAACACGCCACGCGAACCGCTTGGGTTCCTGTCACTCGATAAAAACATATCGTACAAACAATGCATTCCTTAAATGTTAACAGCGCTTATTGTATGTAGTATTTAGGCAACTCCACGAGCTTTAGATGTTGTTAACTATTTTAAAGTGTTGCAATTAAGACCTTGTTTTGAACGTGCTGCGCGCCCCGCAGTGAACTCGGTCTACGCATTAGACCTTGTTTCACATCAGGGCAGTGCCAACAGAACTGTAATGTAACTCCTTGTAACCAGACACTTATTTGCATAATAGATTAGATTGCTTAGTTATCGAGTGGGTAGGTACCTAGTTTAAGTTAGGCATCATACTGTGTTCGATTCCACTGGACTGTGTCAATTCTTATATTACTAGAATGTCGACATACGCCCGCCGCGTCACTGCCATTACTTTACTTATCTGCATTTTGTACCTACTGTTTGATTTAGTATTGTACGATTTTGAACACGTTTTATATAACTTTTACACTTCTGTCAATAAATAAATAGTTGTAGATGGTAAACGGTTGTTTCATTCAATTAAATCCCATTAAAATTCCGGGCCAAGTGCCTGATCAGCGCGGGGTGCGGGCGTGAGTCACGCGAGGGGAGCCAACACAACAAGTCTACAAGATAATTTAAAATTGGTTTTATTGATAAATTTGCAAAAAAGAAATTAGTTATTGTACATGTCGATTATTGATTGAAAAGATAAAAATATACAAGTTCATAATTTGCACAATATATATAAAAAATATAATTCAACTCAGATCGAAGTCATTACCAATATCCTTGTGCAGTAAACCTTACATGTTAAAGAAACTAGAATGGAGGAAACATCTAATCCTGTAACAATATTTGAACACCTATAATTAGTATGTTTAACAAAGTTCCGTAGGAGCAAAACATAGGTCGGTAATTACAAGTATATGAGCTGGTTATCATAAAACTTTACTCCAACTTCATAACGATAAATTTTTAGAGTTCAATTTCTTAGAGCAAGGGGTTACGCCCAGCGTGCAGCGGCACGTCCGCTGCAGGCACAGGCGCAATAATATTTGTTCTAGCCCACCAACTCCTAGCGGTGTCAACCTCAACCTTCCCTTCGATACATTTGAATTATATAACAAGACAATAATATATCTGAAATTTTTTAATGTATCCTTAATTATTTAAACATTACACACTGGTTCAGGCCCACGGCTCCCGGCCCAGCGAGGCCTGGCTTGCATCACCTAGCTGTTCAGAAGTCGGGCTCCATTCATTACTCAGCACTATAAGAACAATACGCTAGAAATTACACTATATGCTAGGTCCAGACAGTGAGACTTACTTAAAACCGATTTTCACTTATAACTGGCACTTATTATTGCTCGCTATTAGATGTTAATGATGTCATTTACACTTATGCCACAGAACATAAATATACTAATATACTCATAATTTAAGACAAAGTTGGGCCCATAATATAATCACCATGCGAGTGCCCTTGAATAGTTTATCTTATGGCAAATACAAGCTTTTCCTGTTTCATTGTAAATGAGACTAGACTGTCTGCACATAGCATGAATCATGAGTTTCAATTTAACAAAATTTGACAAAATTTCATTTTCCCATTTGAAAAGAATTTTGCTTAAATGAATATTACAAACTAAAGTCGCTAGGGAGTGCATTAAGCAATTCTAATGTTAAATAATAATTGAATAAAATAAACACAAGCTTATATTACGGAATTACATTAATAGTGTACATAATATAGAAACAGGTTAGGATCACAGTGCACTCCCCCTCGACCCAACTCACTTGTTTAGTCAAACAACCGTTGTCGCTATATTCATTAATTTCTGAACCTAACAGCATCCACACATTACAATTGGAATTTACTAGAGTGAAACACACACAGAATCTATCTGAATACTTTTGTCCTAAAATCCAAAAGCGTTAACTACACATTTACAAAGGAGTTAGTATTAATCTGCAACATTCTGTGAATTTTTCACTCGCTATAGCACTGGTCATGTTATAGCTCAACAAATGCACATTTAAAATGCTACAGGCGACCAAGTGACGCTCAACCCACCCAAACTAGAAAACTTATGGAATATACCTAGTCGCGTCGGTCCAGCTCAAAGGAATTACAAGATGAAACATCTGGTAGGTTTCTTGATCCTTTTGATTTCCCCGGGCGTCTTCTTGTTGATTTGTCGTACCAGATCGTAGAACACGTCGTTGACGTTGACCTTGGCCTTGGCAGAGGTCTCCATGAACGCACACGAGTTGAACTGGCGGGATAGGTTGTGTCCCAGCTCCTTGCCGACCACGCGCTCGGCCTCCAGGTCGCACTTGTTGCCCACCAGCACCATGGGCACGTCGTCTTTATCCTTCACTCGCAGGATCTGTTCCCGCAGGTCTTGTAGGTCGTTAAAGGTTGACTGTGCCGTGATCGAATAGACGAGCACGAAACCCTGTCCATTCTTCATGTACAAATCGCGCATTGCCGTGAACTGCTCCGTCCCCGCCGTGTCGAGGATCTCCAGCATGCATTGCTGCCCGTCCACCTCCACCTGCTTTCGGTAGCTGTCCTCGATCGTCGGGTCATATTTCTCCACAAAGATGCCTTGTACGAACTGTACTGTGAGGGCGGACTTTCCCACGCCTCCGCTACCTAACACGACTATTTTGTATTCGCGCATTATTTACTATTTTGTTTCACGTTATTTTAATAATTCAAATCAATGATCAGATCGTTTTAGGGCACATTAACAAGAGAGTTGTTGAGAAAAAATATTTCAACTAGTCAAACCGCCATGACACCGTTAACAGGGCGATGGCTCACAGGCTCACTCACTTCTCCAACCAATGTTACCAAGTTTACCAACGAACGACTGCCATAGATATAGTCAAAGTGTCATACGATTTACCGACCAATCCTGAAGATAGTATTATTTTTATTAAATTATTTCAATTATTTACAATTTTATAACTTTTATTATAGTATTCTAAAGAAATATAATAAAATACTGAACCGGTCAAACGCCACTTGCAGTCTGCAATTGGCATTTTGCATGTGCAGCGCACAGTAAAAGGATGTCAGTGGGAATGGAATGGGAATGGGATGTAACAAATTATTTAATTAATCAACGAACAAGGTTAGAACGTGATTTAATTCTTAGAAATCAAAGCTTTAGCGTTGAATCCATTCTTAATTTATGTTAGCTAGGCAATGGATCCTAGCCTAAATGAAGAATGAGTTCAACGTTGAATGCAAGGTTTACTTGGGTTAAAAGTATTGTTAATTTGTCATACAAAAATCGTAGTTTAGAACTGGAATAAATAAACAAATAATTTACAGTGATTGACTAAAACCAGTTAACACAAACAGGGATCTTTTTGGTAGCAACACTGAATTACTTTAAAGTTCAAGGTTTCACCCCTAGATGGCATTTACTGCTGTTTCTAGTGGGTGGCGGCGGCATGCGTGTAACGCCACTAACGCCTACAGCGCTCTCCTACTCGTTTTCCTCTCTTTGATAAGTGATAAGGTAACGCCTAGTTATTTTGTTCATTAATAAACAAAAAAATCAAGAAATTTAGTATTAAGGATACTTCCATGGGCTAACCTTAAAAATATTTATAAGATTGCAAAATTAAAATAGCAAATGGACGGACAGAAAAAAAAAGTTTAATTTTACAATTTAATTTTAGCTAAAAAACATAACACGTACCTACCAACTTGGTGCTAATTGAACTTATTTTATTGAACTCTCGCATCGTTCTCCTTAAAAATCTGTATCTCGTAACATACGTGGGCTATTATTACTAGTTCCTACTACAGACAGTCTGCAGTTGAACTATCAGTTACAAAATTGCAGTTTTAATTTAATACAGTTTTTGTGCGGTTGGCATAACTGCATTGAAACCGCAAACAAACGGTGTACCTAGTACAATCGCAGTTGGCGTACAGTTTCAAAGACTGCACACTAGCTGGAGTCTAGCTACACATGCATGAGCTACACGGTTCTAATGTAGTTCTATTGCAGGTGGATCAATGTATTTGCATTTCAACTGCTAGGTAAGTCTAGTCTTAGGCCTGCCTAAGTTTTTAACCGACTTCAAAAAAGGAGGAGGTTATACGTTCCACTGCATGTTTTTTTTTTTTTAATGTATGTTCACCGATTACTCCGTCAATTGTGGACCGATTTTATAAAAATTCTTTTTTGGTTTGATAGAGTATACTTCCGAAGTGGTCCCATTGTCAGCAAATCTGAATCTGATGAAGGGATCAGTGAGGAATTGAGGGAACTCCTCAAATATTGTATGCAAACATATAGCGATTTTAGTATTTTTAGTAACAAGTGTAGCAATTGCATTCAGAAAGTGTCACTTGGTGTAGCGGAACTGATGATGAAGACCACAGATGGCCACCGGAACTCCTCAACGGTACCGATTTCAAGGGTGGCGATAAGATATCTCGATTAAGATAGTTGAGCGACTACAACGAAGCACATTTAATTGTTTTAAAATGACTATGATTTTCCCGCGGCGTTGCTTGCGGCGAGCTTGAAATGTCTTAAAGTTTCATATATCAACTAAGAAGTGGGACTACATAAGCTTATTATGATCACTAAAAAGTGTAAAATAAAATAAATGTTTTAAAAAAGTTATTTTTTGCATTTTTGAAGGCGGTTTTTTATTTTTTAAAACATTTATTTTTATTACTTACAGTTGATTTTTGAATTTTGTTGTTTTAAGGGGTTTCGTACAAAAAATAAAAAAACGGAACCCTTATAGGATCACTCATGCGTCTGTCGTCTGTCTGTCACAGCCACTATGCTCCGAAACTACTGGACCGATTGAGTTGAAATTTGGTACACAATGTAAATTGATGACCCAAACACAGATACCTATGCAAAGTAATTTTATTTTTTAAATATGTGTCATTTTCGGCGGACAAATTAGGAAATTTTAAAAAAAGTTTTGCATAACTTACGGTGTCATATATCAATAAATGAAAGGGCTCGTTATTGGGATCTCAAATATATTTCCTGTTATTGTAAAATAAATAGTTTTGATTTTATTCATGAAAGAAGACGCGAACCTGCGTCGCACCATAAGGTCGCACCTCCGATAGGTTGTACGACATATAGCTGAGTGGATAACATTTTCGCAGCACTACTTTTGACACACTGTAATAATTTATAATTAAGCGTAATAAATGTTTTCTATTCTATTCTATTCTAAAATTGACCATTCCTCCCCCCTGTGGCCCGTTTCACGAAGCTACAAGTTACAAATTACAAGCGGAACCCTCTTTCTAGCAGTACGAATTAGAAAGAGACTTCCGCTTGTAATTTGTAACTTGTAGCTTCGTGAAACGGGCCTCTGATCTCCGAAACTACTGAGCCTAAAATGTTTTTTTTTTACGATATATTCATTGCTTGTAGATTACAGGAAAACCAATAAGAATTCTATCAAAAAAAAAGATACGTATATCTATAAACCCTCTCCACGCAAGTTCAACTCGCACTTGGCCGGTTTTTTTAATCTAGACACTGTGTCCTAACAAGTTTGAAGAAAAGACGAGCGACATTACAATGTGTAGTGTGTAGCATATATTACCTATATTTACGTATCTAATCGGAGTTGCGCACCGCCGTACAGTAGGTATTATTATATTCCGATTTGAATTCGATTTTGAATCCAATCAGCGCGAGCCCAACTCGCACTTGGACATTTTTTTAGTATTTATAGTTTTTCTTCAAGGTTATTTCTATAATCATACCAAATTTGACGCTTCTGTGTTGTACTGTTTTTACAATACTAAGTATAAAGATACGTTGAAAAAAAAGTTTCTTATATGGATACCCCTTTATTATATGACTTACTTTACATATTTTAAGCTGTTAGTAAATCCGCCGCCATAACACAAAAAAACAACCCACTACTTAACTATCTATACTGATTCAGCTCTTTATAGTTAGGACGGACGGACGGACGGACAGACAGGGTACGCATTATAAATAGGGTCCCGTTGGGCTCCCTTAAGGTACGGAACCCTAGATAAAATAAATGTTTTAAAAAACAAAACGGGGCCGCCCTAGCCGTACTTTTTCGAATCAAATCGGAGAAATACTGGAAAAGGGCCGAATTTTAAGTACCCGAAACCGACGTGCGTGCATGACTCGATGTATGACTGTGGAAGAAGCGAAAGAGATTTGTCAATATCGTAGCAGGTGGAAAGAAGCGGTCTCTGCCTACCCCTCTGGGAAACAACAGGCGTGATTTAATTTAATGTAAAAACAAAAAACCGCCATCAAAAACGCAAAAAATAATTTCTTTTAAAATGGTAGGTACTTATAGGTCAGCCCAATAATTGAAGTCAGCTTTTGGGTAAAAATATTATGAGTCGCCGACTTCAATTGGACTGACCTATAACTACCATTTTAAAAGAAGTTATTTTTTGCGTTTTTTACCTGACTACGGCAAAGGCCAAAAGGAGGGTTATGTGTTTGATCTGTATATAATGTCCGACTCTATGTTCCCTCGTAACTACTAAACGGCTAAATCGATTTTAATATATTATACGTGGTTAGATTCGTCTTAACCACTAGAGCGTCATACTAGGCTGTATTAAATTATTTAAAAGTGAAATTGGCGAAATAAAAAATATATATATGACTAGAGGACGCCCGCGACTTCGTACGCATAGAATTAGTTTCCCGCTACTCCCCCCATTTGTTTCCGTTGGGCGTCGATTTTCGGAAAATCCTTTCTTAGTGCTCACTTACATCATGAAAGGAACCCCTGTACCAAATTTCAAGTTTCTAGGTACAGTAGTTTCGGCTGTGCGTTGATACATCAGTCAGTTTAGCCTTTTATGTATATAGAGAGATAGATAAGTAAAATTACTTTGACGATATTATCTAAACAGCAGTCGGGTTTTTTTAAAGCTTGCTTTTTGTTAGACTTGTTGAAGGCGGTTTTTTGTTTTTTAAAACATTTATTTTATTTTAAACTTTTTAGTGATCATAATTAGCTGTTATGTAGTTCCACTTCTTAGTTGATATGAAACTTTAAGATATTTTATGGTCGCCGCAAGCGACGTCGCGAGAAAATCATAGTCATATTAAAACAATTAAATGTTCTTCGTTACAATTGCTCAACTATCCTAATCGAGATATCTTATCGCCACCCTTGGAATAGGTACCTTTGAGGAGTTCCGTTAGTCATTTTTGTAGTCTCCATCATCAGTTTCACTTCACCAAATAACATTTTCTGAATGCAAATGCTGGAATTGTTACTAAAAATACTAAAAGAACATTAAAATTTTGAGGAGTTCCCTCAATTCCTCACAGATTTCCTCATCAGATTCAGATTTGGTGACAATTGGTCCCATTGTCACCAAATCTGAATCTGATGAGGGGATCCGTGAGCAATTGAGGGAACTCCTCAAATGTTATTTTAGTATTCGGAAGTATACTCTATAAAACTAAAAAAGATTTTTTTAAATCGGACAACTCTGTAAAAAGTTATGCGCGATCATACATATAAAAATTGATACGGGTTGACTTGAGAACCTCCTCCTTTTTTTGTAGTCGGTTGAAAATTATGATTTTTGAAATTTATGAAGCTGTACTTAAGGCCCCGGCACACCGTTACGCGCGTCTCGCGCGCTGCAGACGCGCCGCACACGCGCGTCTAGGTGTGCTGGGGTTCCATTTGTTTTGTTGTTTTACAACTCCCTGACGCCACGCGACGCTACGCGCTATTGCTGCCACGCGTTTGGTGTGCCGGAGCCTTTACTTACTATTTAGTGCCACGTAGTTTGTCAGAATTCGGAGAGATGGAGCTTTTGTTGCTTGACTAAACATGGATTTATTCGGGTATGGAACCCTAAAATTAGGCCGTTCACAATATCGTCACATACCTACTAACGCCTGCGAATTGTTTGTTACCATAGATAAAAGAGAACTCCTAATGTCACTTATAATTTTCCCGCCTATTTGTCATGGCGTGGCTCGTTCGTGAGGCACGCGATCTATCAAATTTACGGCACTAATTATAAATACCTACTAATGGGTGCGACTGCAAGGGTTAAACCTGGAAAAGTATATTCCATGTGAATGGTGAATATTTTACACGTGACTTTCAAAAGAGATAAACGTCCTTTGATTTTTAGGCGCCTTACAGCGAACCTGAGAGCTGCTAATATGGGATTGAAATGGGGACAGTAACGTCATACCTACGTTTTTTTTGTAGGTCTTTTTATAAGAGCTGCCACAAACGACAATGTACCTACATGCATACGACATCGTACCCAAAGGGTAAAAACGGGACCCTATTACTAACACTCCACTGTCCGTCTGTCTGTCTGTTACCAGGCTATATATATTTCATGAACCGTGATAGCTAGACAGTTGACATTTTCAGAGATAATGTATTTCTGTAGCCGCTATAACAACAAATAGGGAGGTACTTACTTATACAAAAAACGTGATAATTTTCCCTTCCCTGCGCCCTTCGTGCGCGAGTCCGACTAGCACTTGGTCGGTTTTAAAAATAACTTATCGATGGGTAGGTAGATACTAAAGCTGACTAAAAAAGCAGGTTGAATACATATACTTATTCACTTTTAATGTTTTGAATAACGTGTACATTGCATGGGATTTATCAAATATGATGCAATTGCCTAGACGATTATAATATTATTATAATCGTCTAGCTTATGCACAAATAAGTAGGTACGTCGTCAGTAGAATAGCTACTCTGATACTTAACTCATTAGTTTAGTTTTTATGTAGTTTAAACAACATCAAAAATAAAATGAATTCCCAATTTAAACACATTCTAGGTACCGAAGCAAAATAAACTTTAAGCAAATGAAAGTTCTCAACCGCTCTTCAATCACTCCAAACGCAAGGGAAAAACGACTGAAAGGCTCTGGAAACTTCACAAGTGCCTCTATACGGAGTCACGAAAAACACAACTTTGTAAGGGGGTCTTATCGGGCTTATTTTAATTTACGACTCACCTTCAAAGTTATGTCATTAGCCTACGTCTTAAGTTTAAGCTCGGTAGGTAAATAAGCATAATATTGATGTGGGTATGGTGGTACCTAGTATGCATTCGTAAGATCAAAATAGTTATACCAAACAAGTTTGAAAATCCAAGCTATAACATTGAAAATTATAACTTTATTTCAGGCAACAAGGCCTATACTTATACTTACCTACCTTACAGAGTAACATACATAACAATTTAACAATATATAACTTAAAATTAACATAACTACTAAAACACCTTCGCGATGTCAGCTAGCCATGAAATCGCCGAAATATGACCCACCTCGGCCAGAATTCCTACTTTAAAAAGGTCGACAGATCTTTGGTCTGTACTCGCACCACAAAGGACTTAAAATTAACCCTGTGGCGGGTTCCAACAACTCGGCCCTGTCTCATGTATGAATAATGAATGATTTAGATGTGAGAATTTTTTTTTCGATTTCATATAAGGGAGTAATTGTTTTGTTTTTTTTTTGAAGACAGTTGTCACAACCCAAGTAACATTTTGGGTATTAGAAAGGTTTTGAAAAGGTTCTAGGACCTTTGTATGGAAATCTGCTCGTAAGTCTTAATAGTCTCGCTAACGTTATATTAACCTTATATTAACCTCCTGAGTGCTAAAAGGGCCCAGGTTTTAGAACCTTCCTAAGAGCTGCAGCAAAACCTATAGCTCAAATCCAGAAGCTTTCGAACTACTTACACAGAACCCAAATATAACCTTCACAACCTTAATTTAACGTTACTATGACCTTGCAAGGCAACTTTTAAGTTCTAAATTAGTATTGGGTTTAACTCGATAACAACTTAAAACCTTTTTGATGTACATAAAGAAATGCCTTTCCAGGACTCTCCGGTTTTAGAATGGTTCTGTGTAAGATTTTTTTACACAGTCACAGCAATCGTGGATACTTATTTATTTATAATGGAGCCATTTCCTGTCATTATACCAAATTTCAAAATGGCTAAGTAAACTTGTATTGTCAAAAATTATAATTGGCTTGCTAAAGTCAGGAAAACTATAAAACAGTGCAACTGGCACTTTACCGTGATACTTTAGGATAATAGTACTGTATACGAGACGGGCCTTTCGCAAGTTAATTTTTTTGAAGATATTTTAATGAAATAAAAATTATAAAATTAGGTGGTTGGTGGTAAATCGCATTAGAAACAGAACATCTATTCATATAAAGATAGTATTTTTAAATAATTATAGCACACAATACGTAATCTTGCCTTATTGAATTTAAATATTGCATTTTGTTTTGTTTTTTATTATTTTAGTGAAAAAATATGGCGGGCGTTAGGAAATTACTAGAAAGCATTAAAATTAACCTTTTCAAAAATGTAACAGCTATAAGTTCCTAATGTTTGCCAAAATATGAGCTAAAAGTAATCTCGCGGAGCTACTTAAAACGACAAGGCTGTTTTTGCAGCTTTAAGGTTATCGCCAGGACTAGTTTAAGATCTGCTAAGCTTGAAAACAACCTCTGCGCACAATTAGTTGCTTTCAAGTTTTGTTTGGTTGACGGTTCGAAAACAAACAGCTACAGGCTGCTCTTCTTAAATATCGGGTATTAGTCGTTAAATGAACATACATGTTTTTACTTACAGTACCTACGGGATGTTTTATGTTAATGTAAAAGTTGTAGGTAATTATTTCTAGTTGTTTTTTAAACTTGAAATTGTAAATATTACATCTTTCGATATGTTTCGTCCTTGGGTGAAATCACCTACCACTGTGCTATGTGAAAATGATGAAGACAAAAATTATACCTCGCACTTTCCTTCCTTCCTTATAAACCTTATGTCTAGCCCTTTGTACTACAAACTAACATAAAACAACCCGTACTGTAAGTAAAACATGTATGTTTAACGTCACGACTAATACCCATTATAATAAAATTATCGAATACCCGGTATTCAAGACGAGTTTACGTTTACGAGATTACGTTTAAAAATTCCACTCCGATTTTTTGATATCACCCTGTGTCGCTTTATCTTACACGACAAGGTAATGCTTTGAAGTCGCTAAGACAACTGTCAATTTTTGAGGATGCCTCTAAAGCTTTAAAGTATGCTTAAAGTACTTTAATCATGCCTTCAGCTCCTAAACAATAGCTTTTGGTTTGGGTTTTCACCTCAGAGTCCTAACTTGTTTGCCAAGACAACTCTAATACATCCTAAAAGATTTAAGTAGGTTTTAGAAATTACTAATAAGCGATTTCAACACTCCATAACTTTAAGGTTATATCCAAGTTAAAAATTTAACCTTTAGATCTCACTTTAGCATAAAGCTAGCCTTTCCAGAACTTAATCAGTAGTCTACGACAACTATAAGATCCTGGGACTATATGCTCTTGAAACACAAGTCAAAATAACGTTAATTTAACCTATTGTCAGCGGCTCTGAGGTTGTTATAATAGGCTATTAGTTTTAGGACTTATTAATCATTCTCAAGTACTTAATATGACCAGATAGTAAAGCATTAACCATTTTATGACCTTTTTAGAACCTAAAGGTATTTTTTACAACCTAGGCCCGAATGAAATGTTACTTGGGAAGGCACTTATAGAAGAGACCCTGTTCCAAAGAGCGTCGGTGGCCTAGTGGCTTAGGGGGTCGACTCGTGATCGTAAGGTACCGAGTTCGAACCCCCGCGGCCATCATGTACCAATGAGTTTTTATAACTTAAGTGCATTACCCGACACTCTTACGGTGAAGGAAAAACATCGTGAGGAAACCTGCACATTCGAACAGCTGAGTGTGTAAGAGGGTAATTGCACAAAAGATCCTAAAGGGTCGAAGTGTATCCGAAAGGGGCCCATCTGTAAGATAAGATAAGATAAGACCCTGTTCCAAAAAAAGGAATCAATTTTCTCGAATTTATTAGGAATGAATAATTCAATCAATCAAAGAGGCAAAATAGGTTTGATTTTGTAATTTAACACGGGTTTGAGAGAAAAGGAATAACAGAAATACAAATGGCGTCCGTAGTATTTCAATATGGACATTTTCAGGAATAAATAATTGTTTATGTGGACAACGGACAAAGAACGAAATCCGTTCGGTGTCGTGATTGAGCGTCGCTGTATTTAATACTGAGATGCGTTACATGTCTTAAATAAAAAAAATGGCCAGATGCGAGTCGGACTCAGGCACCGAGGATTCCGTATCTAAAATAATATGGTTGGAAAACGCAAAAGGAAATACTAATTTTGTTTTGAACTTTAACTTGTCAATGTGTTAAGGTCAATTTTGACTAGCCTAAATTTTAAACCGGATTTTTAAAGATTTTTGGTATTTTTTCCAAAACTGTAAAATTGGAAAACTTCATTGTATTTTTCGCGTAAAATACAAATAATTAAGTATGTTTAAATCAGGAAGTTTTAGATTTTTTGGTCAATAAACTTTGAAGATAAAGGCAACAGGGGGAACTGTTATTTTTTATACATTTTTGGTTGTAAATCAAAAAGTACGTCTCGTACATTGTAAAAAAGGCGTTTTGAAATTTACTGATTGAGCCCTTTCATATGAAACACCGTCGTTCTGGCACGCCAAAGGTTCCATATTATTACAGTTCGTCGTTGCCATTAAGCAATATGAACGCTACTTAAATAGTTAAGAATATCTTGTAAATTACCTTATTTGATAAAGAAGTTCCAATCATCAAAGTTAAGCAACAACAAGGACAAATCAAATCATCAAGGTGGTAATCAAAAAACTTCTGTATTACCACCTAAAAACATCAATTTGAAACATAAAACTTCCGTGAGACTCAGACATATTAAAGAGATCATAAAATAATGTCGAAAAACGGTCAACATGTTCCAGGCTCGTCCAGGGCCCGTATTATGGTCGCCATAATCGCGGTGGATAAAGCATCCGTCACTCTCGCACTTACATACTGGTCAGAAAGTGACATATTATATTTTATCCACATCGATAAACACTACCATGATAGGCCCGCTGAGTCCCTAATCATGAGCAGACGCGGCCGCAGCACGACGAACACCGAGCGTTTTTCGACATTATTTATGTGAGTAACCCGTTGTGATCTCTTTAATATAAAAACGTCAAGTTGATTGATTTCATAATTATAACACCTAGTATTTATTGTTTAACTTTGAGGCGTAAAAACCTATCCTCATCATGACAATCTGGCTCTAGACAGGTTGCATTAGGAGAATGTTAACGTTATGGAAAATGTATGAATTGACGTAAGCCGCTGGACGGACGCATCGAGCGTTTATGCCAAATGCATACTTTTTATTAACGATTACGTTAGCGTTAATGATAGATCGCCCGGAGTCCTAGGAAATAGGGCGATCTATCATTAAGAATTTTATATAGGATTTCGGCTAGCAAAGGAGTGCAGGCGTGTAATAAGAAATTATTGTGGATACTAGTAATTGAACTGTTGTCGAATCGCTTTGGATCTACAGTGACCCTGTGGCCCTAGACAAGGTGCTTAACGCTAACGTAAACGATTTTATAAACTGTCAAAATGTATGGAATTGATATAAGTGCTCTCGACGCGGCCGTATAGCAGCGTATAGGATTGACTGTGACGTAAAGCAGCTGGACGTTTGTGTCGGGCGCATAAGCGACATAAGTTAATTTTTAACCGACTTCAAAAAAGGAGGAGGTTAAGGTATGTTGGGGTAAGAGCGGACTAAATTTCTACACTTTGGTAAGCCTTCAGGGTTTAATTTTTTTCTTAACATTGCCAACGATTCCTTGAATTGTTATATTTTGTTATAAATAAGTATGATATGTTTTTTCAATACATATTTTTTTTTTCTTCATATAAGCAGCCGAGTTTGTTTAATTTATGTCCGAAATCAGTGTTTGTGTTATTTTTTTCCCGGGAAACATCGGACGTTCTCGGGGTAACACCGGACTATGTTCTAAAATGAACCGTGAACAGTTTACGCGTATGGTTCATAAATATTTTTATCCGCTCTTTCCCTGTTCGCGCTACAAACTCACAATTTTCACAAATACTTCAAAAATAAGCCAGAAAAAGTGAATTGAATTTTTACCACGTCCGATATTACCCATGTCAAAATTGTATGAGAATCGCTGCATTTTCCCATACAAGTTGAAATACGTCCGATTTTAACCCGAAAGGAAAAGATCGGATTAAATCGTACACGCTAATCTAACCGTTATTCGTGGTTCTAACAAACAACAAACACGTATTTTAATAATAATATGTACAAAAAATACACAAAAACAGGTTAAACTTACTTGGTTGTTGAAATACGCGGCCACGGGAAAGTTCGGATTTCAGGAACACTCAGAATAAAATTCCGTTTTGACGTCTCTCACTCTTACATGCGACCTGTACCGTTAAAACCACGCGGCTGCCTAAGTTGTGGGGCACAACAAGATAGCCTAGGCAGGTGTGTTGCCAGAAATCGAAAATCTTTGTTAGTTTAGTAGTAATTTGAATTATCCGGTCTTGACCCGATCCGATCTTACCCCAACATACCTTATACGTTCCACTGTATGTATCTTTTTTTTTTTTTTTTTTTTTTTTATATGTATGTTCACCGATTACTCCGTCAATTGTGGACCGATTTTAAAAATTCTTTTTTGGTTTGATAGAGTATACTTCCGAGGTGGTCCCATTGTCAGCAAATCTGCATCTGATGAAGGGATCAGTGAGGAATTGAGGGAACTCCTCAAATATTGTATGCAAACATATAGCGATTTTAGTATTTTTAGTAACAAGTGTAGCATTTGCATTCAGAAAGTGTCACTTGGTGAAGCGGAACTGATGATGAAGACCACAGATGGCCACCGGAACTCCTCAACGGTACCGATTTCAAGGGTGGCGATAAGATATCTCGATTAAGATAGTTGAGCGACTACAACGAAGCACATTTAATTGTTTTAAAATGACTATGATTTTCCCGCGGCGTTGCTTGCGGCGAGCTTGAAACGTCTTAAAGTTTCATATATCAACTAAGAAGTGGGACTACATAAGCTTATTATGATCACTAAAAAGTGTAAAATAAAATAAATGTTTTAAAAAACAAAAAACCGCTTTCAAAAACGCAAAAAATAACTTCTACTACTAGGCACTTAGTAGTAGGTACCTATCCTATTAGGTTAGTCTAACTGAAGTCGGCAACCACAATATTTTCAACAAAAAGCCGACTTCAGTTGGACTAACCTAATAGGATAGGTACCTACTACTAAGTACCTAGTAGTAGAAGTTATTTTTTGCGTTTTTGAAGGCGGTTTTTTGTTTTTTTATATAATATTGACAGTTTTCGAAAATCGTTCACGGTAGCGTTAATTATCTCGACTAAGGCCCCTGTGACAAGATTCATTGCGATGACGTTATCATTATCGAAAATGTATGAAAATGTATACATTGACATAAGACGGATGGTCGCGTCTAGTGGCTATGAAGTTTTTGGTTGATCTCTTTGGTACCTACTCAGTGACGAATCTACACGATTCACGCCATCAAGCGTTTATTGCTATTTGGACTTTACGTCGGCTAGATTTATCATAGTACGAATTGTACACTCATAAAATATTTTTTAAGCTTCCGAAAATAGTTCAAAACGTTTTTTAGCACGTTCCGTTTGAATACGAGTACCTATACAGAATTTTATTGAATACGAATATTGGATTTTTGTGGCTTTGGCGACATATCTAAAATATCTCGCTTGCTTGCGTATCAAACGTTTGAAAGGACTTTATTTGTTGTTTTTTTTTCATACAAATTAGGAACTCGTTATTTATACAATTAAAGAAACGCTAAGATATTATTTTAAAAGTAACGCCTGACACACGCACGCACTCTACGAAAATGGGTAAGTAATATTTATAATTTCGTTATGCTAGTAAAACAGTTTAAGGGGAAACAGCTTAATTGTTGGCACTCCGCCAATTGTTGGCACTGTGAACTTTATTCCAAGGTAATATAGGTAATAATCCTACAATAACTAGAGTGGTGTTATGAATGCCTATTGGCATCAGAGGTTTTAGAATCTTATAAATTTATAACAAATCATATTTTTTATGTTTCCGTTGTGTAAATTGGAAAGTTTTATTTCCCTCGGACAAGCAGTTTAAATATTTAAACAAAACTCCGTTTGCACCGAGGCACGGGTTGACGCAAGTTTAAAGTTGAACTGGCTTCCACAGCGCTTTTAGACTTATTCGGTTTTCGGCAGAAACTTTTATTTCCGTCGTACGTAAATAAAGATAAATCAAAGTATACTCCATTTATTTAGGTACTTAATTTAATAAATATTTAAAAAAACATTCCACGTGGCTCTGTTAAAAACCTATTAACCGTTTTGTCGTATTTTGACGTACATATTAACAAGTTTACGTCATAATACGGCCTAACCACGTGACTGTTCAAGCTCAAGTGTTCTGCTGACGTAGGTACCTACTATTATCACGTGATTTTGTTTGTTTATATTAATTTTAATGCCTAAACAAATCGAGTATAATCTAAGTCTATAACGTAAGTCGTATCGTTTAATATAAAGGTTCAAATGAAACGTATTTTAAAAAACATGGGTTGAAAATTTCACAAGTTCATTTCGTCCACACTGACCGAAGAGCATTCAATTTAGTGATCAAAGGAAAATAATTCATTCGCAATTTATGTTTTCAGTTAAACTTTGTGCTGGAATTATTTAGTTCAGCGAACTGTGGGAATAAAAGGGAGAAACCGGTGCTTCGAATATTATTTTGTTAATATTTACTAATTAAAGCAATGATTTTCTTATCATTAACCTTAAGGATAATGTTTTCAAGATCATTCTTATCGGCTTCTTGATATTAGTTAATACTAAAAACTATAAAACGGGACTTAATCGCGTAATAAATTAAACATTTATCTCGACGTTTCGACTGTGTTACAACAGCCGTGGTCACGAGAAGACTGAAGTGGAGGGTGTTCGTCTGCGTGTCGTGCGAGTTTTTCGACCTACCCGCACTTGGTCTTGTTTTTTATTCGGAATGTCGTCATACCGATACACAAAACTCACAAAATCCGACGATATTAGTCAGCAATTGCACTTTTGATTATGAAATTAGCCTATTTCTCCCTAAAATTACTTTTGTGCTTCGCTGTTGTCCACTTTAAAAACATCAAAATCTTTTGTTACCAAAAGATATACCATATACCGTGTATACATATAGTTTACTTGGGTGTTTCCTAACATGTATTCTTCAGAGATGGTGATGGTGACACAATGGTAATCCACATCTAACTGACGTATCAATACAAAAAAGCGTTAGTAATAAACCGTACATTAATTTCCATACTCTAATTTAATTAAATGTTTTAGGTACCTACTATTTATGATCTTCGTGGTTTTAAACCACAACCCGTGTGTACACAACCCACTAAACCTTTTAATTAACCCAGAAATATAAGTAATTTTACAAAGTGCCGTACAGCATTCCAGATTTAAGCCTTCTCTCAGACACTACACCATAAAAACTCACGTTACTTGTGGCTTTAAGTTCTCAAAAGTGCACTTGGACGCAATGTGCAGTAACGGAGATTGCAAGGCAACTGCACCTGCCACACGCCGACTGCAATCGCCTATATGATTGTAATGCTAAATGGTATATAACAACGCTGTTATAATTAAATACAGATAAAATAGAGAGTTATTTTTTTATGGCATGGAGAAGGCAAACTTGCTGACAGGCCGTCAGCCTCCTACTTCACCATCCTAACGATGATAGGTGACAAGGTGATAATTCAGTGTACATTGCGAAGTTCATAAGTCTTCACGTCACTGAGATTCATATAAGTTGCGCCATGTACGACAAAACGTCTACTGTCGCCGCAAGAGTCAAGATGGTGAAATATTAAGATTATGATAAGGCTGATGGTAAGTGGGATCTTTAAACCATAGACATTTGCAATAATTTTAATAAATGTATATCATCGTGAAACAGCGTGATATATTCACTTAGTTCATCAGACAATAAAATTTTAAAACTGATACGTGAAAGTCCGACAAAATAATTTTGATTGGCTGTTTATCAAAGCTACGTGGCTCAGTCTGTTTACATTTATTGAAGTACCGTTATAAATGGAGTATAGTCATTAAAGGTTAATGCGATTGTCATTAAAATTTGTTCGCAATGTTCAGCTGAAAGTAGGTATAATTCCTAGGATTTCCAAAGAATGCTCGCCGCTCTTATAAAGTGACACGAAAAACCAATTATACGGGACCAGCGAGGTGAGCCCACCTCGCCGGGCAACTTTTAATGGTAAAGTTTGATTCAATTTTAAGAGCATATCTTTCTCAGGACAATGGACGGTGCGGGATGAATAGGTTCGTTAGGATGCGGGTTGCAGGGTTGTGGGAAGAGGTTCGTGTCGGTGGATGCGGTAATAAAATGACACGCATATTTTACTCGACGGTAGAAGATGGAGGGTAATGTTTTTGACCAGGGCCTCTATACTACGCAGTAAAACCATATGACCTTTGACCCGCAAGCAAGCTCGCAAGTGTTACCAGGTAATTAAAAATTATGTACGGATTTTAAAACATTTAACGGGTATTTAACATAGTTAGATGACAGTATTAAAGAACATACGGTCGGGTTTTTAAAGCTTGATTATTGTTAAATTAGTATGACAGTAATAATGTCGCTTCCATAGAAAGGGGTTGGTTAACTTCAAGACCTATTCAGGATTCTGCCACATTCGTAAAGGAAACATCTTCACTTACCTACCTTGCCATAAATACTGACTGACAATCATAGCTTGACCCCTGAGCTCGTAGGTATTAGTGCTGCGATAGGGACCTTTGTGCTGCATGCTGCATTAAAGTACTCACAAATATACACTTTTTACGCACTGGGGCATTTTTCTACATTGCTTTCACCCTTTTTGATATTTTCTTGTTTTTAACACATTAAATTAACAATAATATAACAATTGAGGTACAATGAAGAATAAAAGATTCTTGACTAAATACGAGGACCTTTTGACGTCAGGTTAGCCTAAATATATTTAAATCAGAACTACGTTGTAACACCTTAACTTTAACTTACCTGATATCATGCGACGGATGCTTTTTTGTATTGCTTGATAATCTTTCAAGATTTCTGATATAAGCAGTGCTCTTCATGTCATTGCCAATGTAAAATCATCAATTTGTTAAGAAGATTCCTCCCGTTTTGTTGAAAATGTCAATATGTTAAGGTTTTATTTCATGTTTTAAAATATCATTGCAACTAGATAAATTCAGACTCCGCTCGCTGGCGCGCGGGAACTCATCAAAAACTAGTGCAAAATCCGATACCGCGCCAACTCTTTTATAACTCGCAGCTAGACTTCTTTCTCCCACCGGCCCAAGTTAAATTGATCATTCAAAACTCATAATGGCCACTAGAAATGTTTCCAGCAAACCTTGAATTGCCAAAGAGATCGATCGAATTTTTCCTTTCAGACCTTTCCGTTCGAATTGTGCCGGCTTATTCGGTAGAGAAAGGGTTTGATTTCTCAAACCTGCGTTTGGCGATAAAGGGGACGGATTTTTTTGCAGATGAAATCCGAAGTTTTATGAGGTATTGTAGGATAAGGTGGAAAAAGAAGGCATTTGCTGTTAAGCGGTAGTTAAGCTTTGATCGGGATTTGCCTGCCATTTTAACAAAAACTGTAAGCAGCAGTTAAAACCGCACGCGATTGCGTGAGAATAGATACATACTTATACATTAAATCACGCCTGTTTCCCAGAGGGGTAGGCAGAGACAATTTCTTTCCACCTGCTACGATCTTGATAAATCTCTTTCGCTTCTTCCACATTCATACATCGAGTCATGCACGCACGTCGGTTTCAGGTACTTAAGATTCGGCCCTTTTCCAGTATTTCTCCGATTTGATTCGAAAAAGTACGCCCGACCCTCCCACTCACTACAAATAGAATAAAGAAATATATACTTAAATACATAGAAAACATCCAAGACTCGGGAACAAACCGATAACAGATACTCGCACTCATCACACAAATATCCGTCCTTACCGGGATTTTAACCCAGGACCGCTAACTTCGTAGGCATGGTCACTACCAACTAAGCTAACGTGTTGTCTAAAGAAAAAAAATATAAAAGAAGATTAAAGATATTTATTCAGTTAGTAGGCCGCACGGGCACTTTTACACGTCAATAATCTACCAGCGTTACCCAAGAGGAGACCACTGCTGAGAAGAAACGCCATGACAATGATAATACTTAACCTAGCGTTATATAAAACACGTCATAATACAAAATAAAAATATCATGAGTAGTTGAGCAGGAAAACGACACGTATTTAAAACTCAGAATTTGCAAAAGAGCTACTAAATAAATAAATAAATATGGTATGCTTTATCTATGATGGTGCAAGACAATCACATCAAAAAAGTTCATTGCTTCATTTAGATTTAAGCTGTAAAACATACTAGTACAGTATAAAAGTAGGTTATTGTGCTAATGTAATTCTAATTCTCACTAGGTAGTCATAACAAGAATATCTACGCAGTCCTTACCTACCTAATTTCACTTGTGTCCACCCACAAGTTTCACAAAAGTTTCTAAAGACCAATGAAAATTTCAAGGCAAAGTGTTGTTCCAAAGAAAAAAAAATTCGGCCAATCACGAGCCGTAGAATGCTTGAGTTTTTCAAAGGCCTCGGTTTGTGCTCGTGAAACTTCGGCACTCATCGGCTGGTTGCGGATTAACTTTGAATGCTCTCGAGTTTCTCGTGACCTTTGCCCAGATGAGCTGAAAACATTTGCCTCCTATTCTGTTTTTACTTTATTATTAATATTAAAATTGGGCCGGAAAGTATAAATATGATTATTCTAATTAAAAATATTACGAATAGTAAGTAATATTGCAAAAAAAAGGTAACATCCGCTGACGACATTCGAGTGTGTCGAGCACATTTGGATTTAGAATCAAGTAAATATACCTATGTAAAAATCATATTCCAATGTAAACTCAAAATAGCTAAACCTCGAGTTGCAAACTGTAATCAGGCTGCCTCTCATGGCCATGTTCAGCAGAAGACGTCTTTTAGCAGATATGATAATAAAAAAAATGTTTTTTTAACATTATTACATCGTCATATTACTACTGATGCCTAGTCAAGAACCTAACGCTGAGTTAGCGATCTTAGAAAATTAACAAAATGTATAATAGGATATGACAGATTACGTCGACGACCGCTTATATATCTACTTCATACATTTCGAGTCAATAGCAAACAGAAACGTTAGTAGCGTTTGCATCTTGCCTAGGATACTGGTAAAGAATATCTAAAGGAATTAAGCCCGCCATTTGTACTTACTTTTAATACATACATACATAAACTCACGCCTTTATTCCCAGAGTCGTGTAGGCATAGCTACAAACTTACCAACAACTCCAATAATTCTGTAAACTCATTTTGCACAATCAGGCTAAGATGTTCCCCAGTGTATTAGTGACAGATTACAAGCCCATCGCCTAACAGTACTACACAGCCTTTATTCCCTTAGCCGTCTCTTACGACATCCACGGGAAGACATGGAGTGGCACCATGCTAACCCGACAACCACACGGGTAACTTGTATAATCTATACTATCTATACTAATATTATAAAGACGAAAAATTTGATTGTTTGTTTGTTTGTTTGTTTGTTTGTTTGTTTGTTTGTTTGAATTGAATAGGCTCTGAAACTACTGGACCGATTTGAAAAATTCTTTCACCATTAGAATTCTACATTATCCTTGATGAACATAGGCTGTTTTATTTTTCTGCGCGGACGGAGTCGCGGGCAACAGCTAGTGTGCAATAAAGTTAAAAAAAGTACTACTTTAACATAATATATTTACTAGTTTCTCATTAACAGTCACAACCTGTAGGTAGATCCATGTTTAGTGCTCTTATTTAGGTATACCTATTATAATCTTCAAACGTAGTAAAGCTACTCGAATAGTCTTCTTAAATAAGTAAGAAATATTACCTCATTACGAACTGACAAGATCAAAAATGAAAAATGTATTTCATAAGCCCTTGTATTTTCCGAGTCTGTCTGTACTCACAAGATATGCGACTTCATTAAATTCTAAGCCAATTTTGCGTGTAATGTAAATGTCATGCGTCTTTTGAGAATTCCCAGGATGTCATTTAGAGGCTTAAAGTCGTTATATCCATAAACAATCATTATTATGCCTGATGTTTCTTTATATTTTTTAAATTAGAAGCATTCTTGAAGCTGGTATCATTAGTGTGTGGCATTTTAGTTCATTGTTAATATGACTACATTTGCCAATGTGTTTACACGAGTACATTAGTTTTAATTTAAGTAATGAAACATGTAAACAATTCTACAGAACATGGAAGCATGATGCTGATTAAATAGTTTGCGTACACAGTTGACGAAGCATGTTGCTGATGATTCTTGATACATTGACGAAGCTTGTTGTGTTTTTTTATCGATCAATTTTCGTAGAACATCGTTATTCTCTGTGGTGACATGGAAGCTGATTCTAACCTATAAGTACTCGTCTGATTGACTTGAAATCTTGCATACCTACTTATGCAATTCAGGGCCTCTATTCAACACGGTAAAAACGATATCGTTTTTGGTCTATTATCGAATTGTCACCGTTTTGATAGCTCTTATTTACTTGACAGTAATGGCGTCTGACGTCATAACAATACCATAACAGGTCAACTACGATATCGTTTTTACCGTCGGGAATAGAGGCGCTGATGACAAAACAATAATAATGCTTTTACCGTTTTCAGCTACAGTGAGTACAATGACTGTTTAGGGGCTTCAAATGACTGCAATGCCTAAGTTGAGTCATGCGTGAACACAGTCTGCACGTAAGATCAAAGTTCAAATAATGGTAATCTATAACCATTTGTGGTAGGACTTCTATGTAAGTTGTTTTGTTATTGTCTTAAAAACAGCTTCTTGCCGAATGGTCGAACGAGCGAGAGATTAAGCTACCTAATTGAGAATGCACGCACTAAAATGTTCTTCGTACACTCTGACGGGTCGATTTAAACTAGCTGGTAAATAATTCGTCAATCGAGTTAAAAAGCGAGTTTTTTGACAAATTCACCTACCAGCCCCATTTCATAAACGTGACAATGATAGGTGACAACTCGGTATCTTTACATTATTTAGTATAAAACAAAGTCGCTTCCCCTGTCCCCCTGTATGACGCTCAGGGGTGTGATACTCTCAACAACGAAGAACGGACGGACGAACGAGTGAATGTCCAAGCGGCGAGTTTAAGTACAGTAGAACAAAACACATTTTAGCGCGTGTATGCAATTTGGCAGCATAGCTTCTCTAACGTATATGGCTGCCTAATTGAGAATGCACGCGCTAAAATGTGTTTTGTTCGCTCGGACAGGACTACTTAAACTCGCCGCTGCGCTTTCACTCGTTCGTTCGACCGACCGCCGTTGTTATATAAGAGAATAACACCCCAGAGGGCTTTTTGTCTAACGTACTCGCAATCGCAACCGGCTTCAAAGTGGAGCAATTGTTTTCAAGACAAGCCTTCGATTTTCAAAATGAAAACGATCGTGATTGCGAGTGCGTTAGACAATATGCCCTCTGATCTTTCAAACTATTCAATGGATTTTAGTGCAGTTCTCATCAATAGATAAAGTCATTCACGAGAAAGGTTTTTATGCATGTATGGGTGTTACATTAGACTCACATAAACCGAAGCGAAGCGAGGGCGGGTAGCTAGTTACAGTAGTTACTTATAAATAAGAATTAATGTGGGCATTGGTCATTTTGGTTTAGCTTAGTATCTAAATGACATAAGGACGTTTTGAGATTGGTTTCACAATATGAGAATGATAGTTGAGGCTTATGATTTGTCCAGGGGTGTCATTCTCTTGAAAACGGCATTAGGCAGCAGTGAGGCGATTTTCGGTCGCGATAGAGATGAATTCCTATTCGAGATTCCAAGAAGTGACGCTGTCATTCCATGCAGATTCACGATAGAGATTCATCTCGAATAACCCGAGAATTGACATCCAGGGCTTCGGTCGATAAGATCGAACGTATAAGGCTGCCTCATTGATAATGCACACGCTAAAATGTATTTTGTGCGCTCTGACGGGACTACTTAACTCGCCGGGGTGGCGCGTTCACTCGTTCGACCGACCGAGCGCCGTTTTTAAGAGAATAACACCCCTGGAACTATATAAGACATTAGAGGACGCCCGCGACTTCGTACGCGTAGAATTAGTTTCCCGCTACTCCCCCCATTTCTTCCCGTTGGGGGCCGATTTTCGGAAAATCCTTTCTTAGTGCTCATTTACATCATGAAAGGAACCCATGTACAAAATTTCAAGTTTCTAGGTACAGTAGTTTCGGCTGTGCGTTGATATGTCAGTCAGTCAGTTTTGCCTTTTATATATATAATATAGATATTCTATGCGTTTGCGTTTGGTTGCTATTTAGCTTAACTTTTACTGCCAATTTACTGGCTGATTACACTGATCATATCTATCTGTGCTGCCAACCTTCCCAATTAAATATTTTCTTCAAACGAGTGAGAAAACTCCCGTTTCCTTAGTAACCGTTGACAAGTGGAACCCTCGGCTGCAGTCAGCAGCTTTAATAAATTGCCTCGTTTTCCGGGTCTCTTTTTGTTTCTGTTTCCAGTGATACTTTTTGATAGACGTTTTTAACAGGGTATTTTCTGCGTGAACGTGGATGTCAAAGGCTGATAATAGTATTAAATTGACGACAGGAATCTTTTTAAAAGGTCTGAAAACAATCATCAGCGGCCTGCACACGTAAAGTTCGGACCGCGGGAAATGTCACGCGCCGTTCCAATCTTCGTTCCGAACCGTACGTGTAAATGCAACTGTAATAGTAAAATAGTAAAAAAAAAATGGTTCGGAACGAAGATTGGAACGGCGCGTGGCGTTTCCCGCGGTCCGAACTTTACGTGTAAAGGCCGCTATTGTTATAGAAGTCTGTCTGTATCAAAATCACACTATTTTTCCTGACAATTATTTACTGATAAAATAATAATTGATTATCGGTGTTTGCTACAAATGCTTTGGATTAGTAGTCGGAATGACGTAATTTTTATGTAACTGCGTTTTGCTAGCAATAGCTGTGACGTAGATACCATGTGGCGTTTAAACGTTTGACTCTATTACTTATTTTACTATTTTTCCTTTTTACTGATGCGTACAATTGACACTAAATATAATTTTTGATTTAAACAAAGAAACAAACACTCTTTTTTTATAATGTTCAAGTTAAGATTAAGTTACGAAATATTCACTTGAGAAGCGGTTACTTTACCAATATTATTATCATAATTGGAGTTATTTTCTTTTATTTGGAGTCTGGTTCATTATCCACTTCCATTGTAGTCGTTCTGCGTGATTATTTTGAGATGGCTATGAAAGTACACAGAACACAGAATACAAGAACTAAGAACAAAGCTATAGCAGTTATATACGTCTGACCTTTTCTCTCACCGTAAACAGAACTGCATAGCTATGTCATAAGTCATAATAACCCCCCTGATCAATATAATGAAATGACCTGTACTTATTGATCAATGGCCAAATCCTATATTCAAACCGCGGATAGATAGGCTTACTTCGGATTAAAATTTGACACATTTTGTATGGGCAAATGTCAAATTTTAACCCGAGGTAAGCCTTATCTGTCCGCGGTTTGAATATAGGGTTCGGCGCAAGAGTGCAATCAATTAAGTCTCGAATGGAGTTATTTGCGTCATCTCATAGTGACGGGATGGCACGCTACCGACAAATTTGATATTACATTGAATAATTAACATTATTGTTAACCTTATTCAAAACGACCCATTCGGATTCACATAAAAAACGTGCAAATGGTTGTTTGACTCTGCCTATGAAGCTAGCGGTCCCGGGTTTAATTCCCGGTATGTTTGTGTGATGATCAGACTTATACATAATAGTTATAAGGTGCAAATTAAATTGCATCTACTTTTTCCATCTCACTCACGGCTGACTGAATGACACGCGGGCGCGCGTCAATATGGCGTCACTAATAACCAATAATAGCACTGAATACAGACGCGCAACGCATAGATCAAGCTGATTGGTTCCCGCGTTTCGAAAATATGTCATCTGCGCAGGTACAGCGGTAAGCCATGTTGTGTTTTACTGTACAGCCCTTTGATTCATCAGCTTCAGCATCAGCTTTCGACCCTAGAAATATTGGCATGTCGGGTTGCAAAACTAATTGGATACCGACAAATCAATCAGAATCAGAATGTACCTCCACTTCAATAGTTTGTACCCGCGTGATCCGTTGCGGTACTAAAACTCTTGTTAACGAGTTCTATAAAGGTCAATAAGTAAAAACGGTACGTATACAAGTAAATTAAGTTGTTCCGCAGTTCGAGAGGACCTCGAGACCATGGGCGTAGCGTCACGTCCGAAACGTCGAGGTAATAATTAATTAATACAATTATTTATATATCCCTTAACGCGATAAAGTCCCGTTTAACAATAACAATATCGTGCGGTTATCTACCTGTCATTTCATACATTTTCACTTATTCGGTTTTGGTTTGAAATGTTACCCAGTATCTGGCTTTTCGCGGTTGTTTACTAGTAATTGTTTACGAGGTTTGTGTTGCGAAATGTGGCAAAAGCCATATTGGTCACCATCACCACTCGTTTTGGGGATCCTGTTTTTTTGCTAAAATTATTTTGGTCAAATTTCATTACCCAAACAAATTTTAGCAATAGTTTTTTTTGCCAATGCAATGTTTGGCATAATTATAATACGCAAATTTTCAATTGGTCAAATTTTCGTTTAGCAGAGTTTTACTACGGAAACTGACATTTAGGCATTTGGTCTTTTAGCAAATGCTTTATTAAGGCAAAAAAACATTAGATTATAAATATTTAGTCAATTTAATTGATATGACAAAACATACAGGGTGCCTCTGACCTTGGGGCTTTAAATGCAACGATCGATTCTACTCTCTAAACTGATCAACTTTTGTTCTGCAACATTAAAAAATAACTTAAGTTTAGATAACTAATTGATGTTAAAGTCTAATTGTAAAATCAGTGTACTAAATCATGGCCATATAATCACCATCTCATGGTACGGGGGCGACATTTCCTTAGTACGGGGGCTAAAGGAAAATGGAGAATTGGATGGCGTACATTGAAAATTACATTTAACATGTATGAAAAAAATAAAATTTAAGTTTTAAATATTTTTAACAACTTACAGAACAAAAGAAGTTCAGTTTTAGGAGTAGAATCGATTCATGCATTTAAAGCCCCAAGGTCAGAGGCACCCTATATAAAGACAAAAATCGGAGTTTGTTTACAGTCTGAATTTATTACCGAATTGCTGCCAGGTAAGTAGATTAGGTTAGGTTAGAACTTTGACCCCCAAGAAAACCGAATTGCTACTAGAACAGTAGGTTAGGTTAGGTTAGAACTGCGACAATAACAGCGCGCGAGCCAAGCGAGCAAAGCGAGCTTGCCGCGGCAGCGGCCGGCGAAGCGCTAGAACCGAACTGTTGCCAGGTCAATAAATTATAGATTAGAAATGCTACCGATAAAGTAGGTTAAGTTAGATTAGAACTGTGACCAACAAAAAAAATACTTTCATAGTAATTATAAAGAGAAATCAAAACAACACTCAATGACAGTATGATCCACGATCAGACTACATTGAGCGTCATTTATGATTTATTTCTTACCCTTATAACATAAAAATGTAATTTAATTTGTATCTTCTGCACCATTGAAATAAAAATGGAAATTATTTGTCATTAATTCGACTCAATGAAAAACAGACTGAATAGAAATGGTAAATTGAATATTGACGATACAAATCATTATTATTTTGTTTTGCGTAAAATATGTTATGCCAACTAAAACATTTGACTAAATGAAATTTGGTCAAACTACCAGTTGGTAAGCGAGTCAACATTCATGTGCCAAACATTAGGTTTGCGTAACAATTATTTGTGAATAGTTAATTTGGCAAACAATTATTTGATAAAACATAGGTAACCCCTTGTTTTTACGTTGCATTTTATGTATGTATCCCGTATTGCACAAACAGAAAATAAAAAAATAAAAAATAAACAGAAACACAAATGGTATGTACAAAGGAGAACTTATCCCTTGAAATATGTGTTAAATATGAAAGGAGTTTTGTTCGTCTTCGTAGATTATAAACCCTTACCCCCTTACTAATAAACGTTGAGTAACGGTGGTATAGCAATACAATGTTTTGTCCGGGGTCCGTTCATTTGACCGAAATACGTTTGGCCGAATGAGTCATTTGGCAACTGTTTCATTTCCCAACCCGCTTATATTTCTGTAACTGCAAATATTTCAGGATTTATTTTTGTACCATTGTGTAGACCCTTTAGGTTAGGTTAGGTTAGTTTTTATAAAAAATCTGAAATATTTACAGTTACAGAAATATAAGCGGGTTGGGAAATGAAGCAGTTGCCAAACGACTCATTCGGTCAAACGTATTTCGGTGAAACATTAGTGAACCGTTTTGTCCTTATCTGTCATTATGAGATTTGGATTTGACAGATAAGGACAAAACATTGTATAGCTATACCACCGTTACTCAACGTTTACTATTAAGGGGGTTACTATCATTCTTTTTAACATTTTGTCAAGAAATAATAAACACCGACTAAATTGCTAGTTCAACTCTCACGGGAAGGGAATTTTGAATTTAATTTTATTATTTGTTATAGCGGCAATATAAATAAACACTCTGTGAAAATTTCAACTACGTACTATTCAATTGAGATACAGCCGGCTGAAGGACTGACAGACAGACGGACTGTAGAGGCTTCGCAATAGGGACCCGTTGGCACCATATAAGTACGAAATCCTAAAAACAGCGATATAGAAACCTGTCATTAACGAGATTGCTAAGATAACGTCGAATAAAGATTCAGTTTGGTAATCCGTCAGCAAAAGGGCAACTATCCCCCAATCAAGTGAATCTATTTGAGCTCTAGCCAAATTCGCAGACCAGCGTTTTTCTAAAAATGACAGAAGCGTCCTAAACAAACGGTGGAGCATTACTTTGCACAATCATCCCTCATTAAAATTCGTGGGACTACGAATTTACATCGCTGTCTGTTTGGGGAATCACAGTGAATTGAGTTGTAGCAGTACGCATACCGGCAGCCGATATTGGCCTGTCGGGTTATCGTATTAGAACACAGACTAACAGTCCGCCAGTAGATATTAAAGTAACGATTTCTTCGAACTGCAACTGTGAGATGGGCTATCCGACGCCTCACGCCCAAATCCTCTATACATTTGCGGATGGCCGGCGGCGACCTGACGATCATCGTCACTTACCGAAGGGCATTTTAGTAAGTCGTTTAAGTGTGCTTCATGGAGTAAGGACAGTCAGTCGACTGTTAGTAATTTTAAAATGTCTTACACGGAGTTTGGCGGTACTTCTTCTGGGATACATAAGGTAGGTGGGATCCTGCCGTTTTGCCAAAATTATTTTGGTCAAATTTCATTACCCAAACAAATTTTAGCAACTGTTTTTTTTGCCAATGCAATGTTTGGCATAATTATAATACGCAAATTTTCAATTGGTCAAATTTTCATTTAGCAGAGTTTTACTACGGAAACTGACATTTAAGCATTTGGTCTTTTAGCAAATGCTTTATTAAGGCAAAAAAACATTAGATAATAAACATTTAGTCAAATTAATTGATATGACGAAACATAATATATAAAGACAAAAATCGGAGTTTGTTTACAGTCAGAATTTATTAACGAATTGCTGCCAGGTAAGTTAGGTTAGAACTTTGACCCCCAAGAAAACCGAACTGCTGCTAGAAGAGTAGTTTAGGTTAGGTTAGAACTGCGACAATAACAACGCGCGAGCCGAGCGAGCAAAGCGAGCGTGCCGCGGTAGCGATCGGCGAAGCGCCAGAACCGAACTGTTACCAGGTAAATAAATTATAGGTTAGAAATTCTACCGATAAAGTAGGTTAAGTTAGGTTAGAACTGTGACCAACAAAAAAATATATACTTTTATAATAATTATAAAGAGAAATCAAAACAACACTCAATGACAGTATGATCCACGATCAGACTACATTGAGCGTCATTTATGATTTACTTCTTACCCTTATAACATAAAAACGTTGTAATTTAATTGGTATCTTCTGCACCATTGAAATAAAGATGGAAATTATTTGTCATTCATTCGACTCAATGAAAAACAGACTGAATAGAAATGGTAGATTGAATATTGACGATACAAATCATTATTATTTTATTTTGCGTAAAAAATATTAAGTATACCAACTAAAACATTTGACTAAATGAAATTTGGTGAAACTACCAGTTGGTAAGCGAGTCAATGCCTAAACCTTCATGTGCCAAACATTAGGTTTTCGTAACAATTATTTGTGAATAGTTAATTTGGCAAATGAAATTTTACGAAAAATTACTTGGGAAGTGATAATTTGTCAAACATAATTTGATAAAACATAGGTAACCCAACCAAGGTAGGTACTTGTGTACCTATTTGTGACAAAATAACAAGCGTGCATTTAAAGATACATTCAATAACATTCTACGCCCGCAAAAGTCGCAATTATTAAAACAGAACATTTCAGAAAAAACCTGCCAAGTGTAAAGTTAAAATCGGTTACTTAATAAAAATCTACACTCTTCAAAAAACAAGTTAAAAGTTTTTGGAAAAAAAAAGGCATGGAAATACTTACCGGTCTAAAATTCCACTGTGGCCGGGATCAGCGTGTGCCTGTTCGAAGTTCTCTATTTACATAATTTGGAGCGGACCTATGACAAAACCCTGTAATTTTTGTCGGCCTAGCCATTTGGGTTCTATCGCTACGTTTACTATTATACAGCGGGTTTAAGCCTTCAGTTTGCGATTTTAGGAGTTGGGTATTGTATTTTAAATAGGGTAGACTAGGTAGCTTCTAGATTATCATTATTCCCTCGAGATCTTTTCAATTTTGCGGGATCTAAAGTAGCCTATGTCCTATTCCAGGACCTAACCTAGGAGGAATAGGACATAGGCTATATTTGAGTAACAAACAGCCAAACATCAAATCTTTTTCATTTATTATATTAATAAGATTAGCATAAGATAAGATTAAAAAGTATTATCGTTATGTACTACGCCACAACACAGTTGCGCCCACACACAACGTGCGTCGTCGTAGATTTTGTACGTGTTCCTTAAATTGAAAAATACTTGAGGAGGAAATGGGAACAGGAGACTTGAAAACTAGGTATTTGAATTAGTTATTGCTGTTGCTTTGCGAGGGTTTGCGGCCGCGTAGAGAACGAAAGGAACAACTGCAGATTAGATTGATATTACTAATGCGAAATAGTCAAACCATTATCAGGTATACCCCTATTTTCTCTTTCAAATCTGGCCCAATTCTAATTATTATTTTGTATTCTATGTATTTCTGTTAGTAAGTGGTTTTAGAAGACTTCTAGTTGTTATAATAAACTAGCGACTCGCTATCGCTTCGCTAAGGAATTAGCGGATTATACAGACGGACAGACAGATGCAGAAAGTGACTTTGTTTTATAAAACGTAAAGAAGATAATTTATAGAAAAAAGAAAACGAGACATGGCCGTGGCAGATATTATTAACAATAAAGTATAAGCTAATTATACATTAAGTTTTTGGTCGGATATAATTGTATTTATCTCGCTATCTCAGTCAGCTTCAGTACCCATCGACACTCTTGTCACGTTGAGAAAGCAAGAAGAAAAGGAACTTAACCGACAAAATGCCGTTGATGTCGTATAATTATGCACTACATCTGTAGCTGGCTTTAGCTGAGATGCTTCTTCGTCGAGACCTGACCAAATTAAAAATGCACGCACTAACTTATTTATAATCTTCTGATTGGGAACAACTTAGGCTCACCGGGTTAATAACTCAACAGCAAATTAAAATGTAAATTGTTTGCACACCCTTAATGCACACCCTTAATTGTTGTCTGAACGCTCTGACGGGCCAACTTAAACCCGCTGCTTAATAATCGGTCCGTCGAATTCAAGAGCGAGTTGTTTTGAATCACCTATCTGAGATTTTTATACGTAGAGAAGTTGGGTCTATTTCGTTAGGCCAAAATATTTTTGATCGAATGTTTCATTTCCCAAATTTGCATTTGCCAACCCACTTTGTTTTTTGTAACCGAAAATATTTCAGGATTTTATAAAAACTAACCTAACCTATAGGGTTCTAAACGATGGTACTAAAACAAATTCTGAAAAAATTATATAACATTGGTTTGGCAAAAGAAAAATTTGGGAAATGAAAAATTTGACCAAAAATATTTTGGCCGAACGGCAGCCTTCCAGAGAATTTAAGTATACGCCGGCGCGCTCTAGCGTAGGCAGGTTCTTTAGATCATACGTTACCATTGCGTTAGTTCAAGTATAATTATCTATCGGAAAGCAATATGTATGGGCTTTCTAGCTAAGGCTCTAGTTTATAAAGTTTGGCTAGCAGCAGTTGCAGCAAACCTACGACCTCGGCACACCTGTTCCCATAACTTTGAAATTACGGTAGTCTAAAGAATGGCCTCTTCGGATAATGTCCGTTGTCACGGGCTAATGGTTTCTCCCTCTCGGTCCTTTGGCGGCACTTTACTTGGAAATATTTGTCGAATACAGGTTTTACGTCCGCATATTGATTTGATTGATATGAAATCACCTCGAGAATATAATTGCGTAGTTCGGTTGTTAGTTTATTTCGTAAGCATTTACGCTACGCTAATATAAAAACAACCTTTGAAAGTTTTTAGAAAATGTGCTCAGTACTTTCTTAGAATTTTATTCAAAGTATTAGGAACGGTCTGCAGCACGAGATAATATTTGCACATTGCTAATTACGATATTAAATTTGGAGAAACAAATAAGTTAGTGTTGGGCAAATAGAAAATACTAGAAATTACAGTGGGATGGAACAAAATGTGTGTTATTGCATGGGTTTGTATGTAGCTACAATGCTAGCGTGTACTTATTGATAGGTGCATACTTCATTAAAGTATAGGTTTATCCTGTGTCTATCCAATTTCATACATTGCCATGTCATAATTTTTATTTAAATTCTTACAGAAAATTTGAAACTTTCGACTAATTTATAAACACATTCATCTGTACGAGTATGTCTAAATCTAATAAATGAATTTGATTTAATTTGTGTGAACTATAGGATTATTTCGAAGGTTTTACTTGATTTTCATCACTCTTTTCTTGATTATCATAATTATTTTAAACATTGAGGTATTTCCTTAAATTTATGGATTACGAATGGAATAATTTAAATTGGATCATGTAATTCAATTAATAATTAATTTGTAGCTCTACAGTTTGTCATCATTAAATCGCCTATGGTCGAGTTAATGTCCCGTTTGTTGACGTAATTCGTGATTGGATTGACTCCATATGTATACAGTCGGGCAAACATGTGGTCTGCCACCCTAAGGTTGAATTTCGTTTACATGTTAAAGTCATAGTCAAGTAAGGTTGATAAAAGCGTCTGAAAATTCGAAGGATCAACTTTCGCGTCATTTTAAAGAAGGAAAATGGTGTCAAAATTGAAAGTTATTTTTGCCGACTGTACATGTAATTATATCCACCATATAAATGTAACAAACGTCAAGCCGGTAGAAATAGAAACGATGACAAATGAACCGCAATAACGCAGAGCCGGGTCAGTGCTTTACGGGAAAATAATCCTAAATTTAGACAACTCGCGACGTAAACATAATTAGGGTTGGACGCGGGGTTATAATGAGGAACGCGAAAACGGAGTGGCTATTTTCTTGTTTATATTAGAGAACAATCTCACACATGTAACAGTGCTAAACTAAGTAGCCTTTACCTTATACTGTGGGCACGATAAACGACGGATAATTGTAGTCTTGAAAATTCAAATGTCTACGGGTCAAAGACCCTACTTACTATCAGGTGGCCTGTGTACTCTTTCGTCATCCCCATACCATAAAGAAATAAGTAAGTATTTAAGTATAAAACATTCAAGGTCGTCGCTCGAACACAAGTATTTTAGCCATTACCCCTAATTTGACAAAAATAAAAAAAACGGAACCCAAATCGAAACTATTTATAAAATTTTGACACTAAAATGTTGTCCAGAAATTAGAATGACACGAAAAATAAACTACCCAAAAAGCCGTTATTAATATCTGGTTTTTATTGTGTATTGTGAAAAAGTAAGTTCTTCATTCCGCAATTAGTTATGGCGATTATTAACATATTTTTGGTGCACCTTTAAAATTAAATTAAATTATAACGTTTTGTCATTAGGTACCATAAGTTTGTATTGAAGTAACATATAAATTTAGACTACTTGGCTGGAATAGTCGAGTATCATTTTAGTACCAGACTGATCATCATACTGATTTTAAGATTGATTCAGGCTAATTTAATATGTTTAATTAAGACTGACCACTCCCAATCAATGTAATGAAAAAAACAAATGCTATACGAATACAATGCCGAACTAGGTAGTTCTCACAATTTCGACAGTGTTTACAGTAAACAGAGACCATTATACAAACTGCCAAAACCTGGCCAAAACCTGCCAATTTGTAGTCAGCATAGAGCTAAAAGGCGTGTTAATCTCTGCCCCTTTTGCTGTTTGGACAATTCATAATAAACGGCTCAAACATAAACGTTTCTTTTTCGTTATTATAATATCGGGATGGTTTAAACCATTATATTATCGCGAGGCGGCATTAGCACTTGCAATTAAACAAGATTAACTGTAGAGTAAGGATTACCGGGATAATATGTGGACACTACAAAGGTGTAATAATGCGGGCTTTTTAAACTAGAGGTAACGTATTATGCGCCGTTTTATTGCACACTTAGTAATAACTCATATTAATTTCATGCTGTTATTTGATAGTAAAGCTTTAGCTATTAGTATTTCCATTTTCGGAGTTTTGGTCGTGCCAGTATTTTATAGTACAGCGGTTCTTGAACTTTGTAGCGACGGAATTCTTAAGAAACGGTAAAGCTTTAACGAAGCAATTCCAAAACCAGTGACATTAGACCCCTAGACTGAGAACTGAGACAAAATTATTGCAAATTAGCTCTAGTACCTATAACCCCTTTCAAGAAATAGGTAGGTCGAGTTTCCTGTCACCCTGTATTCACATATTTTGGACTTTCGTGGACTTTCGTAGGCTTAACAGACTTGGAACTGCTGGTAAACTGCTAAAAATACTAAGCAAAAGGCATCATGAACTACTAAGCTATAGTATTAGAGCACGTCCATCGGCGTGTCTATGTATCAGAGCCGCCATTAGCCGCTGCACATGCACGCTCGTTGCGGACGCCGCATTAGTAACAATTAGGCGCAACGGATTTGTACCTGCAGGCTTGTTTAAGGACACGCATTAGCGTGCTTCTTATACTTATTCTGTTCTAAGACACAAAAAATTGATTTTTTGTTTCACATTTTTAAAATAATATTTAGGGGTCGCTACCAGCCAATGAAAAATTAACATTTATAATTAAGGTTTTTGATTATTTCACAATCTTAAACATAATTATTATTTTCAATAAAACTAAACGAGGCTAATAATATCCTTTTTGTTTGGGTTGTTGTGCCTGTTTTTTTACAGTCAAAAGAGTGTTGGTGTAGAGTTTTGTTTGGGTTCTCCGTTGCTGGTAATTAATTTATTGTATTCTTCAATCAAAATAGTGTAAGAGTGTTCCGCCATGAAATAATGCGACGAATAGTTGCAATAGCGTGTTTTATTATTAATTTCAAACTATGACTCGTGGTATGACCTCTAAAACCCAATCGAAAAAAAAACAAGTCTAGGTTTGTTTTTTAGGTAATAGAAGCGAATGGCGGGTTGTTTTTTAAAAGTCGAAAATATTTTTTTCATACAATAAGTTTAAACTTTGACACGTGGTAGCGACCCCTAAAACCAAATCGAAATCAAAGAGTAAAATCATAGGTTTGTTTTTAAGGTAATTAGAAGCAAATGGCGGGTTGTCGCAACTATTTTTCAAAAGTCGAAATATAAGAAGCACCCTAACACGCATACAGGGATCGGTTGATTTCCAAATAAGTTTTAACTTGAAAATGTTACGTGACCATAATTTTAGCGTTAATTAGTGAAACATATGAAACATACGTATTCGAATAGTAAAGACGATTAGAAGACGTGATGTTTAATTGAAATATTCGTAAGATCATAGATTCCAATCCCGGACAATAGACATAGTAATGGTTACCGTAACTAACTGAGATTTGGCAGATCACGAAACTTTGACATTACCTCATCAGTATAAAATATCTTGCTTCTCTGGCCAAACTTTACTGGGCAAATAATTTTGCCTAATTAAAATTTTATTTCGGTGTTTATGTATGTGTTTTAAAACTTAATAGTAGGTACAAAACGCAAAAAAAAATTCTTAAAACCCAAAAGGGTACTTATTTTTGCATTCTGTACGCCTATGAAATAATGCAGCTTTACACGCCTGAAATGTTTACAGGAAACACCGGAAATAGAGCGACATATATACAAACTCACGGCTCTCACGTTTTCACCTCGATGATGTTGGCAAACAGGCAAACCAGTGCTGGCGTTAAAACGTACATATTCTCCAGTAATAACGTGATATTCAAGGTTTTATTGTAATTTATTGCAATTAATATTTTATTTACCCAGCCTATATTATGAGTGTCCCACTGCTGGGCAAATGCCTCTCCTCTTGATTTCTATGAGTGTATTTGGTCTTACGGCCATTTGCAGAGGAATGCCGTCATTGCCGGGATCACCAGCACTGCCTAGCAATATCCGCAGGGCTTGGGAACCTAGTCTTTTTTTAAGCAGCTCGTGAGAAACACCATACATTTCAAACTGAGAATTGTCATTTTAATTCCGCTCGAACAAAATCGATATTATTTCGATTTTGATCAAAGAGCAAAATAAATCCCACCAGTTTTCAGTATCATCAAATGTTTTATCGTCGACGCAGTCAGCCTAGTTGTGTGAGTATTTGATTGTATGTTATATTTATTTAAGTATGTTTCTCTATGTAAGTAAGTCCATCGTTGCCTTGTACCCATAGTATAGAGCTTGTTCAGAGACTAGAGTCAATTTATATAAGATTGTCCCCTGATATTTTTATTAATAAAAAATACGTAAACTTTTAGTCGAAAACGTATGGTTTTCTCACAAAAATCCTCAATCATTCCTATAAAACCATCGATAACGGGATAAACGAAGTTCTACGGCCACCACGTGGCTGAATTAAAGTACATTTTCCGATAAAACTGGGTCCAGTGAGTCGGAAAATTCACCGATAATGGAGCAAAGGATTGACCGCGCTCGAAAATTGCGCTCGAACGTTTGTCTTTTGGCTAAGCCGAAAATTGCAGACTCGTGACTCAGGCGATCGTTCGCATAGAAAACAGACCCTTTGTGTAATTGGGACCGAAAACTCAAAACTATTGATGTAGTTTCAAATAATTTGCCGTCAAAGGAGTAATTTCTGTTTAGGGTACCGTTCTCAACGGGTAAAAATAAACACTTATGGTAGGACTTCGTCCGTCTGTCTGTCTGTCGCCTGTCTGTGTCACAGCGGCATACTACAGTAAAAATGTATGCGATCAACTTCTATTCTTTCCATTTAAACCGGTCAAGTGCGAGTCAGGCTCGGGCACCAAAGACATCATTGTTAATCGAATCATCATTGCCAAAATCAGATTTCATTGCCGACCAATTTATTTACCATCGATATTTTTCCTGCATTTTTTCCCTTATCAAATTTAATGATAGCCAACCAAAAAAAATAATTCGTCGGTAGATGTACATTTCGTGATCGATTTCCTTAGTTGAATTTTTTAGGCGATGGTGCAGACCATTATGCAGATAAATTAGTACTAACCACAGACTATATCAAATTCGATAGGTCGTATTAATAACTGATTAATTCAGCGGTACAATAGCGCCCGAGGCGATTACGAGCGAGCGCTAATTTGAACGAACAATTCACTAACGATAGTGAGAACGGCGCTTGGCGAATGGAGTAATGATGAATTTTAATTGACTGGTTTTGCTATTTCAGTTCGGAAGCTGTAGACTTTTGTCGGTCTATTTGATTTGATTTGAGAGTTGATTGGACATCCTAGAGTGAAATTAATTAATTTAATAAATTGGCCATATTAGGGTTCCTTTACACGTCGGTAACATGTATTGTATCTAACAGCGCTTCGAACAAGCCTAATATCATTGCAAAGATGCGCTGCAAGAAACTCTAGGTAAAAAAGCAACGGTCGATACACAACTTGTCACATCATCATTATAACAAATGGTTATTAGTACCAACAATGCAATGGCAAGTGAACTTAAGACTAAAAAAATAAATGTTGTGGCAGAAATTAGCGAGTCACGAAGTCGTAAAAACTCTAATAAAAATCAACTAAGTTTAGTAGCTTGGTCTGGTTTTCACCACGGTTTAAATTTATTATCATTTGCTATCATTCATGTGTTTAGTAGATTTGAGCATAGTTAAAACTGTCATCATGTATTGTTATCAAAGAGAGAAGAGTATTTCATTACCCACATATCAGACGTCCAATTTTTTATAAACTTTATTTGTTATCCCTACTAATATTATAAATGCGAAAGTGACTTTATCTGTCCGTTTGTTATCTTCCTAGCTAAGCACCTAACATATTTTTTATGAAATTGGGCATTTCATCTCAAAAAACCTCAAAGTTCCCGAGAAAACAATAAAAGAAATCTCCACGAGCAGAATATTAACTATAAAACTATGTGACAAGCCATATCGAATTGGCAAAGGCAAGAAGCTGTAAATCACTTGTAATCAATAAGCGATCGTTTGGTTGTTAGTTTTCAATCCGAAGTTGGCGGCCACCTGTCTGCCTAAACGCCGTTTAATGGCGGAGGCTCGCTACACGCCGACTGAAGTTATGCTGGAAAATACGAGAGCATTTTATGTCGAGCGGTGACATCGCGTAGGTGAGTATCTTTGGAAGTACATTTTCTAACCCCAGACGCAAAAAGAGGGCGTATTATAAGTTTCACATGTTTATCTTTGTGTCTTTGTATCTTTGTTGGGAAGTACAAGCCTAGAGCTTAGTTTGGGACTAGGTCAATTTGTTTGAGGTTGTCTCCGGGTATTTATTCATTTTTATTTATCATATTCATGTGTAAATTATATCTATCGTTCGATATTGTTGTATTACTGTGGACTGGGCCTCTATTCTACATATATAAAACTATGCCTTTGACGTGTTATGGTCTTGTTTAAACGCGGCCGCTATTACTGTCAAGTTAATAAAAGCTATCAAAACGTTGACAATATGATAACACGTCAAAAGCCAAAATTTTTGCTCGCCCGTCAATATATAAATAAATATCGGTGGATAATGTCACACCAATTGAACTAGTCCCAAACTAAGCTCTTCTACTATGGGTACTAGACAACGATATATAAATATTTTAAATAGAAATATATACTTAAATACGTAGAAAACGTTCATGACTCAGTAATAAATATTCGCGCTCATCACACAGATATCTGCCCTTACTAACTACTAGCGCGTCGACAATTATTTATAATTATAAAAATGAACCCCTACTTCTCCTGGTCATGCTATAACTTGAGAACGGCTGAACCCATTTGGCTTTTTTTTGTTGTGTTCGTCATTGTCTGGACAAGGTTTGTATGAAAGAAAATAATTGAAAAATCCACCGGGAACGTCAAAAATTTGCAGCGGGGCGAAGCCGCTGACGGGCCGCTAGTAATATTTTACATGGACAGGGCTCCTAAATTTGTGGGCTAAATTAATTGTTCTATTTAACACATAACGTTTGCTGTAATTATAGGCCTTGTATTTCTGTTCCCGCACAAGATGGTATGGAGGCGTCAGAGAGATTTTAATATTAATCGGAGAAAACTTGGCCTCTATTGCGGCTGGTAAATTACTTTTAGATAGCCAACTCAGGAGTTAAATCCAGTTTTTTTTATTATTACATTATTATACTAGGTATTTTGTGTAGCTTAGAAACATATTTTTTTTCAAAAATAGCCAAAAGTTTCAAATTCCTGTATTCTCCAAAGGTGTTTCGCGTTTTTGCTCTTTGGTCAATCAAATGCTATTTTTACAATGTTTTTCGAGGTTTCACTTCTTGCCATTGTTTTTATATATTTACCATGCAAATAGAGATAATAGAAATGTCAAGTTTTTTTTAAAAGTAATATTACTTATTTATTTTATGTTTTCGCCCTACATCCTATACCTACCTGCAAAAGCTGCTGTTTGTCGAAAACTCAAACACACTCTAAAAACAACACGGAATCGGAAAAATACGTGCAAACTTTTTGAAGGGTTTTTTTCAGGAAATTGTTTCTGGCCAGTTATTTGTTTTTTCAATTCAGTAAACCGCTTTGAGTTGAAAGCAGAGTTCCGGGGGCGAACAGTTTTCTGTTTGCTGTTAACGGCTTAGTGGCAAACCGAGGCCGCGACCGCAACATTAGTTAGGAATTGCCCACTATTTGATTAATAAATATTAGCCGTAGTGAATAATTATTGTTCGACGATAAAAAAAATGTGACTAAATTAAACAAAGCTTTGGGTTTGTATTATGGGTTTAAAAGTTAATGTATTTTGCTTTCTTTATTAATACAAATACCTATATTCATATATATTTTTTCATTGTCATCACATGGCACAGAAGTTGTACAGATTGGTGTTAGTATCTTTAAAACTTAAGTTAAGTCCATTCCATTAAGTTTAGTTTGTTAGTTAGTTTTTAAGTTAAGGTTATGGTTGGACGACCTAGCCTCGCTTGGGTTGAAAACGATTTTTTTTGACAACTTGAGAGATCGATTTTCGCCCTTTCATCCATAAACTGCAAATTTCATCATCATTACAATTGTTTTGAAGAGTGTATATATATATATATATATATATATATATATATATTATTATAGTTGTACACAAATATTGTATTTTAACTCTTTATTGTACATAATCAATTACAAAACATGTCTGCATCAATGTAGAACAACAACGCATACATACATACTGGATAACGCGACTTGGAATTTTTATTCGCGCTCACACAACTGGTTAAAAAATTGTTTTCCTAAAACTTCACTGAGTATGCGTGTATTATTTGAACCGACTTTATAAAATTAGGTATTAAACTATTTTGTTTATTTTATGTATGTTATTCGATTTCTCCGCCATTTGTCAACAGTTTTTTTTTCATGACTTTCATTTATATTTCATTTAAATCTGGTCATGGGCTCCAGGAAAAGTCAACGGAACTTAATTTGGGGACGGTTAATTGTTTTTTAAACATTTAATTATTAAATAATTAAAATAGAGGTTGATTATGATAGTTTTGAAAAGGGCTGCTGCGAAATTTGTAGAAAAACACTTAAAGTATTGTTTTATATAACTGCGGATGCAAAACTCCGCTTAAACTTCTGTGCAAAACTTTAACGATTGCAATGTACAGTTGCGGTTTAAAACCTTTGTCACTTTTCGACTCTATTACAATGCTATTAAGACCCCAAGGGGTCAAACGTTCTCATTCAGCGACTATCGACATAAGATCGAGCAAATCAATGCATAACAGACATCTTTCTTAAATGGGAATGTTTTGCTCCTTGAATGGGATAATTTAAAATTTATTTATAGCTGCCAGTATACAAACTCTGTGAAAATTTCAAGTGTCTAGCTAGGTATTACGGTTCAAAAGATGTGACAGACTGACGAATCAACAGACGAGCGGAGACTTAGTAATAGAGTCCCGTTGGCACCCTAAAACGATGGATTCGATGAATATTCGAATATTTTATGTTATATCCGATCTCGTCTTAAATGACCGAAAAAAAAGTTTATTTTCGAATCGCTTTTGCGTCCACGTAAAACTCATTTCTCGTTTGTCTCCTGGGAATTTTCCGATTTTTTGGGAGTATTAAAAATCCAATCTGTTATACTTATTTAAGGAATTCCAAATTTCATCTAAAATGTTTCTATCGACTATGAGTGATTGAATATTGTGACGACATGTTAACCTAGTTAATTAACCGCAAAAGCTCCTTGTTACTTTTATTTCCGAGTAATTTTATGTATTATGGAAGTCCTGGGGCCCTAGCCAAGATGCAAACGATACCAACGTTTTTCTTTTCTATCGCTCAAAATGAATGTCATCCCATACATTTTGAGTGATAGAAAAGAAAAACGTTTGTACACTTTGTTAAATCGATAAGTAGTTGTGAATATAATAGAGTAAAATCTCTTACTGTATAAAACATTATAAGGTCGACTTAAAATATAAGTAGCAGCACACTTTAGAGCTTTGTCATTTTAACGTCATGTTTGAACTGCTGCACTTATCAGTCGAATACATCAAAGCGACAAAGAACAAAAGTGTGCGGCTACTTATAAGACTGACATTAAATGGTACAAACAATTATAACTTAAATATTACCAGAAATTCTTAATAGAACACGGTCATTTAATGCTAGTTAGTATCGAAAATCCTTAACAAATTGCTCCAGAAACCTGCCGCAAAACTAAGCGCCTTATGCTCCGGACATTATTCTCAACGAGTCGGGAATAAAGAATAAACCACACATAAAGGTATAAAATAAGAATTGGTCCGGGCCGGGCTGTAAAATTTATGGCAATCATAACAAAAGTAAGAGCCCGGCTACGGGAATATACAGCGGATAGAGCGTAAAATCCAGATTTTGTAACCTTTAGAAAAATTTAAAATAGAATAGAAATTCAAAATGGGGCAGGTTTTTGTTGCGAATTGTACTTTTTGTACTGTCAGCATCTGTTTATCGCATCGAAACTCGGTGGGCCTACGTTAATTATAGCAAAGATCTAGTAACCCTAACCCTAAACAAGATGCGTGGCGAGATCGGTATCGTTATCGAAAATGTAAAGGGTTGACGTAAGCTGCCAGATAGTCGTGTCAAGCGCTTATGTCAGTTCCGAACACTTTGACAGTTTTCGAAATTCGTTTTCAATAGCGTAATCGTTTCACAGACAGACGCGACCTGAGGGGCTATTGTCTAACGCATTCGCAATAGCAACCGGCTTCAAAGTGGAGCAATTATTTTCATTTTGTATGCAGACAAGCCTTCGATTTTCAAAATGAAAACGATCGTGATTGCGAGTGCGTTAGACAATAAGCCCTCTGCCTGCGGTGGCGGCCGGTTGTTTTCGCTTGCAATGTAGGCGGGCCATTCTACTTTTCAGTGTACATATTTTGTTATCGTCCGATAAAAAGTATACCAAATTATGAATCCGCTTCTAAATAAATAACATAAACTTAGAATGTTTAAGTTTAATGGTTTCCAAAAAAACAACTCACAAATTACTCAATTATCGTTAAAGAATCATGGTAACTCAGTGGTAAATTGCACCATTTCCATAGAAAAGGCGGGGACATCAACATCCACTGCGTTACTCACTTAATAGATATTACTAAAAAAATAATATGAATTAGGATAATTCTAAATATAAGCTTATTTACGTCTCTTTTCTAGTTTCAAGTTAGAAAACGCTGCACTTTACCGTTTTTAGGGTTCCGTACCAAAATGGTACAAAAGGAACCCTTATGGTGAGACTTCGTTGTCTGTCTGTCTGTATGTCACAGAAGGTTTTCTCAGCAACTACAAATGCTATCAATTTGAAATTTGGCATAGTTATACAACTTGCTTGCCCGCATCTGTTTATAGTAAAAAAAATATGAAAATAATTAAAAAGGTGTCTAGAATGGGGGGTTGAAAAATAAAAGTGGTTTGATTATGTAGCAAATGGGGTGTCATATGAAAGGGCTTAATCTGCACATTATAATTTTTTATTTTTTTATTTTCTGTTTTGTACTTTTTGATTTATAGCCAAAAATGTACAAAAAATGACCGTTCCTCCCCTTCTAATCTCCGAAGTTTATGAATCGAAAAATCTGAAAAAATCCTGAAGTATAGATAATTACTTATATTTTATGGGAAAAATAAAATGAAGTGTTCGTTAGTTACAGTTTTTGAGAAATAACAAAAAAACTTTGAAAAGCTGTATTAAAATTTAAGCTACTCAAAATGGACCTTATTGGATAGAAAATAAAGTTTATCACAAAATGAGTATTTTCTTTTGAGGTTACCATGCACATATTTTAAATACGGAACCCTCGGTGCGCGAGTCCGACTCGCACTTGACCGGTTTTTTGAAATTAAAATAGTTTAGTGAGAAAGTGGCTAAAAACAATTATACAACGAAAAGTAAAATGGCCCAGGCCGCGTATGGTAGGTATATTTGAAGACTCACTTAGGCCGCGTCTGTCTGTGAAACGCTGTAAGCATCTTGTCTAGGGGCCTCTGATGCCATCTTCCTACTCCATCATTCATATACCATATGGCATAATATTGTATTGGCCTCGGTTTCAATTATGTATTTTTTTAGCCCATTACGACACACACGCACACAATTTGTACACTTGCTTACTCGATGCACAACCTTTTACTTTTCTCAACCTCTTAAAGGGATTAATTCGCCTTTGTACATATCTTTTATATTAATTGTATTGTTCTGGTTTTTCTTTTGTACAATAAAGTGTTTATATACATAACATAGGTACGTACGATAACGAGATGTGGTTCAAAATTGACCTGCAAGATTTGAACCTAAATGACAAACATACAAACGAAGCATTTCTAAGCGAGTTTTCAATACAGTTTGATATCTACATCGTTTTAATCTCAGATCCAGTCCCCGTGGGTTATTTTATTGTCTCCAATGTTACCGTTCAAGATTTATATAAGAGCGTTCGTAAATAAATTGTCGCGATTTTATGTTCGTTGCTGCTTGTCTGGAATTGAAAATCATTATAAATTAATATAAATTCAAATGTAACTGAAAATTATGATATATACTACTTAGGTGTTGGTTATTAATTAGGCATTTCTTAAAAAAAAATATTTTATTTTTATTAATTGGGTTTTTGAACAGTGGTCACAATTAGGTTTTTTGACTATTTAAGTTAACTTTTTCGCATAATTATTTTGATTTCTGATGCCAATGTTACGCAAAATGACCTTTACACATGATTTGCTTTACGTGAAAAGTGATAAAAATGATTATGTGTATTGTAATAACATTAGGAATATAAAAAAAATATATATATACCAAAGCCGGTGGTGCGGACTTATTTATTAAATTTAATAAAATAAGGTCTCATTGTAGTTTGTACGAATTGTATTAAAAATTATTTTACGTGCATAATTAAGATATATAAATACCCGAAGGGCATTAAAATCCAATGGCTAAGTTTAAAAGAAAAAAAAAAAGAAATACAATAATCCGCCGGAGAGGACAATCACGTTTCAAAAGGCGACGGCAACAGCTGTATCAAGCGGGAAGATTATAAAATCGACCTCTTCTCAGGTTCCCGAAACACGAAAATGCTGACAAAAGCTTTTCCTATCGTTCCACATTCAGCATTAAGTGCTTGTAAGTACCTCCCGTTTCTAAGAGACGTTTTTCATTTGAAGAAAACGAGGGCTTTTTATTAGAAAAGTTCCCGTTGACTTTCAATATTTCAAGCCGTTTTCGCCGCATATTGAATTCTCCGGAGAAAATGCGTTCATACGTTACCGTTGAAGGATTTCCGCAAAAGGCGGAATTGTTTTGGTGAGTTTTGGCAATTAATTTAATTTATAGGCAGCAAGAACTAAATTTTTGATCTTTTGTACTTAAACTTTGTAAAATATAGAAACACATAAATTATTTGCTTTCTGTTATCAATTTGAGCGTTTAACTCCTTTAAACAATAAGTTTTAATTGTGTAAAAAAACAATGGTATTATTATTTTATCTTTTGTGTCTAAATAGGTTTGTATATTGCATAAATAAGGAATTTTATTATTGTCTCATTTTACTACGGTTTTCCATTATGTAACTTACACGCGTATGAGATTTAATGACACGAGACACTGGGACCCGTTGTGATTGTTTCCCTTCTTACCCATTAATATCACGACCGAAAATACTTAATATTAACAGCTCCAAAGAGGCGAAATAATTTACTGGGTCCATTGACATGGTTCACCGCAAAAACTTTGCTAATGAGTTTAAGTTCGCTCCTACTGGCATTCAGCTCCGAACTTATTTCAATTTATGGGCGAGTTACTTCTGTTCGTTTGATACGCACTTTGGAGTTACAGGCACTTGATAATTGGGAGGGCTGAATTGACGTATTAGGCGCTATAATGCCCTTGGAGTTCTTAGAAACAAAGGGTGTTTTAGGGTATTGAGTGTGCCTGACTAATTTACATACTATAACTAAAACAGTGCTACTTGTTTCAAAGTCTGGGGTCTAGTTTAAGAGTGATTCTAAAGTACGTCCAAAAAAAAATGCTTGCGTACTGAAACAAATGAGGTTGTATTTGTGGTTGAATACTAAAAAAGTAGTGTATTAGTACTGACACAAATATGTTTTAAACAAAAAACCAACGTTTATTAACAACACATAGATATATTGTGTATAATAACTCCATCTTTTGTTACACATAAGTCTGCGTCGCAGAACTGATAGGATCAGAATCACCGAGTTGCACCACAAAACAGATTTTGCGGACGTGGCTGCGAAGAGCGCTAATTTAAAGTAAGACACGTTTGCCAAATGTAACCGGAACGATAGGCCAAGGCTTTCTTCGAATAGATGAAGCAGAGCAGACCGAAAAAGGGGTGGCGCGATGACATGGAAAGTTCACTAACTAGGGACGAATGCCGGGAAAGAGGGGAGGCCTTTGCCAAGGAGTGGAATAAGTACTTTGATCTTTTTTGAATCGAGAAGACGCGAGTAAAGTACAACGTGACGGAATAGAGATCCTTATTCAAGCATGATGGAAATCATAAAGACAGAGGTATCCCTATTAATCTAGTACAAAAAATAAGCACAAAAATTTACCATAATATGAGACTTGAGCTCGCGCACTGAAGATTCTGTACAAACTTTTAGATGTGTAAATAGTTCGTTCATCACGGGAATTCAGTCTCGAAGATTTTTCCACCTTATGATGAGATGTAACTAGAAATTTACGGTTTTCAGATTTTTCCCTATACTTGTACTATGAGATATTGTTTCTTGCCAAATTAACTTTACCCTACAGGTTTCGATTTCTTTGCGAGTGTCAAAATATGCGGCATGAACGACTGGATCCTTTGATTGCGTTGACGATTGATTTTTTCAAAGCTCCAAGTGATTGCAGGTTTTAGTATTTCATATTATCTCTACGCGTTCCTGAGAAAAACGGTCTTGACAGACAGACAGACGGACAACAAAGTGATCCTATGATGAAGCGGTTCCTGTTTTCTTTTTCAGGCTCGGAACCCTAAAAACTACATCTTTACAATTCATTAACATTATTTGTTAAAATCACACTATATTGGTTCTGAGAATCTAATTCTCATCTATGAGGAAGTTACTTATAATAATGTCTGTTAAATATTGTTTCAATTTCCTGACATAATTCGTCGTCAGTCGTAACTATACCGCACGAATTTTTACTTTCTTTTGAGAAAGGAACGTTAACATATCGTCATGGAGAAAATGTGTATGGTGATTGATAGCGCACTCTAGTTAGTATGTAATTAGTAGTTAAAGATAGCAAGTTGACATCGTAGTTGACTTTCGTATCGTCATCGAGTAGGAGAGGTAGAGTATACAGAAAATAATGAATGAAACCGTGATTTTGTAGGGGTTCGTGCTATGGATAGGTTCAGAACACGTTTTCGAATAGTAAAAGCGATTCGAAAACGTGCCGTATGGTTGAAATGTTAGTGTTTATGTTAACACACGATATCTGTGTATATGTGCGCCTGATAATTATCGTACCTCCCAAACAAATGGACCGACGGAACGCGGTTATAAAAAAAAAAGCCTAAGTGACTACGGGGTGGTTCTATCGGTTGGGCCGTTTGAGGGTTGTCACTGTTGTCAGCTCTGGGCCCGTATTATGATCGCCTTTATTGGGTTGGATATAGCATCCGTCACTATCGGACTTACATAATGGTCATAAACTGACAGATTTTTTATCCACGTCTACGAGGTGGTATCCCATTTTCGTGGTGTTTATCTCTTTACTCGTATAATAACATTATTTTATTTGTACGATGCGGTTTTTGATTTACCCCCCTTATTTATAAACTCACAATAAAACTATTTTAGTTGAGTATTATTTGTCTCTTACTGTCAAATTTAAATGTAATAACAAATTTCAGCTATTGCGCCATTGCGCGTTTATGAATTGTTGTTAATCTATTGTTGTTGTACTTTTGTTGGATTTCACTGAACAGTTTAACAGACTATGCTAGGTATTATATTGGGGTCCATTGTTAATGCATTTAATTTTCATAGTTGTTGTTTGGAGATTAATAATAGTTTCAATTGGCATCTGCCCCGCTAAGCTAAGTGGCGGTATTACCTGAAACTTGTGTATTGTGCGCATCTCATTACAAACCGAAGGGAATCGGCTTTAGCTATTGAATTTGAGGCACTGCCATTTGTATTAGCCTAAATACTATTAGGTTATGTTTGAATCACTCAATAAATCTATTAACGTAATATAATTTTTCAAAGTAATATCTTTAATAGTGAGGATATTTAGAAAGTTTGCATTGAACAGATCATTTCATTAAAAAAAGGTACAGAAGCCACAACACATTGACATAATCAGATTCAATTTCATAATGGCCTTTTCTAACTTTTATTTTTACCATGAATACGAAAAGCGTCAAATGTATTTCAGCTGTTCTGTTCATTAATTAATTTATTTGCTAGATTAACGGCCGTCCACGTAGAGGCGGTTTATCAGTATTCCCTTGTCCAATTTTTCGATATAAAAAGTATCCTGTGTTTTTGTGTGTTGCTAACAAACATACGATAAAGAGAAACAATCAATACACAGTGTTAAATACTAAAACTAGGCGTATGCATATTTTTATTGCCCGCTAGTAAAAAAAGTTTATTAATCCCTTGGAATAAAAGCGAAGGAGACATCGTTAGCGATGCCACAAGCGTTGGAGCCCCGCTCGAGGTAGTAGAATCCGTCGTCGCCCCAGTCCGTGCCCCAGGAGTTCTTGATGATCCAGTAGGGGACCTCCTGCTTGCCGTCAGGACCTGAGTAGCAGTTTGTTTCAGAATAATCGATCGATACAACTCAGCGGAAACTAATGAGTAAATTACGTTAATTTTTTTTTAATTAGCCTTTTTTTTTCTGCAAGTACTTATCACTTTATTAATGTGTATTTATTGGTATCTGCGAAGATTACTTGAAATAAGAAGAGTCAAGTTCACAGAACATCAGCGCGAAGTTTACTAATAAACTCTTAAAATTTCGATCCTTTAAAATACTTATCTACTTGTTGTTGTTTATTAACTTATCTAACTATACCTATCCCTCCAGGAAGAGACAGTGTCATCTACCTTAACAAGCTGGCGCCTCCCAAGGAGATATGATTGGAACCACGAGAGAGCCGTAGAAGAGACATTAAATGTTTTAAGGATGCCGAGGAGGATGTCAAAGTCAACGATGTTAAAAACACTGCTAAAGTCCAATAAGATCAGAACAGTGAGTTTTCTGTTTTCTATATTAAGACGAATGTCGTCGGTGACCTTGACCAAGGCAGTGACAGTGCTATGGCCGGGGTGGAACTCAGATTGGAACAAATTGAAAAGTTTGTGAAAGTTAAGGAAGCGAAACAGTTTTCTATTTATAAAATGTTCTATAATTTTCGATAGTACTGGACGAATTGAAATTGGACGATATTCGGAAAAGGAAGAGGGATTTGTTGTCTTAGGAAGAGGAATGACATGGGCAGATTTCCACAAAGAGGGATCTGAGACTGTAAATTAGGAGCAAGGAGACATTATTTTGAGGAATCGGTTGCTAAATGTATAGAAAAAAACAAATAGCCATTTGATCTTACTGATGTAAGTAGAGTATCCGACGATTAGAACCGCGTGGTCTTGGTGTTCTGGGTTGTGGGGACACGTCTGCTCGCTCGGCTGGTCTATCGTCTTGTTACGGAAGTAATTCTTCATCGCACCTGAATTGATAGCTGCCAAAAATGTCGTAAAAAGGAATTTCAATGACTATAAATCAACAATGTACTTTAAGTGGATACAATAGTGTGACGGCACCAATGTTGAACACTTTTAGCTGAAGACGGGTGCGCTTCAATCAGTATAAAAACATTTTGTATAATTTCATTTAACTAACCACGCAAAGCATAATGAACGTTTAGCATAAAAACCAATTGTATAATTTCATCTGGCATACGATCGAATAACATAACACTCATTTAGTATAACTATAATTTTCTCGTTATTATGCATTTTTAGTCAATTTCTTCTAACTAGGTTAGGTTAGAACTGTGACCACATTAATAGTAATGAAAGCAGTTAGATATATTTATTTTTTAATTTATAAACATTATAGTTTTTGAAATTATGCATTTCGTTTTAAGTATGCATCATAACTGTTTATTATATCGATGGTTTATTATATATTTAGATTTAAATTATGCAATTCGTGTTATGTAAAATAATCATTAGACCATTTGTTTTTATGCTAAACATTACACACCCTCTGAAGACACCAATAATGCACAATTAATTCTTCATTCAAATTGGTTACTAATTGATTATCTCAAAACAAATGAATAACCCTTATCTTCTGTAACATAAGAATCAAGTCTCCATCATTGGTCCTCGTTTATTACTGGTAATCCATCACCGTAAGTTTCTGTCTAAAATTTGATGTTTAGGACATGCTCTTGATGACTTCTGTCCTGTTTTTGCCCAGTTATCATTTCTGTTCATTGATACCAAACCAACGAGTCAAAACTCGATGGATACGTTAAGTATAATGGAGATCCTGTTACCACCTTCCAACTCCATCATTATATCAACTTTAGATAACATAATTATTGCATCGTCATCAGCTTTATGTACGTATTCCAAATATTTCTATGACGATAACTGGCAGTGGTTCAAGATTAACTTGCAAGATTTGACCTTAATCTTAACTCGCAACTACGTTAGGTTAAATAAATGCATGTAAAAACATTGACTGAGTAAACATTATTTGATCAAGAATGAATAAACATCTGGACGCTAAATCAAAAAATATTTTCATTGTTCGAAGCCTTTATTCAGAAACACAAAATTTAAAGCTGTAGTATCCGTTTCAATCGCTTTGAATTCGAAATGCTGCAGTGTTTTCGACGAATCTTCGCTTTGTTCGAAATAAGACACAAAAAATGCTCTCAAAATCTAAAGGATAGTTTCGCAGATGAATAAGCACATATTTCCGGCTGTTCGAGTAGAAAATTCAAAAGCGGACGAGATAATAGTGAAAATATCTATTGATTTTGAGACTATAGGAACAATTTAAAAACGAACTAGGTTATCTGAATTAGCTCTTAATTGAGTTTTATCTCGAAGTATTTTATAACAACAATAATGACAATAATGGCAATGTATAATCCTTACTGAATAAAGAATTATGAATTATTACTATGAATTGTATATTTTCACTGACTATCTAGACAGGTAATTGAAAAAAAAAATGCATTATAATGGGCCTTAATTCCGAAGTATACGGGTACTGTTTAAGCGTCAGGACGTTTTGGGTGGATTAATATTTGAAGTATCCTTGGTGCAAAGTAATATTTTCAACTTTAACTATTTTATTTTATTTTATTGATTAAGATTGGTATAGATTCTTTGCTTCTAAGTAAAATTATTGTATGCCAAATGCGGCTGTATGTAACGTACTTTAGAACTTTATAACTGTTCAAGACCATTGAAAAAACTCACATTCGGACAATAAAGTGTTCGGACAATAATTTGAACTGAATTGTTCATAGTTCCGTCCAGATCGCTATCACCATCCTTTGAACCTACCGCCAGTCAGCAGTGATCACAGTTTTGTGTTCCGGTGTTGGGATAAGACACTGAATGAAATGATTCAACTAGCATAGTGGAATCCATCTTGGTCCTCAGGGTTGGCAATGCATTTGCAGTCTTACGATTGCTGCCGCGGGATTATAACTGTCAGGGGGGACAATGTCACACCAATTGACCTTGTCCCAAACTAAGCTCTAGGCTTGTACTATGGATACTAGACAAGGATATAAATACTTATAGACAGAAATATATACTTAAATACATAGAAAACATCCATGACTCAGGAACAAATATTCGCGCTCATCACACAAATATCTGCCCTTACCGGGATTTGAACCCAGGACCGCTAGCTTCGTAAACTGGATCATTAACGACTAGGCCAACGCGTCGTCAAATTATGTATAGTCTTGAGTTTGCAAATGTGTATTTCTCTCAGATTTCACTAACCAGCAGGTGGCCTGTGTGCTCGTCTGCCTCCTCCATGCTAGAGGTGAGACGTATATACTGGAATAGGTTTTTGGAATAGGTTTTTGCTTGGACGTCCAAATACGCGATCCCATCAGAGTGCGCCAACGCGTACCGAGTCTTTACACGTATCGGGATCAGGAAGCGAAAACAGCGCGGTGTATTTGGAGTAGGTAAAGACTCGTTTCACCGGGCGAAGAAAGATTATAAAAAACAAACTTTTTTCCATTCAAGAATTGTGTATGGATCATTTTAACCCAATTCTTCTGTCAATTCAATACTGAGTCTTACTTTTATAAGTTTTCGAGTTATTATATGAAATATATATTAAATATGTACTCTCAAACTCTCAGTCACTAAAACCCGGGCCGGACGTCAGCGTCCGTGTACCGAGAAAAACCTCTTAATACTTAAGACTCGCAACACTTGCAACTCGGAAAGACTCTGAATCAAATATTTTACTCATAAGCCGCGTACTTCTAAATACTCGTGGAACTAGTCTTTGGACCTAGTCTTTTTGTGGACGCGTACTCGGAAGACTCAGTACGTGATTTGCCTAGTACGTCTCACCTCTACTCCATGCTTTTAAAAAGTGTTTTCCAAGGTAAATTTACCTGCTGACAAAGGTCCGTAGTGGTACAAGGCCTTCACCATTTCATCCTCGTCAGCTTTGATTCGTTTGAATCCTATCACGGGGTAGAGATTATTATGGTTATTGTCCCATCGGCATTCGCGTGGTTTTTGCTCATATTCTGGGTAGTCAGCTTTAGGCAGCACGCCACCTATGTTGGTTATGATGTCACTGAAATAAATTACGAGGGAAGAATACCATTGAATTGCTGGGATCATCGCCGTGATATGATCTGAAATACGTCTACGCACTACATAGGGTTCCGCACAGATCTTCACAATAAACCATCTGTAGTTTACAGTCACGATACAGGAAGCTATGTATCTTCCCCTAGGACGAGTGCATCGCCGTTAAACCTAGGTTAACCTTACAAAAGGAAATAAGACCTCACTTAAGTATTCTGCTTGTCCTCGATTCTAGATGAATCGAATTATTACTGATTAGCTTTTGCCCACGACTCCAACCGCGTCGAACTCGTTTATTGTTATTCCCATTGTCTGATTTTCCACGATGAAAAGTACCCTACGTTCGATTTTGGGCTATGATCTATCTATGTAGTCGAACCTATTTTGACCGATAACCGGTGGGGTAGACGTATTCTATAGTGGAGACCACGGCTTGGCAATGTAACATAGTGCACGACGCCCTGCAGTGGCTGGGAGCGATTGGAAACAATAAACTCAAGAATGAGCTTAGTGGCGTGCCATGGGAGACAGTGGACGGAAGGGGCTGATTATGATGATGAATTTGACTCCGATCAGCGTTAAATCGTGAAAATAAAATAAATGAATAAAATTCGCATAAAGTAAGGATAACGATTATAATAAAATGTATTTTCCATAGCATGAAAGTATAATGAGTTTCAAACACGACGTTACTTTTTCATTATAGCGGTGTTGCGTTGCGTCTGCGGGGATATTAAATATTTTGTCTATTTTTAGAGTCAAGCGAGAAAGCGCATGGAAATACCTTTTACGTTATAATACAAAAGTATTCATTAGCTGTAAGTTTTATTGGCCTTCGGTTTATTCAAATAAATCTGGAACTTCAATCTATTCCTGCCTGTATTGCTTATAGGCATTTTGAGGAGCTTCAATACGTCCTAACTAGGTTACTGGGCCTGTCTTCTGGGTTTCCACTATACACTTAGCCTCGAGCGCGATATCTGCATCAAGGTGGTGATATAGTATGAGGCATTCAATTCGAAACTTCGAATGCCCCATCTCTTTCAATCATCATTCAAGTCATCATTCAAGAAAGTTGACAAAAAAGATATAAAGATTAAATAATTAAACCCCTACTTTAGTACCCACAGATCGGTATGAAAGGGGAAACCTCAAAACATTACACAAATATCGGCTCAAAAGCGACAGAAGGTGTTACTATACGACATGTTTTTTTCTTCTATGTATTTATTTGATTCATAACGTCACTTTGAAATAGTTTCATAATGCCCTATGAATCAAATTGGTTGACTGTATATCACATCTATTACCCCTTGGTAGAACTTACGAAAATGTCTTAAGGACACTAGCCCCTGAGCAGCCGGCTTGCATGTGGTTGCAGTCGATGAGGAACTGCTCAGAGAGTATCACGTCTCTGCGTTGGTGTATCTTCAATTGACTTTCAATGTTAGCTGCAAATAATGGTTTATTATTATTCGGTTTTTGTCCATACCTTTGTCGAAGTAAAATTCGAATTTTCCTGAGGGCCTCATATGTACAACGCAAACGTAAGCGATTTTCGAAAACTGATATGTGATTGACGTAAGCTGACATCTACCACATCGGCCGCTTAAGCCAATCCAATCAAATTAATTTTGTCAGTTGTGAAAATGGCTAACCTTAGCGTTTCTTTTTTATTTATTTCAAGCAATCAGGGCTCATATTATCTATGCAAAAATATGAATAATTATTTCTAATGACGTTGCAATGTAAATGCACTAAGTATGCGTTATTATCCATCATGTGTAAGTGATGACGATGTATGTAAAATATTTAATAAATAATACCTATAAATACGAATATGTCTAAGCCCTTGGTTCTTTGTAAACTGAATAAAGTTAATAAATTGCGATATGACTAACAAACTATATCATTGTTCGTACTGTGTTTAAATGTATGTGCAAAACACAAACACCCGCCCTCGATTCGCTTCGGTTAATGTGAATTTTCCGTAACATCCATAGATGAAACACTTTCCTTAAGAGGAAATCAGTCTATCAATTTTGATGAAAACATTATTAAAATCCGTCGCGAAGTTAATAAGATACACAGGGGGACAGACGGCAGGAAGTGACTTTCTTTTATACTAAATATGTAAAGATTACATGGCTTGAGTCCATGGCACTTACTTACCCAGGGCACTGAACGCCCAACAAGCACCACATGTGTCCTGGTCTTTAACAGGAGACACTCCATTATTGCGTCTCCAATCAAAATACAACGGCAGTGGTTTCCCATTGTCAAAGATCTCCTTATATTTAGGTAATACATTTAATGAATGGTCAATTTTCAACTGTTCACGAACAGAAAAGGCAGTACATAATCTAAAACAGATGAAAAGTACGAGCACGCTTTTGTTTTGCGACATTTTGTGTCTCGATTGGAACTGACACTCGACTCGAAAATTTCACGTTTTTAAACTATAGAACCGTTTCGAGGCATCCGAGCAACGCGGACATATTACAACGGGTTTTATTACTTTTTATTTAATTTAATTGCTTCTGTCTCGCGTGTTTGACATAGCTCGCGAATGAACGTTTGATTTTTTATAGCAACAATGAAATTTTTACGCTGCTACGTTTCGTACGTGATGTCAAAGGTAAATTGATACTATGAGAGGTAATGAATGAAAAAGGTAATAGAAATAAAAGTTTACTGCTTTGGGAATCTCTTAGTTATTTAAAACTCTATTTCTTGGATTACAGAAAACAACTTAAACAGAAGTAGATGAACTTTGAAAAGTACACTTGCTGTTTTCGTGATGTTCATACTACAAACACAGTTAACTTTTGTATTTATAATATTAGTATACGTAACTAGTGTATTAACTTCTACGCGGACGCAGTCGCGGGCCACAGCTAGTTACACATAATTAAAGGGTTTGCAGTCGAGTCAATAACTCCGCGATCTCTAAACTAATCAATTTAAACAAACTGCAGTACTAGCTGTAAATTCTTCACTAAAATAGCGATTGCGAAATTCTTCAGTTTCCAAAATCGACACATGTCGAATTATGGGAACGAATTTGTTTAAATAACAATGAAAACTACAAATCGATGTACGCGGCGGGTCATTAGCTGCGAGCGAATCGGTGCTGCTACTCGATTGTGTTGCGAAACATTTACATGTTTGTACACTGCTTTACATTTCGTATTTTTGTACCATTACATTTAATACAGCTTCGCTCCGGTGAAATTTCCAGCTCAACTCACTGTACCTTTACTCTACGTTTCGATAATTCTTTAGTAATCATTATTTTAATCACTTCATAAATGTACAGTAAAACTAGGGTACCATGAGTGTGACAGCGATAAACAAACGAGATCTATTAGTACTCTTAATTGCATTCTACAATAGCTAGTCTTTCTAAAACTCTTAAAAGGTATGGAATTGTCATAAGCGTCCGACGCGACCGCCCGGCAGCTTACGTTTACGTTAAACCCATAGACTCTACATTTTATTTGATTTCTGCGGTCGTAAACGTTTGCAGAATGCATATTGTCTAGGCCCGATATTTATAGTTACCTATCTTTTGTGTTTGCCCCTATAACAAACCGGAATGACAATTATACTGATAATTAACTTAAATGTCTTACACTGTCTTCCTTTTTTCATTTTAATTTCTGCTTAAGAGATTTGAACTAAACAAACTGAACGCCAGTTCCCGTTATTATTTATTTATTCTAACTTTATTATTAATTATTTTAGATCAATGCTTAATAATGTTAACATTGTAAAACAGATGACAAAGCAATATGATAACAAATTATAGATCTCCGTTTCAGCTACCCACCAAGTTAGAGTGGTTTCGCACTAGGTACGTCCGAATCCGATCCGAACCCGTGAAAATACGGTCCGGAGTAGTCGTAGAATTATTTCTATGGTAGTTTACGCATTAGATCCGGCTTCCGTCATCCGATTTTATTATGTATCCAGATCGGTTTGGATCGGATTCGGATCAGCGTAGTGCGCAACCGCTCTTAGGACTCGTTACATTGGTCTTAAAAAGCAGTTGCTACTAAGCAAAAAAGTAGGTAAGTATATCATACTTTTTTATTATTGAGCAAACTTATTCTTTTCTCTTCACTAACCTTTCGTGACAATTTTTTGACTTTCTCAAAAATCTATAAACAAGTTTAGTTGTATCCTCAAACTTGTATAACGTCCGTCAAACAGTTTAACGCCGCAAGTTGCGACGAGGCCAGCCGCCGACATAGTTCAGCCACTTCATACGATTCGCAGCTATCTTGCAGACCGACGCAAGTTTTAATTGATCAATTTAACTTCAACTGCCATTTCAAATGACAACTTTCTACAAATCGTATCTTGAGTAGCTTGAACACACAATTCACAACCATGGAGTGTTACGTACAAAGTTGAAATTTCATGAACGCGCTGGCAAGATAAGAGTTTAAGAAATTATGGTGGTGATTGGACGCTAGGGTCGCCGGTCAAGTAAACAATCTCAGATGCTAATTAACTCGCTTTATCTGGAATTTCTTAATGAGACTTAGGAAGGTTGGGAGAAAAAGTTTATTATAGATTAAAGAGTTCGGGAACTTCCAAACACGAAATCGTGGGAAGTTGTAACAAAATGTTTTTAAATTGAGAGTAATCAATACTTTATAAATGTGACATAAAGCAATACTTATTTCATAAGACTATAACTGAACAAATTACAAATGAAAATCAAAACTAGAAATAAAACTAAATTAAAAATTAAAACTTTAAATCTAAAAAAGACCCTTGCAGCACTGTCCTGAAGATGCTGGCAGCATTTCCTTGCTGAACAGTTAAACTAACGCGTTACTGCCAGTTCTTCGGTCTCCCGTGACGTCAAGACGCGACAGATCAAGGGTTTCGACACCGGATGGAATAAAAATATATTCTAGACCGAGACAACATCAACCTATGCATATGTTATAAAATTGATTTTTAATTTGTGCCACCCCTATTAGAGCTTCTCGATAGGTTTCAGTCCGTTGACGGCCTTAACGGAATAATGCTCGTTGCAGATTTACGGGGCGCCACGATTTCGGATAATGACGTGATGAAATCGTGCTCTGGAAAAGCGGTGGTGCAAATTATAACTAGTGCGGACACTGATTTTATCACATTTGATTATAGGCAGTTTTTTATGCCGATATTTATTACTAGTTTCTGCCCACGACTTCGTCTGCGTGGATTTCGATTATCGTTATTCCTCCGGGAACTTTGAAATTTTCCGGCAGAAGTACTTAGCCTATGTATGTGTTAATCCAGCTATCTTTATTCCAAATTTAAGTAAGTCAAGGAGTACCTAACACACACAAACTTTCGCATTTATAATACTAGCTTCTGCCCGCGACTTTGTCAGCGTAAATTTCGATTATTATTATTCCCTTGGGAATTCTTAAATTTTCCGGGATGAAATGAAGTCAATGTGTTTATCCAGGGTATAAGCCATCTCCATTCTAGTCCAGCTGTTGTAGCGTGAAGGAGTAACAAACAAAAATTCAAATTTTCGCATTTATATTTATTAGTAGAATTTGTTGGATAAAATATTATTTTTAGCAGGTACTACAATGTATTTTCGCGCTTAAAACTAATTTTTAGCTGTATGCATGTAAGTGTATTTTGACATTTAGCTGTCAGCACCAGTGTAATAGGTGGTTTGTCGATGAGCTCAAAATTATCTATACACGACTCTATTGTGAGGAGAATAAGAGCGTGTGTAGATAATTTTAAGCTCTTCGACTATCCAGGTACTTTTGGTGCTGACTGGACATGTAATTGGTCATATCCTCGTAAGGTTCACGATACAGGGATATTTTTGTGCGTGGGAATTTTAATCTATCAGCAAGTGAATAAAAATCAATATACTCTTAAATGCATTTTTCAGTTTTGAAACCAATTAAAATGAACTTTATACTTATTAGAATATAGTTTAAACTAAATTGACTTGATTATGTATCTCCTAATAGCACACCGGCTCTCGCGAGAATTGTTAAAAGTTTCATCCAATTTCTGAACTATCTCTGTCCATGATAAGAGTTGAATGACGCCAGAAACGTCCGTCAGTTTACGTTCACTGGTCTTTTAGTTTCAGAAATTTTGATCCAAGATATTCCATTATTTTGTAAAATGATGAATGAAATGAATGGTCATTGTCTAAGTAGGTACACGTTTTCTGTTTTAAAATAGAAGTCAAAAATAACTGACTTCTATAGTGTGAGAAAATATATACGGTCGAATTGAGAAACCTCCTCCTTTTTTGAAGTCGGTTAAAAAACGAGTTCCAAGATGTATTTGATAATTTTTAACCAAACAAGTTTCTAACCGTACTTAATTTACTGCAAAGCATTACATCTAAACTGTGAAAGTGTTATTGCCTTTAATAAAAACTAGAGGCTAAAATTACATTTAAAATACGTTAGTTCGTGAAACACAAACAGTGCGGCTAGCACAAGTTGCCCGCGACTTGGTTGTCGCCCGGATCTCCCTTTCTATCAAGTCAGTAACGATAGAGACGCACTGAGCGACAAGCGAGATAATACAACTTGTGCTACCCGTGCAGCGCGATGTGTCGCTCGCGGCAAGTTGAAATTAATTTTAATAAAAACACCGCGCTCTTTTTGTTCGTGAAAATACACCTGTACGTTATGATATAGGTTTCAAGTACAGCGACCAAACTTTTAATTAACTATTTAAAAAAATATAAAATGTTGTTGGACGTGTTCAGTTTCTGCGGTTTTTTAATTAGCACAGCCACAGGCGGATAATGTTTGAGTTTTAATGATTTACAGTGCCTAGCAAGCCATCTGTGTAATATTGGTTAGTTAAGTCTCTGTGGCTCTAGACAAGATGCATTGCGAGATAGTACCTATGTACCTAATCGTTATCGAAAATGTATAGAATTGACGTAAGCTGCCGGACTGTCGCGTCAAGCGCTTGTATCAATTCCATACACTTTGACAGTTTCCAAAAATTGTTAACGATAGCGTTAATCATCTTGTCTTGGACCTCTGGGCTATATCTCACTGATCGGTCGGTTTGGTTGACGTATTGAACCGCGAAGACGAAATAACCAGCCTGCTGAACCAGCGAGATTCATCATAGACTTCATCAAACTTCATCAAACTTCTGATTTACCATCAGATGAGATAGGGGTCAATCGCTGGTCAGTCAAGAAAAAAAATACAACACGTTTTATTTTTTTGGTATAATACTAAATTAACAAAATTCCTATGGTGTCTTAGAATTACATAGTCTAATCGGTGTTTAGATCAAACAAAATAATGCTCAGGAACATGTTTAATAGAAACCTATGAGATACTCACAGGACATTACGATTTACAGGAGTTTCATAAATTGTTCAAGCTAAATACCAACACTCGTCTCCGGGGTCATCAATTTAAACTACTAACTGAGCTTTCACACAACAATCCTCGCAGACACTTCTTATGTAACAGAGGTAGTGAAAGCATGGAACAAACTGCCAGAACAAGTAGTCTCAGCACTGAACGTCAATCAGTTTAAAAGCCGATTAGACCAACACATAAGCAGTACAAAGAACACTTGATCGAGGAACAGCTGGATACAGGCATTTATCAGTTGTCGCAACTGCCGTCTGATAAAATAAATAATAATAATAATAATAAATGTTTTGTGTGATGAAATCGGTTTACCTAGAAAACGTGAGAAATCATTATCTTGAGTATCTACCTTATATACGAATATGGGACTAAGTTCTTGAGAGGAAATCAGAGGTTTGTCACATTCTGCACTACTGGTGATCGTTGGGGTTGGAAAATTACAGAATCGAGGCCGAGAACAGGTAGTAGAAGACCTGTTAGACCTAAAGCTAGACGGTCTAACGACATTGAGGCAACAGCTGGGAAAAATAGGAGCAGAAAGACTGGAGAGAAATAACTGGAGGAACTTCGGGGAAGAGAAAATGCGGAGAATTCTGGTATTAACTTGGTATAATTGAATTATTGGTGTGGGGGATGGAAAATTACAAATAATTGACATAAAACGACATTATGGCAACAGTTGGAACAAATAGAGAAGAGAGACTCAAGGAATAACTAGAGGAAATTAGGGGAAGAGGTAATGCGAAGAATTCTTGATCTAAACACTGCGTAAAATTAATGAAATCAAATTAGTTTGTTTTGTAAATACTAAATAAAACGTATTTCTGCAATAACCTTACTGCGTGCCAAGTTTACTAGAAACAAGTAAAAATTTAATTACTATCGATAAAATAAATCAAAGAAATGCAAGTAATTTGAAACAAATGCGTAATTAAATAAAACGGTCTTATCATTGCGCGTGTAAATTCTTACGTGAACCTACACACAAATAATAAATGTGAAATAACGTGTAACATAAAAATTTTGCTCTCAAAATTAAAATCTAAACTCCTTTACCCACCTCACTTCATCCCTACCCAAATGAATTTAATATTGCGAAGCTGCAATATTTTGAAGCTGCAATCATAGAACCTGCATATTTATGAAAAAAATAACATTCAAAGAATAGTTGATTATCCCACTTGCACCATATAACGGGGTAACCTAACATACTGGTAGTGATTGCCACCATAATATAATATTCGGTTCTTAATAAAACATTGAATCCCTATTAATAATATCAATGCAAATGTGTTTTTGTTTGTTTAGCTGTTCCATCATCACAGCTTAGCGCCTCAATTGATCGAAATGAAGTTTTGTACACAGATCCATAGCTATATTATTATAAATTTGAAAGTAACTTTGTCAGTTATTTACGCTTTCACGGCTAAAAAGGCTGAACCGACTTCGTCGGCTTGAAACCCGAGGAAGGATATGGGGTACTTTTTACGGCGAGTAGCGATAGCCGCCTTCTACTCGGATGGAATCGCGGGCAACAGCTAGTAGTTCATAACCATAAGACTGCCACGTAGGTACCTTTATCCCGGAAAAAATGACAGGTCGAAAATAAATGCATAGCAGACTCTGAAACAAATAATCATGTACATAGTAGGAATCACTACCAATTCGATCCAACGCATCATCTTTTATCGATTTAGGTAACCAGCGGGCCTGTTATGGTCGCGTTAATCGATGTGGATAAACGAGGACAAAACATCACTGTCACTTTCTGAGGGCCTACTTTGAAAATCGAAGTTCGAAGTTACGTTAGCTCCATCCCTTTCTCTCGTTTTAGTTTCGAATGACGAGGGACAGGGATGGAGCTAACGTTTCTTCGAACTTCGATTTTCAAAGTAGAGCCTTTGTCACTTTCTGACCAGTATGTAAGTGCGAGAATGACTGGTGCTTTATCCACCGCGATATAATAAGGGCCCAGTAATTTATTATGAAACTGCCGATTTCTGGTCACCCTCGCGCTACGCAGTGCCCGCGCTCTTACCTCACGTGTGATTCACAGTTCAACTGGTAAAATATAATTTTCAGCTTCCTTTATTTTCAGGTTTTTACGTTACTTTCGTATTCACACAGCGAGTTCTAATGTTCAGAAATTCTTTTGTAGTTAGGTACAAGTGCAAAATTAATTATATTAAGTACCTTTTAGGTGTAATAGTAGGTAAAAACCAGAGAACAACCTTGGTTTTTGTTATTTTCTTTTTGAAAAAGAAAGTAATTGAAGGATACACGTAAAGAAAATGTCTAGTCACGTTAGTTCTTTTTGAGATATCGTGATTTTAAAGTTAGGAACCATGTTATTTCGTACGTATTGTGTCTAGTAGGTAAAGGTTTTTAAAAAGTGAAAAACATAAAAGTTTTAACATAACCATTATTGTGCAGGTTAGCGTATGAGGTTTTAAAAGACAATGAAAGCGATTTTAATCACTGAATACTGAATACCTAGTATTCGTTGTTGCTAGAGGAATGTAAATGACATGTACTTAAAAAAGAAGAGTAGATGAGATTAAACGTGTTGTACTCAAACACAACGCTGTCGCAATCGTATTGAATTAAGTGTAAATAAAATAATTACACTTTATTGGTATTACAAACATCTACTTACTTACCTAAAAATACTTGAAATTGTAGATCAAACTTACTGGATCTTTAATAAATTACAAGCATCCAAATAATAATTTATATTAAAAAACAAGGGAATACAGGTAAACAAATTGTCAAATTTCAGTTAAGTGGTAAAAACTACGTAAAAAGTGTCATTTGATACTAAAATTCTGTCTACATTTTAAAATTGAGTGCAACAATAATAGAGACGTAAAACAATTTGGTCAAGAATTGCAAAAACGTACAAGAAAAAATACTGGCATAATTGCTCCCGCCAAAAAACTTTTATACAGAGTTAAACAAAAGAAAACGATGTGTTTTTGTTTTCAGTTCCATATTCAAACAGTTCGTAACGGAAGTTTTCCTTCTTTCTCGTGATATCGAATATTCATTCGCCATTTTATCACAATCTTCGCTCAGCGCTGCGGTGCTATTAAAGCGTTGTGGGTGACATCGACACTCGCTTGCCAAGACAGGGCCCGGGGGTTTATTACGGCTGACAGCGACGGGAGCGACACTGTATTGGCTCTGTCGATAGTTTGATGATCGGCCGCCTAATAGGTTTTGGTTTCAATGTCGTTTATGTGACAGGCGAAGAGGGTTAATTATTGATATGTTTCGAATTTTTAGATAATTAGAGGTATACGCTCTAGCGAAGTTGTTGAAAAAGTGGCCTTGGTATCTTTTAAGTTGATGAAACAACTTTACCTGCATTATTTAGAAAATACGGTTGTTATATTTTTCTTAGATGGTATTTTAGTAACTATAAACTATAGACTAGACTTTATGCAGCGTTAGTTGTGGTAAGCTTAAAACACCCTTGAGTCCGAGTGATTCTTGTTTATCTTTGTAATTTACAACAGAAACTTTTTAAAAAGTAAAAAAAAACATGCTTGTAGAAAGTCTCAAAAGCATACTGTCTTTTTATTTGTTTAGTCTATAAATACCAACAAAAAAAATATTTTTGCTAACGGCTGAAGAACTTAAACGCCACTCGGTCTAGTGCTAGACAAACAATAACAAAATGGGGTTGCAAACAAATTGACGTCATTCCGACCAAGTAGACAGTAGTACTATTTTATATTGAAAAAAACTTCAAAGAAATTTGTATCTATGCTCTTGAGACATACCTCTATAAGCATGTTTTTTTAGAACACCTTTTGAAAAAATATTGTTGATAATTATCTTACTGAGTAGAGACGTTGATTACAAAAAAACATCAGTCTCTTTTAACGCCATGGATGAGTTGTGTTTTTTTCTTATAAGAGTGGGAAGCAAACGAAACACCAGCGAAAAGAAGAATTGTCGATGCGTGGCCGGCTAATTAGGAAATGTACCTAAGCTCTTTTCTTGAAGACACCTATGTCATAACTGGTGGGAAATCGCCGAAGAGAGTTCGTTCCACAGTTTCACTCTAAGAAGAAAAAAGGGCCTAGTGAAACGCACGGTGGAAAAACGCCAGTCATCAAGGTGATGTTGATGGAACCTGGCTTGGCGCTGCAGTATCGCAAGCGCGTTCTAGAGCGGAGACTGCATCTTGGTGCATTACCTATCTCTTTACCTACGGGGCCTTGAATCACCCAGTTACCGCTCAATTCGGGCATGTCTTGGCGAGAGGCGATCCGATCAACTATAGTTGACACCCGTACTGCAGTGGTGTTGCCTTACTGGCAACTCTGGTTGACACCCGTAGGTAAAGGGCTATAGGTCCCCTCAGCTAGATGGCATGTTCTGGAGGGCTGAAAATGTCACGACGCATAAAATAGAGGACAGGGTATGGTGGTTATTTTTGCGAGGCCAATGTCTAGCAGTGGACTGCTGTGGGCTGAAATAATAATGAAAAAAAAGATGATAAGCTTAGTTTAGTTTATTTATTCAACAATCTAATCGTATTGCGTAATCGTAAATACGACGGTTTAGATGGTTGTTACTCAATCACGCCAGAACGGCTGAACGGATCCGGGTAAAATTTGGCACAGATATAGATTATTAGATTAATCCCCAGGGAAAAGCGATAAACGACTAATAAGCGCACGGAATCATGTCAAACGTATTTCTGGAAATACGAAATTACATTGGTAAAATGCTTATATTATGCCAAAAAAAATACTTTAGCGCAAAAAGCTGGCTTACTAAATAGTCTAATACATTTCGTAACGTATTTAGAAGAGATCATAAAACAAATGCAACTTAAAGTCAACGTGCGAATAAAATAATAAGAATAACCCGGAGCGGGCTTTCAACATTCATTAACTTTCTCCTTTGAGTTTAGCTAAGAATAATTTACAAGAGCCAAGAATTTCATATTGCAATGGATAGAACAATTAGCTGGTAAAATGGAAAAGAAATTTTACAAGGAAACTGAACTTTGAAACAAAGTGTCGGGAAAAAATAAGTTTTTATTGGCTCGAATGACTGCAGCAAGTTAAAGTGTAAGGAGACCAGGTAATTGTTAACGGAACTGCAGTCTTTGAGGAATTATTGCCAAGGAATTAAAATGCTTCAGGTATCCTTTATTCGCCTCGTTAGCCCTTTTCTGGTTTAAAATATTATTTCAATTATGGCCCGTGCTCTAACGATAAGGTTAATGTTAAAGACCATTTCCAAACGCGCCATTAAAGAATAATTGATTTAGTAGCTGTCTACATGGATGTTCGTTTTGGTTCTTAAAACGGTAAAACCCAAGCTAAAGTTTAACAACTTTAACCCTTAAATGCATAATGATGTATATATACATCGTATATTTGAAGTTCAATTTCAAACATGAATTTTAAGTAAATTTCAAACTTAGAATTTATGGAGTAAGGTGAAGTCTTGTAATTGCAACTATCTGGTTATTGCAACTAACTTAAATAACTCCTTCTAGGATCACTGTTTTGAACAACGACAGGCGAGATATTGTATTTCTTAGTAAGGAAGAACAATATCACGCCTGTCGTTGTTCAAAACAGTGATCCTAGAAGGAGTTATTTAAGTTAAATAGTTGCAATAACCAGATAGTTGCAATTACAAGACTTCACCTTAAGGTTTGAAGCTTTGTCAAAATTTAAATTTGGAAATGAACTTTAAAGACGCGTTTTACTTTCGAAATGCATTTCATTTAAGGGTTAAAAAAAATAACGCTATGAAAGCATTAAAATTTTGACCACATCTGCCGAATGTTTGTACTTACAATTTATGGTTGAGTATAAGTATGTGAAATTTAAAATTCGCTCTAAATTTGGGCAGACGCGTCAAAGATGATGAAAAAATTATAATGTGTCGAATGGATAAGAAAAGTTATTCATTTTAAGCAAAAAAAAAACCAATTTGACGTTATCTTTGGTTTACGTATACACAATGGGCCTTATTCAAAAATGATTTTTTTTTCACCAATTTTATTTTAATAATAACATCACTAAACATATTACAGGCTTAAAAAATTGTAGTAAGATATCGTTTAGTGTTTTTACAGAGCTACGCTAATCCATCAAGTAATTTGCCCGATCTCTACGAGTTCCACGCCGTTGGTTTTAACAGTTAACACTTACGAGTTGCTAGTGAGTTCGGGGTCTATTAAGGCTAGTGGCTCATTGACAAACACACAGTTGGCTATAGAACCACTGGTCGGTCGCGCACGCTCGGGGTGGTTCCCGCGGCGTTAGAGCCCTTTATCGCGGCGGCCAGGCGCCGCTCATGCGAGTCATTGCTCTACACGCGGTGCCAGAGCCGAGCGAGAGGACACACAGTGTCAAAGTCAAACTGCAAAAAGTGTGTGGTTTTGTCTTACTCATCTAAAGCGATAGTGAAAATGTCTCTGGTACCATCTAATCAGTGAACGTTGGCTCTGATCAACGCTAGTTTATATTAAATATACTGCTTTTTGCAGCATAGAGCGAGCTTTTATTACACCGGAAAAATATTGTTTATGCATGTCATTGCTCTATAGGCATGATTATTACGATCTGCTAGAGTTCATAATTAAACTCGTACGAGTCAATGCTCCACACGCGGCGCCAAAGCCAATCGAGAGGACACACAAAGACAAAGTCAAAGTGCAAGAAGTGTGTGGTTACTGACTCGTCGAAGTGTGTGTTATGTAGGCTGTAGCCAAAGGAGAAGGATGATAAAATAGTTCATTTAGCTAAATGCGGATGTTGAGATGAATGTGTGGTGTAACAAGAATGGATAGGATGATGAACGAGTGGATGAACAAGTATGTAAAATTAAGTTTAATAGTGGAGTCAATGAGAAAAAAATGGAAGGTAATAGATTATTATTGGCATGTCATAAGGAGGAAAGAAAGCCGTGTGACGAGACGAGTTTTAAATATGAATGAAAAGACTTTAGAAGAGATGGATGGAATGTGTGAACAGCGATATGAAAAACAAGGAAGTGAATACTGTGATGAAGGTTTATAGGAATGTTTGGTAGGAAAAGACGCGCCGACCTCAAATGATCGGGATAAGGGCAAGATGTGATGATATCTGGTATCAACTAGTGATTAATTACACTGATCGACGCTCGTTCATGTTGTGGTAGTTACCCTGGCATTCAAGTATCTATATCGTACCAACAAAGGGCTATTTTTGCATGACTTTGTTCTACAAGAAGAGCTAGATCTACATATGCAAAGGGATACCCTGACAAACTCAAAGTGAAAGATTTAATAACAAAATAATCAATAACTTGAATAAAACAAAGGACTGTCTCATTTTCTCTCTGGCACTGAAGCTCCAGAGCACTTCCCATGTTTGGCAGTTAGGGATTAAAGCTTAATTGCCAAATCAACAAACTTTTTTTGCGTCGACTTGTCTGGTTGTTTCCAATTGATAGAGCGCACTTAATGGAACTAACCAGGGAATTATTTGATTTTTATCTTTCTTTTCTTAACGTTTATTGGTTTCGAGTTTTGGCCCGCAATTCGGTTTGGTTAGAGCAGATTACCTACCTAATTTTAGAGGGCAATATTATCCGACTCTGACTTACTTAATATTTTTTGAGTATTTAAGAAAACAAATATGAAAAAAATCACGTCAATACGCTGATAAAATTTACCGCAAAAATACTAACGAATTACTTAGTAAATAAATAGCTAAGCACACTTTCACATAGATTCAGGTTAACAAATGGTAAATTCAGTACTTATTAAAAAATATCTTTTTTTGATGCAATGAAAAGGCAAACAAGTGAACAACCTGAGGGCTAAGATGCAACAATTTATGCATTTCACGCGCTTTCTCACCGTTCATTTCAAAACACTGTTGCAGCAGTGGTAGCGAGTAAGGATCTTCCCATACCTACCTACGAAGAATCGGCTTTAGTCGTTCCACTGGTTTTCCTGGCAGATTTATATCACTGTTGCGAAGTTATTCGTGGCATGTTGTAGCTGAGTCGATATTCGACGCCGTTTTTTTGTGTATTTTTTTTGTTGTATTTTGTTTGTATCTGTTCTGATTGAAAAAGTTTTTGTTTCTTTCCGCAAACATGTTAAACAACGGTTGAAGCCAATCGACCTCGATTTCATTTTCGATTCTATTCCGAGTCGACAGACGTGGTGACACCTAAGATGGTAGCGATCCGGACCCTGCACGACTTTCACATAGACCACCAGTAAAGGTCTATAAATATCCCAAACAATACACTAAAATTCACGAATTCAATCGAGTCCATAGTTATTTTGTTACAATGCTCGTACCACCGAAATAATACCCGGGGCGGGTACAGCGAATCAAACTTTTTGTGCGTACGTAAGCGGTTTAAAACCGGGCAGCGCCAATTATGATACAGTTCTACTGGGTTCTTTTTAAACCCACGGAAAAAGTAATTTATCGATACATTTTAAAGTAACAAGTCTGACAAAAAGCAAAGCCGGTGGTAAACCGATTTTAGAATGGCGGCATTTTTCATATTCTTGGTAAAATCGATTTGTTTAAATGTGTAAATGATTATAGTGAAAAAGGATACAAGGCTTCTGTGGTTGAAGTGAAAAAGGGTATAAGTCTATTAGACTCTGTACCTATGTGAACCCTTTTTTATTTTCAATAGGGCCAATAATATAACAGAATTTTTTATACATAAACAATATTATGCAGGAGTGATGTTGGTTTTGAGGGGAACCCCGACTTAAACGACATAATTTCAACATGTTATTGTACCTAATGAATAAAATAAAATAAAATAAAATATCGGCGTACTCAACAATACATAATCTAGTGCGCATTTCTAAGTCTCTTATTTTGGTAAATTATTATAGTAGGGGATCCGAATAGGATACGATCTTCACACAGCTGTTTATTCAATAAATTCGATAAAGAATATGCAAACGTTAGGTGACTATTTTTTCCCATCATAACCATTGGGTAGGTAGGTAAGTTGGTACTAATAATTTTCAATTTGGTTTAGACCTTACGTTTGCATATTCTACAGGCTTCATACTTTCGATTAGTATGACATTAGCTATAGTAATTTAAAAAAAAGTTCATTTTTAGTTTGTTTTATTATGGACTATACTGGACTGAAATTTTTCATTCAACCTATTCGCCATATATTACTTGCCATATTTAATTTGATATGAAATACTTTTTATCGAATAAACGGCTGGGTGAAGGTCGATTCCTATTCGGATCTTAGACATTACCTGCCTATTTAGTTGTGACAGAATATTTAACTGTCTGTCCATATCTCCTGTTAGTTTGGAAAATGAGACCTAGAATTTAAGCATTTAATTATAGTAATTTTATTAAGGATGGATAAGTTATTTTTTTATAAAACCCCCAATAGTTATAACGGCATTCCTTTCTTTAAGAGCTGAGCTGAGCTGACCTCTGAAACGGCTTAATCGTTTTTTTTATCTACCTAAAAACCGTCCAAATTCACAAAAAAAAATGAGAGCCAGCAAAGAGAGATTTTCTCTTAGTTGACAAAAAATGAATACAATAGTTAAGATATTAGTTATATCAACAACAGCAATTTTGTTAGTGATTCAACTTATCTTAGTTGATGTATCTAACGTCTTGCCAGGCTCGTATGGAATCAAGACGCTTATGCACAACAATCACAATCTTGTTAGAATCGACCAATTATTTTTGTTCAGAGAAGAAACAACTTTTTTTTAAAAAACCGCATCCAAATCGGTTCATCTATTTGGGAGCTACGACGCCACATACAGACACACAGTTACACATAACTTATAACACCCCTCTTTTTTGTCGTTGGTTAAAATCGGTCCTAATCACCGGTAAACATTTTTTCCCCATTTTAATTTATTCCCACGTTGTATCCTTAAAGTTTCTGCCAGATCCTCCTCTAAAATGGCCAGTGAGTCTTAAACTCTTAACAATGTATGCTCCAACTGTAATTACGGACCCGAATAAACTAGCCCCAACAAAAAGGTCAATCGATCTTTTTGCATTAGGGAAACTTAAGGCTTAGGAACTTGCCCCAAACAACATAAGGCCATTAGGCCGGACACTATGTGGTTAACTTTAGTTAAGTGCCTTGCTACTGAATTAGCTTATTTGGGTTCACGGCGTGACATGGTTTGGAATAACCCAATATCAAGAACTAGAGTTTACCTACACGTTCATACGCGTTAATCACTTGGGGGATGCGGTTTTTGTATGTAGTAGTAAAGCTAACACAACAATGATTCTGCGGCTGTATTCTACTCGGTAAAACCATATTGCTTTTGATATGTTATCGTATTGCTTTTAACTCGGCCATCATTACTGGCAAGTAAATAAGAGCTATCGATAACATGTCAAAAGCTAAAATGGGTATACGAATAGAATCATCATTTCAGCCGAAAGACGTCCACTGGTGGACATAGGCCTCCCCCAAAGGTTGTCACTAAGACCGGTCCTGCACCGTTTGCGCATGGCGGCCAAGTTAAAAAACAATACAATAACATGTCAAAAGCAATATAATTATTTAAACCGAGTGGAATAGAGTCTTTGATTTAGTGAGAAACACATGTGAATGTGACATCGTTTTTGGTCGGAAAAGTTCGTATTTATCTTGCGTTCTCAGACAGCTTTAGTACCTATCGATAAACTAATTAAGAAAGCAAGGCGAAAACGAATCTATCCGACAAAATAAACGTCGTATAATTCACTACACCTACGCCTCTATTCCCGACGGTAAAAACGATATCGTAGTTGACCTGTTATGGTATTGTTATGACGTCAGACGCAACTGTCAAGTAAATAAGAGCTATCAAAACGTTGACAATACGATAACAGATCAAACACGATTTGGTTTTTACCGTGTTGAATAGAGGCCCTGTGTAGGTTCTCTTTGCAAAGAGTTAATCAAAATAGATGTTTATCAAAATAAAGTTAGTAATTATTCTGTAGTTTGAAAACATATTCAGAAGGGAATACGAGTAGGTACGAGTATTGTGAGGGCAACGTAAGGCTTGAAAAGTTCTTTGTCCTACCATGTTTATTTCTATCTCAACCGGCAAAAGTTCGGCAACAGATTTATTCACACCACTATGGACTTAAATAGACAATTTTGCACTTTGACGTGCCTAAACACACAAAGAAGAAATTATGAGAAAATAATTATAGTTTTTTTTGACGATACAAAATAGCATGCTTGGAGACAATTTTAACAACAAGCAAGACTTCAAAAACCCGAATACGTTTTGTAACTGGTTGCAGTTGGACCTCTTATGACTTGTTCAGAGGGTTTATTGTCTAACGCACTCGCAATCGCAACCGGCTTCAATTTGTATGCAGACAAGCCTTCGATTTTCAAAATGAATACGATCGTGATTGCGAGTGCGTTAACCAAAAAGCCCTCTGGTTTACTCGTACACACCAATCAATCAGATTTAATTTGAATAAAGTAATTTCATAACTCAAATAAACTTGTGATCTAAACAAATTCAATAACTGTAACCAGAACATTTCTATTCAAGGCCCTGCCCTGTTCAGACCCAAACTGTGAAGTTTCGCTCTTATTTGTCCATGAAAGAAAATCAATGTAGTGAAAGTTTAGGTACGGTCACCCTCACAGGGATGTGTAAAGATTCACCCACGGATTCACTCCTAGTTAAAACTTACTTAACGTCGCTAAAGCAGTTTAAATTGTTCGGTATGGGGAAGTCCGAATCTATAAGTGATCGTGAGTTTTTTCTTAGAAACCAAATAGACCACGTTAAATAAAAAAAAAACATAAAAAAGGTTGAGACGAATCGAGATCCTCCTCCTTGTTTGAAACCGGTTAGCAAATTCCATCAAAGACACGGGTTAACTTGTCCCCTTAAGTTGGGTTTCCAAAAGAGGTGGGCAAAGCAGCAGTATGTGATAAGATAAAAAAACGGGCACGGGCACTTTTACACGTCAAGAGTCTACCAGCGCTTCCCAAGAGGAGACCACTGCTAAGAAGAAACGCCGCAAGAAACTCAGAAAGGCCATGCCAGGATAAGCTCAGTGAATCTGCCCCCAGCGAGTTTTCGCTTGTAATTTTTTTGGATGATGTGGCTTTCTCTGTGTAACAAGTATGCAAAATTTCAGCCCCCCAAACATTATAGTTTTTTGTTAAAACTTGGAGGTGTCTCTCACGTGAAAGTACTTTTATAAAAATGATGAAAAAAAATATTGTATTTTTTTTAAATGTATGGCAATATATCCTATAATTGATGTCATATAATTGTCTTTACAATGCGCACAATAAACGTGACGAACGTCAAAATCGGCTGGGTAGAAAAAAAAATTTGAAGAAAGATCAAATTTCGTTATTTTTTTTAATAAAAAACTATAAAATTTGGGGGGTTGAAATTTTGCCTACTTGTTACTAATAGAAAGCCACATCATCAAAAAAAATTACAAGCCAAAACTAGCTGGGTCCAGATTCACTTAGCTGATCCTGGTATATGGCTTTTATGTTTTCCTTTCGGTGGATTACTTCTTTACGCACTGCTTAAAGCTGTCTTGTATGGTTTTGGTGAAATGCAGAGTTACGCGCGGCAAATTAATGTAAAGCTAAATTAATGTACTTACTTTGTTTACTCGGACGTAAAATAATGTGATGTTATAAGTTTGACATTGTCCGTGGGTGTATTTTATCGACACACAGACAGTAATTATTTAAATAACTTTTATATCGCTTAGTTCGTCATTCAGTGTAAATTAAAACAAGTAAAGGAGATTTTATAAATCTTTAACTGCATTTGTAACGGTTTTAAAAAGGTTTCTGCATTTGTAACCCGAACCCCGTTGTAGCTTTGGTTGGGATTTTCTTCCTGGTCTACGTTGTAGAGTCAAGGCGCAGGTTAAGTGCGGAAGCTGTTGCCATATATTGTACCCACTGAAACTGTTGACTTTTCAAATGCAGAAACCTTTTTAAAACCATTTTTAAAATGATGCAGAATAACTTTAACTCCACTTCCTTTTGAATGCTCACGCTTGTTTTGACTGTATTTTTACTTTGACACGTCATCATTATTGTCAACGTTACGATACCTCTTATATGCTTGACAGTAATGGCAGCCGAATTAAAAACAGGGCCTCTATTCTACTGGGCGAAAACCATATTGCCTTTGACTTGTTATGGTATTGTTTTTTACATAAGACATAAGTACATAAGAGCTATCAAAACGTCGATAGTACGATTACACGTCAAAAGCAGTAAGGTTTTACCATGTAGAATCTCGGCCTGGTGTGATTACATATCAAAGGCAATATGGTTTTTCCCAGTACAATAGAGCCCCTGTTCCATCAGGTCCAAGGCATCAAGGCATTGATGTGGCCGATTGTACCTCGTGTTTTGACAAGGGATCGGCAGATTTCACTCACGAACTTTTAATATAATTTTCAGATTTATACATTATCAAAGAAAATTCAAAGTGTTTTTATCGTACATTTATTTTATGGTCGAGTGGAATATACAAATCAGGATTTAAAAACAATTCATACATGATTGAATTCGGCTGTATAAAAAGGTATTTTTGTAATATATGTAAATTTTTGTGTTATTGCTAATTTTCTACAGTGTGTAAATGGTAAACGGGCGTTTATTAAAAATGGATATAGATTAATACTCTACTAATCATAAACAGAAAGAATTATTTTGATTACGCTGACGTATTATACACCGTTATTAATTTTTGAACATAATAATCGACCCGCAATGTACATCTAAGTCCATCTGTCAGGTAAGTAATTTTAAAGTGCCCCGTGCATGAAAGAGTTAATTCTTATTAGAAGTTAAGTAACCTCAGCTTTAATAATATTTAACTTTGAAACATCATTAATTACGTTTTTAATTAATTGCGTTTTTTGTTATACATTGCGTGTTAAATTATTTTTTATGGTTAATTTTTTTAATTTAATTTTAACAGAAGCTGCCTAAATGTTCTTATTAGGGGCTATACTAACCACAATTAAAAGGAACGCCCGTATACTATTTACACACTATATATTCCAAACGATAAGCTTGTAAAGAAAGTTAGAAAACGCACTATAAACCTATTTTAGTTCAATGATGCCTTACCCCTTTCCGTAGGGTGGAAATGTCACAATGATAAATAAGGATAAAGCATATTTGAAGCACACTTCAGGTATTTTGCGTTTATGAATAAAACTTAATAGCGTGTAAAAAGCTGAGGGCGAATTCAAATTAACGAGATTAAATTGCAAGTTAATCGAGAGTTAATCAGTTTTACGTTTTACCAACGATAATTTTAAGAATAGTAAACCTACTAGGGAATAGTTAAGTTTCGCGTGGAATAACGGAGGTATTCCAAGAATAATTTAATGGCGTCCACTTATTATTATTATTATTTTCGATGTCAGTGCTGTCAATCAACTCATAATACATTTTCTAATGACAGTTATTTTCCAGTCCTATACAATACTATAAAAGTAAGTTGACATGACTGAAGCTTTGACATCGTTTCGTTGTAGGTACAGCAATATTTCATCATTCACTCTTACCTACCTTAGATTACGTGGGAAAAAACGACTACCGGTTTACTAAAGAATAAAATTGTGATATAGAATTATATCCTAGTATAGTTATTCGCGTATTAATTCAAGATTGGTTGGTTGAATATGATATTATAAATAATATGATGTAACACTTTTTTTTTCATGAATTGTGCCTAACTTAGTCCTACCTTTTTATTACTTAAATTGCGCACTGAGCCAAGGTGCCGGGTGAAAATCAACGCTACGATTTTATAAATCACGGCACAGGGTGAGTCTGAGCGTTTTGCCACATCAAAGTTCTGTGCCTCATGTTGTATTATTGTGCTTCCGTTTTGTATTGTTTTTGTTTTTAATGTTTGGATTGTATGATTGTGAGATAGGTGGGTGAGAAATATCTGTACCTATGTGTGTTTATAACTGTGATGTAATATAATGTACTTATATTTTTATGTTGCAATAAAGGTTTTTTGAATTTGAATTTAAATCCACTCTTGGTAAAACCATTTTACCTTGTTCAAAAACGCTAAAGAAAACTTGTAAAGTTATCTCCATTTTATCGCAGTATCACACAGTGATTAATTAACGAAGGACTTGGCATTGTGACCTGAGATACTTGTCAAAAATATTAATTATCTACCGGGAAGATAACGGACATTATTCATCGAGAGCTAAAGCTTGAGACGCCTTCAAGCTAATATTATTAAGAAGCTTTATTTCGAAGACAATGAAGCTCAAATCCGCATAGCAGTGTAACAATAGGTATGAGTAAATATCAGTAAGAAGATTGAGATCTTAAATCTTTAGTAATATCCGTATAATAAGAGATGATGTAATTATATTTTCTCCCACATGCTCGGAAATGTTAACCTTACAGTCGCAAAATCAGCCCGCGAAGTTCTGAGTTCCAGGCCCAGGCAAAATTAAAAAAAAAAAGTTATTATTTACCAGCGGCAGGGGCCGCGAAAATGTATACAAATTTCATTACGTACCTGGTGTTTTACTTTTTAAAACCATGTTTGGACTAGGATAACTAACTCCAAACAGCCAAACACTCGTGCAATTAAAATTCTTCCTTGTATATTTTACTTTTTAAATGTCATAGACTAAAAAGTTAAACATTTTCAAACAGCGTTTACAGCGTATTTAAAAGTGTATCAAACAGTTCGACGTTTTTTTTATAGAAATTGTGTTCATAAACAAAATAAATTGCCGAAATAACATAAACGCGTAGTAAATGTTGTAATTTAAACCATATTTTATTGAAATTGAATTTATTACGTTTAAATTTGTGATTTTATTTAATGCTTTGTTTCAGTACTTTTAATCCTACGTGTTGCTGTTCTTTTTTTTCAAGGAAATTTTGATTTGTTTTTAATATTTTAACAATTTGTGTTATATTTTCTCGCATTGTTGGAGAAAAGCACTATACAAGCCTCGACCGGGAAGGGCGGTTGCTGGACTCGTATATAGCGCGGCCTCGACTGCGTCTCGGCCACGCTAACTTTACTCGTCCCGCAACGGCCTATTTCCCGGTCTGTGCAGTAATGTACTATTGCTAGCTAGGTATTTTCTCGTGAAATGAAATACTAATAACGGGTTTCCAAGCAATCAATTTCTCAAAATAATTTTAATAACGCTTAATAACGAATGTTATTAAGCTTTTCTAAACACAACTATTTAATAAGTTTATTTCAGTATTTTAATTTCTATTAATAATGCTATAAATAGGGTAGGGGTCTACTCCTACACCTACACCTACACCTATAAATAATAAATGACAGAGCAAAAAGTGACTTATTTATTAACCTTGCCTCACTATTATTAAATCACGTAGCCTCCTGATTTACAATCAACGTTTGGAACTTATAAACAATGCTCGCTTGCCAAAACCACGGTTTGTGCGCTACGGCCATGGCTTGCGTTTATGGGCTAACACGGTCGTCGATAAACACTTCCCGGGAATCATATAACGAGCAATATTTCATGCATTTTCCGCCAACTTTCCAACACTCTTGAACTTTCTGTTGTAACCGTGTTAGAGCGCTGCTCCAACGCAGTAATGGAGTTGTCGAATGTCAAAGGATTTTGATGCGAGAAGTTAGACGCCGTTTACAATTTGTTGAGTTTTCTCGTGGATGATAAAACTAGCTAATCAATTCGTTATGCAGTTCAGATTACGGCGAGTAAAACGTTTATGCTACGGCTATAGTTCTGGTTTTTTCAGTAAATACATAAAACTGACCGGAATTCAGCTTCGAGTCGGTCATGTGTTTGATTTCCAATTTCACGGCACGGCGGCTGTAACTCTTTTATACGTTTTTTTTCTTGTTTAAACTCTTCTGATCAGACAGTATTTCTTTGTTCTTAATCTATGACGATTATTTAAAACTAGTATTCCATTTGGAGTTGGAGATTACATTTTTATTTAAGAAGACGTACAAGCGCATCGTATTATGGATCTCTTCTTATTACAAAGATGTTTCTTTTAATTAAATTATCGGTTTGCATATATGGGACTCTATGTATTAAGATTAAATGGTTTAATATACTTTTACTATTTAGCGTACATTGCAAATTTGACCGTATATTGTATAGCTCGACAGTGATGGCAATAGATAAAAGATGACAATAGCTACCTAGGAGTCACAGTAAATAACCATTCAAAATCAAAGTTCAAATATATCGGTCCACTCACCAGTATATTTTGATATCAAATTTAAAGCAGTCACAACATCATCCAGAGCTCTTCAAATAATGGTTAGATTTGGCGTTGACAATAATACCACCAAATGCCCCGTCATGTAAACGAGCTATTATCCGACCATTTCACGAGGTGTGCCCTGACAAACACTGCATATGCATATGCAAGTGTATGGTAATACCCGGGTTCTAGAGTTAGGAACGTTTGGGTAACAAAGGATCGTGAAAATCCTAAACCATAAATAATTGGGGCGGAGACAAAACGCTTGTTTCCTCTTTATTTATTTTGTATTTTTTTTAAAAGCGGGGCTCAGCAATGTACACAGGTTTTATCCACCGTTGCATCTCACTCTAATAAGAATCGAAAAAGGGAGATACTAAGAGTAATAATAGTAGATTGTTCAACAAGGGACTAAAACAAGACATAATGGCACGAGATGTTTAGCTACGCGAGTGAGAGCGAGGGTGGCTATCATTCGTCATTATGGTTGTTTTGTTTAGTCTCGCGTTAAACACTAAATTACAATATTTATGACAACAAAGTTTCTTACAATTTTGTACCGCGGTTGTTTTAATGTTTTGTAATGTGACGCTTTATATGCTTGCATATTTAGCCAACAGATTCAAACTTGAAAACTATTTTGAAACTAATTAGACCATGCATAATAACATAAATCATGCTTAATATTATTAAACAGGTTCATATTCGTAATCATTTAATCGTGTTTCACGAAATTATTTGTTTGTTATATTGTTTTTTTTAATATTTTTGCACAGTTGTCATTTTAAGATAACTTCCACGCCCTAAAAATTGTCTATACACAATCACTGAAAATGGTGATAATCCTCCATTCACATACACCGTGATTGGACGTTTGTTGTTCCAAAGTAAATTAAAAAATGCTTTAATCCCCAGAGATTAATAAGGAGCTTTGGTTCCAATGCGCAGAGACTAAAGTGACATTTTAAGACGCATGAGAAGTAAAAAATAATATAAATTAGGATCTATTGATAAGCATGACATTTATTCATATTTATTGTGCTGAGTGAACACCCATATTGATGTCACGCTACATGTCATTTTAAGATTAAATAATATGTAACCATAAGTTGAATTTGGTGACGGTGCTGTGTATGAAATTGATAAAATATTTTTTGTCTTCATATTTTTTCATAAAAGTAAACGGGTAGTAATTAGTCTTACAGAATTGGCAATACTGTATACGCAATATTGCTTCGTCGATGCAAAACAGAAACAAAAATGAACATTGAAATAAACTGCAATATTCAACGAACACTGTGCATAAAAACCTTAGCAAAACTTTACTATTTTCCTGGTCAAACAAAATCTACATGAACGATACAAATCAATATGCACTGCTATTTTCTGGTCAGCCACTCAGTGCATCTCCGTCGAACTCGTTTTGTGCAAAAAGGATGCACCGACTAGAAATTTACAATTAGTGCAAAGCTAAACGGGCGTGCAAATAAAAAGTAAAACACAATCAGCAATTTCCATTTTAGAATCAATGGGAGCGCTTCTAAATTTGAATTCTCGAGAGAAGCCTTATAATGTCGTGAAACTTTTCTACCTGCGTCACAGCGGTCCCGCCGGCTTTATGCTGGGAATAACAGTTAACAATTAAGTTATATATTGACGTCGGCTTTATTTTTAAATCCCCTCAAATTTTCGTATCGGCCATTTACGCGATTACGTTTAATGCTTTTCTCAAATATTTATTTTTCATGGGACAAAAACAACTGAACAAGGTATTTTACAGAATAAGAGTTACTATAAATATAGGTCAAGAACAGTCTACAACATTATCCACATATTAAAATGCCCCGAAATTGACGTTTTTCGTTGATAAAACAAAGACAGAAAGTGTCTCATTTTCTTTCCAAGACTAAAATAAACATATTAGAATCCATTATGACACAAACAATAAAAATAATAGTAAATAACTATTTCTCGGGAAATAAAAAATGCGAAACTCCTAATTAAATTTGCTTAAGTCGAAACTAAAACTAAGAATTCAGGAAGTAATTTTATTTTATTTTGACTAGGATACGTTGAATGAAACCCAGGTCAGACTAGCACTTGATTTTTTAGGGTTTCACAGTCCAACTTAGGTATTTTTTCGCCATGCCCAGTAGGGTGGAGCGTCGTTGTATGGGAAAAAATAAAAACTTGTTATTCTATGCAGAACCGGTACAAAAATATGAAGTTTGTCATGTTGATTATAGTGATTATATCAAATTTCAAAATAAACACTACTTTAAGCCCTCTACCCAGCCTCCAAAGAAATAAATGAAGGAAAATTTTCATCAATTATTTAAATATACTACTACAATAATATTTGTACATTTTATTTTCAATAAATAATACTTAATAAGTGCATAACAAGAAATTACCATAATTTTAGTGCCTTTTTCAATATTTATGAAACAATATAATTTCAAAACTTCTTATTAAACAGCAATTTCACGCAAAGCAAGGAAAATGCTACAGTATAAAAAAAAACACATATTTTTTTTAGACATTCTTGTGCTAAAGTAAGGATGTTATTGATTACGAAAAGTATCATTTTACTGCAAAAAAAGGATACTTGCATGTTTTAAATAAGCGTCAAATTTCGCCTGTCGGCGTCGCTTACGCCCTTTTTGGGCTATGTTTACACGTATTTTTTAGCATATAATTTACTTTAACTAGTATTATTTTTAGTATCTTATCACATTTAAAATAGTTTTCACAGTTGTGTAATATGTTGTTAACACCAATTTGTTGCAAATTTCCTGGTAAAAGGGCCTTTTTAATAAAAACCCTATTTACGTGGTTTTACCGTGTCTTAAAAAAACATGTATAAACAAAAATAAGCAAAGGAATCAATCATGTCTGTTACCAGACAATGTTATTCAATGAATAAATTAACTTGTTATAAAAAATAAGCATAAATTCAATTTATGAAAAATATACGTATATTGCTTTATATAATAAAAAGTAGAGGGCTAAAAATAGTAAAAATATATACAGAGATTTTTTTAATTATTTTTTCCTTAAATAATAAAAAAATAGTCATCCTTTTAGTGGGGTTCCATCGCTATATTCAAGAATTTTGGAATTCGCTCCACCAGCCCAGTCAGTCTGTCTGTATGTCACACATTTTTTTTTTCAAAAATTACATATTCTCACGTATAAGTATACTGAAATCTGAAAATTATCTTAAATGAAAGCTCATAATAACGAATGTAAAAGGGAAACTATCATGGCTAAATAGGCGTCATTAGTTCTAGTGTTATATTGCCGCAATCAGAGACGTCAATTAAATTTAATGTTTGATTAAAGTTGCTGCTGTCTTGTTATTGTCTTGTTATTGCTTATAGCAATAGAATAAGACAACACGTCACTAAACAAGCATTAAATTTCATTGACGTCTCGGAGTACCTAATAATCATTAATATATGAATGTATGTTTAAACTTTTAATCGCACAAAAAAAACCAACATTTTTGCATCGATACAGTAAATTTTCAAAGGGGAACTTATCTATTATTATATATTATAATATGGACTGTGGCTGTCGGAAATAAATGCATTTTATTTTATTTTATTTTATTACTTTATCTCTTCCAGTAGGTGATTCTTGAGTCCGTAGAGTAGGTTGTTCTATTTTTTTAAGCTTTTATATTTTTATTATTGCTGACAAATTCCATAGCATAGGTAATAGGACCGCTTCTGCCACTTTCTCATTTGCTAAGGTAGAAGACAGCAAGCAATTAAATGTGACATCAATTAACGTTTGTGCAACTGTGCATTCGTAGTAATATGAAATAAACATTGAAGTTGGATAATTTAATTAAATAGAACCGCGCTTCGTCTATTCATAAATCATAATACAGTGTGAAGTTTATTTCACGCCCTGTTGGCTTGCAGTGGACTTTTATATAAAAAGAGGACTGCAATATACGTTACGGATTTTAATTGTAGACCTATACTTTTATAGTTCTGTTATGTTGTCAGTATTGCGTTTTATTAAATGGTAGGTATTAAAATTTGTCAACACTGTCAATCTATCTTTAATTTCAATTTTCTTTACTATTTCATTATTTTTGCGTATGTTACATAAAGTTTTTAGTGATTTTTATACTTATCATTATTTTTATTTTATGCATTTAGATACCAACAGCCCTATACCTAATTTAAAAAAAACGTGTGCTTCCCGGGACGCCGGGCAGAAGTGATAACTAAAACTAATCCTAAGTTGAACTATTCAATATTGAAATTGTTTAACTGACTGCGAACTTACGCACATTAATGCAGAGAGACACACTGACAAACCTAAAAAGTTGTACACTGTTGAAAGAGGTCATAAAGACGTCTCTTTTTAACGAAAGGCATTTGTAGCAGGTTAGCTGTTTTTATACTCCCTCAATGCTTTCCTACCTCTATGCTGGCGCCGTAATGCGTTACGTAACGAAGCGGTTTACCCTCCCATAAGAAGTTATCACTTCAAAATGCTTTTTAGACGTTGCTAGTATGTAAAATACTAGCTTTTGCCCGCGACTCCGTCCGCGTAGAAATCGTTTATCGCTGCTCCCTCGGGATTTGTCTAATTTTCCGGGATAAAAAGTAGCCTATGTCCTTCCCCGGGACTCAAGCTATCTCCATACCAAATTTCATCTAAATCGGTTCAGCGGTTTAAGCGTGAAGAGGTAACAGACAGACAGACAGACAGACACACTTTCACATTTATAATATTAGTATGGATAAAGCAATGGCAAGGACGTAATTTGACGTAGTTTTTTATCCTTACATAGTAGAAAACAAAGTCGCTTCCGGCCATCAGTCCCTTTATATGTACGCTTAGATCTTTCAAACTACGCAATGGATTTCATCAAGGACTGTTTTTATGAATACTATATTCTGGGTTTCGTACGGGTGTTACAGAAAACGTACATAAACCGAAGCGAATCGAGAGAGGGTCGCTTGTCCCTTATAAATCAATAAAGTCTTGTAATCATCTTCTAACGTTTAGTAGCTCGTTGGACTGGTTCCGCTAAATCATTCCTTTACAATACAAATTGGCTATTAACTCCGTGAGGCAAGGAGGCTTTGAGCACATAGCACTGGAAATCGGCTTGTGCATTATAAACAGAACATATTTGTCTAATATGTCAATATGGCATTACAATAGATTGATGCAGTCCGGAAACTCAAAGTGTCAAGACGCTATGAGAAAAAACGTGTGACAAGTTCAGAAACATTTCTTGAAAATGTCACACGACAAAATTTTGGAAGAACTTTTTACACGACAAAATTTTATAACAGCCAGTTGCTGAGAAACGCTTCAAATATACCTCTCCAAAATGGTGGGTTATTATTTTTGCGCCTTATGAATAAGTACTTACTTTTAAAAGAATGGTTTTTTTTGTTTTATATCTGGAGCGGATACATCATTTTAAGTTTAGAATGGCTTCTGTCGAAAAGTTGTAATTATAATACTATGTCCCTTGAAGTACAGTGTGTTTGTGAAAACAATGAGGACTGTGCTTTTGAGTTCGAGTTTGGGAAAATGTTTTTTGTAATGGGTACCATAGTATTATTTCCAATAGAATAAACTTCTTTAACTTTATTCAGGACTCCATTTGAGGAAAAAATGCGTAATCAGCAGCTTAGGCAAACCAATATTTCAATTTTTATTTTTTATTTTTTTTCATCTAATATACTGTATTGTACGGAGACCCGTTTTGAATATTAATTGAAAGAGAGCATCGGTAAATTACGAATGCTTGATAAAGGAAGAAAATTGGAGGAAGTCAATGCATTAATAATGAACGCTGAAGGTAATTCGGTTTATTCGGAGAGTTTCAAAATGGAAAATGAACCGTTAGAAATAATATAAACTACTATTGTGACAAGAAACGCGATAGAGTTGACATTGTTCGCGGCGTTTATTCTACACAAATGTATACGCAAACCCACACGAAACCGAGAATTACAATTACATTATACTTGTACTACTAATCAGCCTACAGATTATTCTTGTACCGATGCTGGGTTTTGAACCGGCCCTTTTCCCTTGTGTGAATTATAAAAATATGTAAATAATAATAGTAATAAATATCAGGAGACAATCTCACATAACCTAGTTCCAAACTAAGCTCTAGGCCTGTACCTACTATGGGTACTAGTACTAGACAACGATAAACTTACTTGTACATAGATAAATACATACTTAAAATACATTAAAAAATCATCCAAAACTTAGGAACAAAATATTTGCGCATTCATCACACAAATATCTACCGCTAGGTTAGTAGACAGGTTCAATACCGACTAGGCCAACGTGTCGTCAATGTACAATAAATAAAGGTTTGTATCTGTATTCTATGTTTGGTTTGGCTACATGTCACCAGGTTAAGGTAAATACGGAAGATTTAACTAAAGGTATTCAACGTTCAGCTTCAGAAATCCTGTTACACGGATCGCGTTCCTTCAACCTACACGCTCAATACTTGGCTGGCGAACCAGATATTGCAATAAATATGTTTATCGCAACGTTTCCTAGATACTACAACCCTGGTTGAATCACAATCTGTATGTACTTATATGTAACTTTGGTGTGATTTGTCTAGTGTATAAACTATTATCTCCATTATTCCATCTGACGACCTAGTTGGCCTAGTTGGTAGTGACCCATAGTAAAAGCCTAGAGCTTAGTTTGGTAGTAGGCCTTGGTGTGACTTTGTACCGTGATATATATTTGTTTCTTTATTTTTGTCCTATAAATAGTATATTTACTTTATTGCACATGTGACATAATCAGTCAAACATAAAAGCACTTTTTAACACTCGTGCTTTAAAGTTATGTTTCATGTTATTTCTCAAGAGCTCTGAGGTGCCGCGGTATGAATCCATCAATTTCCGTAATCGATTGTGCACTCAGGAGCGAATAATTTTAGTGAAAAATGTGCAGGAGAATATTTAGCGGTGCTCTATAATGTTGAAATTTTGTACGGAAAGGAAGTTTTCTATGCAAAAGTTATCTAAAGCAGGATTTGAGATGGGAACTTTGAAATTTTAATACAGATTTTAATACTTATACTGTTGCTCTTTAATAGTGTTTATCTGTTCGCTTTTAATTTTTTTAACGTTAACGATAAACATACCTTATAAATATGTAAAAAGTACATACTTACGAGTACCTAATTTCATTAAAAACCTTTTAGGCTCAGGAATAAAATAATACTCACGCTTATCCCACAAATTGTCTGGGAATACAGCGGGACACAGAGGTCCTTGCCAAGATGCACTACGCTAACTATCGTTTCTGTTCGTTACGTTTTTAAACCAATCGCGTTACTGGTAGATCACGTGACTTTTTGTATCACGTCATCTACCAGTGACGCGATTGGTTTAAAAACGAAACGAATAGAAACGCTAGTTAGCGTAGTGCATCTTGGCAAGGGCCTCAGGGCAACAACTAACCAACCAACTCGGCTCCCTTCGTTGTCATCAATTACTTTATCAATTCTCAATTATTTATTGCTTCCACAAGTTATACATAATACAGGTGTTAGGTAACTCATAACTACTTATAAGGTATGAGATCTTTATGGGCCCTGGTAGGGCACAGCAACTTACAAACTAGTGAGGTATTAACAATAAACAACAATTCCTTTTTAGGGTTCCGTACGAAAAGGGTAAAAATGGGACCCTATTACTAAGACTCCGCTGTCCGTCTGTCCGTCTGTCACTCGTAGGCTGTATCTCGTGAACCGTGATACCTAGACGGTGTCGTTTCATTTCGCCAAACGTTTCCCAAACTGATTAATTTCCCAACTGCTTCATTTGGGCAAATGGTTTTTTTTTCTTCAAAAACTGTAAATATTTCAGGATTTATTTCAGGACCATCGTGTAGAATCCTATAGGTTAGGTTAGGTTAGGTTAGTTTTTAAAAAATCCTGAAATATTTACAGTTTTAGAAAAAAAAGCATTTGTCCAAATGAAACAGTTGGGAAACGTTGTTTGGGAAACGTTGTTTGGCGAAACGGCAGAAAACCATTGGAATACAACAAACTTTTTGGCTAATGTAATGTAGGAACGCTTCGTGCGCGAGTCCGACTCGCCCTTGGCCGGTTTTTTTATTTTAGAAATAAACGATTATACATATGAATACATTAAATAAATACTACTAAATAATTATGAATTTGTGGCGCTTGCAGTGGAGACCATGGGACCTTGGTCAGCTGATATGAAAAGCTTTATTAAGGCCCTGTCATCCCGGCTCATAGACACCTCCGGAGATCCTAGAGCTGGTGCTTACCTCTCCCAAAGGATTGGGCTAGCTATCCAGAGAGGTAACGCAGCCAGTGTCATAGGGACCATGCCGCGAGCGGACCTGCTAGAGGGGGTGTTCTTTTTATAGTGGTGATTATTATTTACGTCTTTAATATTTGAGTAGCTTAGTTTTTATTTTAATTTAAATAAGTTTAGTTTTAACTTTTAATTGTATTATATTATATTAAATATGAATAAATACTACTATCTACTAAATATTCATTGATGGTGTAGTTGCATTTAACACTCAGTAGTTTCTTTAACTGTTTAGTTAATATCATACTGCTACGTTGATGGAAATGTTACGTAAGTGGAGTAGGTACATTTGAGAGAATGTATAATAAAACTAATCTTAACTGGAGAACCAATTAAGTCTAGAAATTTCCTAAATGGTTTCATTTCCTAAAACATTTATAATTGATGCTTTGTGTTACTGTTTCACTTAAAACACCGCAAAACTACCACATGCTATGTTACTCCTGAAACAACGGAAGTGCAGCGAGCATACCATTAAACCAAAAGTAGCTATTCTACGTAATCTTAACCAGTTCAGATTCAGTTCACGGAAAAATAAAAAAATTAATCCTTAGTTCCTGTCCCATCACGTACCTACCTTCAATAACCTCTTATTATTATTAAATATTAACTGAATAAAAACCCCCCATACAATGTTGACCCCTACTTTAAGCACTGATATTTTTAAAACGGTCCAAATGATTTTCCAAAAACCTAGCTGAGAACCATCTCTATATAACAATCATTATTTAAAGTAGAAAACCGGCCAAGTGCGAGTCGAACTCGTGCACGAAGGGTTCCGTACCATTATCTATACAACATTAGCAAAAAACGGCAAAAAAATCACGTTTGTTGTTTGGGAGCCCCCTTATATATTTATTTTATTCTGTTTTTAGTATTTGTTGTCATAGCCGTAACAGAAATACATCTTCTGTGAAAATTTCAACTGTCTATAGCTATCACGGTTCATGAGATACAGCCTGGTGAATGACAGACGGACAGACGGACAGCGGAGTCTTAGTAATAGGGTCCCGTTTTTACCCTTTGGGTTCGGAACCCTAAAAACAGAGTTCGAATCAGTATATCCGTTTGGGTGACTGATACATAGACACACAGACAGACAGATACACACATTAAAACTTACTGGGGGTTTAAACGGTGTTTAACTTCACCAGTAATCTAGCAGCAAGTAGCGCATACCACACGTAACTGTACCATCTACTTGAGTTCACACTTGGAGAGTATCAACACCTAGGTTGCTACTATACTACCTACTGCTTTTACTAAAGCCGGGAATACATGCGCGCGAGCTATAACCATTGCAGTCATAGTAATGAGCTTTTAGTGGAACTAGAATCGGTAGCAGTTTCCACATTACAACCTCACGTACGGCATTTGCAGTTACAGAAGCTGTATAAACTGAGAAAACGCGGGAAGAGATAGATATATGACTGCTATAGCTCTGTCCTTTCGTGCTGGTTCGGACTACATTAGTAATTTAGTCGAGTACCGAGTATATTATTAACTTTCAGTCATACATTTAATTTCTAGGGAAAGCTTTTGTATCCCACTGTATTTTTTTAAAGTCATTATCTGCTTACCAAACTAATGAGTACCAACACCGTGCGTCTACGTTAAGTATAGTGGAGATCCTGTCGCCACCCTCCGACTCCATCATCAGATCAGCTCTTAGATACCATAATAAATCATTGTCATCGGGTTGACATCTGTGGTCCAAATTTCAGCACATTACATTAACAGGAAATGGTTCAAAATTGACTTGCAAGATTTGGTCTACACTGACATAGTTACCTACATACAAACAACGCAAGCTAATAAAAAGCTTGTAATAATTGAGTAAAACGGATTTACCTACTCGGCTTAATCATTTTACTTGACTCAATCATTTACTAACCTACTCGACTTCGTTGTTTAGTCACATTTAGTAACTCGCCATTCGACTAAATTACTTAAATAAATAGTTAGTTTAGTTTAGTTTATTTATTCATCAATGTAATATTACAATATAAATGCATTGCATGTCAAAAAATACGAAATTACATTGAGATCGTCAAACATAAATACTAATATTCAAAGAACACAAGAATAGTTAATAATAATTAAAACAACAACAATTAAACACCTAAATAATGGTCTCGTCCGATGTCAATACAAGGATTAATAAAATGTCAACACAATAATAAATTTACATTTTCAGCTCCATATATTCATCCACGGAGTATAATGGATTATCCAATGTAGCCGAACCAGCCTTTTCACTGATAATGAACTTTTCAAGCTTTAAGCTCTAACAATTCTTGACACATTTTGTGAAGGTAAACGAATCGAACTACGATTCAACTTAAATTTTGTAGATTGATTTTGCGAATGGACCCATGTCAGGGGTTCTCACTTTCTATCATGTCAGGCGAAAACACCGTTTGAAATTTACTCTACTCGAAGTATCACCTTACGTTTGCGTTACCTGGGCTTCTAAACTTGCGGTTCTGTAGCTCGAGAACGAACATTAAACCATATGTCACGTTTTCGAATCGCCTTTACTATCGCGTCGAGCGCTTATGTTAATAAATTTTGACAAATTTCGATAATCGTTTACGTTAGCGTTAAGCACCTTGTCTAAGGCCTTTGTACCTTTTACCTTCTATCGAGTAAGTAACAACGTAACGTCATCAAGAAAACGTGTATGGCGATAGATGGGCGTTTTCCAAAAAAAGCGCACGTAGTTAAGGACTTCAATTAACAAACGGTAACTTTTTCCATTACGTCACAATAATTAACTATATTTCTCATTAAAAAAATAGTGCCGTCTCAGACAAAACTCCTGTAGAAAATACAACCATTTTACTAACGAGTGAGGATTGCAACTGCTTCGGTTATTGAATATAAGATACGACCTACTGGCGTATGATGGCAGTACATAAATATTTAACTAATTATCGTGACGTAATGGAAAAAGTTACCATTTGTTAATGAAAGTCCTTAACTACGTGCGCTTTTTTTGGAAAACGCTCAGATATCAGCGACCCCTATTTTGTATTTAGTACTGAAATTTGATAGCAAGTCAACATCGACGTTGACTTTCGATATAGTCGAAAATAGATGACAAAGTTTATGTAAAAAACATCATGTGGGTTTAAACACCACATCATGTCATTTCATTCCATTTATAATGTAACAAAAATTAATCTAGTCCCAAACTTAGTTTGAGGCGTGCACTATAAGTACAAGACAACAATTAGCATACCTACTTATAATACTGATGTTCATCATACAAACATTTGCCCTTACCGACGACGGAACCCGGAACCGCTCGCATCGTAGGCTTCAATACCAACTAGGCTAACGGATTACTGTCAATGTCATTTTACTTCAAACGAGATTTCATACACAGTGAAGTCAAGAATCTTTGTCCGATTCAAAGGAGATAGAAAGGAAATCCTTTATGACTTTAAAGATAGCCATAATGGATTTCCGTTTAATCTGTTTTCAAAGTAAACGTTATTTTTAACATGTAAAGTCTATAGTAAGTGTCTGTTTGAGTCTGTTTTATTGATCATTTACTCTTAAATTTAATAGCTTAATTTACATGTTACTATTAATTACTACACAAAATTCAGTTCAAATTAATTAGGTTAACAAAAAACACCCAGTAGCACAAAATGTTTAAAGGTATTTGTTTTCTTTAGAACACTCTGTAGTTTTCTAATTTACCAAGGTAGGAAGTGACAGCACGCGACTGAAGGTAATATGAAATACGAAGAACGATTGTATATAAAAATTTACTATATGAAATTAAAATTTAATGGGACACATTCCTAATCTTGCCTGTTTTCATTTATTTATTTATTTTGGACGAATATGTTCAAAACACAATCATGAGTAGTTTCCTGGCCCAACATACAACTGTGTCTGAGGCAAGTGGTAACGTTATACGTTGAGAAAATAGGCTGCCGCGTCTGCATTAATTTCCACTACCATCCACTTACCTTGTCTATGATACACCCACCAACATACATAGACCCGCCTCCCCCTTAGGGATGAAAAGAAAACTGGGTAACACAGGGGTCTGGTGCATGGTGGTTGGAGCTCAGTTTACGCGGCTCGAATGTGGTAATGAAAGCCCGCTAAAGGATACGTAGCGAGTGTGGGGAATTTGAAAGTGGAAATGTTTGCTCGTAAGACGGTCGTGAATTCAATTGTTTTTCAGTCCAGAGGTATTCCACATATGCAGCTAGGAATAAAAATAAACTCGCGCAGTACTTGTAGAATCTTAAGATTATTAACTTAAGTAACTTGGATTGTTTATCCAGAAAACATGCACGACGATACGACGAAAGTATTTTAAAATTGTTTCTTATAAAGGAAATTTTGTGCATCGTAGATAGAACAGGGCTGTAATTCTACACTGTCTTTTCCCTATTGCTATCATATTGTCATAGTTATGACAGCTTTTATTATTGAAAGTAAAGTTGGACGAGATGAAAACAATATGACAACAACTGGTACGTGTAAAAACAGTGCAGAATACCGCACCAGAAGAAACGTGTTTATTTATGCATAATTTGTTGTGCGGAAGCTTAAGAACTCGTAGTTCTTTATAAAATTGCAAATGCTAAAAGAACCTAAGCTGCTCGAAAACTTCTGCGCAAAATGACCGACAGCTGTCCAACAATAACTTGCAAGAAACTTGCAAGTGTAAAGTACCAAGCCGTTGTCGTATATATCTCGCAGTGGTTTTATTTGTTGCTGGTGTATTTGCGGCCTAAGATCATAAACTCTAATCATCTTTGCTATTGATAGCCACATAAAATGTACCAATCCTACTTACATAATGAATGTGAGTGAGAATATATGGATGTTTGTATGTATATAGGACGTATTTTTGTAGTAGCTATACACCTGAATTACGACATACAATGCTTTTTGTTCCGAAAAATTTAATAGTTCCCAAGAGAAAAACGATAAACAAGTTCTACGCGAAGGAACGATGAAAAGCATAAAGATAAACAATGTCTGGCTTTTGTCCGGCCAACACTGGCCATTCTCCGGGAACTCGCGGCGAAACTAAAAAGTTTCAGTTTTCATAACTGGCAACTGTTTTATGGAGTTAGCGTCGATACTGAGCGTCTATGGCCCTTCCATAACTAAGTTATACAGGCATATTCGGGCACATTGCTGCTTTACCTAGCAATTAGTAAAATAGGCAAGTTTAAATGGCGATCCTTGCGACAAATAGGTGAGATAATTTTTTTGGTTTGATTTAAGGTTAATATAAGCGCAAACACCTATCGCCATGCAGCAGTGTTTGCATTGTTGTTGTACAGATAAGACCACTTTACCGCCGGTAAAATGATTATCTCGGAGGCATTCCATCGTAGTCCTCAGGGTTAGCATCGCTTTTGCGGCCTTAAGATTCCAAATATCTATGGGTCCCAGGTCCTACTTACCATCAGTGGCCTGTTTTAAAAAGCTACAAATTACAATTTACAGGTTAAAAGTTTCCATTTGACACAACCTCGACCAACGACGTCCAGCCATTTAGCAGTGTTGCTAGTTTAGACCTGTAAAATTATTACTTGTAGCTTTATAAAACGGGCCCCAGGTGGCCTGTGTGCTTGTACGCCTTCTAAATGTCATACAAATATACTCCACAGAGTAAATATTGAGAGTAATAAATATGACGGATTACTATCTCAAACTATTCTGATCTGAAGTTAAATTAAAGTAGGTCCTTGATCTTTTTTACAGTATACCGAACCTATCCTGACTGCACTAGAACTATTGTCTAAAGATGTTTAAGTAAAATAATAACATTACAAAAAAAATTTAAAACGCCGAAAAAAGAAAACTGAAAAGCAAAAAAGAAAACTTTTTAACAAAAAAATTAAACCGCCGAAAAAAGAAAACTGAAAAGCAAAAAATAAAACAGCCTTTTAAGTCTAACTAAGCTCCTACACTAATGTTAATACCTTAATAAATAATTTTGAGTCGGCGCCAAACAAACAAACAAGTCAATTAACTATTTCGTAAAGTAAAATGATGTATGTGTGTGATGGTATGTGCTAGGTACCTCCTGAGTGGTTTGAAGTCGGTGCCTGCCATACTTGTTTGTTTGTTTGGCGCCGACTCAAAATTATTTATTAAGGTATTAACATTAGTGTAGGAGCTTAGTTAGACTTAAAAGGCTCTGTTTTATTTTTTGCTTTTCAGTTTTCTTTTTTCGGCGGTTTAATTTTTTTGTTAAAAAGTTTTATTTTTTGCTTTTCAGTTTTCTTTTTTCGGCGTTTTAAATTTTTTGTTAAAAAGTTTTTATTTTTCACTTTTCAGTTTCTTTCTCTGTTAATAGATACTTATTCTTTGATTACTTAATTTAATTATTCATTGTTTCGCTACAAAACACAACTGTGTCTATACAATTCGTTCCATAGACGAGTCTCGTGAAGTTCCTACCTATGGAAAGAAACCTCCCGATAATGTTGTTCCAAAAGATGTGAGCAACTGTGGCGGTCTTTAGTCTGAGCTAAAATTAGCTACCGAATCCCGTGTCATGCTTAGAGGTAACATATCACCTATAACATATACCTGTGGGCCTCGTCAATGGTGTTTTGTTTTTCTTAATTAGTGGCTTTCACTCCTTGATTTAACAAGGTGTATTTCGCCAGTATCGAGTTTTAGACAATCGCCATGGACTTATTAGAGAAACAAGTCCATGGATATTACACGCGAGGACAATTGTTCGGTTAAAGAGATTTACTCTGGTGGACTAAACAGAAACACATGGGGTTAGCTACAACAACAACGTGGGAACAACACTTGATAAAGCTGTAATCGACCTCGGAAAGAAACTAACTTTTTGCCAAGGGGCAGGTTTATGTTGCACTTAGTATAGTTAAACTACTTGAAGGTATCTGAGTTAGAGCTAAATAAGGTAGGTGCCACACGCCACACGATGAACGAGCTTTAGCAGAAATGCAGAAACTGAGAGGTTTACACACTACACACAATTACGTCGCAATAGGTTTGTTACACTCTGATTAATAATTTAAAAACCTTAGTTTCCAAACAAATAAGGGCTTCCTTCGACAGCCTTCTAACTCCATCATCAAACCCCATCATCAGACCCTCGATGGTAGTCATAATCCGTGCATCATACTTAAGTTAGGTATAAAGTTCTCATTAAGATGCATGAATCAGAGAAATCATGGGGTTGCTGCTGTAATCCGTTGAAGAGTTCCCTCATCTGTCTTCCGTCTCAGTTATCAGATCAAGATCAAGTCTCCGTCATGTTGTAGTGTCAATAGAATTACATATGTGTGCTAAGTTTGAACATAATCGGTTCACAGAAGGGGGGGGGGGAGTTCCAAATTAAATGGGAGCAACTTCAAAGTATACCCTTATTCCTTAGTTTCCGAACAAATAAGGGCTTCCCTCGACAGCCTTCCAACTCCATCATCAAACCCCATCATCAGACCCTCGATGGTAGTCATAATCCGTGCATCATACTTAAGTTAGGTATAGAGTTCTCATTAAGATGCATGAATAAGAGAAATCACGAGGTAGCTGCTGTAATCCGTTGAAGAGTTCCCTCATCTGTCTTCCGTCTCAGTTATCAGATTAACATCAAGTCTCCGTCATGTTGTAGTGTCAATAGAATTACATATGTGTGCTAAGTTTGAACATAATCGGTTCACAGATAAAAAATCATGGGGTCAACTAACAATCCCTATATTTCTACCATTGACGGAGGGGGGGGGGAGTTCCAAATTAAATGGGAGCAACTTCAAAGTATACCCTTATTCCTTAGTTTCCGAACAAATAAGGGCTTCCCTCGACAGCCTTCCAACTCCATCATCAGACCCTCGATGGTAGTCATAATCCGTGCATCATACATAAGTTAGGTATAAAGTTCTCATTGAGATGCATGAATAAGAGAAATCACGAGGTAGCTGCTGTAATCCGTTGAAGATTTCCCTCATCTGTCTTCCGTCTCAGTTATCAGATCAACATCAAGTCTCCGTCATGTTGTAGTGTCATTAGAATTACATATGTGTGCTAAGTTTGAACATAATCGGTTTACAGATAAAAATTCATGGGTTCAACTATCAATCCCTATATTTCTACCATTGACGGAGGGGGGGGGGGGATTTCCAAATTAAATGGGAGCAATTTTAAAGTATACTCTATCCAATAAAAAAAGAATTATTGAAATCAGACAACTCAGTAAAAAGTTATGCGTGATCATACATAGAAGCCATAGTAGCCATTTGTGGTCTTCATCATCAGTTCCACTTCACCAAATGATACTTTCTGAATGAAAATGCTGGATTTGTTACTAAAAATACTAAAATCGCTATATGTATGCATTTAATATTCGAAGAGTTCCCTCAATTCCTCACGGATCCCTTCATCAGATTCAGATTTGGTGACAATGGGACCACCTCGGAAGTATACTCTATCAAACCAAAAAATAATTTTAAAAATCGGACCGCTCTGTGAAAAGTTATGCGTGATCATACATAAAAAAAAAAAATATACGCGTCGACTTGAGAACCTCCTCCGTTTTTTTTCGTCGGTTAAAAAACCAGTCAAGACCGAGTTGGACTCGCGCACCGAGGGTTCCGTATTTAAGATAATACGCTTGGTAACCGCAAAAGAAAATACTAATTCTGTTATGAAATTTATTTTCTATGCAATAAGGTCTATTTTGACTTGCCTCAATTTTAAAACAGACTTTCAAAGTTTTTTTGTTATTACTCAAAAACTATAAATAATTAACACTTCATTTTATTTTTCCCATAAATTTTTTGTAATTAATTATATACCTACGCCAGGATTTTTTCAGATTTTTTGATTAATAAACTTCGGAGATAAGGGGCGAGAACGGTCATTTTTTGTAAATTTCTGGCTATAAATCAAAAAAGTACATACAAGAAAAATAAAAATAAATAGTTTTTAAATGTGCATATTGAGCCCTTTTATATGATACCCCATTTGCTAAAATCAAACGACTTTCATTTTTTAACCCCCCATTCTAGACCTCTTTTCAATTACTTACATATAAAATTAATTTCATATTTTTTTTCCTAAAAACAGATACGGGCAAGCAAGTTGTACAACTACGCCAAATTTCAAGTTTATAACATTTATAGTTGCTGAGAAAACCTGCTGTAACATACAGACAGACAGACGGACAACAAAGGGTTCCTTTTTTACCATGTTGTTACGGAACCCTAAAAAAGGCTAGCTCCTAGCGAAGATAATAATACCAAACCAGTAATGTATGCACTCTATAATACACATTTATTACAAACCAAACTTGCCCTAGGAGTTTCCTGTTTTACGACTATGTAGTTACTACCGTAACCGCCATGAGTTATTACCAGGCGTTGCGGAAAGAAGCGCCGGTATCGGGTCTTCGAAGTCGGGAATATTTCCCCACGATTTTACAGTGCTTTATTAAAATGATCAGGTATGCTACTGCATAACTGTGATCAATGGTTTCATTTGAGTTTATCGTTATTTGTTTAAAGTCCATACGATCTGACTTGTCTTATTAAGTTAACACTTTGATAACCTCAAAAGGCATAGTTTGCTAAAACGGCCGTTTTCAGGTGAATATTTAAAGCAACTAAAGACCATATTTATGCACAGCACTTTCCTGATTTTACATCATGAATGGTTTTTTTATGACGTAATTGTTATTTTAGGCGAAAAGGAAGAATTTTGAGGTAATAAAAGTGTTCCCCCGTGAGGTTGCCGGGTTAGAATACTGCCACTCCATGTCTTTCCGTGGATGTCGTAAGAGGCGACTAAGGGAATATGGGCTTGTAGTACTGTTAGGCGATGGGCTTGGAACCTGTCACTAATACGCTGTTAAAATGTCTTAGCCTATTTTGTGCAAAATGTGGTTACTGAAAATATCAACAAGTTTTTAAAGTTGTAGGTAATTCTGTAGCTCTGCCTACCCCACGCTGGTTTGTGTATACTAAATAAGACTTATACTTTCATGTTCTACTACTAATGTTTGCTAAAGTAGTAGTACTTATTGCATTTCTATGATTATCATTTTTCATAATTACCGTTTATTGCCATGCATAAAACTATATCACAAACAACATTCGTAGGATAAAATCCGGCTTCAACTTCAAAGTCGGTTCATCTGCCTAATAATTAATTATTCATAATAGCAGCTTTTACGCTAATCTGAGCCCTATCCAGACGGCCTCGATTGAAACGTTTCAGTGCTCAAACTGAATTAATTTAGTCTAAAACACTTTATACAATGAAGTTAGTAAGTCTTGCTTTGTGTTCGTCTCTAACAGTGACTATTTCAGCCATTTTCATGCAACTATCTGTCATAATATCATAGATAATAACTTGTAAATATCCAAATTATATTTTATTATCCAAATTATGACTTTTCTACTCGATTACTACAAAACTGCTAATATTATTAACGTCAACGTTATCAGGATGAGTCCTGTATGGTGAAATCAAAGCGCCGGTACGCGTCGTGACTGAAATACGCCACTGTTATCACAATAGCCTTAATTATGCAACAATTGCATTAATTACTATTCATTTAACAACGGCTACATGTTCAGTGATACATGCCATTATTTTCATGCAAAATCGTGTGTGAACCAGTAGGCGACTATTGATAGAAAAGATTTAGAAAGTGGAATATATGTCAACTAGTATGCATCTTTCAATTTAAAAAAAAAAACCGGTCATGTGCGAGTCGGACTCGCGCACCGAGGGTTCCGTATTGAAGATAATATGCATTTTTTCAGAATTTTTGATTAATAAACTTCGGAGATAAGGGGGGGGTAACGGTCATTTTTTGAACATTTTTGGCTATAAACCAAAAAGTACATCACAATTTTTTTTCAAAAAATTAGTTTTGAAATATGCAGATTAAGACCTTTCATATGACACCCCATTTGCTATAATCGAACCACTTTCATTTTTGAACCCCCCATTCTAGACCCCTTTTCAATTATTAATAAAATTAATTTCATATTTTTTTTACTACAAATAGATGCGGGCAAGCAAGTTGTACAACTATGCCAAATTTCAAGTTAATAGCATTTGTAGTTGCTGAGAAAACCTGCTGTGTGTGACATACAGACAGACAGACAACGAAGTCTCACCATAAGGGTTCCTTTTGTACCATTTTGGTATGGAACCCTAAAAACTGATCAAATGCGATTAGCGCGCACACAAAGGGTTCCATACCATTCTTGTGGAGTCAGGGGAACACCCAAAAATCCTGAATGATTTCTTTCCGAACATTAATTTTGTCCGAATTTTCATTTTTCCGAAAGGTGTTATGCTGGAGCTATTTTAGATTAAATTTATAACATAATTACTATACGTAGGTTAGGGTAGGTTTGATTAATAAGCAATATAATAATAATAAGGCTTGTATCAAAACGTTGCGTTCGGAATTATGAACATGGCCCTGTTCTACTTTTTTCATGAGTGAAAATCATCTCGTTTAGGCATCATAATTATTCATTAATATTATATGTTTAGGGCTCTGTACAGAGTGCAGGGTGGGTACAGTGTAGGGTGAAACGGGACATTGAATTAAAAAAATATATATTATTGGTTGTCATAGCAGCAATATGTGTCCATCTAAATTTTACGGTTCTAAGGTTCACATTCTGTGAAAATTGAAACGGTCAACCTATTGCGGTTAACGAGACACTGAATGACAGACAGACGGACAGATGGATGGACGGACAGCAGCAGACGATTAGTAATAGCGTCCCATTGGAGCCCTAAAATATATATTTTTTGAATATTTTTTGCTGCTGAAGACCAGATCTGGCCTAAAAACCAGTAACACGCTGAGCAGGAACCATTTTACTCCGTCTAGCACTGGTTCAGATGTTTTTGTTTGTTAATAAAAAAAATTGTACTTGTTTTAAATGTAAGAAAATAAACGTTTTTCTTTCTTTCTTTATTTAATAAGATAACCTAAATCGAGATACTTTTTTGATAATAAAATTAACAACACAAGTGACGTCTTCAAACTTCTAATTACCGTGCCAGTAATAACTCAGGTATGTGCTGGTTAATAAGCATTAAAATTAACGGTAGTTATCAAAATTGCCAATAATTAGGTGGAACAGTAATTAGAAATGCTACGGGCGGTTGAAACGCGCAGAGAATGACCGGGGTTCAGCTCAAGCTCTAAAGGGTTCATTACCGGTTATTGGGAGCAACGCTGATCGGCGGCGGACGCGCGGCAAACTCACCTCAGAACGGATTGGTTCGCGGTGGGTTGTTTATCTCTGCATTTGAAAAACCTGTGGTAAGTTATTGGGTTGGATTTCTACGTCAGTGCTTATTTTGGCTCGGGAGTAATTTATGTATGTTTTAAATCCTCGAGCCTGCTTGTAATAAAATTAGATGTTTAAATAATGCTTACATAACTATGATAGCTACAGCTAAAAAGTTTGTTTTCACAATCACCAGGATTTGGTTGAAAACCAGCGCTGTGGCTCCGGCCGCAGCACATGCTGAGCTGAGTCCTTTTTGACCTCACACTACAGCGCAACGTCTCTAAATTCGCTACTTGTATAACATAAATGTTTTTATGTTCTATCCTGATACCCCCTTACTTATAAACGTGGAATAAGCTTGGAATAGTTTATGCCATGCTTTTTCACTTTGTGTCGGATATTTCGACAAAAGTATATTTAACCTATTGTTTGACTTTGGTTTTTAGCTTTAAGCCCTCCTAGGTGTGGGTATCTTACGGGTTAGGCGAAAACCGCTTGAAATAGTATGTTTTATTAATACACTATTAAAATAACTTTTTATCATTTTTATCATTTTTTATCATTTATTACAAAATGCTAACACAAATTTTAAATAATCATGTCATCCATAAAATGTCTGCTAAATAAATAAAGATATTAAAACAAAACTATTGGGTCAAATACAAAATGTATGAAATTGGTTTTTTAAAATTACATATTCTTTCGAATTAGAATGTAAAAACCGTGAGCATTTTTTTTTGGGTCTATGCCAATAAATATAGTGGTCCACTGCAGCCTACCCCACGGCGGCCGGAATGAACAGAAATCGTGTACCGCCCGCGATAGCTTCGAGTATCCAATCAAACTTTATTATACTGCTCACCTTGCGGCACTATCGCTGGAGCTACATTGGAATTCAAAGTAACCTTTTCTTCCTTTTCCTCATTTAAATCATGTGTGAAGAGAGGAAGAGACAGCATACGTTTCTAATGACGTGTTGCATTTCTTATGCGAGTAAAATAAATATGTATGTAGATTCATTTCCTAACAAAAAGAACATTAAAAATACTCATATATTTGTCAGAATACAGTTAAATTCATGGTTTTAACTATTTAATTATTGTACTTATTGCTAATTTAATGGTTTAACTACTTAATACAAAAAAACGTAGCCACATACTTCATCAATTTTATATAATATTTCGATCAATCTTGACCTAGTAAAAACCTCCGTAGTCCAAGTCTCCATATGCCATTTTGTCAAATTTTGTTTATAGTACATTACTACAGAGGCCGGAAAGTTACGAGGCTGGCAACCCCTTTTCACGGCGAGGTATGTATAGTGCTTTTCTTAACATATAGTTCATTAAAAAAATTAAAACAAAAATTACAACGTCAAATACTAGGAGTGCATAAACATTAGAAGTACCTACCTAACCTACAGTCATCCGCGCTGTGTCGGGCGCGCCCGCCCGCCCGCCTGCACCGCACCGTGCTGGCTTCCTGATAGACAATAAGCCCTCTGGCCCATGTTCTTCTATTTTTAAGTATAAGAAAGAGAAAGGGCTAAGTTTATCTGTCAAACGGGGATTAGACCATTTTACCGGTGATAAAATTCTAAAACTTGGCCTTCGCACTGCCGTTCGCTTCGATATGTATATAAAAATATAATTTGTAGAGGATACTGGGCAGGAATCAAAAATTGCTTAAAAATGCTTGTACAACGCGAGGTTAGAATCTGAGTTAAATACCTACATCTAGCATACTCTGTAAGTTATGGATTTTTTTACACATGTTTAGGGTTCCGAAGTAAACAAGAAAGTTATAGTTTCGCCATGTCCGTCCGTCCGTCCATCTGTCCGCAGTTTAACTCGGAGACTCTTTGCACACAAAATTTTAATTTGGTAAATTTTTAGTTCATACTTTTTTTTTCTGAGACAGTATTTTGTGTTTGTAGTAACGGGTTCGGAACCCTACACGGAGCATGGTCCGACATGTTCATGTCCGGTGTTAAAAAAAAGTAAACCGTGCTATTAAACTTGTAGTAAACAGAGCCTCTATTCTTGGTGGTAAAAACTATATCGTATGGAATCGTTTTTAACTCGGCCGCCATTACTGTCAAGTTAATAAGAGCTATCAAAACGTTGACAATACGATAACGGAGGACTTATTGTCTAACGCATTCGCAATCAAAACCGGATTCAAAGTGTTGCAGTTGTTTTCATTTTGTATGCAGACAAGCCTTCGATTTTCAAAATGAAAACGATCGTGATTGCAAGTGCGTTAGACAATACGCCCTCAGATCAAAGAGGATATGGTTTTTACCGCCTAGAATACGCGGGCCGGTGTCAATATATTGTGCTGTGTACCTGCAGTAAATTAGTTTAAGTTCGACATAAAATAAATAACTATTGCGAGTGCAGAAAACCACTAAACATATTTCACGCTGCACTTTTATTGTTTTATCTATAAAGAGATCGGAACACTGAAAATATATGTGCACGTGAACTGCCTTGTAATACGAGTCTTGGAAACATGTATTGTTTAGGAAAATATACTAGCTCTTGCCCGCGACTTCGTCCTTGTAGATTTCGATTATCGTTTTTCGCTCGAGAAATTTAAAATTTTGTGGGATGAAAAGTATGTGGTAATCCAGGGTATACCTATAAACTATCTCCATTTCAAATTTCATCCAAATCCGTTTGGGCGTTGCAGCTTGAAGGAGTAAGGATGAAGCCACACAAGTGTAATTTTGTGAGTTGTGAGTTGCGTATTTTCAGCCGCGTAATTTCTGCTGCATACAAAAGTCCAGCTGATTTTGCGTCACCGTGTGTACCAAACAGGACTTTTGTATGAAACCGAATGCAGCTGAAATAACGCGAACGAAATTTACGTGGCTCACAACGCAATTACGTTCGTGTGGCGTCACCCTAACAAACGAACACACACAAACTTCGCATATATAATATTAGTAGGATAAATACAATAAAATACAACAAATACAATTAAGAGTAAAGTCTCAAAAACAAATACTCGCACTCATCAAATATTTGACCTTACTGGAGTTCATACGCGGGACCGCAGGCTTCTTTAGAATGTATCAATCCGTTTCCCATATTCGATTATTCCGTGTAGCAAGTTTTCCAGTCGCGATTTATCCTATTCATGATTTTACCCAATCGTATTTGTCCCCATTTTTAACTTTTCCTGGTCGCATATTTTCCATTTTCGAAATTGTAATTAGGCCGAGATAGGTTAGGATAGGATTAGGTGATGTTAGTTTTGCAGCAGGGCCGTAGGGCCAAACCACCCAGATGTAGAAATGAACTCCGCGGAAATGATATAACTAAATATGTAGAAAAATACAGATTGGGAAATTATGATAGTGGAATTACTGAAAAAAAAAACGATTGATAAATTTGGCGAATGAAAAGATTTCAACAAGAAAAAAATATTTTGGGAAAAATATCGTCATACTCTTTCCTCACAACCAACTTGATGACCGCGTCGTCATTAAATGTAGCTCGCACTTACGTGAGAAAAAGCAATTATTATTACATACAGAAATATTATCTTCCACGTCCGATTGTAACCAGATTATTAAGGTGAATAAATACCCGGGGGTATTTGGACCAGGCCCACGCTCCGATGGAGATTTCCGCTCGATATTTCTTCAATAGGCGAGTTGTTGAGTGGTTAAGTTTAGTATCAGGAAGTTGCGATGGATGTGATAAAACTTGTTTACCCGATGCGAACTCACTGACTCGTCGGGATTTGAATAAAGCAAGTTTTTCCAGAGATTTGCAAGTTCGGTGTTTTATTTAAATTGGTAGCCAGCTATCTGCCGTGGATTTGGAAACTAACACTTTTTGTAAACTTTCAACGTTTTTTGGGATACCAAGTCGAACAAGGAACCTATATAGTTTTGTTAATTTCCATCTTACCGTCTGCCGTCTTACCGCCTTACCGTTATTCAGCGATTGCACTTCAGTAGATTATACAGGATGTTAAAACGAACGCCACATGGTGGGCACGTATCTTGAATGTTGAAAAGAGCAAATTCTATTTAAAGGAGACTTACTACTTTTATTGTTGAAAAACATAAATACAGCATTCATGGATTTTTGAGAAATTTATCAAAACTGACAAAAAAATAATGCCTTATTTTATGACAAATTGAATCAGGTGTTGCTGAACCTCAAAAACAAAACGTGTAGATACCTACACCATAAAACTAAAGAAAGACTGTCTCTACAATAACTCTTTTGATCTGTATCATAAAAAAGTATCTGCAGAGTTTATTATTTCCAAAAATAGAAGTAAGTCTTCTTTGTGTAGAATTAGCTTTATCGAATATTCAAGGTTGCCCTCTATGTAGCAATAGTTTTTTCCCTACGTACCTGTATATTAAGACTACGATTTTGTTTATTAAATGCGAATCGTATCTTTCTCATAGATTTTGGTAGAAAGAGACCTTACAGGTTCTGAACTCCTGGTTATAGGGTGACTGAACACCCTCATCTGATGACAATGACCGTGACATGATCATGATCAGAGGTCGGAATATGTAGTGCTTATTAACCTGAACTTGACGCATGTTCATTCATGCGTGAGTGAGATGTGAATACGTTATTGAATGAAGATGTATCAATTTTAGGTAAATAAGCGCTACCTATTCCGACCTCTGATCATGATGTTGGACCCAAAATACGGGCCTAGCGTGTGTAAGCGTGCACACATTCAATCATACACAGGCGTAGACGTGTGATATTTTATTCTGAATTCAAGAATCGAAAACAAGGTAAGGCTTAACTTTTTCTTACTCATATCCTTACACGATAGGTATTTTGTATCCCTGTGCGCCGAAATGTCTGGAATTCTTGCTAATAACCGTATTTGGCTAGAAATTAATGGTTTTGTCGTTCCACTTTCGCGGTTCAATGACTCTTTTAATCTCAATGAAACATTGCGTACGTAGACTGTATTATAGGAAGCTGATTTCTGCCGCCATTTCGCTCGGAAGGGTTTTTGTATTACTTGTCTGGGAATTCGTCGATATAACCGGAATAGAAAAGTAGTTTTCCAGAGTTGTGAAACATGGTTACTTATAAATTTTAGCGAAGCCAATATAGCAAAACTTAGTGGGCTAAAGTTGCTTACAGTCAATTGTGGTCCTAGTAAGAAACAAAACGAGTAAATATTGTTTTTTTATTAACAGACATCATTTTCGCTACCTATCTGTTATGAATCTACACTTTATGTCAAGATTTCTGCTTTCACGTGATCATAAATTTTATTAAAACACAATCCAAATAATTGAAAGCGTATTTCTACGTAGCCAATAAAAACAAACGTAAAAGTTGAGTACTACTTACTTACTATCATAAAAATATGCACCATGTTTCAGTTAACAACTCAGCTTAGTGCTTAGAATACAGATTGTACATGCAAACACTTTTACGCTCTAGAAATAAGCTCTTTTCCTGAATCTTTAATACAATGCCTTTTCAATGGTCCAATTTACTTGAAACCTAATTGAAATACTCTTCAATAATGAGACATGTATTTCAGTAATTAATAAAATTCAACCCCTAAGGGGATAAAAGGGGTTGCAACGTTTGTAAAGGAGAAAATGTTTTTGGTCAAATTTACTTGAAATTTGGTAGAAATGCTTTTCAATACAAATAATTAAAAACGTATTTCAGCGATTACTCAAATTCAACCCCAAGCGGTAAAAAGGGGGTTGCAAAGTTTGTAAAGGCAGAAATATTTTTATGGTTAAATTTACTTAAAACTTGGTAAAAATGCTCTTCATTCCAAATAATGTGACACGTATTTCAGCGATTACTAAAATTCAACCCCTAGGGGCATGAAATGGGATTGCAAAATTTGTAGAAATGCTCTTAAATGCAAATAATGATACAGATATTTCAGTAACTACTAAAATTTAACCCCTAGGGGTTGGAAGGGGTTTCCAAGATTTGTAAAGGAAAAATATTTGGATGGTCAAATGTACTTGAAATTTGATGGAAATGCTCTTCGATCAAATAATGAGACACGTATTTCAGCGATAATTAAGATTAACCCTTTGGAGGGTGAAAGGGGGTTGCAAAGCTTCTCTAGGAGAAAAAAATGGACTGATTTACTGGAAACTTGGTGGAAACTGCTGAAACTGAAAAACTGCCTCTAAAGTGGTAAAATGGGGGTAAAAAATTGTATGGTATATAATATATTTGAAAAGAGAAAATCGAAAATGTTTTAAGTGCTGTCTGTATACAAATTACAAATATTGCTTTCGGCGATTTTGGTAAAACTCTAGGGTAAATTGAGTTTTTATAATAAAACCAAAGGTGGTAAAATAGGGGGTACAAAGTTTGTATGAGACTGGTCATTTTTGAAGTGAGAAATGTGATCATTGATATTTAGGGTACTGTTTATTAATAAACAATAAAACTGTTGGCGATTTTGGAAAAACTGCTCCTAATGTGTTGAAATGGGGGGTACACGTTAATAAACGAGTTCAGTTTTTTTACAGTGAGCAACGTATAAAGTGGTATGAGGGCTACTGTATATAAATAAAAATATTGCTTTCGGAGGTTTGAAAAAACTAACCTTGTAAATGGCGGTGGTAAATTAGCGGTAGAAGTTTGTATTGGATTTTAGTCATTTTTGAAGCGATAAATGTGGAAATGTATAAAAGCTTAAAAGGGTTTTTTCGAATTATAAAACGCAAAATGCTATGTTGAAAGCAATAAGTTTCTTACCAGACACAATAATCAAACATGGCACAGTTAATTTAGCAATACAGAAGTACCTACCATCTCAGTGAATTCTACGTTGTTTACTAACTTAAAAACTGTTTCACTCTATCCTCCTGTCAGAAGCAATCCTTTAAACATTAGTCCCAAGAATTTGTTATTCTTTAAAAATCTAGCAATACTTTATATTAAATAGAAAACACGGAAATGCCTGCAGCTTCCATCCATGACATTCAGAAAGGCAGAGAAGAAGAAGTAGATGTCATGCTGATGAGCAGTAAAAAAATATCAATATTGTAAGCGAACTCTGTATTTTCTTAACTGTAGTTTGCTTTCCGGGTTCTCCTGAAAAGTGGCAGCGCATTAGTTTGCTGTCAAAACGGCTCCCCTCGCGGAATCGTCGCGATGCGCCCCGGGCGTCGTCAATTCCCAATAAGTGAGCATTTGGTAAGGTGAACGGCGATAAGCCACAGTTTTGGGTGGAATAGGAGATCCGGTATTCGCGTCTATCATTTTCCAAATATTTATTTGTATGGATGTATATCTTTTAATCCTTAAAACAATACTGAAGCCTTAATTCTTCTCGGTAAATCCATATTCCTTTTGAAATGTTATCGTTTTTTTTTAACTCGTCCGCCATTACTCTTAAGAAAGAGCTATTATAATGTTGTCAATACGATGACATGTCAAAAGCAATATGGTTTCACCGAGTAGAGTAGAACCACTGAAACAGATTAAACTAGAAAAGCAATGTGCTGACGGTGACGTAGGTAAAATGTCAGACTTAAGGGTGATTTTTGAATCTTCAGATAACCCTTCCTGTGGATTTTGTCTTTTTCCTTTATAAAAAGAAAAGGAAAGCAATAAATTTAGCTGTCAGATAACTTGATTGGATTGGAAAATTCGACTCTTAGACGCATTTTATCTTAGTTCTAATTTAGGAGACATTGCAAATAGAAGAAGAGCCAGAAGCTCTCAGCATGTTAGTACTGACCATTACATGAAACGAAAATAAAACGAAATAGAGCAACGTTCAAATATGTTTTAATAAACATCCGTGATACGTCTTTAACTTAATAGTTATAAAAAAAATATTAACAATAGTTTAAAGGCCTCTTACAAAGGCGAGATGAGAACGTCCCATTTTCTCCTCATCTCTCATAATAATAATTATTGAAATAAAATAGAGTAAAATTCTCAGATGTCGATTGAAGTAATTTTCAAATTATTTTAAACTTTTACATAGTTTTACTATGACAAAGAACAAAAATATGCGACGTTGCCAGCATAGGTTTTATAAAACGGCTCTCAACAATAAAAAAAACTATAAATAATATCAAAAGCAGCTTAAACAATAAAAACGTGTCCGCATGACGTGCCAAGACTAAAGTATTTCAGGTACATTTTAAAAAGGCAAGTAATTTAAATTTAAGGTGCTTGAAACCATAAAATTAAATACGGGCACTGTCAAAATGAGCCAAATATGGCCAAGTATAACTATAATAACTTATCCAGCGTGAATTTCCACTCGAAATATCTTCATATTTAAACTAATGCAGTCAAAATTATTTAGCCACGTTTAAGCTCTAGTGTTAAGTCTTAGCAAAATAAACGTGGCATAGTTACCGATTTCAACGCCCAGAACTCAAACGTCTAGTTCATTTTGTATGAAAATTTCGAGCCAGGTATTGAATGTGTTAATGGAAATTATAATTTCACGGCACCGCGGCAAGCCAAGATATAATATAAATGCAGGCGATATTTCTCTCGTAAACAGCAAAGTTTTCATTTCATGAATAATGCTTCTCGTGCTTGCGTGGTGCGAGCCATGTTTGTGGAACGGGAATCTACATTTAGTTTAACTTCTTTGCCATTAGTATGGCAAGTAATTAATTGTTTTAGTAAACGCCAGTAAACTTATACTTATGACGTGTGATTTGGTTATTAAGACAGGCAAAGTTTGTCTAAGAATACGATTATGTTATCAAAGACCGAAGAATACTTTTGAGTTAGTAGTCTCTCATTGACAAAGTGGGTATTTATGAGATGTAGTTAGATTTAAGTAGGTAAATCCGTCCACTTTTCCTTTAGTTTACTTTAATTTCGCAACTACCGGTTTTTTAATGATTTGATTTAATTAAACTTGTGAAATATTTCATGTTACTTAATTAAGCTGATTGTATCCATAACTATAGGTTATCCCAGGGCCCGTATTACGGTTGCCTTTAGTCCGGTGGACAAACATGGATAATACATACATACGTCACTCTCGCACTTACAAACTGGTCAGAAAGTGACAGATGCTTTATCCACATCGATAAACACGACCATAACAGGCCCACAGCTTGCGCAACTTACATAACCTTAGCTTAACTCACCTGTACCAGCCGTACTTAGAGATAAATAATTCGTTTCCTTTTTCAAACTTGTGTATGGAAAATCTTCACTATGAAACGACTTAATCGTCATTAGCTGATTCTAAGAGGAGTCGTCAGTTACGATTATAAAGTACTTTCACGTATAAGAGTATACATAAAATCGCAATAAAAAAATTCAGCCCACCGAATTCCCGGTCCGTCATGAATAAAAAAGCTATAGCCCTTTTTTGCGGTAGGTATTGTTATCATCGTAATTCAGCTTAAAAATCCTGTACCTACTGTTTTCAATTTTGAAAATCTTGAGTCCATCATACCTAGCAGTTTAAGGTTGGTTTTAGAGCCATTGCCGCCCCGTCCGCCCGTCGCGTAGACTCAACTTTGCACCACTCTTACTCCATAAGCTTTTCTTCGAATTCTTTTACAGTTAACACATTCAACGCTGGCAACCCACTAGTCGGATTCTCTGTTTGAAGTTCGAAATTACTTTTTGTTACAAACAGCCAGTGTGTTAAAGTAGCAAGGGCCTTGAATGAGCTTCCCTTGCATACAACAGGCTCCAAATGGTAGTTGTAAGGAACATAGTTCCGTCAGTTTTAACTTTCTTTACACTCAAAAAATGAATGCAGAACTGAAAATTCTCGACAAACACGTATCGTGTTTCTTAGAGTTATAAATGCTTTCAAAATAGTCAAATCTTTCATCTCGTAGAAATCCACAGGGAAAAGATAAAATTGTAATAGAAGTGACCAGGCTAGCCTCGCGGGAACAGATGCCGTCAAACTGTATAATGTACGGACTTGTTGAATGTTTGTTTTGGTAGCTTTATTCCACTTTTAGTTAATTTCTGCTACATTGCCGGTTAATTTTCTAACCTGGAACAGAGGTAATTTGTATATTTAACTTAATTAACAAATTACTATGAGGAGGCATAACCAGACAAATGTTGGGTTGAGAGGCGTGCCATTATTAGGTTTTATTCTATTTAAACTTTCTTAGATTTGTTAGATCATTTTCACTTTTTTTTCATAATAGCGAATTTTCTCATAGCATTTTATTATAGTAGTGAATTTTCTTATTCCATGTAGCGTTATTTAATGTTCGCGTTTCTTTTAATCGCTAAAATTATTAGTCGCATTATTTTCCATTCCAAAAATCTAATTCCTAGAGACAGAGTCAACGGAGCTCAGCTAGGCAGAGCTCCTATTTCTGGGTTATTTTGGCCCTCCGGGCCTGATATAAAAATGAACCTGACCTAACCTACCTACGTATTCCGATGTAATTACTGTTGAGAAAATTTTGAGTTGGGAAAAATAGGGAACGGAAAAAATGCGAATAGTAAAAATCACCGAACATTAAATAACGCTATAAATAAAATAGCTACACGAAGAAAAGTGATTAAGAATATTAAAGATTATGAAAAAATGCTCGTTGTGAAACTGATCTAACAAATCGGACAACGGACATGTCGAAAATATAAGGGATCCTAGTTTGACTTTGGAACCCTCAAAAGCTTTTTGTTCTGTTGATGTGCGCAGCCACTGGCCATTAAAATCTCAAACTAATACGCAGCATAGGTAGATACCTTGAATATCTCTTACGAAACTTTCGGTCAATCCTCACCATATATCTTAAAAAAGTCGTTAAGACAAAAAACTCCTTAACCCAAACTGTGTATTAAATTTGCTTCTATTATTTATTGTTTAAATGACACCGACAACTTCGACGAATCTGGGTTAGGGCGGGTTTCGTTTTAATTATTCGGGGCGCGCCGGCAGTGATTTACGCACGCGAAACACCTCACACATTTGAATTAATTTAACCAACCCGCTCCTAGCTGGTTAAGTGATGACGAGTGAATTGGTTAGAGCACCCTGTATTATAGTCATTTTTTGGGGTTAGGTTTTGCACTAAATGTCGAAAGAAGTTCAAACATAGGACACGTTTTCGAATAGACATCATCGCCCTTTCAGCTAAAAAGACGTCCACTGCTGGTCATAGGCCTCCCCCAAGGTTTGCCACAAGGACCGGTCATGCGCCGCTAAAATCTTAAAGGTTCCCAGCACCTTTGACACGTCTTCGGTCCAAAAAAATGCTTTAAACCTGCCTATCCGTGGCATGAACCCCCAAAACGGTGAGTCAGGTTAGTTTTCAAACGTTACTTTTCGTTTACATCACTGGCTGACAATGTAAAAGTCAACGTGCTATATATTTTTACTAAATACGGACACGGGGCGTTGTTTTCACATCCACAAAGAAAAAAAAAGGTGACCATAGTACAAATAAACTCTATTTAAGTACATCGATCATGGCCGGTATTCTAGGCGGTAAAAACAATATCGTATTTGACCTAAGGGCTTATTGTCTAACGCACTCGCAATCGCAACCGGCTTCAAAGCGGAGCAATTGTTTTCATTTTGTATGCAGACAAGCCTTCGATTTTCAAAATAAAAACGATCGTGATTGCGAGTGCGTTAGACAATAAGCCCTCGGTTATGGTCTTGTTTTTAACTCAGCCGCCATTACTGTCAAGTAAATAAGAGCTATCAAAACGTTTACAATACGATAACAGGTCCAAGGCGATTTGGTTTTTACCGGGTAGAATCTCTGCCCAGAACTGTTTAATTTGAACTTTAAGCATTTTGGACGGGAACGTTTAACCGAAATTAGCTCACTTAGAAGAAAAGCAACTGTAACTTTATTTTTTGCCCGTGTTAAGTAGTACTTATGCACAATGTCGAAATTTGGATTAACTGCGCCAACTTTTGAGATAACATGCCACCTTAGTTTTGATTTTTTTTTTTCATTTACTATGACTCAAAGTTATGGAATGAAAAACGGTAAATAATTTAGTGGCTTGGAAAGTATGAATTTGTTTTATATATTGTTTCGTTATTGAACATTAGATATCAAGCTTTAGAATTTAAAATTATAGCAATTTTTAGCCAAGACAGGCAGGTTTACCGCAAGGTAGCGTTCATTACCAGTATTATTAAAATATTAACAACATCTAATTAAGAAATTGAAAAGTAAAAACTATATTTTACACCGGTAAAGAAAGGGCTTTCGTAATCCTAAATTATATTTACGTCAAATTCTGGGACACAAAAAAAGAGTTTATGAAAGATGAACTGTAGTAGGCAAAAATACGTTATATTCTACTTGTTGTTTTATTCTAAGTGTATTTTTTATCTTTGTTCTATATCGTTCAACCATCTCAACAGCTACTACCGTTTCCTGAAAACAGTTTTGGGACCGACTTCTCGTAAAAAATTACACAAATCTTAAGGAGATTTGTGTAATTTATTTTAATTTGTGTAATTTATGGTATGGTTATATTTTAACAAGGATGTAAGATTTAAGAGGCCACATATTGCGCTGCCACACTTTAATACTTCCCAGCGCCCCCCTCGAAAAAATCAAAAGGGATGGCTTTATTACTTCCCCGTGTAGAGCATGAGATGGATATAGTTTGTGCGCGCCTCGGTTGCAGTTACATAAACATAATATTAACTTAAAAATTGTTTTCCAGAATAAGGATATATATTCTCTCAAGTATTAAATAAAGTCATCGTTAAAGTCCGTAGGGTTCTTTACCAAATCATGCGAAAAGGTTGTTATTTTTGTAAAAATAAAGTATCGAGGCTATGTTACTAATCGTATTAACACATTATACCGTTTTAAGAAAAAAAAAGACAAAATAACGGACACGTAGTTGTTATAGCTATTAAAATCCAGAGTTATTAACCGGCGAGTTAAAGTTGTCCTGTTAGAGCGTACAAACAAAAATTTTGAACGTAAATTCTCAATAAGGTAGGTAGCTTTAAAATCCCTCTTATGCCTTCGCTCGTTCGACCGACAAAAAGCCGCTTTTATGGTTCCGATGTCAAACTAGAAACCCGTATAGTTTCACCATGTCCGTCTAGGAAATATTGAACTCAAAAAGTGTCACATTCGCTAGAGTTGCATGTCACCCCACTCCTCCTACAGCCATAACTACATACCTACATACTTACATTAAATCACGCCTGTTTCTCAGAGGGGTAGGCACAGACCACTTTTTTCCACTTGCTACGATCCTGACAAATCTCTTTCGCTTCTTCCACATTCATACATCGAGTCATACACGCACGTCGGTTTCAGGTACTTAAGATTTCGAAAAAGTACGTCTAGGGCGGCCCCTTCCGACCATTCAACTCACTTTCGCTCTGTATGTCTCTTTAGTCAATCTTCTTTCATTCATCCTTTCCAAATGACCGAACCATCGAAGCATGCCCTTTTCAATCTTAGTCACTACATCTTCTTTTAGTCCACATTTCTCTCTGACTTTTTCATTCTTTACTCTATTAATTAGTTTCATACCACACATACTACGCAAAGAGTGCATTTAAACTGCATTTATACGACTTTCATGCTACAACCATTACTACTAGTAAATAAATTCTGAAAAACATCTTAAATGTAAACATATATAACGAATTTAAAAGAGAACCTATCACGATTACGTAGGTACACATGATTGGTTCTTGGGATACAAGCGACTACAGTGTTTATATATCTTCTAAAAATCATCTAAGACAGCACCAAATAATTTTATTTAGAAAATTTGTGCATACAATATGTTGATATTCGAGATATTTTTTCGTGTTTGTAGTAACGGCGTCGGAGCCATGTAGAGTACATTGAGCATGGTCCGACATGCTCTTGCTCGGTTTTCAAGAGAAAAACATGTCTGAGGCCGTAGACAAGATGTATTCGGCGTTCGTTATCGTTATCAAAACTATAGGATTGACGTAAGATGTCAGACGTCGTGACGAGCGCCTACGTCAATTCCATATATTTTGTCCATTTTTGACCAAACTGGAATAATACCTAGATTAAACGCCGAATTTGGAAAGACAAATCTCGGAGATAGTCTTATTCCTAGTTTGGTAAAATGCGGCTTTAGTAGAGTGAATGATGAAGAAATGAATTATCTGGCAAAAACATATTGGTGTACAACGGAATGATGTCAAAACTTCAATCATGTAGTTTATGATGTGCCCTCTCAACTATTTCCCCGCTGCCTCTCATCCCTCGCCCCTCGCCATCGCAACTGTTCCCAATCTCCTTCTATTTGACGTTTTACTCGGCGAAAGTAATTCGATCTCTGACGCATAGTTCGCTCGCGACAGCTCAATGTAAGGAATTCCCTTTATCACAGACGCAGAGGATTCTCGCAATATACATATGGGAGGAGCGCAAATAATCCGCAAGTATTAGCCTGGAAGTATGAGTGAATATATTGAGGAAGAAAGGAATAGGCGAGACTTGTCATAGCCTTTCAGACGTTAGCGTTTCATTATTGGCAAAAGAGGTTTTATTGGAAATTTGTTATGGTTGTGTAAAGTGATAGCTTGGTGTTGTTTACTGGCAATATTTACGGATAGTAATTAGAAGTGAGGTTAACCTTTGTTTGACTTTTGTTTTTAGCTCGAAATGCTCTAAGGTTATTTTAGGGTAGGCGAAGACCGTTAGGATGATTTTGGTTGAAATGTCCTTTTTAGGGTTCCGTATCCAAAGATAAATTGTTTTATGGCAAAGATAAAACAAAAGAGTACCTGATGATAAGTTGGATCAGGGCCTCTATTCAACACGGTAAAAACAATATCGTTTTTGATCTGTTATTGTATTGTCATCGTTTTGATAGCTCTTATTTACTTGACAGTAATGGCGTCTGACGTCATAACAATACCATAACAGGTCAACTACGATATCGTTTTTACCGTCGGGAATAGAGGCGCAGGGATGTTATTATGACATGGCTTTGCAGTTCATTTTACGGCGAGCGTTAAGGACAGAGCTATACTCGTTACTTTAGCAGTGACGTTAGCGTTATAATGCGTCATGTCCCAGGTTCTAGACAAGGTGCTTAATGCTAAATGTGGCGTTATCTATGAAAAGGGACCATATTGTCGATAGCGCTTCCGCCGTTATTAACGATGCTCCGATATAAATACAACGTCTCGCGTGACGCAGTGCGGCGTAAGCGCCAACGACAATAAGGTCCCTTTTCATAGATAACGCCAGAAATAAACTATTTTCATATTGCATAAGAGCTCGAGGGCAGCTTACGTCAACTCTATAATTATTTTCGATAACAATAACGTTTGTTGGATGCATCTTGTCTAGGGCCACCACTTATTATGGTAATATAATGGAAATAATGTTTGATTACTTGCTTGTTTTGTTATAATAAAGTTCGCTCTTATTAACTTAACAGCAAAAGCAATACACGATGTCTATCACGTCGGCAGTATCGCATGATGAATAATAAATATCGATAAGAGTCCCTGCACACTATGCCTCTTAATGTACGTATAATAGTTATGTTTAATATATATGCTTTGTCCTTATCTGTCATTATGACATTTGTATCTGACATATAACTTAGTAGTTTCTTAGTTTTTTATGCCCTTACTTCTAAACCTAATTTTAATTCATGGCTTTCACTCCTGTTAAGGTGTATTTCGCCAATATCAATTTATTTTTAGACACTCCCATCGACTTATTAGAGAAGTCCATGGATAATCACACGCGAAAAAGAGTATTTTTTCGGTAAAAGAGTATTTTTCCTAATGGAACAGAAGCACATGGGGTTAGCTCCACGCGCTTCTGTCAAGTCCAATTTAAGTATAATAGTATATTGCATCTGACCTAACTAATATTTTATAGTACAGTATTTTGACATAGTTATTATTTATTATTGTTATTTAATAGCCTACAATGTTCCACTGCTTTTATTTTAATGTCCTATTTGACATGCATGTTAATTTGGTACTTCGTTAGTGACGCTAAAAGAAAAAGGAGTGATGATGGTATTAAATTATACACTGAAGTATAGAAAACGTAGTTTAATAAGATAAAACTATATTAATATTATAACAAGATAAATGACGCGGCGAGAACGTTACAGAGATCGAATCAAAGAGAAAGGGAGGAGCGACCACAGACAGTCAAGTTAATGTTTTTAAATTATTAAGTTGCGTTCACATTCCAACAAGTGATGGTATAATTATTTGCACACCTGCAAGCAGGTTGAATATGCACGTACAGAAATAGCCTTAAGATCCTATTTTGTTACCGTATTCTGGCAAGTAAAGAAATTTTGAATTTTAAATTTCGAAGTTCGAATTTTTTCTAAGCCGTTTCCCGTATGTTTAAACTTTTTCCTCCATATGTCATTAACTGCATGCAGTCGTATCCACGTCGCCGGCGACCGCATTCGGTTAAGCCGTACTCATTTAATTACTAGTCATAGGTAAGTATAAATATATTTTTTATTTTAGCTTTATGAAAAATCTGAGTTTCGAGGCGTTTTCCTGCCACAACTACGCATGATATATTTTCATTTTAAATTCATTGTGTATTGTATAATGCTAGGTTAAGTATTATTATTGTCGTTTGTTAAATATTGCTTATGATATTATTAATATCGTAAGCAATTAACAGACGACTGACTGTTGAGTTTCTTGCGGCGTTTCTTCTCTACAGTGCTCTCTTGCGAGGAGCTGATAGTTTTATGACGTGGAAAAGTGCCCGTGCTTACTGAATAAACATCTTTTATCTTAACCTAAGCTCTCAGTATCCCATATGGTTAAAGTTTGTCTTCCACCTGTCATTAACTGCATGCAGACGTATCCACGTCACCGGCGCAGGTTGGTCCACCTGCCGAGACTAAGGGACCGCATTCGATTAAGCCACACCTACTCATTTAATTACTCTATTATAGTGTCTGCTCTATGGGGATGCGAAAGGGTTGTACGTTATCGATAAATTCTGCATTTAAACGAATGTTTGACTAACGCCAATGGTTTTCATTTGCCCAATATTGAGGTATAGTCTTATAACTATCTACTAAGATCGTTAGAAAACACAGGTCTAACATAACTGTGATTATTCTACGTAGTTCTAACGGTAACGGAAACAAATCTTTATGATCATTTAAATTAATTTTTGGTGAAATTATTGTTATTCTCTTTCTGAAAACATAATAAAAATGCGAAAAAGTAATCAATGTTAAGTTCAGTAGGTATCTACATTTCTCTAGGGTTATTTTTAGTCCCGAAAATTGATAAGTTCCAAAAAGGAGTCGCGACTAACCATGTCTTTATGGACGAAGTCCCGGGGAAAACGAGTATTATATAATTATAATGAAACCCAGGTACAGAAAAAATCTACTTCTGAGTAAAAGTATTCTCTAGAAAGTTTATTTTAAGGTAATTTATTCAGCTTACCCATTTACTTTTTACATATTACATATTTTTTTTATTTTTTAAGGCTTACTTTTTGGACGATACTCGTATCATAGCCTCTTTTTTCCTCTCATCTCTGACATACGAGGGGTTCATTTGTTTAAAATAAAGCAAGAAACAAGTGCTCCATTTAAAAATAAGTTAGCTTGATTTTAAACGATGTCGTGTGGTAAGAAATATTTTTTACTAACCTAATACGGATTATATCAATGTAACCCCACGTCACGATAACGCTGGGCGCATCCCTAGCGCACGTATTGAACTGCCGACCCTATATCATGAAACGTTAGTTCGCTAAGCCCGAATATCGACGCCCGGACGCTTCGCTCTAATTATGGGTAAGTCTTTAATTGTTCGCTTTACGTTACATGATAAGATTGAAGTTTGAATTTTGTTAGTTTCTCAAATGAATACGAGAGTAAATAAGAAAAATGGTTGAATTTATAACTTGTTTCTTTTAATAGCTTCTGGTGAACAGGCTATTTTTGATTAAAAAAACATTTTATAACTTTTGACTCGAAAAAGGAATTAAAAACAAACAAACGAAATATAATTTATAATTTAATTTATTTACGCTTAACGGCGAGAATTGGTCATTTGCTTTATATCACAAATAAGGGGAAGGCTACATAAGAAAAGAACGAAGTCATGTGCATGAAATATCAATGTTATTAATAAAGCTAAAAATTGTTCTGCTTTATTTAAGAAACGAAACAGATTTTTTTAAAGTAGTCTTCTTAATTATTATTGTCACTTTTATATTTCTACTGTTCTATTTTTATACAAAAACCTAAAATTTATTTGAGAAATTTCCTGTCGGTGCAATGCTACTAGCGCGTTTGCCAATATATCTAGAAGTTGGCCCCTTTAACTTTGTCTACAAATTTGTAATGCCAAAGTATCCTCATGCTTGTAAGTGCTACAAAGCTACACAAACGTCTACGACGATCGTAGCACTTTACTACGTCGTAGACAGCGATGTGTTAAATTGTTTGGAATGGACAGGTTTTGCGGGATTTCAATGCGTTCGTGTTCGGACTCGATATTGGCTTAAATTTTCACTCGTAGAGATAGAGAAAAAAAAATTGGGTTTTTTGGGTTATAAGTGTTATTAAGTTTAACGTGTGTATCTGTGTATGTGTGTGTTTGTAACGTGTATCTGTATGGCAGCCTGTGGCATTCAGAGCTCTAAAACGAATATTTGGACGAAGCTTTTTTAACATATTAAGTGCCAATGACCCGATATCAGGGTCACTGTTCGTAGCAGAATTTCGCTTCATAGCAGAAAAATGCTGCTACAGGCTACAGCGTAGCAGCTTATAAGAAAGCTGGTTGAATCGGGATAGTTCTTAGCTAGCTTTCTTGAAAATCCGCTTGACCGTTTAAGAAAAGCAGGAGGTTTCTGAAAGAAGCGGTCTTCATTATTTTGGGGATTTTGGTCTATTCAATAATTATTATTTAAAAAAAAGGCAACATTATTATCTAAAGGTCTGCTCTCTTTATCTACTTTACGTTTATTTTAAACCCGACCTCATTATTAAATTTCATTCACTTGTCATGTGAGACTAGCTGTTTTCTTGGAGAGAACATCTCATTATGTCTCATTAAAATTAATGACATCCAAAAAACCTCGTACATTTTTAAAGAGGCTATATGCTACTAATATTTTCGTACAGCAAAATCAAATTTTGCAACTTAAAAACTTAGTCACAGCAAAAACATCGTGAGAATGGTATTATTTCACGTCATTTTTTTTCACCGTTATTTTATCAAAGTTTTGCGTTTAAATAGTTGTTATATTATGGTAGGTTTCTCTACAACCCCATGTTTTTGTTTGCCTTTTTTTAGACTCAGGACTCAAATAGGCACAAATCATATAGACACCAACCGATTGCCGTATCGCGCGCAGCTATCACAAATAATAGGCTCCGGGTGTGGGTTACCGTACTGTTTGAAGTCAGCCGCCATTACTGTCAAGTTAATAAGAGGTATCATAAAGTTGACATCTTTTATGTATTTATTTTGTTTTATTTTTGACCGATTACAGCGATTACTGCGATGCTCTTAAGTGTACCATTAGAGCACCGTTTTTCCGCAATTCGTCTTGCGACCGACCGCTGCGAATAGTGGTGGATTAGTATAATCCTGGCTGTGAATGAGAAATGCTTTTGAGAAAATGCTTCTTTAATGCTGGCCTTTCTTTGTTCTTGTTTATTTATAGCTTTCTATATAAACCAAAAACATTTCTAGCTCTTTATTGAACATTATGAAAATAGAAGCGCCTCCAACATTAATTATATATTATTGTACTTCTGAATGTGACTTCGTCCGCGTTGACCTTACCTACTACAATAACAACGTTTTTCGGAATTAAAAGGAGTCAAGGACAATTGAAGGTATAAGCTATTAAGTATTTATTATTGACTCAGCACTCTCAGCGTGAACGAGTAACAAACACACTTACGGACATTTAATCAAGCTAACAATTCATTGTATTAGAAAATTTCATTAAGGCGATACGCGTTTTTGAAATTTTCGAGGATAATTATTTAAAGATGGAGTTACAAAACTGGCTTACTAATAATGTTTAAAATTTAAATGAACTCTTCAGCAATGTTACGTCTAAAATTAATAAATGGTTAGTGCTTAGAACAAAAAAAATATGCTCGCAATGGAGAACGTTTCATACCTTGTTTAATTTGCCATTTTGTATCTTTTATACACAGTTTATAATAAGTTAATACTTACTTATCAACTTTCACATTTATAATATTAGAGTGAAAATCGTTGCCGATCTTTTTTTATTATTACATGCATTGTTCTCTTAGAAGTCATTGTTCCTGCTGATAATGTAGGGGTGTAGTAACTCCTAACGTGAGAGAATGGGGAATGGGGGAATGTAGAGGAAGAATTCCACCCAGACGACATTTCGGGCAACCAATACTATTATGGAACGATAATACAAAAAATATATGAAAGGTCAGCATGAAACATAGCTATTGATGTACCTGTAGTTGTTGATGTGTTCCGGTGTACGTGGATATTTGATAAGGTTACTATCGAATTTCAGTAAGGTACCAATTGTTTCGTTTGTCCGAATTTTCATAACTCACAAAATCATTTTTATCTCAGACCGTTTAACTTTCCCGGATTGTTGTAAAACAAATCAAACCAAACCTGCAGGTTCTGTAAGTATCTATAATATTTTGAATAGTTAAAGGATTCAGATCTTTTTTTTCTAACTTATGAATTTTTGGACGAATGAAACAAGTTCGAAACAAAGTTTTGAACTTGCGATAGGATACCGTTTGATAAACTTGCAAATGACAGGTATCTTGAGGAATATGGGATAATAATGCTTACGATATTCAATTGAGGCAGGTTATTTGAAGACTTAAAAGCACTGTGAGTGGAAGCGGCGTGGTGCGTCATATAACCTGCCTTATAAAAACGCCTCCGCCATGCTTTGGGCACGCTTTCTAGTATAAGACCGTGCCGCACCGCGCTGCGTCCACTCCCAGTGTGCTTTCGGCTTAACAGTGTTTGGTAATTTTGATTGCAAAACGTTTGCCCGTAGCAAATTTTCTTTCTGTACGCCACAGCCTCCAGCTGTCACTGACAACGTATTGCGTCAAAATATACCGAATGACAGGGGGATACGTAAAACTAAATATTTAGTTCGATTAATGCCACTTACAATTCGCAAAGTGACGCTTTTCCTTAGACTAAAATAACAACCTCGCGGACCGACGGTTCCGTACCACTCGACTCGCGGACGGACAATGAAGGCTTATGTTAGTAATAAGGTCCCGTTTGGCACCGATTGAGTACGGAACTCCAAAAATGGTTAGCAAAAAATTTATAAATATCAGGAGTAAATCTCACATGAACTTAAGTACTACCAAACTTGATGTTTCCTGGGCAGCAAGCATACTTATAAAGAAAAAATATATATACTTATCTCACAAATATTAAATATATATCTCACAAATATATACATACTTATCTCACAAATGTTAAATATATATCTCACAAATATTTACCCATGTACCAGGACCTCTATTTCACTGGGTAAAACCATTTTAACTTTGTCGTGTTTTCGTACTGTCAACGTTACGATAACTCTTATTTACTTAACAATAATGACGGCTGAGTGAAAAAGAAGATGATAACATATCAAAAGCAATATGGTTTTAACAACAAGGTACCCAACTGTCCGACTCCGATTTGGTTTATTTTGATATATGGAGAGTGGTCTAAAATAACAGACGTATTTTTTTTAGCTGCCCTATCTTAACCTGTTGGGAGAAATTGTCCTCCAAAGTACTGAAAAGTGACCAAACCCATATATCAAAATAAACCAAATCGGAGCCGGACAGTTGGGTACCTTGTTGGGTTAGACTAGAAGCCCAGTAAACGAGTCCAAATTAAATTTGTCGGAAACTTGAATTTCTTGCTTGTGTATATCACAGCTGTCCAATTTACAGACGCAGAGAGGGTCTAATATAATATTTAGAAACCAATTTAACAATTAAGCTTTTCAGGAAACAAAAGGAAAAATATACTTACTTTCGCATTTTTTTTTGCGTAGGAAGCTAATTGACGTTTTTTAGGGTTCCGTACCTCAAAAGGAAAAAACGGAACCCTAATAGGATCACTTTGTTGTCCGTCTGTCCGTTTGTCCGTCTGTCTGTCTCTCAAGACCCTTTATCTCGGGAACGCGTGAAGGTATCGAGTTGAAATTTAAACCATAATATATTATATACTTACTCAAGTCTACAGTCCCTTGAAGCTGTGAAAAAATCAAACTTCAAAATTGACGAAAAAAAAAGATACGGCCGTTTATGCCGCTAAAAACGTATATAACGTCTTATACTAGAAATATAGGAAAAAATCTGAAAATCCAATTTTTTAATTAAATTACAAAAAAATCAGTGTCGTTATGCAAGGAACGGCGGCGCGGCAGTGCAAATTTTGAATTGAGTTAATCGTGTCATGTGTGGAACCCTCGGTGGGCGAGTCCGACTCGCCTTGTTCGGTTTTTTTATTTTGCTGTCCGAAACCGTATCGACTGCTCTCTCGTTTATTGTATTGTACTAATTTCGTACTACTTTTTTACCTTATTGCATTGTAATAAGGTCCAAAAATGAATATAATAATTGACTGTATCTCTTGGATGCTAAGCAACAGATATATGTTGACATTTTTGGCATCTAAGGCACATTCCAAGACGAAAACGAGATTTAATCCTGCTTGTTTTATTTTCTTTTAAATTTTTCATTACATTTCATCGTAAATAAACCCGTTTGTAATGAAAACCAAAGATGATTCCAAAGAGTTGAAATCCCTATAAGGAAACGTGATTTTACATAAAAAATAAAATTAATATATTTTACTTATAATAATAATGTTAATTTGTTAATAATAGTTTCCTAATTTTGTAGCATGCATCATTTCCTTACAGTATATTCGAAATACTAGAAAAAAATAACTATGGGTGAGTTCTTCAAAGACAGAAAAAAGAAAGATTATTTTTATTTAGAAATAGTAAAACGACGATACAAATAACAAAACAAAAGAGACAAATAAAATGTGGCTGACCAGATGACGTGAAATGGTCCCAGCTCAGCACATTGCTGGTAGTTAAAACCAGGACTGGTCTTCCGCAGGGACCATTTGGTAACCTCGCGGCACACATGACACAACCACAAAAAAAAAACAACAAAAAACAATTGACAGCATAGACAAAAATTTGATCATGTTGCCAATTAAATTTTTAGCAATACACAATTTTTATAATATTATGAAACAACAAAAATAGGTATATCTAATAAAACAAAAAACAGAAACAAAACCTAAATAGTGAAATATTTGCAAGGAACATCCCCTTGCTTGCTAGGTTTAAAGTTAGACGGCAGGCTCAATTCATATGAAAATTAATGCTTCCCAAACAGTGCCTTAAGAGCCTAAACACAACAATGTCCGAAATACACGCTTCACCCTGTCCTAACCCCCCAGTAAGACCAAAGGAATCGCTAAAGAGCAGGAACAAACGGTCCGAATCCTACAAAGGACCAAACGCAAGTGGACGGAGTGTTTTAATCAGTAGAGTTGAAATATGCAGGGCTGTGAGCTATTGTAAACAAGATTTTCACGCTTGACTGGGAACTTTCCCCTTTTGAGGGAACAATGCAAAGGTTAAAATAAACAGAGATATTGTGCGTTGGAACTATATTGCGGGTTCTGTAGATATTTAGAACAAGGTTACAATATTTATAGGGACGTAAATGCTGGTGAATTTTAGTACGAAATTCAACCTAATGTCATTATGAAACAAGTTTCAGTTTGCTATAGTTAAGAGTTGCAAGTATTTTCTTGTATTTTAAGTTAGCAGTGCAGCTTGCTGTGATACTCGAAGAATAGTATAAGTAATAAAGAGTATTAGTAGAATGCTGTGAAACATTGAATACTTCAAGAAAAGCATTCAAGCTGAGTAAAAGCCATTTAATTAATAGTGTTATTTGTATTCGATAAAAAAAAGAAATATTTGTAAAAATGAAGGAAAAAACAGTTATTATTTTAAGGTGTTCAACTTAATCCTATCAAAAGAAATAACGTTTGATTTTTAATTTTTGACCTGTACCTTCTATTTGTAGTTTTATTATCTTACTAAATATTTTCACAATTCTATTTCGAGGAACCGTAAGTCAATTTATAAATAAGTGTACCTACGAGTTTATTGATCACACTTTAAGCCACGTTGAAGATTACACGAGAATTGGAGCTGTTTGGCCATGAAAGCTTAAAGACAAATATAGAGCTTTATATTGAAATACTCCGCAAATTATTTTTTCTCATCTTTTATGCCTGACCGAGGTTACACAATTCTAAAAATATGTAATTATAAATATTATTAAAAAAGGAACATTACTTTTCAGTTAAGACTTAAGTTAAGTAAATTTTCTTCCTTATATTAGAAAGCAATAGAGTTTGCCCAAAGATCAACTGGTAGAGAATGCCAATAAACGTTAAGTTCACTTTTTGTACTCAAATTTGAATTTTTGTGCAATTTAGATTAAATAAATTAATAGAGGACTTAGACAATGGATTTATAATCCACTTTTAACAAAAGTTTCTTAGGATTTGATTGATTATGACTGTAAATTCGAATTGGCCCAGAAAGACATTAAGTGGACTGGACTGTACAAAATACATTTATTGGCGTGGACGTACGGTCGGCCTTATAAGAAGCTGCACACTTTAGTGTCTGTCAAATGCGTTAAAGCGACAAGGTACAAAAGTGTGCAGCTTCTTAAAAGGCCGACTGTACGCGGCGAATCCTGAGTTATTATTATTCCCGAATAATTCATAAGTACCTACATCTAAAGCCATATATGAATACTTAAACAACAATAACACATGGATTCTGTCTATTGTCAGATACTTTCATGTGGAGTGGAGTTTTACCTACGGTAAGGTGTAAACAACTGAAATAAGGAAAACGTATATATTCATCGTATTATATCAGTAGTGCTATTTTTACGTGAAGGACTATTATAATTCACTTTCGTTTTAGTTATTTTTATGCGAAATGTGTGTATGTGTATGTGTGTGTAGGTATATGTTGTGTGTGTGTTTTGCAATTTCGATGATACTACATTTTACCAACGGGCGCAGGAAACAGATCGTTGATGGTCTACTTCCAGATGTAGATGTGTTTCAGTTGACATAATGAAATTGATCTAGCTGGTAAAATGATGGAAGGCGTCCCAACGAACTCGTCAATGGCTAACTAGAGGGGTTCGTTGAATTTGGACTCGTCAAAGTAGTATTTTAATAATGAGTTTTAAGAATTTGTGTTATAAATTCAGCAGGCCAGAAAATGGGAAAAAAGTAAGATGCTAGAATAACATTATTACGTTAATTATGTCTAGACAATTCGTTTTACACGAATAAGGTACTTAGTTACTTAGTTTCATGCTCGTGAAATACTTTCAAACTTGTTTTTAAAGTTAACTCTATCAGCAAAGTCAAAGTATAATGACTCTACTTTACTCAAATTTAAATTTATTTGCAATCTCATTTAAAAAAAATACAATTCAAAAAAAGGGAAAGAAACATGTTGGATCAATTCCGTCGCAAAACCCACAGTGCAGTGAATCCTAAAACTGTACTTAACTGCAGTCACTAATGACGGGACCTTTAACGATAAAATCTGCGCGACACGTCATCGTCATAGAGATGCACCGCGCACCCTCAAAACCTGGTTCGGATGAATGATTAATATTTGCTTCTTAATGATATAAAAAGAAAATTGTTTGACAAGGACATAAAACAAGTGAAATATCCGAAACTAATTTATCCGCTAGAGCCTTTTTGCGACGGCGGATAGTCAAGTCGAGGGTAAAAGGAACTCCATACCCGATTAGATACACTGGTTCTTACATCAATTGCGAGGAAATTAAATAGGGATAATATTCACAAAGTCAATTTTAAGTGGAGGATAAGAAAATAAAGAAGAACGACTTTTGAGGCCGAATAACTTTCATTTATAAAGTTTTCTACCTGGTTTGCAGTGAGAACATGACACTGGTAGATTTTTAACGGTGTGGAAGGTGCCCGTGCTGTTACTGAAAAAATATATTTTATATTAATTATTATTAATAATAGTTATCTAACTTTCAGCTGTAAAACAAAATTTATATAACATTATTGCTAAGACATGATAACTGATAAGTAAGATCAAACGTTTCCCGCCTTTTTTTCAACTTTTTGGTCAATCTACTTTATAGAAGAGAAGAGTGGCGTCGCGTTGTGCAGCTTGTCACCAACGCCTAATATGATGACCACGACCACTCTGTTAAGAGTGAAAACGACGTAGAAGAATACTTAAATTAACCTAGTTTTGTAATATTTTTTAAAACAATACTTACCAATTTTTTTATTATTATTTTGTGATAAAGTACACAAAAGGTAAATATAAATTACAGTTACTTTTCAGACTTTTGTTCCGCGTCTGGTTGTAGGACTTTATAGTCTTAGTCTTAGAAGAGATTTTTTGCCTGGTGAACAAGAACCTTAAACTACTTAAAAACTTCTTTTTAAAGATAAATAATACTCTCTCTAAAGTACCTAACTTTCAACGCAGAAATTTTGCCATCAATTCCTGTAAGAAGTAATAACATTGGGAAATAGAAGTTTCAACAGCCGGAAATAAACGTATGATACTTCAAATAAACAATGTTACCCTTCTTAACTGCTAGGTACACACGCGTTTGGTATTCCTGTGTTACCTTGTTTGTTCTCGTCCTTTGTACTAACAAAATCAATGCTTCCAGAAAAAAGTTTTATTTAAAATTTCCTAATTAAGGCAAAGACTGCACCTTTGATTTAACTCAAACGTGCCCTAGTGACTGGCAGATAAGAATTCAAACGTCAAACGTAATAACTCAAAATAAGAACATTCATTTAAACTTCAGCACCACGGATTAGAGTCTAAAGTTAACGGTTTTGTTTAACAGTTAATCCTCTTTTGTTTTAGTGCACCACTCCTATCTTCTCATGTTCGTTTGTAACGAATAGCGTGAAGGTTTTGAGGTGTAATTGCTGCGTTGCGTGACGATCAGCCTCATACTGTGAGTTGTTGTTATATTTCATACTGTCATAATTAAACATGTAACAATGTAGGAGCGGGGTTAATTCGCTTCCACTAAAAAGTGCCGTGGTTTTAGGGTTAAATATTTGTACTATCTTGGACAAAAGTTTTCTAAATAAGGATATGTCTAGGTTTGCATACAATTAGAAAAAAAAACAACAGTTCACAATAAAATTCGTGTCTTTGTATTCACCAATTCAACGTGAGTTTTTTTTGCTATACAGCGAAATGAAGCATGTCTTGACGGACCTTTTTGAATTGATGTATAATAAGTTAGGTTAGTACTTTTAGTAAATAAGGCCTAAAAGGTACCGAGCAATTACGGTTTTTTTATTGAGCTTTGACGTAACGTTCGTCTAAGTTCAATACAAGCTTGGTGTTATATTAATATGAAATAAATTAATACCAGGGGACAATCTCCCACAAATTGACCTAGTCCAAAACTAAGCTTCGGGCTTGTAACGGTACTCGTAGGTACTAGACAACGAAATAAATCCTTATACGGAGAAATAAATACTTAAATACATAGAAAACATCCAAGACTCGGAAAAAAATACTCACGCTCATCACATAAATATTTGATCATATCGGGAGTCAAACCCAAGACCGCTAGCTTCGTAGGTAGGGTCACTACCAACTAGCACAACGCGTCGTCTATATTATACAAAAATAATTAATACCCAAAGGCAAATACAACCGCCCGTGAAATAAATACAGGTCAAAGTGTTTGCGAGATACAACTACGAAACAAGAATCAACAAAACTTATTTAAAAATTAGACATTTTAGTGTTCCTGACACGTTAAACATAATTTCAACTCAGAGGAAAGTTAGTGAACTTTCAAAATGCGCACCAAGCAAACAAATGTTATGCTCGGTGGTAGGTACTTTATATAATTTTTTTGTTCAACACTCCAATTTGAGTTTAAACTTGTTCGAGTAAAGTCGTGTTTCGCTTGGTGGTTATGAAGACAATTTGTTCAAGCATTTTCTTGTTTTTGCTATTAAATCTATGTTCGTACCTTCGGGTAGAAAAGAGTTTTGTACGCGGACGGCCCCGTCCATTCATTGCGGAGTTCGCGAGGATTCTTTGAGTTTCATGTAATAGAGAGCTTTTGTTTTTTTCGGCACTTTTTTAAACTTTTAAAGTAATTGTTTTAATTACTCCGTTTCTACTCTGTCAATATGATAGTGCATTAGAATTTTAAAACTATGGATTAGTATGTAATTAAAACTTGAATTAGGTATACAGGGGGCCTAATATGGCTGTCTTTATCGCGTGACAAAATGTGGACAAAACATCCGTCACTTTCTGACACGTAGGTATTTAAGTACGAGAGTGACGGATGCTTTATCCACATTTTGTCACGCGATAAACACAGCCATACTAGGCCGCAGATCAAAGTATACATTTCTAGATTTTAAACCTTATGATGAATAACCTGTTAGACTGACGATGCCGTAAGCCAAGTGACGACGATCTATCCTAGTAGATAGTGACCATGTTTTAACTTATATCTTATCTTTAAAATGGCCCCTTTCAGATACACTTCGACAGATACACTTGTGTGAGCAGGTTTCCTCACGATGTTTTTAAGTATAAAAAATAATTGGTACATGGTGACCCCGGGGGTTTGTTCTCGGTACCTTGCGATGCCGAAACTAGCGGTTTCGGGTAATTTGTGTGAGACCTTGATATATTTATTAATTAAAATTATACAATGTTTTCAACCCGTGAAAATAAAGTTTTATTTTCCCATTTAATGTTAACGGCCCATATTGAATAAAAAGCAATAACGTGTTTCAAATTATACTTTTAACTACCGCCAAGTAGCAGGGTTTACATTGCTACCTTATGGTGTGGGAATAAGACAACCGATCAAAGAAATAGCACAGAGGTATTTCATCTAGGTCCTCAGAGTTAGCAACGCAATGGGGTCTTAGGATTAGTCTTGATATCGTATTAATAAAATCATCTTTATAAGGAGAGTACATCACTCACCTTCGATTCGCGGACGACATCGTAGTCATGGCAGAATCGCTAGAAGACTTGAGTAAGATGCTTGGAGACCTCGATAGAGTTTCCCAACGGGTGGGCCTGAAAATGAACTTGGACAAGACGAAAGTCATGTCCAATGTTCGCGCTTTGCCAATACCGGTTCACGTGGGGAATTCTCAACTTGAAGTTGTTGATCAGTACGTATACCTAGGACAAATTGTCCAACTAGGTAAATCCAACTTCAAGAAAGAGGTCGATCGCCGAATCCAACTCGGATGGGCAGCGTTCAGAAAGCTGAAGCGGATCTTCTCGTCCAAAATACCGCAGAGCCTTAAGTCGAAAGTCTTCGACCAGTGTGTGTTGCCAGTGATGACGTATGGATCAGAGGCTTGGCCGCTGAATGTGGGCCTCGTAAATAAGCTCAGGGTCACTCAGCGTGCGATGGAAAGAGCTATGCTCGGAGTTTCTTTGCGCGATATGATCCGTAATACGGTAATACGCCAGAGAACCAAGGTCACCGACATAGCTCAGAGAGTTAGCATGCTGAAGAGGCAATGGGCAGGCCACATAGCTCGGAGAACTGATAACCGTTGGGGAAGAAAAGTTCTCGAGTGGCGGCCCCGCACCGGTGGACGGAGTGTTGGACGGCCTCCCACCCGGTGGTCTGACGACCTGGTTAGGATCGCGGGGAGCCGCTGGATGCAAGCGGCTCAAGACCGTGACTTGTGGCGCTCTTTGGGGGAGGCCTTTGTCCAGCAGTGGGCGCCCCCGGGCTGATGATGATGAAACTTATCTTGACTTAGATGCTCGTCACAAGATGCGTCAAATGCGAGTAAACGTTAAGTCATAGAAAACTGTCATTTCTGACGTTTCTTGGGATGTTAATTACCGTTGAGATCAGTTTATTAAATACCGACCTTAGATCCTCGATACCATCAGCGGGCCTGGTATGGTTGCGTATATCGCGTGACAAAATGTGGATAAAGTATCCATCACTCTCGTACTTAAATACATGTTAGAAAGTGAGGGATGTTTTATCCACATTTTGTCACGCGATAAACGCAGCCATATTAGGCCCCCGGTGGCTTGTGTGGTCGTTTGCTTTTTCCATGCTACAAAAAATAAGTAAAGAGTAAGCATAGCGGAGTAAAATGGTAGATTATTCACCGAGGGACTAAAACAAGACATAATGACACGAGATGTTGACAGAGACTGAAGTAACATTTTAAGAGCATGAGAAGTGAAAAGTAATTTAATTCTTAAATCTTAACTGTTGTGTTACGTGAAAGTACGCAATTTTATGTGCCAGGAAACACGAAATAGTGTAGAATATTGGCTCCCCGTGGTGTCAACGGTGTTTTAAGGTGACAGCGACGACGCCGCCAGAGTTATAGCTTAATAAAAGCTCTGATACTTTTATTTTATAAACAGCGATGAAGTAAACACCATTTTGACGGCCTAAATCATTACCCGGCATTAGTTGTTTAAAAAAGTGAGTACACGCCGTTGTTTACTCTTAGTTAAAAATGTATTCGCTGTTGTTCCTTTCCCTACATCTTTTCTCAGGTGCCGTTTTTTTCTGCTTGCATACTGTAAAATAAAAGGCACTAGATGCAGTTATGATTATGACGCCTAATATACGCGTTACCGGCAAATATTGTGTGAATACATAATTTAATCCCCTTAATAATTTTTCGCAAAAGTATTATTTCGCAAAAAGGAATTATTTGCCGCAAAATTATTTGCACTAGCAAGTATGTAAGTATGTAAACACTTTATTATACAAAAGAAAAACCAGAACAATACAATAAAAATATGTACAAAGGCGAATATATCCCTTTAGGGATCTCTTCTAGGTAACCCTTTAGAGTCAAACAAGTCTTACCTAAGTTTAAAAAAAGTTTAAGCATTAAATAATAATTGGGAAATAAAGGATAGCTTGTTTTGTCGAATGAGCGGTCCCCGTTAAAATTGAAGGATCATTGAAATAAGTGTAAAAAAGATTATAAAGATTATTTTTTTATGTCAAACACATAACACAAAGGCTACCTGATAGTAAGCGAGATCTGAGACCCCAAAGAATTTGCATTCTTAACACTTATCTCAAAACTGAGTATCTCTAAGATGAATTAATAGCCAAATCTTTTATAACAATCCGTAATCTAATACTGCCATGTGTAAAAGAAACTTAAATATAATAAGAAACGTTACAAGCAAGATGTCATAGGTCAGGATTTAAATTAATAGAAAGAGCGCTAAGCGGATTTTCAACGGCGCGAATAATGCCTTAATTAGAGAGAGAAGCACTTACAGTCCAGTTATTTTTTAATTATTCCAATCTTTAATATTCTCGTTATAACTATCTTTCATGTGTTCTCGTTATAACTATCAAAATGTAATGTTAGATCAACAAACAAAGTTAGAACGACAAAGCGCGTTCAGTGTCATTGCTTTGCCTCTCTGTAGCACTTAGATACATCGCTTTGGCATAAATACACTCCGATAAAATCATTTGAAATATACAACCTGCACATTAAAACAAATGAGTATGTGTGTAAGACGACAATTGCGCAAAAGATCCTGAAGAGATGATTATATATTTAAAAAAGATTATCAGTTAAAAGAAGGTGCATGAGCCCAATAAAGTAAGCGTTGCATTTGGGTAAGCATCTAAGCATGTATAGATATAATACAGACATGGTCTTCATACTCATTTATTTATAATAGTAAATATTACCTACCTACACTAATAAAAAAATATCAAAAATATTAAAAAAGTCAGTGGGTAGGATTGTTATAAGTTATAACGGTACAACGCATTCATGTATGTCATAGAATGCCTGCCCCCTATTTCACCATCTGGACCATGACATATGACAGGTTATTCGCTATACATTGCTAAGTTAACTCGGTGATACATGACTGGATTTTATATAGGGTCAGGGAGGGAACAGTAGCTCGGTGGGAACAGTGGCTCGAATGCGCTGTACTCGAAAGGGAAAGAGCTTTATGTCTGTCCTCTACATCAATCGAAGGCGTTCGGTACCCGATCATGCTCGAACTAGTTAGTGAGTCGCTCCGGCGCCATGCGGACGAATTACGATGCGTTTTTGTTGTAATCCCTGATAAAACTACATTGTCAGATAAGTTTCACTTAATTTTATTCTTATCTCGTACGAGATTTTTAATTAGTTATATTTTTGTCTAAAACTGTGTCTAATCAACTTCGTATTGGCTGATAATTCAAGGCCCTCAACTTTGGTGTTGGCTTCTAGTTTGATCTAAAATCCAAAATGGCGACAGGGTCAACAGTAGTTCGTTTCGGAAAAGTACACAGTTACTCCCGAACCACTGTGTACATGCAACTCTTAACATTACATTATATTAAACCAAAAATGACAATTATTTATTACTGAGTTTATTTAATTCACAAGAAGATTGATGTTCTTTTAATTTTTGTCTTTGGAGGTATGGTTGTAGATGTGCTAAAATGTGGTTTAATATTTGTGTCAATTATTTTTAAGTAGGAAGTAGATACCTAAGCATTAAACCTTAGGTTAAAAAAAAACAATCCTTATCTTTTTTTTTCCTATAGATGTCAGAGCCTATTTGGTCATTGAATATCAAAACGTAGCCACTGTGTACTATAAGAACCACTGTGTACTAGGGAGTGTACACAAAGGTTCGAGCCACTGTGCACTTTTAGAATCACTGTGTACTTGGGGGTACTAGTGACTGTGTACAGGTCGTAGTAAACAATGGCTCGATTCCCATTTTTTTTAAAAGACTGGATATCTCTTTTTTGGTAAAAGTAATAGCAAATCTATTTGCTATATATGAAACTTCAATATTGCACTGTGCTTTGTGCTTGTCATAACTATTTCAGGGATTTATATTTTTCATGCAACAGCCTGTTGAAAAAATCCTAGCCACTGTTCCCTCCTTGACCCTAAGCTGCGCCATGTGCACTGAAATGTCACCTGTCAACCTGTCATTGTCCGGATAGTGAAATAGAGGGCAGGGATTCTATGACAAGAATGAGTTATTGTACTGTTATAATAATCCTACCCACTGACTTTTTAATATTTTTTTTAATTATTTTATTAGTATAAGGAGGTAGGTGTAATTCATTCCTTTGCAAAAATAATTTGTAGTATGTTATTGTTTTATGTGACCGAGGATCCCAGTGTAGACCTTAGGGCCCAAGTTTACTCTACGGTGTGGTTGACGTGGCCAGTTTACATATTTGCTTCTCTCGTTGCGTTTTGACTGTACGGGAAAAGCGTCACTATTTTCTCTTTCGAACCTAGCGATAATGTTAAAGATTAACTGAGATGGCAGTGTTAATATTCGTTATGAAATAAATAGTGGTCGTACCGGTGTACATGGCCGTGCGCGCAAGATGATACGGATAGCTATAACAGTCTATAATACCTATGCGTCACTTGTTTTGAATCATTCATATGTTTTCTTTAACACTAGAAACAATTAGTCACATGATTGCACTTGTTGGATTAGCAAATGCATGGGCGCTCTTTCAAAACAAAAACATTATTGTGTAATTGGTCTAAGATTCGAATAGGAGACGACCTTCACCGGTCTGTTTATTCGATAAAAAGTATTTTATGTCGAATTTTATATGTTAAGTAATATATGGCGAATAGGTAGGCTGAAAATTTTAATTTCAGTACATATTATAATAAATAGTTAACCTAACGTTTGTATATTCTATAGGCTTCATACTTTCGATTGGTTTGTCTATTAAACAAGAAATTGCATTTTTTTTAAACAAAGTTCATTTTTACATTTTTGATTAATTATTAATTATTAGGGTGGAAAGGGACGACGGCCCTTCCGCTAAATTCGAGATTATGTATCTTTAGTACTATATTTTTCTCCAAGAAACTATGCTAATATTTTTAGCCGTTTTTGAGTTAGAGTTCGTTAAAGTTTAATACAAAAAATGTGTAGTTTCAACCCTAACGACTGATAAGGTCAATGACCCGACCTTGACCTAAGTAGTAAACAATAACTTTGTGACGTTATTGATGGATGACATTAAGTAGGTGCATTGACAATATTTTTGTTTTGCAACCTATTTGTTTCATCGATTACAATGATAATAAGCACGTCACAATTATGTCACGCTCTTAAACTAGTAATTAAATGCTTAATAATGCCACTATTTGAGGCTAGAGATTGTCTCAATTTGTTACTGTTATACGCAGAGTGCAACTACAATACCTCTGAGACTTTGCGTCAATACAGACAGCGATATCCTCCACCGCATCCATCAGATCGTCGAACGATTTTACGTGCCTTTGACCGTGTTGCTAGCAATCGTCCCATAGTCCCCCGAACATCTCAAGACGACCAACGCGGAGGAGGTGTCGTACGACTTGCTGCGGGGCTCGAAGAAAGAGTACTGCGTTATTTTGATCGAAATCCAAGAGCAAGTTCCAGGCGGGCGGGTCAGCACTTCGGATTCACTCATACGACAGTATTGAAAATACTAAAACGTGCCCGTCGTCGTTCTTATCACATACAGAGGGTTCAAGCGTTATTGGCCAGAGACTGCCCCATCAGGGAAGCATACTGCCGGTGGTTGTAAGACAAAATAGCTGGAGACCGTGACTTCATTAGACGCATTATTTGGGCGGATGAAAGTGTATTTACACGCAATGGTATGTGGAACAGGCGAAATGAACACGTGTTCGCCGAAGAAAACCCATTCGCAAGTGTACAGGGCAGAATGTGATACTGCCGAGGAAATGAAAGAAAGAATAATTGCTGCCTTCGAACAACTGCGTAGAAAAAATCGTGAAGAAAATACATTATCGAAAGTGCATCGCCATACTCGGGCACGAGCTGTTGCCTGTATTATTAGACGTGGTGGAATATTTGAAAATCGGTTGTAGAACTTGTAAATCCCTAAGATAAAAGGTATCCTTTTTTCCTTACAAATATTGGAATGTAGTTAGGAACATAGGGTTGTCACCAATATTAAACATGACTCATTTTAACTTTTTTGTTTTCTTTATAATAATTGTTTCTAACCATTGCACATCGAATGTTCATAACTTTTGTGATACTATATTTTCGGGAACGGCCCTCGTCCCTTTCCACCCTGTATACTGGACTGAAATTTTTCAGCCTACCTATTCGCCGTATATTACATTACATATTCAATTTGATATAAAATACTTTTTATCGGATAAACAGCCCGGTGAAGGTAGTCTCCTATTAGGATCCTCTACTATATTTTTATAAATAAAATAAGGAAATAAAGGCTTGAAGTATTGTTAGGAGATGGGCTTGCATCCTGTCACTAATATACCTACACTGCTAAACATCTTAGCATGTTTGTGCAAAATGTAGTGACATAATTACACAACATTTATAAAAAGTTTTTAGAGTTTTTGGTAATTTTGTAGGTTTGTCTACTCCACTCTGGGAATAAAGACGTGAGTGTATGTCTGTTTGTATGTATGTATGTTATATAATTATAGGGAAAGACACCATTTTGCTATTTAAAACGTGATAATAATGAAAGATGTTAATATTATTTAATATTATTTCTGAAGGAAAGATGTTAATATAATTTCTTATTGAAGAAACATCATGATTTTTTAAAAGTCTCGAATATTACTTTAATTTTAAAATTATACTCCTGCGACTTCTAGTTCTGAGAATAATTTACATTTTAAAGAAAATTTGAATTTTTTAAACGATTTTGTCTAATGAGATTTTAAAAAAATGAACTGTGATTTAATGAATGTTAATGCACTGTATTCTGCAAAGTAAAGCCGTTAAATTCTACAAATTAGATTCGTAATTATGATAAAGGCAGAGTCGACATACTAGACAACAATTATTGGAGTGTAATGTTATTTCTTGCAACAAAAACATGGTACATACCTACTCAATTGACTACCTCGTTTATATTTCGATTTAATTTTAATTTACAAGCATGAAAAAAACAAAAATTAGAAACGTTTAAATTTAAATAAAACTGCTGAATAGAGATTACAGGCTATTAAGCATTTATGAGTAAACTAAAAAGATTTTAGTGAGTTGGCAAAAACGCGATAGTTTTTGTTTTAGTTTAAAAAGTGTTTTCTCTTTAGCTAGTTAGGTACTTTTTAAGTTATTAAAAGAAATATTTTAAGAGAACAATAATTTCTTTATTCCAACCATTAATTTTATTCAAAATAATTACCATTTAAGAAGTTTAAGTGCTTTGTAAAGGTAATTTTGGACAAGTTGTAGTTATTGAAAAGTTAAAGTGGGGATTTAAATATTAAAAGGTTTGTGTCGAATTTCACAAAAAAAATAACAGGCGATTAGAGTGTTAAGCTGTAAAATAAATGTAATAACTAACAGTCGATTAATATTGATTACAATCTAACATCGTTTGGTGAAATTGGTTTTAAATATTAATAGAGCGTATTCTAGTAAAACCGGGAGAGAGCATGTTGAACCATGCTCGGTGTAGGGTTCCGTCACCGTTATCTACATAAATAAAAATAAAAAAACTCAAAAAACAACAGTTCAATATTAAATCCTAAACATCCCAAACATAAAAATTTAATTATTGATTTTCGTACGCGGTATAAATGTCTAGATAAGTATTAAGTTTCAGTTTTCTTACTTTGATAGTATCTGAGAAAAAGTGAGCATGACATGCAGACAGATGGACATTGCGAAACTATAAGGGTTGTTAATTTGACTTCGGCACCCTAAAAAGGGGTTAACCTACTCGTACAGTTCTACCATTTTCTTAATAGCGATCGGCAATCTTGGTTTTTCTATGACACACGAGTGACAAATATACTGTCAGTGCAAGCGTGATAGCAATAGCCAGCCGAAATCAATTAAGAAGCTGGAACTGTATAAGTAGTACTTTTTGTAATGTCTTTTCTGAAGGCACCAAAAAGCATGCTTTTGTTTCATATGGTATCATCAAATTAGTGCTGTCATTTTAAACCTCATTCTCCCCTTTACTCTTACCATTTAATAGTTCCAAATATAGATGCAAATATAAAAAGGTATCATATAACCGGTAGGCAGTCTCCAGATTTAGGGAACAAAACAGAAAATCTAATTGGAAAAACTGTTTTTTTTTTTACAACCATAAAGTGCGAAACTAATAACTAATGTACACTGGTAAAAATCTTAGCTTGTTTGTGCAAAATGTGGTTACAGAATTATCAACAAGTTTGTGGAGTTGCTAGTTGTGGTATTCCTGCAGCTCTGCCTACTCCATTCTAGGAATTAAGGCGTGAGTGTATGTGTATGTAAAGTGCGAACGAGCAGACGGCTACGTGATGGTAAGTAATCACCGTCGCCCATGAACGTCAGTAAATGCCGGGGGTACAGCCAAATTGCTGCCTTTTTTATGGCATGAAGAAGAGAAGGCAAACGGGTACAAAAGCCACCTGATGGTAAGTGGGAGTGGGACAATCACGTAGCCAAAAAAAGTACTTAAACTTTAATGATTTAAACATTACGTAACACGCCATATTACTACAAACCTAAATAACGCAACGCAGAGCATAACGCTGAGTTGGAAGCATTTCGTGACATTACGTATTTTGTCTATATCAGTATTCTGTTGAGTTTTGTTTGTATGTTACTTTGTCACGAGTAAGCTTTTTTTTTTTTCTCTTTCTTTCTTTTTAAATAAAGCACCGACGTAAAACTTCATTTTTTTTTTAAATAGCTCACTATCCACTTTTTCTATCCAAACAGCAAAAATGAAAACTTTTTGAATTCTTAATTTTTTTTCATGAATTTAAATGTCCCACGACACGACTAAAATTTGCATCCTCAAAGCTACAATCTAGAGATTAAGATCCTGAGGACTATGATGGAATGCCTTAATACTAATAATTTCAGTGAACTCTTATTAATTAACTCATTGCTTTTTTTACTTGTTTAAAGGAGGACATGCCATAGTACTGATAAAACATTTTCACCTTATTTTTATTCAGTTCGTTCGCTTTCCTTTAGTTGTTAAAAAAATAATAGAACTTTATCTATGTTTTTACCGTTATTTTTCACCCGTAAATCATGATGTTTATTATATAAAGCTATTTATATCCGCGGAACATTCTCCAAACTCAGTTAACAACTTATCATAAAATCCAATCGGGCGATCTCAATAACAAGGAAAATAGACGATTTATTTACCGTTCAGCCGAGCCGAGAAATAGACGTGGAGTAGCAATTGTTTGGTTTCTGATATTTCGTTGTTTACCTAACCGCAAGTCTGCTCATAATGAAAGAAGAAACTCAAGTTTGAGACGATATAGTATTAAAATTATATTCTATAGGACCTTCTTTCCATGAAATAATACTGACTTGGCCTCAACCTCTTTGTTAGAGTTTTGGTTTTAAGACTATGACTACTTTTAACAATACGGTGGTCTTCAGTATTAGGTGAATAAGAGCTACTCTAAAGCTTTCAATATTATAAGAATATAGTTTATTTTTAAATGAAGTAGAATAGACACCCACCTTACCATAGGTATCTACAGTCAGCAGAAGAAGTAAGTGGAAACTCGAATAGCTTAAATTTATCTACGCATGCTCCTTTTCTCTTGACAATAGAATCGTATATAGACTCTGACTGTCCAACCACTTCTGCTGTTGACAGTACAAATATTTTATTATTTTCGAATAAGGCTCTGAACACGGGTCAGTTTGAAGCAGTTCAATAATTTTAAGTCTAAACTATTACGATGAACTCTAATTTCCTTCTCGGAAATGAACATCCACTCGTAAAGGAAATTAAGGTCGAGAGATAATTCGATCGGGGTTGCTTGCGGGTGCAAGTACAATATTTCTGCATCAAGTGACGAAACTAGGTATTTTGATGTCTGACTAGTATGGTTAGGATTTTGTTGGCATTGTCAGACTAAGGGCGCTTTAGAGTTGTTGTCAACTACTTTTTTGTTATTGAATCAATGATTTCTAGAGATACCTGAAGGGAGCCCAACTGTATCTTTTGAACCGTAATAGATAAAAAAAAATGATTTTCAGAATATATACGGGTATGTGTCATTATGTTATTACGGCGGATTTACTAAAAAATAACTGTTTTCAAAGAAAGTAAAATAATCAAGGGAAAAGGGAACGTTTTTTTTCGAACATGTTATGTGAAACATACATGCTACTAGTATGATTATGATATTCTACAAACCTTTAAAAAAAACACTAAAAAATAGTCAAGTTAGGCTCACGCTGATTCGATTCGAAATCAAATCCAAATCGGAATATTATACCTACTGCGGTACGGAACCCTCGGTGCGCGAGGTCGACTCGTATAGTCAAGGTAATAAGGTCTATGTGTGTGTACATATTTTTGCAACTTTGTGCGGATATTTATTTTTAACCTTGGCTGTACTTGAACGTTTTTTTTAAAGACGTCTTAATTTTTTTCTTGACTAGCAACTTAAGCATCTATGACAGTAGCACTTCTAATGTTATTAATGTCCATTGGAGACGATAACCTTTTTTCCATCAGGTGGGTTGTCCTGGGGCTCTATCTAATCGGTACAGTCACCAGCAATAATATATTATCCAACATTGGACGCAAAAATATCTGACACGCTCTTATACCTCTAGTAATAAAGAATCAGATAGTTTTGCGCCCAATGTTGGATACACAACATTATTATTGCTGGTGACTGTACACAATATTTCTTTTGACATGATAACGTATTGTAAACGTTGCGATAGTTCTTGTTTACTCGTCAGTAATGGCGGCTGAGTTGAAAACAATGCGATAACTCAAAAGCAATATAGTTTTACCGAGTAGAATAGAGCTTTTTCTCTTCACGATGATTATAAATTAGCGTTTGTATACATTCATGTTTGTTGATGGGGAGAACACAACCGGTGAATTTACTAAAATGTAGGGAACGAATTTGCAGTCTTGTGATTTTAGTCTTGAAAATGCAAATGTATATTGAAAATGCAAATGTATTATTATATGTATTATGTATTATGTATTATGATCCCTCTTATAATAACACGGCGTGTGTGATTATTGGCATTATTGGCATAAAACATCACGCTCATTACGCAAAGTTTGCTCATAGCAAGACTTAATTAAACCCACGCACGTAGGCAGGTAGTATTGTTTTTACCGACAAGTCATTCAAGTCATTGATTATTTATACATTTATATTTTTCTTACAATAACAATACCACTATACGACCATTACTTGTCGAAATTATCACAACGGGACCATTACATGGCCGTAAATATTTATAGCCATTCCACACCAGCGTCGATGGATGTTTATTGTAAATAGCTATCGATTTAATGTTTAAACTTTCGCAGGTTACAATAACAAACCCTCATGACATTATAAGTACTTATTGGAACTTAACCAAATTTTAAAAGACAGAAGAATCACAGATAGAAAAGAGTTTTAAAACGAAAATTCGAGTGGCGTCTAGTATGAAGGGAATGTGTATATTTTTTGAGTTCCATACCTAAAGGGTGCCAAATATTACTAAGCCTCGGCTGTCCGGCTGTATCAGAAGATTTTAGTATTGACACTTACACGTTTTAGAAGAAATATTATTACTACTAATTAATATTTGAAATAAACGAATAGTACGTGAATGTAAAATTCTTTGACGACGGATAAACGTCTCATGGTAACAATACGAGACCGGCCTAGCCTAGTATAGTTGACACAGGAAAATCTTTACTAGGTACTTAGTTATGTTTGCACTTATCTAACTATTATTTTACATTTATATGTAAATAGGGTCACTGTAAACAAATAAATATTTGGTTTGAATAGTTTACCGAGCTTTATTTTGGTTTTGCGAAGAGTAATTTTGGGCGTTTTCTAAAAAAAGTGCACGTATTTAAGGACTAAAATTAACAACGGTAACTTTTCCATTACACCACAAAAAATTGTTACTTACTAAGTACTACCCTCCAACAATATCGAGAAGGAGGTCAAGAGGAGGATCCAGCGGGGCTGGGCAGCGTTTGGGAAATTGCGTCGAGTCTTCTCCTCATCCATACCGCAATGCTTGAAAACGAAAGTTTTCAATCAGTGCGTCCTACCCGTTATGACCTACGGAGCTGAGACGTGGACACTCACGGTAGGGCTGGTCCATCAGTTCAAAGTCGCTCAGCGAGCTATGGAAAGAGCTATGCTCAGAGTTTCTGTGAAGGATAAAATTCGTAACGAATACATCCGAAAGTTATCGACATAGCTCAAAGAATCAGCAAGCTGAAGTGGCAGTGGGCCGGCCATATCTCGCGAAGAACCGACAATCGCTGGGATAAACTTGTTCTAGAGTGGAGACCGCGTCTCGGCAAACGTAGTGTAGGACGCCCTCAGGCCAGGTGGGATGACGATCTGCGAAAGACTGCAGGCAGATGCTGGATCCGGCAAGCTGAAGACAGGGCGCTATGGCGCTCATTAGGGGAGGCCTATGTCCAGCAGTGGACTAATATAGGCTGATGATGATGATGATGATGATGACTACCCTCCTACGCTAATAGGCGGTATCTCACATTCAATAACCGAAGCAGTTTCAATCCTCACTCGAGATGCCACTATTTGCCTTAATAGCAGTATAGTTAATTGTCATGACGTAATGAAAAAGTAACCGTTGTTAATTTGAGTCCCTACCTATGAGTATTTTTTTTTAAAACCTACTCATTGTTAGGGTAATATAACAATCAAATTTCCTATGAGTAGTGAATTTCACTAATTCCTACAACAAAAAATTACAGAAAAAAAATCACGGCTGGTTTGTTCCCCAAAGAACAACTGCAGAATCATTGAAAAATTCCATGCTTTTCGAAAGTTGGCAATAAATCTACCAATGAATAAGCAATGTGTTTACAAGTAAAAACGAAACAGCGAGTAGGTAGCATTGTTTGTGGAAGGCATCCATTAAAATATGGAGATTTTATTCCCATTTTCAGCTTACCTGTATTTTTAGAAAACAATGCGCTAGTATTTGAATACGGTCTGTTTGCTGTTGATTTTATTCAGAATTTTAATAGATCAATGGATTTTTTGTTCTCTCACAATACATTTAAAATAGTATTTAAAATGTACTGTTCCGTGTTTTGTTTTATGGTGTTAAATAAAGAGTATTTGTATTGTAGCATCGTTTCATTGTTAACTCTTTACGCGGATATTTTAGCATGTAGTCATCAATTTTATTATTTAGTTTAGACAGGTAACAAAGTAGTTTTAACGAGAATTGGAAATGTATTTTTGTTACTTATTATATTTACCATAGCAAAGCAAAACAACGACCGATATAGTCAATATTCTTGAAACTGTAAGTTTTCTGCTTTGGTATAGTCTATCATGCTTTCATTTCGTTACAATAGTGTTGACGTTTTATCATTTCTTATTTAGTTGACAGTAAGAACTATCATAACGTTAACACTTATGTAACAGTGTGGTTACGATATCGAAGCAAGATGGATAAACCAAAGTAATATTGTCTATGACTCGGCCGCCATCACTGAAAATACGTTCGTTAATAGGTACCCGCCTCTTTATCCCATAGGGGTAGGCAGAGACCACAACCTTCCACTTACTACGATCTAGACAAACTTCCTTCGCTTCCTTAACCCCCGACAAAAAAAGAGGGGTGTTTTAAGTTTAACGTGTGCATCCCTGTATCCGTGTGTCAGTCTCTAGCATCGTAGGTTCGAAATAAAACGCAGTGATAAGAAGAACCGTCCAAACCCCTTCTATACCTACACGTACAACTTATAAGGTCAGTTGTATTGTACGGCATGCAACCGTACCTTTAAGACCAAATTTGGCTTTAACAGTCACCTTGGCTCACCTCCGGAATTAACTGGGTTTGCCGTTGATGGATGTGTCTAGGAGGACATCATCATCATCATCATCATCATCATGATCAGCTTCTAAACGGACGGATCGATTTGGACGCGGGTTTTTAAGATTAATCGGGATGATTCTGAGCTAAGTTTTATGAAAATAGATTTGGGCACTGAAGAGAGTTTTTTATTTCTACAGCGGATCACCCGATGGTAAGTGATCACAGTGACACATTATAACACATTTATTTATTTTCATACGAGTATCAAGTACACAACCTTTTGTTGTATATAAATATTGTTTTCGTAATTGAAGTTACGTTACACACCGTCCAACATCAATAACCGTGCAAATCCCCTCATCAAACCCTAAAACGAAATTTAAATTATGAGCGTGTTATCGTTTACCGTGCGTTTATGGCCACCTTGGGACCCCTCCCTAAATCCACATGTCAGATGCCCCTATTAACGGAGCGGGAGGTAAGTGAGGTAGCTGCCTTACTTTGCATTTACGAAATTTGGCATATAGATTAACTTAGTTCTATACTAGTAGTTCGCCCGGTGTTTGACCTTGAGTATTGTATTTGCCTTTACTGTTCTTACACCGAATTTCATAAAGATCGTCAAAATAAACAAAAGGTACAAATTTATGGCTACTAAGTTAGTTGACTATAAGACTTTACTTAAATTAGTATAATTTAGGCTTTAACTTCAAATACAGCTACATCCTGTTAAAATTAGGTACTTCTGACAAAAAGTCACCTGAAAGAATTGGTCCATTTATCTTCATCGTGTTTCCATCCATTATAGGGGTTAAGTCTTATAATGTGTAATGTACCTTTAGGTTTAATATTATGACTTTATCACATAAAGCTATTATGGAAACAACGTCTTTTTTTGACAAGTTGTCTTATAGTTACTTACTATAAAAAGGCTTGAATAGATATTACATTATAAATATCGGTTTATGCGTCGCGGCAAAGTGCGTTTCTAAGAAGTAAAAAAAAGTTGTGATAGGTCAACGAATATAAAATATATAAGAAATTGCTTCTGCCCGCGACTTCGTCCGCGTAAATTTCGATTATCGTTAATCCCTTGGGATTTTTTTAACTTTCAGGAATGAAAAGTAGCCTGTCTGTAAATCCAGGGTAAAAGCTATCTCCGTTACAATTTTTTATCCAAGTCCGTCCAGCCGTTACAGCGTGAAAGAGTAACTAACACACAAAGATTCGTATTAATTATTACTTACATTATAGATGCTTATTGCTCCAGGGAAAAAATACAGGCGTCCACAACAGACTAACTTTCTTTCTCACTGCTCTTCTTTTATATAAGGGTAACGAAAATATAATTTAAAGCCAAATACCCTTTAAAACGCTTAAATGACACGTGTCCAAGTTTATCTGATTGGGTTAAAAATTGGTTAACTGCTTTTTAAGCAGGGTATAAAATGAAACATTTTTCTCCCGTAAAGGTTTATATGTGGCGCCTGTACGAGGCTTTTGGGATTTAGGAAGGATATTTAAATTAAGGTTTTAGAAAAACAGGCGCTTCTAAACGTACGATCTCATTTTGAAATGTGAAACAATCATTTTTGTAAATGACTGATTGGTGATTACATCACTGAACTGAATCCGGTTTGGTTGATTTCATGTAAAGTAACAAAGCAATTTGGAGAGATGAAAACGTTAATTCAGCTGTTAAAAATGGATTTTCAAATAACAATCGTAATTATCTCTATATTTTTTCAATTAACTGTTGAATTTATTTATTTGTTCTTTAAACTAAAAAAAAAGTTTTTGTTTTTAACAAGAAATAGTTGATTCTTAATGTATAAACAATTTTCTGAACGTAAGTAAACATTAGAAGGTATTAGATTAAATTATCAGACAGGGGCTAATGGGTGTTATTTTACTTGAAATATTTAACGTTTACCAAAGTTAAAAACATGGTTTAACCTTTTCTACATTTAGCAATGAATTAGCTAGCTTTAAGTAACGTCTAATGATAGCACTTGGATGGGGTATTAATTAGTATAGCCGCGATATTATTTAAGTATACTCTTTCAAACAAAATAAATAATTTTTGAAATCGGTCCTGCGGTCTTTGGGTAATCGCTTAAAAAACATACTTCCAAAAAAAAATTTGAGTCGAATTGAGAAACTCCCCCTTTTTTCAAGTCAGTTAAAAAAATCCTATGTTGATGACCCGCCAGCACGTTTAAAAAGCACGTTTAAACGTACCTATATCTCCTGGAAAATTGAACGTACCGGGTTACCGTGACATGGCTTAGCAATTCAGTTTAGGACGAGTGTGAGGGACAGAGCTATAGCACCTTTACAGGGGGGTTACCAAGACATACAAAAGCTGTTCAGTATAGGTATAGAAAAAGGGACAGAGCTATAGCAGTTATACAGCTCTGTCGCTTTCGCTCACCCTAAACTGAACTGCATGACTATATTTCGGTAACCCGTTAGTCAAGGGTAAAATATAATATCCGCAAAACATTTCAGAAATACGAGTACACATTAGCTTTAATGCCATAGTAATAAGGTCATGTACATATTTCCGAGTCTTTGTTGTATATACTTGGATCAGGCACGGCGCACTCCTCACTTAAGGCGCGAAGTTATAAGTACGTCAGCTTGCATCTCTGGGGATGACTTGTAAGAGCTGGGCTGCGAATGAATACGAATTATGCTATAGAAAGAGAAAAGCACTGAAAAGGCAAAAAATATGAGAATACGTAAATTTGACACAATTAAATTCGATTGAGAGAAATCGATACGTTATTGTAAAAAAAACATGTTTATAACGAATTGTATTAGGTTCGTTCTGTCGAATTTTATTATCCCTGGAATTATTTCCAGTGTCAAACACTTCTTAGAGAAAAGAGCGCATATTTTACCGATTCAGAGAAATATGGTTCTGACAGAAAGTCAGACGGCAAAGTGATTTTATAAAGGTCCCGATTTTAAGTGTTTGATATTTGGTACGCAAACCTAAATACAATTAATTTGGTAATCCTAAGCAATAAGAAAGTAATAGATTTTACCTCTACTATCGCAAAACAATAAATGCGATTGTTTAAAGAGGTGTAAAAATAGAGAGGTTATTATGCACTAATTTAAATGTAGATTCCAATCACATAAAGGTACAGTTGAAAAAGTTGAACTTGTTCCCACAATGACATAAGTAATTAAATTTTCTATGCATTTTTAGTGTGTAATAAAACTGCCATACAAAGTGTAAGAGTATTTTGTAACCCAACGGACCTTTTTCGACTTCTTCTTTGGTATGAATAACTACGGCTAACTGTTCGCTAATTATGTCCAATTGCCCTATACCTTCTCGCTTGCTACTATCATAAACAATAAATTTTAAATCAAGTTCTTCTTTCAAAACATCATACGCATAAATTGTACCATGGGAACCGAAGAGGTATAATTCGAATATGATTCAGAGAAATTATTCCCGCTCTCAACAAATAATAATATTAGCATCCGAAAACGCTGACGTTTTTCTGACCCGGCTTTTTGTATTTCTACGCATTCGATAAATGTTTGCGTAGGTAATATCTAGACATCTTAATACGTAAGCGTTGGGGAATTTTCTGTCTTACGTACTACACAGTTAAGCGCGGTATCACATACACGCTAGATGCACGAAATATGTCTTTCGTTGTATAACTAGAAAATCAGACTCTAAACTTGATGATCCAAATAGTCTTTCTTTACGCTACCCTTTAAATGAATTAATAAGATCAAAGGATAATAAATGTTACCATACTATTTGGTATGGTATACATAATATTTATCCTGCATTATGACCTTTAAAATACGAGAACGCATATTAAAACTTACATAACGCTCGACCTAAGTTAGTACAAGGGTGGTAAGCACAGGCTATGTCAACATAAACACTGCTTCAAAACATACAATGTTTGAATCATCACTTACCTACTTCGCTCCGAGCAATAAAATTCATATTGTAAAGGATCAGAAATTAAATAAAGTTTCAACGTAAAAATACCTTATAGTACACACATACCCAAATGTTATGAGATTTCCAAACCTAATCCCTCTTTAATACCTCACCCAAAATGTTATCAATAAAACATTTAAGGCGATCAGGTGCAAACCATATAAAGCAAGTAGATAAATAAAAAGGAAATATGTGATACCATTCAAACGGATATAACTGGCGGTCCGACCGACAATTTTCATTTAAATCCTCCCAAATGATTCGCTAGCACAACCAAAGCGAAAAGACACAGCGTAGTAAAATAAAGAGACAGAATCGAGTTTAAACGCAGTATCCAAACTGGCGCTATCGATGTTTGTTTTCGAGAGAGGTTTCGCACTCAAATCTGACGCTTTCCCAGTCAGGTGGTTTCTTCAGTGCTCTGCGGGCCTCCCGAGAGGGTAAACGTATCTGGAACCGTTAAATTTTCGGAACGTTATTTGAATTTGAAATTTAAATTTCGGTCCTATTTTGTTTCTGAACAAACAATGGGTCCGGTTATTGTTTTTAAAGCGGACAGTTAGTTTTATTTGTGTGAATATGCATGAAGTTAGGGACTGAGAAAAGTTTGGGATTACGGAATAGTGGTTTTGTGATACGAAGATGATAGGAAGGCTGAGAGGGACGTTTTTGTTTCTTTTCCTGTATTGTTTCGGAGGTAAGTGAGATCTATATAAAGAAGTAATTTTGTGTAAAACTGTTCTGTCATTCGCAGAAGCTTTTAGGATGATGAGGATGTATTATTAATTGAAAGAAGGAACTTTATGTTATAAGGAAAGTTCTTCGAAGATTGTTGGAGGGTTGTTTGATGTTTTATTACACTTTTAATTTTTTTACTAATATTATCATCTGAAAACTTTTGCACTTTTAATAAATTACTGTTTTTTGAATTCACTGCTTAGATAATGGGCATTATTAGAGAGTGATATCATTAAAATTCTAAAATCAATGATTTTTGTCTTTGTAAAAAAAATATAATCGGTTTTTGATTGTAATGACTAGATGATGATCTCAAAAGTGTAATTAATACAATTTATTTTATTATTACCTAATCCAAAACCCAATAAATTAAGTATTGGAAGCAAATGTAAAAAACTTAGCTCTTAAACGTCCAAATTGAACTCATAGTGAAAAAAACATTTTTAATTAACTTGTATCTCGAAAATCTCCAATCTCGTTTATAAAGTTCAAAGTTACTTAAAGGCCGGATAAGAAAAAGAACTCCGTGCTATTCCTGGCCAGCTAGACTAATTACAATAAAAAACCGTCGGGTGGTATTGTGAAGTTTTTTTTCATGGCGCTCAGAATATTACTTACCTAGGTATAATTGTTTTCAAACCGAACTCGACTTTGTTATCTTGTTATTCTTAACTTTAGTTAGTTACTTGAGGAATTGAAACTGTGAGATAGCTGAGAGAAACCTAGATCTCATAAATTAGTCTACTGAGTTTGTGAAGTTAACCTGATTTTCAACTTAGAAAGGGGTTTTACACTCGCTGAAAAAATAACGGGTCGCTGGAATACTACAATGTTATTTTCTTATATAGTTTGAGTTTTAACAAATAAAATAGTTTTAGATATAAGAGCTCACTCTCTTTAATATTGCAAATTTATTTCAAATATCATACATTCATTTGGTCAGAAATGCGTTTAATATGAATTTTGGCAGTTCATGCGTTAGTAAATATGTATTAATTTATTTAAAATCCAGGTGAACTGACATGCCAAAATCGGCCGAGAGACTATTAGTCTGTATTGCCCATAAAAAATAAATCTTAAGTAGCTACTTATTTACAAATCATTTAAATGTAACACTTTACCAATTGTATGTGGTTTCTCAAATTAAACTATTACCACGTTATTTTTGGAATTATGAAGATTTATTCTTCAACTCCCGTCTTGGCATCATGTTTCCATCTGAGTTGATAAATATCAAACTCCGATATGTCCTAGAAATTTGGTATACGAATTTAAAACCTATTAGTTCGAATTAAGTTTTAAATTCGTACACAGAATTTCAAGGACATATTGGAGTTTGATATTTATCAACTCATCTCTGGTCGTAGATTCAGGGGTGGACCAAAAACATGGTGGAAAGATGTAATGTTGAAGGACATGCAGGGAGTGTCAGGCACCCGAGGACAATTTAGACGACAGAGCGAAGTGGAGAAGGAAGATCAGGAAAGCTGACCCCACCATCATGTGGGATTAATAATAACTAGGAAGAGAGAGAATGATTGTTCAGCTCCTGTCTATTTATGGTCGTCTTCATCGTGGTAGATATTATTATGTGGATTTTGTGGCTTCTGAAAATCTAGTGTATTGTTAGGTTTCGTTTTGTTTTAATTGTTTACAAGCAACTGATTAAAAGAAATAATTAAGGGCCGGGCCTGGCAATATTAGGGTTTCGCATAAAATCTTTTTGTAATAACAATGACTTTAACACGAATTACTTAACAAAAAAAGATACCATTCAGATTAGACCGCTGAACTAGTTTAAAATGATTGTAATCAGAGATCAAAATGTGTTAGTTTTGAGGTTGCCAATTTCTAAACTAATTTAGTTTTTGTGTTTACCTGTAAAAAAATGGTTTATAACTGAAAACTTTGTTGGTCCCCTGTTTCTTTAATTTTAATTTGTAATATATTAAGAATTATACTTATACTTTACTTTATGACCATGGCACCTCGTATACTAGGGTAAAAAATATTTTTTTGGTACTAACCAAAAAAATATTTTTTATTGGAGGATTTCGTTCATAGTGTACTAACACTATGAACGAAATCCTAAAGATAATTAATTTAAGCTCCTAATTCATAAATGTTTCAATTTTCGCTTTGTAACCCGTTTAATTCCTACAGACATGATGTACGGACAGACAGTCAGGCAGACAGTCCGAAGGATGGGTAGCAGATTGACAGCAATTAATAATTCTCCGTTTTGCTTTTTGTGTACGGAACCCCAAAGCTGTTTTCAATAGGTATACTTTAAAATATAATTTCAAAAAATATTTTCTCAGATTTTCCTATTATATCAGTGTACCATTTTAATGACTCTGGATAATTAAGTTAATTAAGTAAGCGTGCACGAAATGAGCCGTCAGCGCCGGCCTTAATCACTGTTGACTGAGTGACGGTGACAAGAATCTTCAAGAGTTTTAAATTCCTTCATCTTGCCGGCTAGGAAAAATCTTGTTCAGTAATAAGTCTCAAGTTTTGTGCACGTTTATTAAAGGTGCCTTTTTTTAATTTTAATGTCTCTTTTTACAATAATGAGGTAGAAAAAAGTTGCTTGTATCTCGTGAACCGTATTAGCTCACACTTGAAATTATTATAAAGTGTATATTACTATGCCACTACAACGACAAATAATAATAATAAAAAAAACTTACAATAACGTGTTTATATCTCGATCTTAATTGTGAAGTGGTACGGGACCCTTCGTGTGCCAATCCGGCTCGCACTTGACCGGTTTGTTTTTGAGTTACGTACATGTTGCTATGTTATTCGTAGACAGTCATTTATAATTGTAGGATAAGACAAGTAAATCATGATTAATGATTAATAAGTTAATTACTAATGTTTTCGACTAACGTCACGGCTCGCCTACCACTCAAATTGACCTTGCACTTCAATATATTATATCGTCTTTGACTAGTTATGGTATTGTTTTTGACTCGGCCACCATTACTGTCAAGTTAATAAGAGCTACCAAAACGTTGACAATACGATAACAGGTCAAAGACTAGAATTGTGGCCCTAAAATCAAAAAGTTGGTTGGTGTTGGTCGGTCGTGGATTAGGAACACTATTAGTACGATTATAAATAAATATATAAATAAATAAATATCAGGAGGACAATGTCACCCCAACTGACCTAGTCCCAAACTAAGCTCTAGGCTTGTTCTATGGGTACTATGGGTACTAGATAACGATATAAATACTTATATGGAGAAATATAGGTATATAAATAAATTCATAGAAAACATCCATGACTCAGGAACAAATAATTTGCGCTCATCACACAAATGTCTGCCCATACCGGGATTTAAACCCTGAGGGTTTCATTGTCTAACGCACTCGCAATCACGATGGGTTTCATTTTGAAAATCGAAGGCTTGTCTGCATACAAAATGAAAACAATTGCTCCACTTTGAAGCCGGTTGCGATTGCGAGTGCGTTAGACAATAAGCCCTTAGGATCGCTAGCTTTGTAGGCAGGGTCACTATCAACTAGGTCAGCGAGTCGTCAACAAGAAGTGAGTATTTTCTCTCATAGATCTGCCTTTGACAGCCATCTGTTATAGCTCAGAGCACTCCATGTTCCTAATTTGTATGCTAAGCCATACAGGAAACTAACAGGGCCTTAATTCTAGACATAGAAACAATATTGCTTTTGACGTGTTGTCGTAGCGTCAACGTTACGATAGCTCTAATTTAATTGACAGTAATCGGGGTCCTCGAGTTAAAAACAAAACTATGATATGTCGAAAGCAAAACAATGTTTAACGTCGTAGAATAGAGGCCTAGGCCCTACAATACCTTACCTTATAACCATTAACCATACCATAGCAATATTATCAAAAGCGCGTGGAAATGGACAGACAAAAACTAAAAAATAAAAAACAAATAAAAAATAAAAAATCTTTTCGATTAAAATTCTATCAAATACTTTTATTGTTTTGAATATACACAATTTAATTCGATGAAAGACTGTTTTTGTACTGTTTTTAATTGACATCGGCTTGCCCTGCCGTGCTATTCAAATTGACGTTACGCGATGCGTTTTAATAGAATGTAAGTATATAGTGTTTTCAATACACACAACACATATAAAGAGTAATTTAACTCTTAAGTTAAAATAACCAATAAAAAAATGGTTTTAAATTTCAAACAAATCTGGTACAGCTGGGTAAAACCTAATTACGTTTTGCGGTGGAAACCGCGATGCCATAGCAGCTTGTGTGTCAGTGTAGCTTGCCGAGGTAGAATTACAAATTCTTTTGGTGCAGAAGAATAATGTATCTTTTGTTTATGCACATAGAATATAGCGTACGGTCACGTCGTTAATTTTGGCGATGCGGCGTGAATTCATACAATAAGCTCGGCAAATAAAGCGTCTCGTTATTTCTAGAAGTTAAGAGTTCCCTTACGAGGTAGATTGAGGGCATGGTGTAGGTCTTAGGATACCGCTGAATGTAGAATATGGCGATGGTTGGGGAAGACATATAGTGTAATCAAAAATACACGGAGTATAAGAGTTTGAAGTTGCGCATAAGTCCTTTTTGTTTTGACAGCATAGGTGGGAAGAATATTTTTTTTGCATTTACCCAGCAGCATCGATTAAAATAAATCATGTCTAATGATATTGAACATAAATATCAGATCTGAAAATAATGTACCGGTGGGGCCGATTTTGAGTTTTTGGTCTTTTTATTTTTTAGCATCGTCCTTTGTACTTGAATTTGAAGTGAACGTTTTTGGTTTAGGTACATTTACAATAATAAAAGTAAAAGATCCAAATATTTAATCTGTTGTTCTTGACAATTAACAGTCAAAGTCATAAATATTATACAAGTAACAGCCCTATTGCCACTAATATAAGGCCTCTAGATAGGTGCTTTTGACTGAAAATTACATTTTAACATTGATCTCTGGTTTATTTGCGGTTGCTTCGGTAAGAGCTTAAATTTGAATGGTTCCTCTTAAACTGCTATTGTTACTGATTATTATTCTGTGACAGAATGTTGGATGATAACATTGAACAACAAGAAGTTGAAATGACTGAAGTTTCGTGTCCCACGGCCTCTGATGTGTTTCATGCAATGGTCGCGCCCTGCGGCTGCATTTCACATGGATGAATTCAACATTGCACTAATTAGAGCTTAATTATTCTAGTAAACTATAACGTTAGTCAAAATTACTAACAGATGGAAGCCCGTTGCTATTCATTTTTTTGGTCATAATGTATGTATTTATGTAAGTAAGCACTTTATTGTACAAACAAAAGAGATAACAATTATAAAATAGTCAAAAATATAACAGGGATGTACAATGGCGAACTTATCCCTTTTTAATATCTTTGTTGACGTAATCATTGATAGTCATAATTTATAGTAGTGTCTTAAATGAGTACGTTATGACTTGCGATCATTATAACAGATTATGACCTAAAACACATTATGACTAAAAATAATTACAACGGACAATAATATTGTCTATAATATCATAAATCTATATTATAGGGGTCTATATTAAAGACCCCCTTCTCAAATACTACGATAAATACTGTATGTACAGACATAATAACATTTATCAGTAACCAGTGCTCATTTCTACGTGAAGACATTCCATATTTTCGTAAAAATTGTAGATTCGATCCGGACAATTTAAAATAATGAGTTTGGTTCCGGCAACCGCCGTCTGCTGCATCCATCATATTATAGGTATCGTAGATCTACTTTTCGCAATCACCTCCTCCCTGATAGGTGAATATTGAAATAAAATACCGACCCATTAAAAAAATATATATATTTAATACTCCCACCCTGCCGGTACTTAAACGGTATTGATGCGAAACAGCTTACAGTTGGCCCTTTTCTAAAGTTTGTGTGAAAATATTTAAGTGTCGGGTAGAAGTTGGTTGTCTTTCTTCTCGATACATTTGAAAAGGGAAATTATTGGAGTCTACAGAATTGTAATCTTAAAGAGAACTGTAAAACGTTTACAATATCTTAAATAATAATGTTTGTCCGATGTTAACTCGTTTCGAGATATTAGGCACTAACTGTAAAATTACATCTTTTTTTACACTGAAATTCAATTAAACCGGTTTGTACATTTACATATTTCGGCATCTTTTAGTCAAATAAAATTACCTATCTGGGACAATCTCACACAAATTGACCGTGTCCCAAACTGAGCCGTGGGCTTGAGCTATGGGTCCATTAATGTTAATATTATTCTCATTACTTTATATGTGTAGTGCTGTTAGGCGATGGGTTTGCAACCTGTCACTAATACACTGGATAACATCTTAGCCTGGTTGTGCTAAATGTGGTCACAGACAAGTTTTTGGAGTTGTTGGTGAGTCTGTGGCTCTGCCTACCCCACTCTGGGAATGAAAGCGTGAGTTTATGTATGTATGTTATTCAGTAATTAAGCTGTGAAAGATACAAATGTTTAAATTTTTCTATTAAAGAACACCTAGGCTATGCATAGGTCTATTCAATATCCGTTTTCGATTCTTTCAAGGCACACATCGGTCTGGATAAAGTCGTAGGTATACGTAATTAATTCTACTGACTATAGAAACGTCAAATAATCTTTAGCTTTCTCACTTTTAATAGCCTAGTTTTAGCCTAGTTTCGTTTCCCCTCTATTTTCAATCAACTTTATCTCAGGATAAGTGCTCTTCCAAGCTTTATAATCCTTTAGCTAATTATTATCACTGCTTCATTTTTATTGAGATATTCACAAACCGCAATAAAATACTTAAAGAGATTAACTAACAAAAACAATAGCGAGTGAAACAATTATGGCAGACGGTCCAATCTACGGACAAAGCTTTTCACAGTTTTGCATTTCAAGACTAGAGTGTCCAATGTCCATGTAAATGCTTAACCAATTCCAGAACACAACATTTTAGTAATTAGTTACACAATCGCGTGAATCATGAAAACGACTAAAGCATCTCGGCTCTGAGTTAAAGAGTCTGGAATGTCACTGTTGTCACTAATAATGTTGTTGACGGGACTGTTGTTGACTGTTGTTTGAGTGAAATATACTCCAGACTGTACAGTGAAGTAAGAGTTTGTGATATTAATTTGCAGGGCGTATTTACTCGGTTAATCCTTTTCATTGTTTTGTTTGAAGGCTGGAACTATTGTGTTTCTGTTTGGTAAATAATTTTATTATTAGGGCAGCTCTGAATACGTATCGTTGTTCCCTATTTATCTTCATAAACTAATATAATAATGTTAGTTTTGATGTTATATTGAGTATATAGTTATCTTTAGCTCATAGCAGTAAAATGACAGCTCGCTTATAGTCTGGGTCTACCAGGCACCAGGGTCGATCAAGTAGCGTTACCCAAACCCACGGTAACCCTACTTAATCAATTACCCTTAAATCATAGTTAATATTCGTCTGATTGTGTTTATTTATAATATAAATTATGTTGACGATTTCACGATAATCGATTGGATGATAAAAAATGCAAGGCAAACTAAGGAACAGTAGACCCTAGGGATTATTACATGTACGCGTAAGGTTGCAAATGCCACAATAGTGGCAGACCAAGTTGTTCTCATTATGCTTATCGGGTTTAACCTTATGAACGACTTACTTTTTTTCATATTTAATAGATGTCTCTCCTTGTTTTCAAGGTGTATTAAAGAAATAAGTCCATGAATGCCAGACGCGAGGACATATATTTTGTTTGGTGAAATAGTATTTTCTCATGTGAACTAAACAGAAGCACATGTGGTTGAGGCCCGTACAGACTACGTTAGTAATTTAGTCGAGTAGTGAGTATTTTAGGAACTAAATGTGTCTGAACAACGAAAATTTACTTATTCTTCTCGACTAAATCACAACTAAAATACTCGCTAATCAACCAAAGAACTAATGTAGTCTGTACAGGCCTTTAGCTCCACGCGCTTCTGTCAAGTCCGTAGTATGTCTCACCTCTAGACTGGAAGTCGAAATTTTAGCAGGTTCAGTCAGGCTGTTAATGGTGGGTAAATTTAGCTTTTTACTGACTAGTTAGAATAATATACAGTGTGTAAATGGTATAGGGGCGTTCCTTTTAACTGTGGTTAGTATAGCCCCTAATGAGCACATTTAGGCAGCTTTTGTTAAAATTAAATTAAAAAAAATTAACCATACAAAATAATTTAACACGCAATGTATAACAAAAAAAGCAATTAATTAAAAACGCAATTAATGATGTTTCAAAGTGATGACAGATGGAATTAGATGTACATTGCGGGTCGATGGTATGTTCAAAAATTAATAACGGTGTATACGTTAGCCTAATCAAAATAATTCTTTCTGTTTATGATTAGTAGAGTCTTAATCTATGTCCATTTTTAATAAACGCCCGTATACCATTTACACACTGTATAGTAGGAGATCCGAATAGGAGACGATTTGCACCGGGCTGCTTATTCGATCAAAAGTATTTTATATCAAATTTGATACGCTGAATAATATGTGGCGAATAAGTTGCCTGAAAACTTTCAGTCCAGTAAGTATGTAATTAATTAAAAAAATAAAAAACAACTTTGGCTTAAAAAAAATCTATTGCTTGTTTGTTGTGTTGTAGACTATTTTTTTCCCGTCAAACTATTGGATAGGCAGGTATAAACAGGTAAGTCGGTAAGTACTAATAATTTTCACCAAACCTAACGTTTGCATCTGTATAGGCTTCATACTTTCGATTAGTATGTAATTTATCTATTAAACAAGCATATGCAATTAAAAAAAAAGTTCATTTTTAATATTTTTTTTAATGATATAAGTACTGGACTGAATTTTTTCAGCCAACCTATTCGCAACATAATTTTTAGCGTATCAAATTTGATATAAAATACTTTTGATCGAATAAGCAGCCCGGTGCAAATCGTCTCCTATTCGGATCTTAGACCAATAGCGACTGAGCTAGGCCGTAGGCAAAGGGTTAGTTATAGGGTCTATTTTGACTAGTTCCGTTATTAGTTTCATTGATGGAACTAGTTGGACTTTTTTTTCCAAGTAGTTACATTAATAATAAATTAAACTCTGCATTATTAATGTAACTACTTGGAAAAAAAGTTCAGGTACTTCCATTAAGGAAACCCTTGGAAAAAAAAGTCCAACTAGTTCCATCAAGAGAACTAATAATGGAACTAGTCGGAATAGACCAGCTAAAGTACCCCGTATCAAGCATCGAAAAAAACCTCTCCTAGCGCACACATTTACACATGGTAACTAGCGACCCTCCGGCGAGTCACATATTTTGTAACTATTGTCAAAAAAATATATTAGAATAGAATAACTTTATCTCAGGCTACATGATCCATCACGATTATTGTTATGGTCACATTTTTTTTAAAACTAAAGCAGACGACATTCTCTTGTATTATATGGTAGGAATTAATCGATAATTTTCGATAAATAAAGTACCGCTATCGCGATGATCACTTAGTTCAATTAAATAACAGCACACGCCATCATTTATCATTTAAATGTTTAAAGATTCCAATTGAAATGTAAATTCGTTAATATTCATTAAGTACCTACTATTTAAATGAAGATTCTGACAGGTGTGTGTTTACTCGTAAATATTGGACGCTATGTTTATTTTTGTTTCTTTTATCTTACAGTTGTTTTATCTAACGAAAGTAGGTGGGCCATAGTTATGTGTAGATGCACGTACACGTAGTCTCTGAGTACGTAGCAATCGCCGCTAAGCGTCGCCGTAGTGTGCGTGTCTAAGTATACGCGTTACAACTACAAGTATGGCCCACCCGCTTTCGTGAGATAAAACAACTGTTTTTATCTACACTCATATCATAAGTCCTCTATAATGCGTTCAAAATCCGTAGACAATGACCAGCATTACAAGATACAATTTTACTATGATAGGGTTTCTTATCTGTAGCTGTAATTAAAAGTTAAAATTACGATACAACTTTTGATAAAGTAATGTTGTTCAAATTTGGAACATCTTCCAAAACCAACACAATTCAAACAGGGGGCCAATTCTAGTATCAATTAAACGTCGACTCGGTATATTTTAAGTAAAGTGTCGTACGCCATTTTGATTTTGAATGACCTTAGAATAGGGACTCTGTTAGTTTGTCTATGTTTTTTTTTTTAAAAACATACATATTCGTGACACAGGTGAGCTTTGCCGCCATTTGTTTGTTCTGCCGCCTATTTGAACGCATCTTAGAGTACCTACTTATAATATTATGTGTGTAGATAAAGTAATGTATGCAACTGTACATAATTAGGCCTTAAAACACTCGTGTGATCTTATTATGAAACGAGCCGAAGGCGAGTTTCTTAAAACCACACTCGTATTTTAAGGACCCTCTTTATGTATCAGTTACATAAAATACTATTCCACGTACATTGTATCCGTTAGCAGTGATAACATACCGGTCGCAATAATTTTCATATCATCATCTCATCATCGCCTATAAAATATATCGCCGATATACTTTTTACCGTCTTATATATATGTTCAAAGAAATACATACATACTTACATTAAATACCGCCTGTTTTCCAGAAAGAAATAGTGGTTGTTAGCAGACAAGACATAATAGGTTAAGAAGACAATTTTGAAATTATTCACGTTTAAAAAACTTGCGTTCTGTTAAACGTGTTATAATAAGCACTTTTATTAATCTTATAAATCTTACAATTAAATTACAGTACATCGGGACCAATTCGGTTTGTGTTCTCTAATTTTAAGTAGGTATCTGTAAACCTAAATAAGATAACACCGTCCGAAATGGACCCAATATTGTCTTATAAACCGCCTTTGGGTTTGGTTAGTGTTTTCAAATCAAATCGCTCCACTACTGTTAACGGTATAGATAATGAGTTATTTATGTGAGTTCAAAATAAAGAAAATGCTTTGGCTGGCAGATCTACAAATAAGATATTTATTTGGTGAACTAAGCTTCTAAATTATGCCTTTTAATTGACTTGCCTCAAAGTTAATCAGATTTTAATCATTTCAGTTAAATTGATGGTAAATTATTACAAAGCTCTCATCAGAGATTAATCTAGAACTGATTAAGGATAAATTCTGGTACTGCTATGAAGGTTAACTTTGATGTTTTAGTTATTAAATAATATTAAGGAAAAAATGAAGAATCTACTTCAGAAAAATACCTCTTCAGGGTGAAATAAGCTTGCAATAAAAATTGCAGGAGTTGATTGCTGTCCTACTTTAACTTTAGTTCTGGAGCAACAAGCACAATGTTGCTATCTTTTTCTAACTTTAAAGTTAGAGTAAGACAGCAGTCAACTCCTGCAATTTTGATTGCTAGTGTAAACCTCGCTTTATCAAATCATTCTAGGTCAGTCAATCTACTCACAATATTTCAAATCAATAGCCTCTTTACATTTCTTTGAGTCGGTTTATTGTTTTTTTGTGTTTACAATTTGGTAAAACATTACTATGTCAGTTTTATCTTAGCGTTAGATAAGTTTAGCAGTTCAAGCATGACGTTAAAGTGACAAAGCACTAAAGTGTGAAGTTACTTATAAGGCCGACCGAACTGTAATTACTATAAACATGATATGGTTTTTCAAACACGTTATACGGTTTGTTGTTTCTTATACATGGTGCCATTTGGAATAAAATAGAATAGAATAAAAATATTTCCCTTAATTTTTACATATTTTTACAGTGTTCAAAAATAGTGCTGCGAAAATGGTATCCACTCAGCTATTTAATTTTAATTTTAAATGTTAATTGTCAAACAAGCTCTAAAGAATTATTGTAGTTAAATAGGACATCCTGTCCGGTGAAGTCGTTAATGTAACACACTTTTTAAACTACGGTGACTATTATGACGCTAATAATAACAAATGGGTTCCTTCTATGGTTTAAACTAATTGATGTGTTACCAACTTACGTTTGAACACATTAATTAGTTCCGCTGTAAGTACCTGTTTATTATTATATTATAAGTTGTCTAGAACTAATTCGTCGGTGATAATACCTACCCATAAAATAATAACCAATAAATTTAATAAGTTGCAAAGTGAATCTTACTGACTTTCTGGCTAAGGTGTATTTTTCATCATATTTAATTTGTTAGTTTGGTGTTTTTACTAAAACGTACCCCAATTATTAAGGACTAAAATTAAGTAACTTTAACTTTGTCGGTTTTGGGACGATGGCCGCAATGTATAGCTAATTTTCGTCACAAAACTGACAAAGTTAAAGTTCCTTAATTTCAGTCCTTAATTGGGGTACACGTTTTAGTCAAAACACCCAGTTATACGATACTAGCTTTCCGCCCGCGACTTCGTCTGCGGAGAGTCAGAACTTCTGTTAAAAGTACAATTATAGTTTACATCACCTTCAAAGGCTTTTAAAAAAAAGTCTAGAACGTGAATTTCAAGTAAGCGGTCCACATAAACAACTTTAATTTCATATTATGGCTCTGACCTTTAAAACAACAAAATTGTCATACAAAATAAATTCACTGCCTCTCTTTCACCATTAAGTTTTTTTAATACTATTCTAGATTTTGCCATATTTCTATACAAACAATTAACCCACTTAGCAGAAGATTTTCGAAAAACACCGAAGATTAATATTTCCTGTATGTAATATTAATTTGAATATTACATAATTTCGATACAAACTTTACAGTCAGTAGTCTTAGATCCCAAGTTTTTCCCTTTAGTTATTTTTTATTGATAATGGATTTGCTCTTAACAAACTATTCCTTTAAGGTGCAAATGTTTAAAAAACACTGAAGATTGCAATGTTTTAGATGTTATAATTCATGTACCTGGCTAAAAAAAACTCTTATTCAAACTTTCACCCGCTTTTCACAGTGTTCAAGGATTGTTTTAAAAAATGGTTATTATTTAATTTATATTGGTGTTGATACCGAGTTTCTTGTATCTAACTTCAGAAATAATTTTAATTTGTAGGTAGGTTGGTGTTTTATAGGAAGGTGAACATTAGGTTATCTTAATACGAATTTCCACATTTCTCACTTCAAAAATGAACAAATTTCTACCAAATTTCTACCCCCCAATTAACCACCTTTGGGATAGTTTTTTCTAAATCGCCGAATGTATCTTTTTTTTGTTTACAAAAACAGTAGCGTAAACATACATTTCCACATTTTTTCCTTCAAAAATTATCATAATCCCTTACAAACTTCTACCGCCAATTTACCCCTAAGTGTTTCCAAAATCGCCGAAAGCAATATTTTTAATTTATAACTACAGTAGCCGTTACAACATTTTCCACGTTTCTCACTTCAATACCATACTATTTTCTAGCCCCCGTTTTACCTCCTCAGCGGTAGTTTTTCCTGAATCGAGCATTTCTACCAAGTTTCAAGTAAATCAGAACATAAAAGTATTCGTTCCTATAGAAACTTTGCAACCCCCCTTTCATCCCCCAAGGGGTTAAATTTTAGTTATCACATGACTCATCATTTTCATTGCAGAGCAAGCGTTTCTACCAAGTTTTAAGTAAATTTAAGCATACCAATTTATTTTTCCTAAACAAACTTTGCAACCCCGTTTTATCACTCTAGGGGTTGAATTATCGCTGAAATACGTGTCTCATTATTTGCATTGAAGAGCATTTCTACCAAGTTTCAAGTTAATTTGATCATAAAAATATTTTATCTATACACATTATGCAACCCCCTTTCATCCATCTAGGGGTTGAATTTTAGTGATCGCTGGAAAACGTGTCTCATTATTTGCGTTGAAGAGCGTTTCTACCAAGTTTCAAGTAAATTTGACTATAAAAGATTTTTTTCCGTTCAAATTTTGCAAATTCAAATAAATTCAAATTCAAATAATTTATTCAGTAAGTAGGCCCTGCAGGCACTTTTACATGTCTGAGTCTACCAGCGCTTCCAAAGAGACCACTGTTGAGAAGAAGCGCCGCAAGAAACTCAACAGTAAGCCGTTTTTTCCAAATAAATCACTTATTACAATACTAAACTTAAGCTACATAATTTAAATGTCACAGGGATGTACAGGTCCCAGTAGTAATAATAATTAAATATATCAAAATGTCAGATTATATTAAATAATACAATTTCGGAGATGTAAACAGTCTCCAAATGTCAAATTAAAATTAAGAATTAAATATAATTAAAAAAAAACACAAAACAAGGGAGATGTAGAAAGTCTCCACGGTCAATTTTGGAGATGTAAAGAGTCTCCAGATGTCAAATTAAAAAAATAAGGGAGATGTAGAAAGTCTCCACGGTCAATTTTGGAGATGGTAAAGAGTCTCCAGATGTCATATTAAAATAATAGGTAATCATACAGGGAGATGTATATAGTCTCCACGGTCATTAATAATTGTAATACAAAAAAATATATATATATATCAGTCCCAAGCATTGTCATCATTCATATAATCTTTAATACTATAATAAGCTTTAGAAATTAGTTTACGTTTAACGTAACTCTTAAATTTATTTACTGATAAATGAGTAACACTACTTGGGAGCTTATTATAGAACCTTATACAATTACCCATGAAAGAGTTTTTTATTTTGTGAAGCCGTGTAAAGGGCACTGCGAGCTTATGTTTATTTCTGGTATTAACATTATGTATGTCACAGTTCTTTCTAAAATTACTGATGTTCTTATGAACATGCATAATGTTTTCATAAATATATTGACTGTATACGGTTAATATATTCGTTTCTCTGAACTTATCTCTAAGCGAGTCTCTATGACCCATCTTGTAAACAGCACGAATAGCCCTCTTCTGTAGAACAAAGATGCTGTTTACGTCAGCACCACTACCCCATAGTAAAATACCATATGACATAATACTATGGAAGTAACTAAAATAAACTAATCGAGCGGTTCTCAAGTCTATTAGATTCTGAATTTTATTAACTGCAAAAGCTGCAGAACTTAGTCTATTCGCTAATTTAGCCAGATGAGGACCCCATTGGAGTTTTGAGTCTAACGTTATACCAAGAAATACTGTATCATTAACTAAGTCTAATTTGTCATTTTTAATAGTTACAGTAGTTTGTCTATTTTTCACATTGGTAGTCATAAATTTAATACATTTAGTCTTTTTCTCATTTAGTAATAAATTATTAACACTAAACCAATCTACTACTTTTGATATAGCATTGTTTACATCCACATTAAACTCCTGTTGTCGTTTGACTTTAAATACGAGTGAGGTATCATCAGCAAACAATACTATATCATGGTTGTCCTTGCAATCCCCTTTCATCCCTCTATTGGTTGAATTTTAGTTATCACTGATATACGTGACTCATTATTTTCATTTCAGAGCATTTCTACCAAGTTTAAAGCAAATTTGAGCATTACAAATATTTTTTCCTAAACAAACTTTGCAACCGCCTTTTATTAACCCATAGAGGGTTGAATTTTAGTAATCGGTGAAATACGTGTCTCACTTTTTGCATTGAAGAGCTTTTCTACCAAGTTTCAAGTAAATTTGACCATAAAAGTATTTTTTCCCATACCAACTTTGCAACCCCCTTTCATCCCTCTAGGGGTTGAATTTTAGTAATCGCTGAAATACGTGTCTCATTATTTGTATTGAAGAGCATTTCTACCAAGTTTCAAGTAAATTTGATCATAAAAATATTTTGTCTATACGCACTTTGAAACCCCCTTTCATCCCTCTAGGGGTTGAATTTTAGTAATCGGTGAAATACGTGTCTTATTATTTGCATTTAAAAGTATTCCTACCAAGTTTTAAGTAAATTTGACCATAAAAGTATTTTTTCCCATACAAACTTTGCAACCCCCTTTCATCTCTCTAGGGGTTGAATTTTAGTAATCGCTGTAATACGTGTTTCATTATTTGCGTTGAAGAGCATTTCTACCAAGTTTCAAGTAAATTGGATCATAAAAAAGTAATCGGTGAAATACGTGTCTTATTATTTGCATTTAAAAGTATTCCTACCAAGTTTTAAGTAAATTTGACCATAAAAGTATTTTTTCCCATACAAACTTTGCAACCCCCTTTCATCTCTCTAGGGGTTGAATTTTAGTAATCGCTGTAATACGTGTTTCATTATTTGCGTTGAAGAGCATTTCTACCAAGTTTCAAGTAAATTGGATCATAAAAATGTTTTTTCCCATACAAACTTTGCAACCCCCTTTCATACCTTTAGGGGTTGAATTTCAAAAAATCCCTTCTTAAACGACGCCTCCATTACAAAACCAACTTCCCTTCAAAATTCCAACTTTTTATCTTTATCGGTTTGGGCTGGGCGTTGATATGTCACCCGGGACATTGCCTTTTATATTATAAATAGATTATAGATTATTATTATTATTATAGTATCACCGACGCTAGGTATGTACGTTTAAATCCCGCTCTGTGATATCATACGGGTCAATATCAAGTGGCATAATCATTGCTTTTCCTAATTGTATGGTTTGGTCGAAAACGGTTTTTACAAATTGAATTATTATAAAAATCTTTATCTTACCTTACTTAACTAATCTACACCATTGATGTTTATTAAATTCTGTAACTTCAGCCTATAAAGATGTTAGGCGATAAGATTTTAGACCAAGCAATACAATAGGACGAATAATTTTATGCTGATACTATAATAATACTAAACACTTCATCTCGATCCGTTCAGTGGTTGAAGCGTGATTGAGTAACAAGAATCCAAACATCCAAACTTTCACATTTATAATATTAAGTAAGATAAAAAAATGATGACCGACGAAGTACTTGTACAAAATCGTATAAAAATATCCTATTACTGATTCAACACAAGGTCTTTGTAAATACACTGTGCCGATTAAAGCAGTTGATATTTAAGTGATTTCTTTAACCACTCTTATAGAAATTAACCATTCTATGGTTATTATGCTACATAATAACAATAAAATATTATAACGATAGAGAATATTATAACACCCTATCATTACGCCTCAAATTACTTCAATAAGCAAACACACTATTTTCGCGAGTGATATATAGGTTTTTTTTCTTTTATCATTGAATCCCGAAACTTGAGTGACACAGAATAATGTGCCGAGCTATCTTGAGCTGAACCAACTATAAATCTTTTCCTTTTGCTAACCACGAACCATTACCTAAATTGCGATGTATTACTTGCTTTGCGTTTCCTCGAAGAAAGTTTATTAGTGGGTTTTATTTAGGACAGCTGTTTAGTCACTTACAAAGATGTGCTTTTGTAAGTATATCGTAATTTTCGTTATATTTTATTTTCTTAAAAATGGTTCCATGTTATGTTACATAAGGACAGAATATTTTTCGCTTATTTATTAGCATGCAAATTTGAATAGTGGTTATTGTTTTTAAATAGTTAATACTTAATTATTTTACCAATAAATAATTTAGTTACAGTACGTTGGTAGATAATATTTATATATTGGTAAAAAGTAAACATGATACATAATGTAAGATAACAAACAAAAGTCTTACATAAACAAGCTTTAAAAACACGACCGTACTGTACTGTATGTGTCCTGATATTTTTAATCGAATTCAAAAAGGAGGACGTTTTTTGTTCGACTGTATGTTTGTATTACTTGGTTATTACTATTTAGTTAAATGAAACTGACATTTATAACTTCTTTAAAAGAAAAAAACGTCTGATTCACCATTTTACAACGTTGCATTTTAAACGTCGGGGGTTAAAATCTGTGATCAATTAGAAAACTAAGAGCTATGAGTAAGTTCAGTGATCGATAAAGGGCGAGTTGCTTAGAACTTCTTAATTCTTTCGGTACTTTAAATAGATCCTTCGACTCTTTCAGAGTAAGTGAACCGAAATTGAACCCTAAATTAGATACTTAGACTTAGTCTCACTGAAATTGGATTTCAAGCTTTTACGGCCGAATTTTTTGTAATCTCTCCGCACCCTTTCTGTTGTTGAATAAAGTGCCACTTCGAATTTTAGATTGATTCGTATTACGGGAAATGATCGCTGCAGGCTTTATCGAATTTAACACTTGTTTCTACGTCAAAAAAAAGAAGCCTTATTTCACTTTGTCGTTACACCTTTTGCTATCGTATTGTCGACGTTATGATAGCTCATATTTACTTTTTAGTAATGGCAGCCGAGTCGAAAAAAAACCCAATTATTATGTTTCGTTTCAATGAAATAATAATACAAACTTAGCTTTCTTATGTTTAAAGTCAGGTATAATTTGACATACACAACTAATATAAATATCTTTTTTAATAAATGTTGAGTAACCGTGGGCATGTTTACGTATATATAATAACTAGCTAAATCTTATTTTATTTAGTAGCAAAATTTTGTTTTCACTCTGAATCAGTCACCCACCTACCGCTTTCAAAACCTATCATTGCGCTTATTACTTCAAACTTTTGTAATAAGCTTCAGGTACAAAATAGAGAAATTTCTAACCATATTTTTCGTCAAAGTGATTTTAGCAAAGAAATGGTAAAAGGAAGATTTTTTCCGAAGATTTATATTAATTTTAAGCCCAATACTGAATACTGGAGCTTTTTACGATAAAAGCGTTTCAGAATTAAGTTTGATTTTATGACATAATATTATGTACCTATTCAATATAACTTTGGCATTTTTTTTTGGCCAACAGTGAAGTAAAGTGAGTGGATTGTTCAGGTAAAAGTCACTATTTAATTGTATACACTCCTGGTATTTCACCATACTCAACTCAGTTCACCACATGCAATAATGAGTAAAATTAGATTGATTATCTTAATACAAAATTCTCATTGCTACTAGTGAAATACTTATTGAAATAAATTCTGATGGTCATCTCTGGTTTGGATCATAACCATGAGGTAAGTAAGAAACATACTTTTTTACGTCGATTATTTAAACACACAAAATAACTACGAAGTAGACTATAAAAACCCCCGACATACAATCGCGACCTGTACTTTCAGAGCTTATACTCTTATCTTACGGCTTAACCGGTTTCTAACAAATCGATTCGGAGTCACACCAAATTGCAACACTAGTGTGCCTATCTGACTATGGTTAATTTTATTTATCCGCAGTCACTCCAGTGTTACCTACTACGGATAATTTTACTCAATCCGAAGTCATACCAAAACATCATAAATACGGTTTAGGTTAGGATAGTTTAGGATATGTTAGCGAAGGGCCAAAACACTCAGAAATAAGAGCTCCGCGAGAGCTGAGCTCCGTTGACTCTGTTAAATTCGATTTCAGAAATTTTGAGAAATCATTGGACAGTATGACTACGCAGTAGGACAACGTTCAAAGAACTGTACCGCGTAGTTCCGCCGCGAAAAAGTCACTAAATAAAAGACAAATGGGGTCAAGGTTGTGTTTGTGACTACGGATAAATTTGTTGCGACTACGAAACGATCAGGGATCTCAATCAAACCTGACTAAGAAACACTACAGTTATACTAAATTTCTATGAAAACAAAATTAAATCAAATTAAATAAGAAGCTACGAGGCCACAGAGAGATAGACAAATACTTAAACTTATAACTTACCCTCTGTTTGGCTTGGAAAAACGCAAAAAAAAACTATTACTATGATAGGTAGTAATAGGTTAGTCCAACTGAAGTCGGCTTTTGGTTGAAAATATTGTGAGTCGCCGACTTCGGTTGGCCTTACCTATTACCTGTCATTGTAATAGATTTTTTTTTGCGTTTTTGTAGTCGGTTTTTTGTTTTTTAAAACATTTATTTTATTATATACTTTTTATTTATAAGCTTATGTACTTTAGTTCCACTTCTTAGTTGATATATGTAATTGTAAGACATTTCAAGCTCGCTGCAAGCAACGCCGCAGGAATGTCATAGTCATATTTAAACAATTAAATGTTCTTCGTTGTAGTCGCTCAACTATCTTAATCGAGATATCTTATCGCCACTCTGGAAATCGGTACCGTTAAGGAGGTCCTGCAACTTTTTGAAGTCGGTTAAAAAAATATATATGCGGAGGTAAAGGCTTATAGGTACATGTACTTAAAGTTATTGTTACGTTATTGCGAACTAAAACCTAGCTTCAAATAGCAATCCCCAGGTGTACCCCGGCTATTTTGACGGTCGTAATCCGGTTCAGCTGACGGCAAAAGCGGCTTAATATTTTTACACAGAATTTTGCGGTTCATGAGATGCATGTAAAATGCCTTGGCTTTTCAGATTTTTCTGATATTTATTTATACTCGTAAAAACAGTGTTTTTTTTGTGGTTTTCTATGTTTTTATCTATTGAATATAGTATTTTAAAACCAAACTTTACTGTAAGAAAACGGTTTCATTTTCGTAACTTTTTACTAGTTATACTGGTAGTGTAAACTAAGCGCATCACTATTGGATTTAAGCCACAATTAAGCTGAACATGATAAAAAGGCTTAAAGGTTATTTGTCAGAGACTCCTTTAAGGGAAAAGTCGTCTATGTATATTATTGTTTTGCAAATATTTATTTTGTGTAATAAAGTGTTTACATACATACGTACAAAATGTTGTGAATTTTAATTCATTCGTTTTGCGGCTAACTTTAAAACGTTTTTATTATGTCTTGATATCAATTAACTTTACTAAATAAGTATATTTTTTATTATAAAAAACGGCTGAGAAATTAAACTAGAATATTGCTTAATGAGTTTCAATAAAGTTGAGTTACCTTTTAAAATTACTCTAATGAAACTTGAGATCCTTCCGAGCTTCAATTACGATTATTAATTTAAAGTGGTTGTTTGAAATTTCTTATTGAACGCACTTTTAAAATTACGTGAGTTAGGGTATATACCCGGTAAGTACCAGGTACCCACTTTTGGGTATTTTGTTTCAGGTCCGTGATTCCAAAGAAGGCAGCTTACTAAAATGTAGTAGTCCAAGCATCCTATAGGTACTCTATTAAAACCACATAATGCTTATTACTATTACTATGCCGTTGAGAGATTCTGCCGTTATACCAAACAAGATGGCTACTTCTTTGGTATTATGCGGGAGAATCTCTCGACGGCACAGGCATAGTTAAAATTGAAAAATAGTTCGTCTCCGACCCTTTAGGAGTTTCTGTTACCTATTGCTACTCAGGCGCTAAGGCTGCATTGATGCGCGTCTCTGGATATGTTATACGCACGCCACCAAACTGTTTGTATTGAGGTCCCTCGCAATACAAAAGGTAACCATTTGAGTCCAAAAACGTAAGAAGACATTTTAACTTTTTAATTATAAACTTTGTCGGAACTCCACACAATTTGAAAATATTTTAAAAGTATTTTATAGACCACTAGGTATCTGTTTTTAAACGATGAACGAACCGCTATTGAGTATAAAACTATCACAAACTCGAGAAATGATTTATTCATTATCTTTAGTTTCAAAAGCGTTCGTGGTATACGTAAAGATGGGAAAGTCTGATATAACTAAATATTACTTGAATTCCCAACAATTTTAGATATTTACTTAAATCTGAATTGATTTAGAAAGGTTCTGTTAAATAAACCACTTACAACATTGAAGCAGTTTTTGGTGTTGTTTTTGAACTCCTTAATAATTTAATATTATTTTAATTTAAAACTTTAAAATGCGGTTTACTTGTCAAAAATGTATGTTATAATACTTACTATCTATTCAGCGTTTTTGTTAACGTTTAGTTACAAAAATTTGTGTATCAGAGTATCATCTATCAGATTAGGTACACTACATAAAAGTCTAGTTTTTTTTTTGAAACATTTTTTTTTAACCTATTTAACTTTTTTTAGTCTTCATCTGCTAATTGAGCCCAATCTTACAAGTGTAAACTCAGTCGATGTTACGAACGACGCAGGGGCCGTAGCCAAGATGCAAACGCTACTGACGTTTTTCTTTTCTATCACTCAAAATGTATGGGATGACAGTAAATTTGACCACGTGGTTTATCGCTACGCACGAGAATGTCATCCCATACATTTAGAGTGATAGAAAAAAAAAACGTTAGGAGGGTTTGGATCTTGGCTAGGGCCTCAGATCTTGTAGAAATCTTCTGACTATACCATCATGCGTATTTATCAGCTGATAATCCAGAGCTCTAATACCATAATTACTACTTTGCTATAGGGTATACCACATTGGGGTTTCATAGCGTCTCTATATCTGGGCTTACTTTACCCGAACCCTAAAGACTTTTGGAGACCTCTTGCACAATACGTATATTTTCCTAATTTCACCCTTTCACTAACGGAAACTGGTTTAAAAAAGCTTATCAAATGAAGATGAAGACGATTTAATTACCCCTTTTCATTAACCAGCACTATACGTGTTAAAATCCACCGTGAAACCAACAAACAATAGCTCGTTTGCCTCCGTCAGTGGTTAGCAACTTCAATGCCCGAGTCCACAAGGCGGGTCAATTTTCTATAGAATTCAAGGAGCCGGGCGTGCAACATGTTAGTCAGTCTGAATAAAACATGACCACACAATAGGGGACAAATAAAAGAACACAACTTGATGGAATTCCGAGTAATTGTTTTGTTGTTTGGTGATTGAAAGGAATTTACGCTTTGTGCGTAGAATAGTAAACTGGCACGTGCAAGTTTTTGGCCTTTATTAAGGTTTAGTTTTTCATATATTGATGGGGTACAACGTAACTAGAATACTTTTCTTTTGTCAGTACTGAACATTGTTGATTATAAGAATAAAAATTGTAACTTTTTTTTAATTCGAGCAACAAAGCCTGTGCTTATAAATACCTTATAGACTAAAATACCTACATAACATAATAACATTAAAACTAACACCGAGGTGACAGAACAGCGTAGGCCTCTTTTTTCCAAAATCGGCTTTAGAACAGTAATGGTTAAGACAATTTGGTTTAGAGTTTAGACAATTATTTTATTATTAATGTCTCACACAGTGACATCTCTCTGACAATGATTATGTTTTAAAATTATAGTTAAGTAAGTTAGTACCTAAGATTGTAATGCCCTTGCAGGGTTCACATTATAACTGTGCTTGTTCGAAGACCTTATCAGCTTATCACTATGTGAATGCAATAAAATATTATGAATTATGAATTATGAATTATGAATAATTATGAAAAACAAAGAAAAATAATAAAAACATAACTAAAGCTAAATACTAATATAAAATAAAATAACTTATTCTAAGTAACTATGATATGTACAAATTCCCCTAGGCCACTTACTGCCACCGGGAATGGTGCCCATAATGCTGGCTGCATTTCCTCGATGGATAGCTATTGCTAGCCGTTGGCCGAGGCACGAATCAGTTTATTTTTTAAATTCATAAAAAGCTTCCGTACCTCCGGGCCCCACCGCGGTCCGAGAGTTTCTACAACAAAAGCCGCAAATACGCTATATTTGCATATTTGCGGCGTTTTGCTGATTCTACCGAGGTAGCCACCGCACCTGCCTTCAGAACCGTCGCGCCGAGGTAGGACGTTGCCAGGGTGATAAGATAATACTCTTATTTTAATTATTACTACTATTACTATAAGAGCAAAACTGTATGTTCGTTTATCTATCAGAATTAGCGCAACAAACTTAACCTTTTCCTTGTAGTCAAATTGAAAGAGCATGTTATTTTAACATGATATGTGTTGCAATTTGTCTGACGTTAAAATAAACAACTACTTTTAAAACTAGACTAACAACGTGGACGGGATTCGTGCATAATACCGTTAAATCTAAATAAATTAAAAAAACCGGCCAAGTGCGAGTCGGACTCGCGCACGTAGGGTTCCGTACCACTATAAAATATTTATTATAACGTATTAAAAAAAAACTAATTATTAGATCTCGTTCAAACCAATTTTCGGTGGAAGTTTGCATGGTAATGTACAACATATATTATTTTTATATTTATCATTCCCTTATTTTAGAAGTTACGGGGGGGGGGGGGACACACATTTTTCCACTTTGGAAGCGTCTCTCGCGCAAACTATCCAGTTTAGAAAAAAAATATATTAGAAACCTCAATATCATTTTTGAAGACCTATCCATAGAAACCACACACGTATGGGTTCGATGAAAAAAAAAATTGAGTTTCAGTTCTAAGTATGGGGAACCCCAAAAATTTATTGTTTTTTTTCTATTTTGTATGAAAATCTTAATGCGGTTCACCGAATACATCTACTTACAAAGTTTCCATAGTATAGCTCTTATAGTAACGGAAAAAAGTGGCTGTGACATATGGACGGACAGACGGACGGACGGACAGACATGACGAATCTATAAGGGTTCCGTTTTTTGCCATTTGGCTACGGAACCTTAAAAACTAACGAAAAAGGCAAGCGTGAAATTTTGTGTCACGTATATTCGTGATCTCAGCTGTTAAAAAACAAATAGACAACTAAATTTATGTATATATTCCGTGACTAATTGTTTTTTTGTTGTTATTATTAGCGTGTCCAGCTTTGTACTTTGTTAAACAGGTTACTGAACTCAACTATCAGGTTACCTTTTGTCTATAAGTGGACTCGGCTTTCTTCTATTGTGCGATATCACAAAAGGCTTAGCAAGGCGTTGAAATCATGCGGGATCGTATTTCGGGCATATATTAACAGTACTCGTTCCAAACAGACCTATAATAGATGTAGGGGACAATCTCACAGAAATGTACCTACTCCCAAATACCAAAAAAATGCATCCATTACCCGTGGCGTAAGAGCGAATCGTATCATAACGCCTTATCCCTTTTGATGAGCGTTGAAAAACCGACACGAGGTGGTTCGCGTCGTATCACGTATCAAATCATAACTGCTTTAAAAATACCCAACTTCTGTTTAGATAATATCGTCAAAGTAATGTTACTTATATATTATTATTTTTATCTAGCCAATTTCACATTTAAATAATTTTAATATAGCCTATGATACTCTAGTGGTTAAGACGAATCTAACCACGTATAATTTATTAAAATCTGCTTATTCTATATTGCTTTACCATATTCAACCCTGTTCGATTCCGGGATAGGGCAAAAAAAAAACAAAAATCAATAAATGCAGGATTTATTTTGTCAAAAATAAAAGTAATCTAAGTCTTCTTTGCGTAGAATTCGATATTTCCAATATTTAAAGTAGTTGCCGTCCATGTGGCGTTCATTTTTTCCACCCTGTACGTACACTACATTATTTGTAACACAGAATGGGCGGTTGAAACGCTCGTGAGCCATAGCCACATGCTATAATTAATTATCAAATCACGTTCCTAATGGGCCATTTTGCACATTAGGGGTTAATATACCCGAGTCGGAAGCAATAGAGGTTTTTCTCTATGTCGACCGCAGGTTTCTGGTCACGAGTGCTTCGGAGCTTTCAATGTAGCTTATTTGGTACAGGATATAAATAGAATATTGTTAAAGTAATTTTGCGAAATGCTCTTAAGTTACAAAAGGGTATAAATTGAAAAAAAAAACGTTTGCAATTTCGCTAATCGACTTTTTTCGGGAAATAGGAATTAAATTAAATTTCATCTCGTTTGAGGGTTATGTATGTATGTACCTATATGTACAGTCACCATCAAAAGTAGCTAAGCAGAATAACATGCCCAAAGGGATCTTTTTCAAATCAAAGGATCAAAGGGATTCTTTTGACAATAGGGTCCAGTGCAGATCATTTTGACCTCTTCGGTTCAGCTACATCTGGTACTGACTGTACATGCATAAATACATACATGCATTATGCTATCTTTTTACCTCATGTTTTAAAAAATAAATAACTCGTTTTGGCAAAAAAGACGTAATGAACAGAGAAAGGGTTGTCTGAATCCAACTAATATTTTAAATGCGAAAGTTTATGTGTTAGTTTGTTACTTCTTCACGCAGCTACGACTGGACGAATTCTTAATGAAATTTGAACTGGATTAACACATCGGCTACTTTTCAAACGGGAAAATTTAATAAAATCCATATTGAAGAATTATTATCGAAATATACGCAGATGAAGGCGCGGGCAGAAGCTACTATTATAACATAATTACAGTACGTTTGTGCCGAACTATAACAACAAAATGCAGTTTACAGTTTTAGTTTTCCAGTAGTTTTGAATTTAACAAGCTTCTGTCCTAGTCTCGCTGCGCTAACCCAATAATGTTTGTTGCACAACGTAATTGGTTAAAAAAACATATTTTGTCAAAAGCAAAAATTATGTTTGCTCATGGTGACTGTTATAAAGTTAGGTGTTCGTTCATTCATGTTAAAGTTTTACCGATACTGTGAGAAATATAAAAGTGTCCCAAAAACCGACGTCAACCCATTTTTAGATAGAGTGATTCGAGAGGAAGGTTTTAATTTATAATACATTCTGGTTTATGTACGGGTGTTACAAAAAAATTACATAAACCGAAGCGAAGCGAGGGCGAGTCGCTAAATAAAGATTAAATATGGTTATTCACTAAGTAGTCAAGAACAGCGCTTCCCAAAACGAGATCAGTGCTGAGAAGAAGTGTCACAAGAAACTCAATAGTCAGTTAACATTAAATTCCAAATATTACGGATGACAGATACTAAAAGTATAAAGACGATCCACTTTATCCCCAGCAAAAGTCAAGAACGTGTTAAACCCAGCCCATAAGTTACGCGGCAACTTCCTAAAACTTCCTTACTCAGCTATCTAAATTTACACACGTAGTCAAACACGCAGTTTTCCACAACCTATGCCAGCTCAAATAGCTCCAGCCAAGGTAGTTCTCTAAAGTTTTGTAAAGCCGAAATCTGCTTGGCAAGCCCTAATTAGTGGAACTTTGTCGCATCCGACTCGGTACCCCAGATTTTCCTATGAAGCAAAGTTGTTTTTGCTTATTCGTGAAAAGGAACGGCATCCCCGGCTCCCCAGATACTGAAAAGTGAATTCTAGGCTCGAATAAGTTTAGTTCTGTTTCGTATCGCGTCAATACTGACTTCCTACGTCTGTACGTTTAAGGAAGTGAAGTGAAGCAAACATTTTACCGGGACGTATTTGTCACGTGAAAATTTAATATCTTGAGCTGACTTTAACACGGATTTGTAGTAGAAAGATAAAAAGAAAGTCAGATATACAATTTTAAATAAATAAGGGACCTTGTGCAGGGTTCGTGCGGATCGCAACCACTATCTTAGCCTTTAATCTGTCATCAAACAACAGTGTTTCCATTGTTGTGTTCCGTTGCACGTGTAAAGCAATCGATGAAATGATAAAGTATAAATACAAAGAAGGCAATTGTCATCTCGGCAGAAATTTGATAGCAGTACGACATTTTCGTTGATTTTAGTATTGTTATCGAATAGTTTAAAGTAAAATTAGTGTCGTTGCATTATTTTGATTTATGATCGTCGCTTTCACACTAAGTTTAAGACCGAATTGATATTAATTATAGGTCTTCAGGTTTCCGAAGTCAAACTAGGAACCCTTGTAGTTTCGCCAAGTCTGTTTGTCCGTCTGTCCGCGCTTTACCTTAGAACTACCGCGGTTTACTCTTGGTACTACAAAACAAAGCTGTAATTTGGCATTATAAATTACGCCGCCACAGTTGTAAAATAAAATTTTGATAAAATATGGAACTCGAAAATTGTGATTTCAGAGCCACAACCACGTGTAAGTGATAAATATATGAAAACTATCTTAAATTAAAGCACATAAATAACGAATTTAAAAGTTAAACTATCACCATTAAGTAGGCTTGATTGGTTCTTGAGATACAGGTAACTAAAATGTTTATACCTACTTTTACCTAAAGCGGTGCCAAATGTATTTTACAAAATTTGGTCATACTTGTTGTTTTTTTGTGTGTGTTTTTTTATATTTATAGTAACTGCGTTGAAACCTTATACTGAGAATGGTCCGACATGCTCTTATTTGAGTTTACGTGTAAAACAGTACTAATTTGTTTATATCTTTGGCAATTTAAACTCACACTGATTGTTGATTAAATTGTTGTTCGCCCAGAGGTTAATATTCATGATATTGACGCTAGGTTAATTAATTCTATCATTTCGAAAGCCGAGAGTTATTGCTTAGTAAGTCAAATGCGTACCCTAAAATGTGCCGCGCTAGCGATATTAGCAGTAACTTACAATAAGTATGGTATCCATACTTACTAACTGCCAATATCACAATTAGCGCGGCATTATTATTTTCCATTTAACGTTATCTTTTCGAGAGCTTGGACAAATACAAACAATTTTTTTTTTCTTTTTCATTTATTTGAGGCGTCTACAAAACCTAGTCTCAAAAACTCAATTTTGCGATTTTTGCATAAAACGCGGTTTAGACCTCGTCGTGTTGTTCTCATAGTCTTTATTATTAGTTTAAGGTTTATTGACATTACATTTGTATTAAATTTATTTTTGCTAGTTTTATGAATTTATTGTTTACCTATTACTTTATTGCTTTATTATTACTTTGTACCAAACTACCTAACCAAGGCTTTACGTTTCCCAAAACTTGGTCAACGTGTACCGAAATGTTCCCTACCCTATGCACACACTATTCCCTAAATAATAACCTATTGAAAATTGATCTTGTTTATAGTAAATACGCTTAAATATGGCCAATTGATCTGTCTAGGGATTAAAGAACCTACATTAGAAACCGTGAAATAACCCATTTTCTTTTATGATGAGAACCTGATGAATGATGTATGCAAAGTTCAGAATTTAAAAATATAATAATTTTAGCCAAGATCCGGGCTCACTCCCCGCCCTAGGCTGTGCTAAACAGCCCTGAGTACCCTCATGGATTGTGCGCCTCGACCCAGACTGGACAGCGCCCCAGCTATTTTCTGCTTCTAAAATGATTGCAACAAGACGTTTGACTCTATGTCTTGGTAGTTCAGTCAGTATTCTTAGGAAATGGACAAGAGGGATCACCAAAGGAGAGTGGATATTATATAATCTTTTGAATTAAATTTTGACTAAACTCTCCGTATTGTGATATAAATTTACTTATTCTAATCCCAAATTTTGCTAAATCGTGTCGTAGAAAGATAAGGAAATTGATGAAAGATGAAAGGATAAAAGCTTATATTCAGATCCGAGGTTCAGATAAAATAATATTTCTTTCTGTAGTCCCTTCAACCATTTGTCAGCATATTCATCTCATAAATACAATTCTGTTGTAATCAATTTATATAAGTAATATGGAGATCATTTCATATGTTTGTAGATTCCCGTGGGAATAAGTTATGAGATTCATGGCCTACGGACAGCGTTCAAAGAGACCTTGATCTACTATTGAACTCTGGAGCATCATCCAGTGTCCAGACTATGACTCTCAAAGACTCTTATTATATCCAAGAGAAATTATTTATGCAAATCTTTCAGTTTAAGAATTTGTAGGAAACTTCATGACTGCAAATAGCTCAAGGACTCAGAAAAGAAACATTATAAATATCTTAATAAAATCCTCAGAATGGTAAATAGTTATCATAGCTTAAATACCTTAAATAGACTCTTAGAATTCAACAATATTCTATACCTAGCAGCTAATAATAAATTACATTTCTAGGTTATGACAACTGGATATCCCTGTTTTTTAGCTGAAATAAAATTTATATATTCAATGAGATTTAAATAATTATTTCTTTTCATTTAAGTAAGCAACTTTTAAATAAATATTGTTTTTTAGAATTTTACTACAAAAATCTATAAGTATTTGTTATTAGAATAATACAGAATTTGATTCGAAACATTTTAAAATTGTAGATTTAGATCCCTAAACTATATTGACTGACCTTCTAAATTTAGTTTATATGTTATTCGGATTAAATATATTTTAATATTTTTTAGATTTTACGCGGATCATATATTTTACTCCTATCTAACTCTGAGAACCCAAGTATTCTTCTAAAACCCTCCCCAATCAAACTAGAGGTCCGACCTCACATTTACGTTAAACTCGTATCCTCATCTAGCTAAACTATAGGACTGAGATGGCGTCTCTTGAGTGCCTAACGCCCTAAGCCATATGTGTTGGTGAGAAAGCCTCGGCCGAAGCCTGGGATGAGACTCTCTCGGGAATAGGAAATGAGGGTAAGCATCAGGACTGAGATCATTGATTTTCTATCAGGCAATGGTTGACGAATCCACGCCTCGTGCCAGTACCCTAAAGAGGGCAAGACCCATTGCGTTGGTAGCGAATCAGGAGAAACCAGGTGCAAATCAACACCCAAGCCGCTACAACACTGCAGCAGCCTTTAAAGGTGGCTACTTCTTGCACAGGAAGCAGGCTTAACCCGTGAGGGTTTTAACAGAGTGAGTTGGCACCGTTAGGCGCTTTCCAACTCTGCCAGCGCACTCACGCTGTAAAACGATAATCTTTGGCAAAATTTACTTTCCAAAAGGCACTAGTTCTTTTAAATCGAATTTCCCACTTAATTTAGTAGCATGTTCTTTATAACGTACTTCTAAATTATTTATTTAAAATTTAGAAATGAATTTAGTATTTTCTCAATAATTCCCTTTTGTTAAGGAAAAATGACAAAATAAAAGCAAAGCTTACCCACCCCAAAATTAGAATAAAAGATTTATCGTCACGACGCTCCGAGAGCCATTACGAAAGACCTGGAGTCTTCTCCGTGCATCCATTATATACCTAAAAATCTTCTGACGTTTTGGACTTGTGATGCTTCAAATCCAGAAACATTCTAAAATTTAAATATTTCAAAATTCATGGTTTTACTTCTTCTAGTTTTTATTTCAGCCTACATTTATCCTTTGTAAATATACCTATGGCAAAAGTTTTGCTTACTTATGAAAGGGACAGACGACTAAGAAAAAGCCGCTATGTTTACACTACCTCTAACTGATATTCTACTTATCTACGCTTCATCCTTAGACTTAATATTTGTGAGAGACACAGACGACTAAGACTAAAGTCGTAGTATCACAGCCAACCCCCAAAATTTACACAGGTGAAATAATTAGTTCACCGGAGATAAATTTTCAATCTCATTAATTTCACAAATATTATGAACCACTAATTTGTTAACACTATTTCTCAATTGTAAAAGCCATTAAAATAATGGTGTGGTGTGTATTGAAACCAACCGAATAGAAATTGATTTTAGAGATTAACTCTTAACCTGTCGATATCCAATCATGAACTATCATCACTCTTCGCAAGGAACACCTGACCTCACCAAGAGGAACTTGGGTTGTCAATCCAAATTAACTCTAGTAGTAGAATCTTGACCCTTCACAACAATTCGGCGACCACATTGCTCGGTCTGTGAATTTGACTTACATTGCCCAAGCCATAAGTGAACTGGCAAAATTCCCCCTCTAAAAACCGGATGCGTTTAATAGCTAAAATGCTAACAGCCCAATAATCAGCATATCCAAATTTAAAGTCACTCTCTATTATCAACATCTATCCTTTGGAGCATGTGCAGTTGCCGATAAATTGACACTAACCATTGCTGACGGCCGGATGAGTATGTGGTTTCTGTGAATTCAGATTTACTGTAAATTTCAACTGTCTGATCTAAACTAACACTAATTCACAGATAACACAATTGTTAAGAGTTGCGTTTTGAGTTGTAGCATTAACAAATCAATTGAACCATTAAATCTGAAGATTTAAGAAGATGCATAATCGAAGAGCTAAAGAAAACCTAATACTCAAATATAAACTAGCATTTTATTAATATTTTAACCCAAATGTTTTTTTTTAATGAAGTGTGTCTTTCAACCAAAAGAAGTTTGATTAAACTCAGAGTGAAGACTCCCAACTTATATAATAGTTTAATAATGAACAAGTTATATCTCATCAAGGATAACCAATTTCACAAAAGGAACAGGGTTGTGAGGCCTGTCAACGCTAGTCGTAACCTGATAGCCCGCCGGTTGTCTGTACGGGTTCCTCCGCCAGGTCCAGAAGGTCTTCAGGTCCCTTCGCAAAACGAATTAACTTTAATAGATAAAGACGTCAAGTGGGCAGTTACTAAACTACTCAAATTGTGAACTGCACCCCAAAATAAAATCAAAAACTCTTGGAGCATGTAGAGTCACCGACGAATTATCATCATAGCCTTAGCTTCTTGTATAGTTAAGCACTTCTGTAAGGCAGCTTAAACTCTGCAGAACCTGTCAGCTGACCTAACCTAACTCCAAACACTACAGAAGCCCTTTTGTATCGTGTTATGCTTTGGGATCAAACATCAATAAAACGTTTCCATTTCATTGGAACTATTGAATTGTTTAAGTTCATCCCAACCTATATTAGATCACACTCATTTCCATAATCAACTTACAACTCCTCATTTACAAGATATCAACACAACTTCCAACAAACAAGGCCGACTCAAAAACATCAAACATCCCCCCAAACAAAACACTAGACCAATTAAAATGGAATTTTATTTAAAATAACCTCATAATTATTTTAATAAAATTAAAAACGTTTCATTATATTATATGACTCTCCAATTAAACAACTATTAAACTAGCATTTAATACTTAATTTTAAAACCCATCCCACAGATAAATTGAAAGTCCTACTCAAAACAAAACAAAATTTAAATGTTATAAATAAATAAATTATTTACCTACATCTATCCTTACTTAAAAACAAACAAAAAAATGAAACATAATCTATGTTTTCATTATTAGACTATAACTAGTTTGTTGTCTAACAACTTACACTAACAAATAAAATAACTGAGTAATAAATAAATAAAACTTCAGTCTCCCCTCAAAATTTTCTGAAAAATTCGTATTTTTGTCTAATTAAAACGTAATTAATACTCAAGATTTTCGTTTCATGCTCGACACTCAAACAAATCCACTATCGTTATCTGTATGAAACTGTTTTGACAAAAGACTAAGAATAATCAGAAGTGACACCCGCATTATAACTTTTACTAAATATTAACCGTTTTCTTATGTAAAACAAAATGATTCTATGAACATATCAAAACAATAAATAGCAACTGCAAATAAATAATATCGCGCACAATAAATCACTATGTTTTTTTAAAACTCACCGAAACATTAATAGTAGAATATTTTCAAGTGACAACTTAATTTGTATGTTTTAACTATTTAGAATAAAACACACTTTTATAAGTCAAGAAAACTCTAAGATATTTTTTTAAAAGATTTGAAAAATAAACGAGACAAAGAAAAAAACAATCCAAATCAATAAAGCATTCTGTTCTTTGTTGATCTTTTTTTTTTCTCCTATAACAAAATTAAATGTCAGACAGAATCTAGCATAAATTTATGAATATCTAAACCAAAATGAACTTGCACAAGCAGTTAAAAAACAACCAAAGTTTAGCTTTGTCTGAAATCGAACCCAACCCCCTGACTATATAACTGTAATCATGAAATCGCGAAACCGACAATCTCTAACGTACGTTATGCTTCAGTTAAAATCCTAATTAACTATTATAGATTCATCAAAATTACTATTTACTTCATTCATTTTTTTTGAAAAGGCCGCCACACTCCCCTCCATCCATATTTATCATTATCATATCATATCAGCGTTTTATGTACCAAGTCCAATATTCAATTTCCGATAAATATAAATGAGCCCTTCCCGTTGCCCAACTGATTCTATATAATACTAAAACTTTATTTAAGTATTCATTTAACCGATTCTATATAAACGAAAATCCTTATTATATATTTACATCCATTCTTAACTAACTGTTTCTTCATTTAAACATCAACCTACTAAATAAATCAACCCAAAATAACAAAAGATATCTTTTAACTTAAAATCATAACTTCTCGATCCCTAATCAGCTTCAACCTTACACCAGCCTAACTTTGTTATTTCCTACAAATAATACCTAGACAAATGAATAACATTAAACTTTCCCCTAATTTTATTAGTTTTCGGGTCCACTAAAATGTAAACATTCTTATATGGGCTTGCAGCAACCGTATAAGGACCTTCGTATAAAGTCTGAAACTTCTTAGTTAAATTTTGACCCGCATCAGACTTATTTAGCTTCCTAATTTTCACTAAATCTCCTATTTGAAATTGAACTAAATGTTTTTTCAAATCAAATTTTAAACACCTCTTCTTACTAGCTTCCAATAAGTTAATTTTAGCTTGCTCCCTTATTTGTTCTAAATCTAATCTTTGATTTTTCCTTAACTCTTTATCCAAGGATAACTGCATTGATTCCCCATACATAATTTCACAAGGTGTGAAACCAGTACTCAAATGGAAAGTATTATTATACAAAATCTCTATTTTTGGTAACAAAGACACCCAGCTTTTATGATTAGTGCTGCAATAGGTCCTAAATAATCGACCTAACTCTTTATTTACCCGCTCTGTTGTATTTGGTCTCGGATTTCGAATAGTTGTATAAATTAATCTTACTCCAGCTTGTTCCAAAGTTTCCCTCCACAATTTACTAGTAAATTGAGAACCATTGTCTGACATTATTGCTTTAGGCTTTATTATTTCAAAAAACTTCTTAATCCTCCCTACAACTGACCTAGCTGTAGCCTTCCTGAGTTCATAGAACTTTACAAATTTGCTAAATGAATCCTGAATTACCAATATATAGCTCATACCAAATTTTCCCGTTGGTAATGGACCATATAAATCTACCATCACTAACTCTCCTATTTCCTTAGTTACTATAGAGCGACAAGGTCCCACGCAATTTACTACATTACTTTTAGATACCTGACAAATATGACACGCTCTAATGACTTGCTTGACTGATTTAACTATTCCCCTCCAATAGAATCGGTCTTTAATGTACTTTATTACTTTAAAAACGCCCTGATGTCCCATCTCTAAATGGACTTGATTAATAACGTCATTTCTCAAACTTTCCGGCAAAAATACAACCTTTCGAAACTCCCCTTGTTTAATATACAAAATTTCATTTTCAATCACACATCTTTCTATAACTCGCTGTAAATTTCCGATAGCCCTAACTTCTCCTTTAATTATACTTATTATTTTCTTAATTTTCAAATCTTCTAACTGCAACTTAGGCATATCCTTAAATCTCCTTAACAATTCCTTATTTGTACTAGACTCCATATACAAAATTTCCGGTAATCTAACTTTCTCTTCTTGCAACAAATCTCCCTCAGGTAAATATCTGGACAATATATCTGGTACTAAATTATCCCTTCCTTTAATGTGCTGCACCTCATATTGGAAGTGTTCTAAATAATTAATCCATCGACTGACTCTAGCATTATATAGCTTCCAATTTTTCACAAAAATTAACGCTTTATGATCCGTACGAATTATTACTTTAAAACCTCTTAAATATGTCTCGAACTTCTCTAAGCAACAAATAACAGAATAAAATTCCTGTTCAGTAACTGTCCAGTTTAATTGAGCCCCCCTCAACGCTTTACTATAAAAACCTAACACCTTCATTTCTTCCCCTTCTTCCTGTTGGTATAAAACCCCAGCTATCCCTATTCCTGAACTGTCAGTTTGCAAATAATAAGGTTTACTAAAATCAGGATGATGCAATGTTATCGTTTTCACAAACAAAGATTTTATTTTTTCGAAAGCTTCCTGTTCTGTTTTACCCCACCTCCAACTAACATTCTTTTTCGTTAAATCACATAAAATCTGTGCGTGGATATTGAACCGCGGAATAAACCTACGATAAAAGTTACATAGACCTAAAAATGCCCTAACTTGCTTCAATTTCTTTGGAGTAGGGAAATCCTGGATAGCTTTCACCTTTTCAGGATCAGTTTTCAATCCGCTGGTTGATATAATATATCCTAACATTTTTACCTCCTTACACAAGAACTCGCACTTTTTGAAATTACAAGTTATTCCTGCCTTCCTAAGTCTGCCTAACACCAAATCCAAATGTTCCAGATGCTGATCTAAAGATACCGTAGTTATGATAGCTAAATCATCTAGATAATTTACGCAAAAATCACGAACCTCATGCCCTAAAATCTTATCCATAGCTCGACTGAAACTACCAACAGATGTTTTCAACCCTTGGGGCAAAACATTATAAACATAAGATTTACCATTAAAGGAAAACCCCGTATAAATTTTACTAGATTCCGTTATAGGAACTTGGAAATAAGCATTATTTAAATCAACAATACTTATAAAATTTGCCCCATGAAACGAATTCATGACATCTAACTGTAAGGGTGGTTTTTCAGTTTCGGCAATCATATATTTGTTAATCTCACGGGCATCTAATAAAACTCGAATAGACCCATCTTTTTTCAAAGTGAAAGTTAAAGGACTACAATAAGGAGTTGAGGCCCTACTAATAATCCCTAAACCCTCCATTTCTCTCAGTTTCTCCTCTACTTTCCCTCGATAAGCGTATGGCACTGGGTATGTTTTCTTAATAACAGGCACATGCTTTTCCATTTTAATTTCATGTTCATAACAATTTACTCTTCCCAAATTAGATGAAAACATAGTTTCATATTTCCTTAATAAATTTTCTAACTTGACCTGCTCATCTTGAATTAATTTTACTCCGGTTTTCAACCCCTGCAAAGTTTCAGAAAAGTTATCATTCGTTTGTTTTTCTATCGCAAAATTATCTCCCTCACACATAAAATCTTCTTGAATAAGAAATTTCACTAACTGAACCTTTCCTTCTTTTTCAATTAAAATTCCCTTTTCGGGGGGTTTTAAGGAAATTATGATCTTATTTTCCCTCAACCAATTGAACCCCAAAATTAAAGGACTAATTAAACCTGGTACTATAAGTACTCCCAAATCGATTACTATATCGTCAAATTTAATAGGAATCAATACCATGCTACGAATCTCTACGCTTTTGTGACCTACCGCGGTTTTAATTTGAATGGGCTTAATTGGCATAATTGGAATATCCTGTTTAAAACTCTTCAAATCTTGCCAGAACTCCTCAGAGATACATGTAATATCACTCCCTGTATCTACCAGCGCGATAACTTCAAAGTCGTAAATTCGTGCTTTGATTTCGGCTTTAAAACCTCTTTGCTCTACAACTTTAGCTTGGCCTTCCTCAAAGACTGATGATACCGATTCGTTTAATTTAACCTGTAAATAAGGCTGCTCTATTTTTGTTTTGAAAATTCCTATTAATTGCTTTGCAATTTGCTCTTCCCTAATCTCTTCTGATTTAAATCCTATGCCCTCCCTATTTCTCCGACTACCTTTACAAGCTAGTACTGGATTTCTAATACCATTCCCATTCTTCCCTAATAATTGACCAGGCCGCCAATTCATCCTAAACATCATATTCAAAACTTTGTCCCCTAAGATTGAAGCTGATTCGGGGACACACTCAGCCTCCTCTAGTTTAAAACGTCATGTAGATCTTCTACGTTCTTCTCCTCTTCTAAGAGAGAAATCTCCTGAATCTGAGTTGCTTTCTTCGAAACTCCCTCAGGTTTCTTCCAAGTTGAGCTTCATTCCTTTTCCTTTCATAGAAATTTGACTGCCTGGTAGTTGTGCTAGGCGCAAAATCCTGTTTATTTATGTCGTCCATACCCCTTAAGAATTCGGCAGTTTCGATAATAGTTTCCTTTCTCGCTGTTATCCATGCTTGTTGTAAATACCGTGGGTAATGTTTAATTATATCCCCGACCAATTGTTTTTCCGGAATTGTATATGTTAACATTTTAGCTTTTCCCACCAATCTAAGAAAGTAATTTAACATGCTTGGAGTTTTATTTCTTTCCCAAACGCCTTGTACGATCTTTCTTCGCAACCTGTTCTGCTCATTTTCCCCCCAATAAGTTGCTAAAAAATCCACCCTAAAATCTTCTACACTCCTCCACCTGTCTTTATAAATTCGAGCCCAATCCCTCGAATCTCCTATTAAACATTCCTGAATCAAATCCAGTTCCCTACCAGCTTTTGGTGTTTTTTTCAAATAACTTTCTAAATCCTCTAGGAAGGTTACAGGATGATAATTAGAGTTCTCTCCAAATTTGGGCTTTTCCAAATTCAAATTCCTAACATTATAAATAACATTTTTGTACTCTTCATTACTCAAATGTTGTTCTTCCCGAGTTTCGGTAAACTCCTCAGTAATCTTATCCAATGCCTGCTCGGTGCTACAAACTCTTTTATTTGAATTTCCTTCGTTAGTAGGAGTTCCTTCGTTATTATTGGTTGACTCCTTGCCTATAGCACTCATAGCCAACTTAGTATTCTTTACTTCCTCACTCAATTCGGTAATTTTTGACGTCAACGATCCTACAGTACGTCTTAGCATTCGATACAATAAGCCCATGCCTGCATCTGTGGTCCGCGGACTTTGTTTAGTTTTCCTACGCTTTGCTTGAATTGGCTCTTCTGCGCTTCGCTCTTCCAACGACACACCTTGTAAATCCATTCCTTCCATATTGGCCTCTTCCTGCCCTCTAACAGTTTTGATTTGCTTTCGCTTCCGTGAAGACATTCCTAATCCTTAATAAATAAATTTCCTTGGCAACTTTTCGCGAATTTATATAAGCTGCAATAAGGCAATTAATTAATCACCGTTCTTCCGAATATTTAAAAGTAATCAAGAAATAATATCAAGAAAATAAATATTAAGAATCCATTACCACAACTATCTTCATCTTTCAGACATATAACAAACACTCTACCCTAAAAAGTAACGACATCTATTAAGATTTTAATAAACTACGTCAACCTTCAGCAACTTTGTTTAACTTATAAAAGCTCAAACAAAAGAACCGCGCCATCTATTACATTTTGAAGAAACTACGCTATATGCCCAGTTTGGCCCTGTACCTATATTCTTTAAGAGTTACCTATTTGATACTCTCTTCGACAGATGCCGCGACTAAAAAGGTAAGTATAGCTATAACTTCAAAGTAGAGACTACAAAAATTATTTTTATTACGTATCTCTTAATTAGAATTCAACCTACTTAATAAAATATTCTAGCAATCCAAACCCTACTCCTAAGATGAAACTATCCTGTTATTCGCGCCAAGTTTCCGATGTCCTATCAACCGACTCTCTTTATAACAACTAAGCTAGTAAGAGACAACCGATGATCTATCTATCTCTCTTCTTCGGAAAATTTGTTAGGAAGAAACATCAAAACAACACGATAAACCAACTTACTAAGGCCAGATAGAGATAGTTTTAACGATGTAAGAAAAGGAAACCAACCCTATCTCAGTCTCTCTCACTCTTCAACAAAATAGACATGACGTTGTTTTTTTTTTCAACTTTTTGTCTAATAAACTATTTCAAATTTTAACCTCCTGAACATCTGCTGCGAAATATAACCTTGTTTGCGAGGAAATGTCTATGACTCACACATGACAGAAACGTCAAAGTGGAAAGATAAATTTCATTAAAGTAAATAATATCAAAGAACTAAACTTGAAGCAAATAGTCGTAACGACGATAATATTATGCCGCTCAACCACAATGATTGAATTCGCAACTATGTAAATATCTCAATTCAAACTTGAACATGGCCTGTACTACTCTCTCCTATAAATTTTCATTCTATCTATAACATCTAGCATTTGCAGATCCATGAGGCATCCTTAAATTAACTTAAAAATACCAAAACAACTATCCCTACACGCGAACAGGCTCATTATTATACGCAAGCCAAAAATATTACTCCGAAGTCGCTCCAGCACAAAACCACGAATAAGCTTATTGAAGAACTTTTAAACGTAAGTAAACAGGACAAACCGCTTATGTGTGATCAACCTATAATGACTCTATAACCACTATTCCTATTCCTGAACTGTACATTGAATTGTTTCAGGCTCGCAAGAAAAGTGCACTGCAGCAAAGAACAACAACCAATCTAGTTGACCAAGAAATGTGAATTTTTCAAATATATATTCATTCATAATGCAAGGAAAGTAGCAGACTGCAGCAAAGAACAACAACCAATCTAGTTGACCAAGAAATGTGAATTTTTCAAATATATATTCATTCGTAATTCAATTATCCTATGATTAAAGAATAAACCTTATTTCATTAAAGAATGCTCCTACTTATTTCCCCTACTAAATTTCCTTACATATTCATTTTTTTAAAAAGTGTCTGTTTGACTGTTCGCTAGTAACGTCTAAACAGTTCAATGGTCCAACAGACATACTAGGAACGTTAAGTACCTCGCAATAAAGCCTTTACACACGAGTCCGGTAAAACGCCGATTACCATAAACGTAAAATAATAAAAGCGACCGTCAGATTTAGAAATTATAAACAAATAATCTAAATCAACAACCAAAGCAGAGCAGAGCAAAGCCGTAAAACAGTTAACAGAATGAACGTAGGTATCCTAACAAACATAATCAACCCCCAATCCAAATAAATTTCTTAGACTATATCTTTTTTAAACGTATCCTAACAAACATAATCAACCCCCAATCCAAATAAATTTCTGAAACTATTTCTATTTTAAATAATTTAATGATAAAAAACCGCGGCGTTTATCTGATTACCGTGTATAAATGCCTTAATGCCATAAATTTCCCTGTTTGTCAAATCTGACCTACAACCTCAAACTTCTTTCTTCGTAAGAATCTTCTAACTGTAAAATATTTCAAATTTTGACAAGTCAAAAGAAAATAAATGAATTTTTTACGTGTCATAAGAAATCGAGTGGTAAATAAAAATATTTCCTACGTAAAAAATAATTGTAACGTAAAACCCAGTGAAAGTGAAACAGTGAAAGTGAGCCTACCTATTTGTGAAAAAGTGCATCTTTTGTGAACCTAAGACTAAAGTGCATATTTCCTTGAAACTGTTTTATAGTAAACCATTGTAAAATGAAAATTAAAAATATCCAACTATTTCCGCATTTTATCTCCAATAATCATTCATCTATCAGGTAACCACATCATTCCGCTCTCACAACAACAAATTGGTGTCCTAAGACACCCTTCGCTTTACTTGAAACCAGATCAATTTTCAAGGAAACTTTTCTAATCGCGATGAACCTAGCAACAAAGATATACCGGCATGGTACCATCCTGGTCGCAGCGACAAATTGTACCATCCCGGTCGCGGCACCAAATTGTACCAAACTACCTAACCAAGGCTTTACGTTTCCCAAAACTTGGTCAACGTGTACCGAAATGTTCCCTACCCTATGCACACACTATTCCCTAAATAATAACCTATTGAAAATTGATCTTGTTTATAGTAAATACGCTTAAATATGGCCAATTGATCTGTCTAGGGATTAAAGAACCTACATTAGAAACCGTGAAATAACCCATTTTCTTTTATGATGAGAACCTGATGAATGATGTATGCAAAGTTCAGAATTTAAAAATATAATAATTTTAGCCAAGATCCGGGCTCACTCCCCGCCCTAGGCTGTGCTAAACAGCCCTGAGTACCCTCATGGATTGTGCGCCTCGACCCAGACTGGACAGCGCCCCAGCTATTTTCTGCTTCTAAAATGATTGCAACAAGACGTTTGACTCTATGTCTTGGTAGTTCAGTCAGTATTCTTAGGAAATGGACAAGAGGGATCACCAAAGGAGAGTGGATATTATATAATCTTTTGAATTAAATTTTGACTAAACTCTCCGTATTGTGATATAAATTTACTTATTCTAATCCCAAATTTTGCTAAATCGTGTCGTAGAAAGATAAGGAAATTGATGAAAGATGAAAGGATAAAAGCTTATATTCAGATCCGAGGTTCAGATAAAATAATATTTCTTTCTGTAGTCCCTTCAACCATTTGTCAGCATATTCATCTCATAAATACAATTCTCTTGTAATCAATTTATATAAGTAATATGGAGATCATTTCATATGTTTGTAGATTCCCGTGGGAATAAGTTATGAGATTCATGGCCTACGGACAGCGTTCAAAGAGACCTTGATCTACTATTGAACTCTGGAGCATCATCCAGTGTCCAGACTATGACTCTCAAAGACTCTTATTATATCCAAGAGAAATTATTTATGCAAATCTTTCAGTTTAAGAATTTGTAGGAAACTTCATGACTGCAAATAGCTCAAGGACTCAGAAAAGAAACATTATAAATATCTTAATAAAATCCTCAGAATGGTAAATAGTTATCATAGCTTAAATACCTTAAATAGACTCTTAGAATTCAACAATATTCTATACCTAGCAGCTAATAATAAATTACATTTCTAGGTTATGACAACTGGATATCCCTGTTTTTTAGCTGAAATAAAATTTATATATTCAATGAGATTTAAATAATTATTTCTTTTCATTTAAGTAAGCAACTTTTAAATAAATATTGTTTTTTAGAATTTTACTACAAAAATCTATAAGTATTTGTTATTAGAATAATACAGAATTTGATTCGAAACATTTTAAAATTGTAGATTTAGATCCCTAAACTATATTGACTGACCTTCTAAATTTAGTTTATATGTTATTCGGATTAAATATATTTTAATATTTTTTAGATTTTACGCGGATCATATATTTTACTCCTATCTAACTCTGAGAACCCAAGTATTCTTCTAAAACCCTCCCCAATCAAACTAGAGGTCCGACCTCACATTTACGTTAAACTCGTATCCTCATCTAGCTAAACTATAGGACTGAGATGGCGTCTCGTGAGTGCCTAACGCCCTAAGCCATATGTGTTGGTGAGAAAGCCTCGGCCGAAGCCTGGGATGAGACTCTCTCGGGAATAGGAAATGAGGGTAAGCATCAGGACTGAGATCATTGATTTTCTATCAGGCAATGGTTGACGAATCCACGCCTCGTGCCAGTACCCTAAAGAGGGCAAGACCCATTGCGTTGGTAGCGAATCAGGAGAAACCAGGTGCAAATCAACACCCAAGCCGCTACAACACTGCAGCAGCCTTTAAAGGTGGCTACTTGTTGCACAGGAAGCAGGCTTATCCCGTGAGGGTTTTAACAGAGTGAGTTGGCACCGTTAGGCGCTTTCCAACTCTGCCAGCGCACTCACGCTGTAAAACGATAATCTTTGGCAAAATTTACTTTCCAAAAGGCACTAGTTCTTTTAAATCGAATTTCCCACTTAATTTAGTAGCATGTTCTTTATAACGTACTTCTAAATTATTTATTTAAAATTTAGAAATGAATTTAGTATTTTCTCAATAATTCCCTTTTGTTAAGGAAAAATGACAAAATAAAAGCAAAGCTTACCCACCCCAAAATTAGAATAAAAGATTTATCGTCACGACGCTCCGAGAGCCATTACGAAAGACTTCTCCGTGCATCCATTATATACCTAAAAATCTTCTGACGTTTTGGACTTGTGATGCTTCAAATCCAGAAACATTCTAAAATTTAAATATTTCAAAATTCATGGTTTTACTTCTTCTAGTTTTTATTTCAGCCTACATTTATCCTTTGTAAATATACCTATGGCAAAAGTTTTGCTTACTTATGAAAGGGACAGACGACTAAGAAAAAGCCGCTATGTTTACACTACCTCTAACTGATATTCTACTTATCTACGCTTCATCCTTAGACTTAATATTTGTGAGAGACACAGACGACTAAGACTAAAGTCGTAGTGTCACAACTTAATGTAACTTACTTTTAAGTATTATTATGGTTTTATGATTGAAAAAATTACCTTCTGCTGGAGTTTCTTGCGGCGCTTCTTCTCCGCAATGATAGTCTTGTCCGAAGCGCTGGTAGATTCACTCAATGTTACCGACGTGTAAAAGAGCTCTCATGTGGGCTATTTACAAAATATATTTTTTTTAAATTCTAACAATTCCCTACGGGATGCAAAATCATTTAGAGCCCTATCACTTAGTTTCACGTTTACCCACACCCCGAATCCTAGTAAGTGCACAAAAAAACGGGCTTGTCCAATTAAAAATCTTGCACTTCTAGTAAGTGCAAATCAAGTGCAGTTTTGAAAAAAAAAACAGAGAGGCTTGCAAATCATCGGCTCACTAATTCTTTATTTGCATTTCATTTAAAAAGCTAGTATAGCACATAAAACATGTAATATAGGAAATTAAGAAAATTATATATATACCAACATATTCGTCTTTATCTAATAAACCGAGAAAGTATCACTTCTTGAACAAATATTGCAAAATTAAAACAAAACAGTTACCTAATATTAGATGGTTTTATTTGTGACACAGAGAAGGCACACACACACACTCAGAACACCTGACGGTAAGTGGGATCTGCGACCCATAGACATTTTAAACTTAAAGACTCATTTTCACAAAAATACAGTTATCACATTCACTGCCAGCCACTGCTACCAGTGCTACGCTGTAGCCTGTAGCATCATTTTTCCGCTATGTAGCTAAAATCTGCTACGAACAGTAGACCCGACTACCAGAGGGCTTATTGTCTAACGCACTCGCAATCACGATCGTTTTTATTTTGAAAATCAAAGGCTTGTTTGCATACAAAATGAAAACAATTGCTCCACTTTGAAGCCGGTTGCGATTGCGAGTGCGTTAGACAATAAGCCCTCTGGTCGCTGCGCTGGCGCTGAGTGTGTTAAGCAAGTTAATCAATACAACGTCAACGTAGAGGGCATTTTCTTAATTTATCAAAGGTAAATCGTACTAAAATGTACTTGGAGTGAAAGTACCATTACCTTTCTGAGCTTTTTGTGTAACTTTTAACGTGGAAGTTTTCTTTGTGACGTATATTTCGGATGTTGCGACAAAATCTCATTTCAGTCGTTGCTGTGCCGGAGGCACGCGAAATACGAAATAGCATTAGTTTCTTTAACTTTAAATCTTGATTCTCCTACATTGGGTGTACAACTATAATTTTCTCTAGAATCCATACTAGTATTATAAATGTTTTTCCCTTTGACAACTAAACCGCTAAACCAACTTGTTAGGGTTCCGTACCCAAAGGGTAAAATCGGGACCCTATTACTAAGACTCCACTGACCGTCTCAGACAAACGTCTGTCACCAGGCTGTATCTCATGAACCGTGATAGCTAGACAGTTGAAATTTTCACAGATGATGACATGTATTTCTGTTGCCGCTATAACAACAAAAACTAAAAACCGGTTAAAATGAACATTTACGTGGGGTTCCCATACAACAAACTTTTTTTTTTTGCAGTTTTTTGCTCGATATTAATAACGGCAATTGGTATAATGTCTAATGTTGTATAAACTATAATGGTATGGAACCCTTCGTGCCCTTGTCATACACGCACTTGGCCGGTTTTTATTTTTATGACGATGAGTACTTTTTATTCTGATAAATTTAACAGTGTCGAGGGAACAGCAATAAACGATTGCTATGCAAACGGAGTCACGGGCAACAGCTACTTATACAATAACAACACTAACGCTGTGTTCGATTCCATCAAATTACGTTTCCAAGTTGATTGGGGCGTCTCACAGATATCATTATACAAATGCGTATTTCCTTATATACTCAACCAAATATATTCTTTAACCACTTTTCGATTCTATTTGTATGATATTAAGGTCCAAAAGCAGTAAAGGAGTTTCTTGTTCGTCTATACTATACAAAGAAGATAACTACATAAATACGAACGTAATGTAATAAAAACGTGATCCTATAAAAATAAAACGCTTTGCAGGAGTATCACGAAATTACTACTCAAGGGTTGTTTTTTATCTTCCCGTGTTAGGTGTTCTCCGATTTCGATAATAGAGTTGATATTGAACCTAAAACATAAATAGGAAAGTAGGTCATCTCCGGCCCTTTAGGAGTTTCTGTTACCCATTGCCGCTTGGGCACTAGGGTTGCGTCCATATGATTTGTCGATATTTATACGCACGCAACCAAAAGCGGCAACGGCGCGGTTCTGACAAAACCGGCTCGGTCCGTCCTGTTGAGGTGGTGGCTACGGTCGAGACACGCACACATGCAAGCCACGCAATATACCTTTGTTTGAAAATAAATTACTGTTTATGCTGTGTGATTGAGTAAACATTTATCAAGACTGGCTTCTATGACGATACGTAGTACGATTGTACTTAGGTATTATCAACTCGCTTGTTTCTTATTTTTTTACTTATGAAGGCAGAAAAGGTTAATTTCATGACACAATTGCCATCAAATATACTGAAGCAGAAAATGGCTCAAAAATATTTAAATTTCTAATGCTAATTACAGCTTTCTAGAAATGTAATATTATAATAGTCACGCCGACCAAGTGATAAAATAAATCTTTACAATACATTTGCTCGTCCATTCGGCGGGACCCGCGGGAGCCTCAACCCGCTCGGAACTGGCTCACGTAGCAGATTATTTACTTTAATGTACTAAATCGAATGCAGGCAGGTACACTGGGATTCAAGGTTTGTTTTGTTGAACAGGTATGTGTTATTTATAGTTCTAAGGTAATTCAAACTTCAGTTCATAGTTAATACACACTGTATACAGGGTGGGAACGAGTAACCCGCAAAATTTTAACCATCGATTCTACAGCTTATTTGGAGTATTAAATGTAATATAGCATAGTCCAAATATCGCATAATTTCCGAGATTTATATTATTTAAAAAACAATTTCGTAGTAAATTTAATTTGAACTCTGTCACCTTAACTTAAAGCTTATTTACTAAGAAATTGATTAAATTAATTTATGATGTACGTTGATGATATTACTACTAACAACATGAATCTTTCTTAGTAAATAATACTTTAAGTTAAGGTGACGGAGTTCAAATTAAATTAACTATGAAATTGTTTTTTAAATAATAAAAATCTCGGAAATTATGTGTTATTGGACTACATGTTATACCACATTAAATACTCCAAATAGGCTCTAGAATCGATGGTTAAAATTTTGCGGGTTACTCGTTCCCACCATGTATATGAGAGAAAACATTTAGTAACCTGCAATATCAAGAAAAGTTAAAAAATAGATGAAAATAGGTAAAATTGGTAAGAAATAGATGGAAAGAGAAAAAAAAGGCCTAGAAGCAAGATAGGTGTCGCGCCGTGTCAGGGTGTCAAAGACCGATTATTTATAAAGAGGCATGGAAATAACATCAGCGTCAAAACCATTATTCAAAGTGAAAGCAGTTTCTTACCTAACGTTGTGTTGTTTTTTATTTGCCTTCGTCCTTTAGACTGTTATATATTGCAGCAGTCACGTTCTTGAAATACCAAAGAACAAACAAAAATGTAAAAGTTTTGTAACTTTAGAAAAAAGATACAGTTTATGTACTGAAATTACTTGGCAGCAAGAACTAGAACTCTCCCTCTTTCTTCCACGTAAACATAATCTTGGGCAGTCTAACAGCCAGAATCGAAGGCATCAAGCTCATCTCGCCAACGACGCCTTGGCCAGCCGTGACACCGGATTCCATAGTGTGGGAACATTTAAGCCCACAATTCTTCCGGCATGCGACATCAGATATTGTCTTATTGCACTCTGTTAATTGGACTTAAAAGTATAAGTCGTTCGCATCGTTGTCTAAGACCCACAGCATTAAGCCTACAGCTTAGTTTAGGACTGGACTAATTGTTTATTTGAAATTGTCCCCTGTTATTTTTTAATTACTACGCGTTGTTAAACCTCGCTACGCTTCTTAAAAAATTTTTTTTTTTTCAAGATTTATTTTATCACTTGGTCGGCGTGACTATTATAATATTACATTTCTAGAAAGCTGTAATTAGCATTAGAAATTTAAATATTTTTGAGCCATTTTCTGCCATCAAATATACTGAAGCAGAAAATGGCTCAAAAATATTTAAATTTCTAATGCTAATTACAGCTTTCTAGAAATGTAATATTATAATAGTCACGCCGACCAAGTGATAAAATAAATCTTGAAAAATAAAAACCTCGTCGGAACGCTACACTGAGCATGGTCACACTTACTCTTGCCCACTTTTTTACTATCTTGCACCTAGATGGGCCTTGTTTGAGTCGACCTTGAAGAAAACCGTAGCTTAAGCATGAACATTTCAACCAGACGCCGCGTTTAATATGGTTGCGTTTGTCGCATGACAAAATGTGGATAAAGTATTAGTCACTCTCGTACGTGTCTCGTACATACGTGTCGTATTGTATATACGTGTCAGAAAGTGACGGATGTTTTATCCACACATTTTGTCACGCGATAAACGCAGACATAAAATAGGCCCCTGGACTATTTAAAAACGTAGACTATTATTAAAACGCGATTAGAATAGGATTGAGCACAAATAATGAACATAAAAAAAAGATAAACCTCTACAAGCAAATAACTTACAAGGAGACGCTGGCCTTTTTTTTGTTTTTTTTTTTGTAGCATGATTATTTTCATGACCCCTTTTAAAAAAGTTACCGTTGCTTATTGTAATTTCAACCTTCTGCCTAGCTAATCTCCAATAATCCAAGCATTGTTCATTATCAAAGGATTGTGCCAAGTATTCGAACAAAGCAAACAAGCTTCCGTTTAAAAATATTTTTCCATTACGGCCACGACGCTTCATCAGAGGATCTTAATTAAAAAACCACCCAACAATAGGCTGGGAAATATGGCTGTTGCATTTACATGAATCTCCATGCAATGCCTTTCTTTCGAAGCTCCTTTGATTGTTTTGATGATTATTTTCTTTATTTTTGTGAATCTATTTTGGTTTGTTACTGCCAAATTTTTTACTCGATTGCAGTAGAGCGTACAATTAAAATAATGTTTTTAACTTTATGAAACAAAAGCGTGTTCGCTCAACCAAAGTTGATGCGTGGAAATAATTTCATGCCGGATATTCATTGTGGAAGCAGGACGTGAAATATTATAGAAATGATTTAAAAAAATGTTCAGAACTAAAGTAAAGGAAGGGAAGACTAAATAGAGTGAAAAGAGGAACTTTATTTTTCTAAGCACTCTTATTAGTTTCTCGTAACTCATAATGATAGAAACTCATAACGATATTTGATGAGAAGATAACACTGTCTTTCAAGAGCTGATATTTCAATAACGCCAATATTAACGTCAACCATACTAAATTTCCAACCGATAAATAATTAATTACTCCCGTTGCAGAGCCGAGTCGGAAAATTCGCAATAACTAAGTGCCCAAACTTCATAACTTCTCTTTTAATATAGGAAATTCACGGGTAATAAATTTTCTTACCATACATATAAGTCTACCGCACAAGTGCGAGTTGAAGGAATTCTTCTCCTAGAAACTAACGGAGAAAAATCGTGTACCAGGAAAATCTAGCAAGGTTAAAAATTAAAATGCATACTTTGCATTTCGTGATATTATTTTTTAAGAAGCGTAGCGAGGTTTAACAACGCGTAGTAATTAAAAAATAACAGGGGACAATTTCAAATAAACAATTAGTCCAGTCCTAAACTAAGCTGTAGGCTTATGCTGTGGGTCTTAGACAACGATGCGAACGACTTATACTTTTAAGTCCAATTAACAGAGTGCAATAAGATAATATCCGATGTCGCATGCCGGAAGAATTGTGGGCTAAAATGTTCCCACACTATGGAATCCAGTGTCGCGGCTGGCCAAGGCGTCGTTGGCAAGATGAGCTTGATGCCTTCGATTCTGGCTGGTAGACTGCCCAAGATTATGTTTACGTGGAAGAAAGAGGGAGAGTTCTAGTTCTTGCTGCCAAGTAATTTCAGTACATAAACTGTATCTTTTTTCTAAAGTTACAAAACTTTTACATTTTTGTTTGTTCTTTGGTATTTCAAGAACGTGACTGCTGCAATTATAACAGTCTAACGGCCGAACTCTATATTCAAACCGTGGATAGATAAGGCTTACTTCGGGTTAAAATTTGACATTTGCCCATACAAAATGTGTCAAATTTTAATCCGAAGTACCTAAACCTATCTGTCCGCGGTCTGAATATAGGGTTTGGCCGTAAAGGACTGCTTTCACTTTGAATAATGGTTTTGAATCTGATGTTATTTCCATGCCTCTTTATAAATAATCGGTCTTGACACCCTGACACGGCGCGACACCTATCTTGCTTCTAGGCCTTTTCTTTTCTCTTTCCATCTATTTCTTACCTATTTTACCTATTTTCATCTATTTTTTAAGTTATCTTGATATTGCAGGTTACTAAATGTTTTCTCTCATATACAGGGTGGGAACGAGTAACCCGCAAAATTTAACCATCGATTCTAGAGTCTATTTGGAGTATTTAATGTGGTATAACATGTAGTCCAATATCGCATAATTTCCGAGATTTATATTATTTAAAAAATAATTTCATAGTTAATTTAATTTGAACTCTGTCAACTTAACCTAAAGCATTATTTACTCAGAAAGATTTATGCTGTAAGTAGTAATATCATCAACGTACATCATAAATTAATTTAATCAATTTCTTAGTAAATAAGCTTTAAGTTAAGGTGACAGAGTTCAAATTAAATTTACTACGAAATTGTTTTTTAAATAATATAAATCTCGGAAATTATGCGATATTTGGACTATGCTATATTACATTTAATACTCCAAATAGGCTGTAGAATCGATGGTTAAAATTTTGCGGGTTACTCGTTCCCACCCTGTATACAGTGTGTATTAACTATGAACTGAAGTTTGAATTACCTTAAAACTATAAATAACACATACCTGTTCAACAAAACAAACCTTGAAATGTTAACGTCGATATATCCCAGTGTACCTGCCTGCATCCGATTTAGTACATTAAAGTAAATAATCTGCTACGTGAGCCAGTTCCGAGCGGGTTGAGGCTCCCGGGGGCCCGCCGAATGGACGAGCAAATGTATTGTAAAGTGGTTTTGTAAAGAACTGGGACGTATTTTCTTAAGTTTTTTTTAGAATTGCTACTGATTTGGGGAACCGAGCGCTACAAACTCGTTGAAAAAGTCAATTTTTAAGTAGAATTCCGACTTAAAAGTAACAAATTGATAAATTTTCAACTAAACTTAAAATAAAACTTTGTACTTAGAACATTTGAATATTTGGCGGAATGACTGCATAAGATTCCGCAAATATTATACACTCAGTTTATAAAGGTACGTTCAAATTAAACAGCTCATAACACCACGTTAACATTTAAAGTTAATAATATTAATGACTCACGAGTGACGACAATTCCGGGCTGAAAATTCATCAAAAATGCATAACAGTTCATGATAAGGAAAACACTCGCAAATGAAATAATCACACTTTATCACGGAGCGGCGAAAAAATGTTACCTGAATAATTTTCCTCGTATTTAATTCAATAACAAGAGAAAAACACAATAAAAATGACAAATGAATAACGTCTGCATAATGGAGGTGGGCACTGAAAATTCTGTTCATAAAGTCCTTTTTGTTCAGAAGAGATATATTGTCAAGATAAGAGAAGTGAATGCATTTGGATTCGTGAATAAGTACAGTGAGAAAATATTAGTCGCCATATTTTGAACAAAGTAGTAATTTTTTGCGATTTTTTTAGAGATTTTTGTTATTACGAAAAAACTAGATATTAGAACAAATTTGTGACACAGAATAACCACTTAAAACTTTTAATTTAGTTAAGATAAAAAAGGTGGCGGGTGGCGGTGGTGGTGGTGGTTTTAAAGTATTAATGTAATTAAGTGACCCAGAATAGGTATCCACATCCATCTTGCATCCGTAGCTTCATTTGTATTATTGTTCGTGGATTTGTGATAAAAAATGCTACAGTATGCTCAAATATTTTAACAGGAGGAGGTTCTCAAGTCAACCCGTTTGTTCTGTTTTTTTTTACTTTTTAGGAGGCGGTTCATTGCTTTTTTAAACATTTCAGTTGTTTTTTATTGATATAATACTGTAGTACATTATTTATTAAACAATTGGGCGAATGCGAGTTTTTTTGCGATTATTACACTATTTCACATTCTGCACAGACCTTATACCTAAATAATGATAATATACTCGTTATTACCATTATTGCTTTTGAACAGTCAAAAGCTTATTAAAAGAACAAAAATAATCCATTTTTTTAAATTGTATTTTCACTTTAATCTCCTTTAAATATTATGAAAGAAAATGGTTAGAACGTGGTTAGAACCATTAGATTTTTGTAAGATTATATTTTATAACTGATTCAAAGTTAATTCTAAATAAGGCTTTCAGCTCCTTATTTCACAATCCTGACCATGACAGGTGACGGGTGACATATCTGTGTACATGGCGCAGCTTATATGAAACCCAGTGATGTATCAGCGTGTTAACTTTGCAATGTATACCGACATGTCATTGTCGAGATGGTAAAATAGGGGTAGGTCTTTATCAGACCAGTGGCCCTAGACAAGTTGCGTGGCGAGATCGTTATCTTTGTAGAAAATGTATAGGATTGACGTAAGCTGCCAGATGGTCCTGTCTAGTGCTTATGTCAGTTCCATACACTTTGAAAGTGGTCAGAAATCGTTTTCGACAGCGTTATAAGCATCTTCTCTAGGGCCTCAGTCATACTATTTACGTTTTTTAGGGTACCATACAAAAAATAACACAAACGGAACCCTTATAGGATCACTCGTGTCTGTCTGTCCGACCGTCTGTCACAGCCAATTTGCTCCGAATCTATTGGACCAAATAAGGTGAAATTTGGTAGGATGGATGGTGTAATCAAACACAGATGTGCCAAGTAATTTTTTTTTTTCAAAATAAGTCATTAATAACGAAATTAAAAAAAAGTTTTGCAAACCTTACCGTGTCATATTATATCAAATGAAAGGGCTTTTTATGAGGATTTTAAATATATTTTTGTTATTACTTATTGTAAAATAAATAGTTTCGATTTTATTCGAGAAAGAAGACGAAAATTGACCATTTCCCCCTGATCTCCGAAACTACTGAGCCTCAAATTTGAAAAAAATAATAATATAGGTCATTGCTTGTAGATTACAAGAAAAGCTATAAAAATTATATAAAAAAAAAAATTACGGAACCCTCTCCACGCGAGTTCAACTCGCACTTGGCCGGTTTTTTCATACTATTCTACCTACTTCCTACCTATTAAAAAGTCAGTAATATCAGTCAGGAATATTGTCATTGTGATTTGGTACAATACTTAACCCTATAATTTAGTGATGTGCCTTATTTAAACTTAGGGTACCTACACTTCCATAATTTTGAGGCAGAGCCATAGATCTTTTTTTTGATTCTTTAACTGTGAGTTTAAAAAAGTTAGTCACCAGTTACCACATTTACGCAATCACCTGATATTTGCTATTATTTTATATAATATAACTTCTAGAAATAGTCATTAGGTGATCGTTTTTACACAATCTAAAAATGCGCGGAGAAAATCACCTTAATCAATAAGGAAATACTCTATAATATACGATTTAGTTCAAATTCATGTGGATAAAACTTGCTTCTTTATAGAATTTTCTTAAGCTTTTATGATTAATATTAAAAAAAAAATGAGTAATGTGCTCTTAAATTATAATTCTTAACCTCCCTAATCAAGAAGAAGGTATAATGAAGCTCCAGTTTAGATTCGAATTAATTAAGCAGTGTTATTAACAATCACAATCTACTCGTATATCTCATTCATGACTGATTATAATAAAAGCGACACGAACCAAGTTAAGTAATTAACAAAGCGAATTTAATTGAGCGTTCCTCGCATTACGCTTACAATGCGTACATTACTTAACGTTAGCAATAGATAATTACACGGAACAAAAGATTTCCTGATTCACTTTGGAACAAGGCAACACGTAAGGCGCAAGTAACTTAACGTCAAACCAAATTGCTGGAATTAGTGCTAAGAGTGTAACCTTAGGCGTAAGTTAGGAGTTAGGAGCGCAGAGTAATGCCGCTAGAACTTAGGGATGCAGATGCAGCAAAACGCAGCGAGACTAAGACAGGGGCCTGTTAAATTCAAAACTAATTGCGTAACTCGGGAAACTGAATTTTGTATGTCAAACTTTACCTCAAACGAAACAATTTGCTTTAATTTTGTTGATTTAAGTGTTTGACGATGCGGTTAATTGATATAATGCTTAAAGGAACGACCAGACTGGTGGTTAAATACGCTGACGCACCCTTATACGTAGAAACGTGACCTATGCGTGGCTAATTGTAACATATACCGTACACACAGGTGCTCAAAATACGCTGACGAAACGTAAACGCAATGACGTGCTTACTTGATGTGGACGGTATGCGTTAAAAACGTGACGCATAAGTCACGTCAATGAGTTTACGGTGCGTCACCATACTCTGAGCACTGAATCGGTCGATATTTCGATCCTTCAGTCAGTAATGTTTGCCGATTATCTCAATAACGATAACGACTATGCGAACGTCGTGTTATAAATCTAAACGAGACTTTATCGCGTAAAAACATATCATATAGCTCGATGTTTCGATCATGTTACAACGGTCGTGGTCACGAGCAGGCTCAATAATAAATATGGCTACCTATTATTGTATCGAAACACCTTTCAACAAAAACGTATCATTACGCAGAATTTTCAGAATCGAAAGGCATTTTTCGCCGCATGAGTAATTTTTTTTTCGTAGTCTCAAGTAATTAATGTTTAAGGTTTTCCTGAAAACATCCTTCTGCGGAAAATAGCGTTCGATGAAATGATACGATAGATGAAGTGAAATTCGATAAAATGATAGGTTACCAATAAATATATAATGTTTTTACGCGATAAAGTCTCGTTTTAGACTGTGGAAACAGATTAGATTACATATTCAATGCACGAAAGTTTAAAATACATGACTATGCCTCTTTATTTTTTGATAAATTGAACTAGATCATTTTGTAAATCCCCTACGAAAAGAGAGGGGTCTTATAATTTATACATGTTTAATTAAAAGTGTGTGTTTTATGGCGTCGTAGCTAGTAGAAAATAGTTCATATACAAATAAAAGAAATACCAGTTGTAAATCAAGTTGAACATGTCAGCTTAACTTTGCACCGCGGAAACGAAACCTCTAGGGCTGTACCGCCAACGTTTAACTAACGGTTAACTAGCACCAAGTTCTGAATAGTTTTCCAAACTTAAATTGCCAAGTTACGAGCGAGAGGCAGCCCTCTACTTAATACAGGGTAGCTAACTGACAATTCTTTTGAGCCCTCGATTAATCAAAGTTTCTAAATAGTTCTGATTGACTTGTCAGATTCATTGATCTATTAATATGGCTACTTGAAATCAATTTAAACTTTGTTAGGCTGATGTAAGGTTAATATTCGGTTAGGTCTATGTCCTCCGGAGGTCCTTCGAGTGGGAGTTGAAGGCAATCAGAGGTAATTTGCTGTGACTTGTTCATTGGCCATTCCCTCTGGGATGAGGTTGATGTTTAAGGTAATGGGATATAGGAACATGTGGACATTAATTGGGGAGCTAGTTAAGGACCCTGTCGCAGAAAGTCTATGATAAATTTTGACGTAATTACGTGTTATGTATGTAAACACTTTATTGTACAAAAGAAAAACCAGAACAATACAATTAATATAAAAATATGTAAATTCAAATTCAAATTCAAATTAATTTATTTGCACAAAGGCGAACTTATCCCTTTAAGGGATCTCTTTCAGCTAACCCTTGAGGGATTTAGAAAAGTGAAAGGTTTGTGCATCGAGTAAGCAAACGTACAAATTACAGTACAAAAAATACAAAGTAAAAAAAATATACATAATAAAAAAATACATTCAAATACCTACATATAAATACAGAAATATATATTAATACTTAAATATAGATACATAAACTACCTTTTATGTAAGTACCTAGAGGATAGTTGATATTTTGGAGATACAGTCAAGCCAGAACTTGCGTGTTCTTGGTATATTGCTGTAATTGTGACAAGGTTCTATGATCGTTCAGCAAGTATAGTTTGTGATGGAACAACTTCGATCGAAAATACTCGGTTAGTACGTCAACGTGTAACAAACTAGTTAGTTTGTGATAACAGTTTGAAAGGTTTTTGAACTTTGATTATATGTAAAGTTACCTATACACACTTACGGTCGCACTTAGAGTCAGTTAATGACGGTTAAATTGTTCCTTAAGTGACGATTTTTCTGACACAACGTCTTTGAGTAAGGAAGAGTAGAAAGTACCCCATAGCTATAATACGGGGGCCTATCTACTCGCATAAGTTTTTTACGCATAATAATCATTACGCATAAAAATCGATTGTCATAACACCCTTTTAGGCTGACATTGCAAAATTTAATAAACTTCTATTGTGTAGATTAGGTTAGGTTAGGTGAGGTTAGTTTTTAATAATAATTAAAATAAAACCCTTTCTATTACAAAAACCGTTTTATGACAATCGATTTTTATGCGTAAAAACTTTATGCAACCGATATGGACCCCTGTAATACATATTCGACTATCCAAATGTGAAAAATAATATTCATATCAATCCTTTCCACCGTTTTTTGTTGCAAGATATGAGACCAACGTCATTTTTGCATTCATAAAAATATGTTAACATGAATGAATGAGTTTTTTGTGTTTTACAGTGCTTTTACATTGGTGGCAGCTTTATTATTCCAGTGAAATTTATGTAATGGACACTTTTAGAGTTCCGTAGTTAAACTAAATGTCAGTCCATCTGTCTGTATGTATGTCATAGACGGTTTTCCTCCGAAACAATAATTATTAACTGATATTTAAATCGTGACCAATAATACAATTTGTTTAAAACAAACGATTTGAGTATTTAAAATGGGACTATTGTAAGTTATACGTTCTAGTAGTAGTTATACGTAAATAATAAAAACAAGCAGACTAAGGTATTTTTAAGGGATAACCGAAGGGCAGGTAGAAAGAAGTGGTCTCTGCCTACCCCTCTGGGAAACAGGCATGATTCAATGTATGTATGTATGTGCCGAAGGGCATCCAACGGGATTTTATTTCTAAGTCTAAACTGCCCGTCCGTCTACTGTACTAACATTATAGAGCTGTATTTTTTTAACCTTTATAGACAGCGGGTATTTTTTTTCAGAATATTGTGTTTTAACAACGGATCCATAAGATTTTTTTTATTAAATGTTATTTTGTTGTATCGTTAAAACACAATTATAGTACAAACCTTGAAGAAAAACAACAAATATTGGTGCGCGAGTCTGACTCACACTTGACCAGCTTTTTGAACTAATAAAGGACTTTAGACTACATATCGTATTTAGCTATTGTCAGCAACCTTAACCTATTTCAATTATCATCTTATGTACTCGTCATGCCATAACAGGTGACCAAACATCTTTACTTGTCTAGAAATAGATGGAAAAAGGAAAAGAGGGAGAGAAACAAGAACTTACCTAGATCAATTAAAAGAAAAAGTAGACGTCGGGCCGAATCAGTGTGTTAAAGAGAAGGCTTGGAATAGGTAAGAATGGAAATTACTCCACCGGCAAGAGCATAATTAGCTCTAAAGTAAATGATGATGAACCTACGAGTATTTCTAATTGGCAAGTTGGTCGACTATAATTTTTTTTTTAATTAAGGCATTAAGTTCATTTGTCTTTTTTATCTAGAAAGTAGGTTGATGGAACCAGTAATGGACAAGGCACCAATAACGGACACTTGATTCATATTTTATATTAGATAAGGGTTATTCATTTGTTTTGTAACAAACAATTTAGGACCCTATGAAATTTAAATTGAGAGTGATGTGTCCATCATTGGTGCCGTCACCCAAAGTAATTACTAGACTTTACATTCAGAAATAATAAAACCCATTTATCTAGCGTTGAACCATAAAAAGTCCCTACCTTACTCTATTAGAACTCTACTTCCGTATCAAAGTAATTCACTTTCCGTCCTAACGTCATTTCCTCTTGAATCGTTCGTAAGTCTAGCTTATTCATTGAATTACATCCAAACAGGTTTATGCTAGCACATTGAAGCTAGACCAGCCTTTATCCAATCACTTGCTGAACAACATTTCACAAACTGATTCATTTCACAAACAACACTTTTTCAAAAAGTTTTTTTTCGAAACTTTTTCAAGACACGCCCAAAGGGTAAAAACGGGAACTTATTACTAAGACTCCGCTGTCCGTCTGTTCGTCTGTCCGTTTGTCCGTCTGTCACCAGGCTGTATCTCATGAACCGTGATAGCTAGACAGTTGAAATTTTCACAAAACATGTATTTCTGTTGCCGGTATAAGAACAAATACTAAAAACAGAAAAAAATGAATATTTAAGTCCCATACAACAAATGTGATCTTTTTTCGTTTTTTGCTAATGTTTTATAGTTAACGGTACGGAACCCTTCGTGCGCGAGTCCGACTCGCACTTGGCGGTTTTTTTTCCTTGTTATGTATATAACACATGACGTGTTGATTAATGTCGTGATTTTGATTTAAAGCGTTTTTTGTCAACATTCACACACATACATAAATACTAAAGGGCGAAATCGACTAGCAATAATAATTGCAGAAGTTGATTGCTGTCTTATTTTAACTTTAAAGTTAGAGTAGGATAGCAGTCAGCTTCTGCAAGCAATTATTGCTAATCTAAACCTCGCTTCAAATAATATGTTCGGCATAAAAAAAACGTTTTAAACACGTCAGCTTTTTGACAATCTTTGCAACAGCGATTGGACCCCCACCCCGTCTCGCGACGGATTGACCTGTCTAATGTAGTAGAAAATGGAATTTTCCCGCGTGTTCTTGCGATAAGACGTGACGAATTGCGTACGTTTGCTTACAATCCAGTAAATCGCCTTTTGAGGTGTAATTTTGTGTCCCGAAGATCTTTAGGGGAAGTTAAGGAAAGGCTAAGCTGGCGTATTGTCGCCGAAATGTGAATTTTACGTTAAGGTCATTCTTGTTAGTAAAATTTTGTTATATGGCACGTTAGTAGGCTCTTGAGTTATATTATAGTAGGAGATCCGAATAGGAGACGACCTTCACCTAGCTGTTTATTCGATAAAAAGTATTTTATATCAAATTTAATATGGTAAGTAATATATGGTAAGTAATATAGGTATGAAGCCTATAGAATATGCGAACGTTACTTCCCATCATAACCATTGGGTAGGCAGGTAAGTCGGTACTAATAATTTGCAGTAAACTTAACGTTTGCATATTCTATTGGTTTCATACTTTCGATTACTATGTAATTGGTCTATTAAACAAGCAATAGCATTTTTTTTAAAGTTCCTTTTTAGTTTTTTTTTTACATTATGGACTTACTTACCATATTAAATTTGATATAAAATACTTTTTATCGAATAAACAGCTAGGTGAAGGTCGTCTCCTATTCGGATCTTAGACCATTTTAGCATTTGCAATCTGACAACTGCAATCCTAAGACTGCAAATACGCTGCCAAACCTGAGGACTAAGATGGAATGCCTTTATGCTAGTTGATTCACGGGTTGTCTTATTCCCACGCCGGAACATAGCAACATGTCTAGGAACACTAAAATGTATGCTTAACATCGCAACAGTCTCAAGTAAAGAGTAAAATTAAATAGAGTTGGGTGTCTTGCTTTACGTGCGCTGTTTCTAATTGTAAGCCGATGAGCGAGATAGCAGTTTGTTTGAATAGTACTTATGCTAGGCATGTGCATCTTTATTAATACCTTGACACGCATACTAAAAGTCTATGGCACACCTTCGAAAGGTGGCAACAACTTGACTGTACTCCTGAAATTTCTGATGTTTTGGGTCGACCAGGTAGCCCGTCGTTTGCCTCAAGTCCGAATTTTCTTTCCTAAACTAAATGTTTTACCGAATTTTCATTACTTACAAATGTGTTTTTGCAAAAATATCACCTATAGAACCTCAAAGGTTTAGTTGGATGTTTAAAAATCCATTCCTACTTGTAAAAAATGACAAATAGTTAAAACAGTCGAGAAACAGAAATTCGGACTAAAGAAATGTGCCCCTTTTATATATTTATTCAATGTATTGCAAATCGAACTCCCTTAAGCCGAGAGTTCAGTGACAGAAACAGGTGACAATTTAAAGTAAATTGCAAAGTAGGTACTTGAGTTTCTACATCACAGGCCCTCTATCTACTAGGTAAAACCATATTGCCTTAGACATGTTATCGTACTGTGAACGTTCCGATACTTCACAGTAATAGCGACCGAGTTAAAAACAATACGATAACAAACAGTATGATTTAATGAAATAAAATAGAGGCCCGGGCCTTTATAATTATAAACTTCGCAATATAAACAATATTGTCACTTGTTGTTGAAGTGAGTCACATTGTTAGTCATGATGGATATTATGATACCTTTTGAAGTCCGAAACATGACGGATACATTCGTAATAATAATTAATTATTCTCCTGTCTTCTCTTCTTCTTCAGCATATATCTGTCCACTGCTGGACACATGCCTCTTTCATGGATTTCCATGTAGATCTGGACGCGGCGGTTCTAGTCCGACCATCTAGCTTGCGGTCTTCCAACACTGCGCTGTCGCGTGCGCAAATAATTATTATTTACACATAAACTGATGAGATCAACACAACAACACAAACTAAATGCATTAAGAACTTGCCTCATTAAAGAATACTTTTTTGGTAAGTAGGTACAAGCTAAAAATATTATTCATTTCATTAATAAAAAAAGTTTGTAATTGCCTCGAACAAGTTAAAATAGAACCAAAAGTGCTAAAAAACTAAGTAATACTAAAACATTTTAAAAAAATGTACTAAAGTTATTAGTTAGGTGTCCATGGACGACGGTAATCACTTACCATCAGGTGAGCCGCATGCACGTCTGCCTCCCTCTATCATAAAAAATATATATATTTCATTAGTTAGAAACTGAATAAAAAGAAATAAAATTTCCATTGAGTTTGTTTGTTTGTGCCTTCGTTAAATATATCTTTCTTTTACATAAGTACTGATATTATTGAAGAGGTCATACAAGAAGAAATCAACTCATTAAAGATAAAAATCATATTTTGTAATTTACTTAGACAAATTCTATATACTTGTCTAAGTTACATTACAAAAAATCAAGAGAATCTTATCATGTCTAATAAAATAACCTTAATAAAGATACTGAGCTTAAGAAATCCTTATTCAAACAAAATGGTTATTAAGGAGCTGGTGAGAATTTTCTTAGAAAAAAATTTTCTTGTAAAGATACTCTCATAATATACTTCAATACCTTCCTTATATATTTCTGAGTAATTAATTACGTTAGTATAACTATTAGGGTACGTGCCAACATTAATATAACGAAATGGAATTGACCGTTCAAATGAACCGTGGGATGTATTTGCTCCCCCTTGTTAAGGTTAACAGGTTGGTTAGGTTAAGGTTACTATGTTTACTAGTTACGAAGGAAATAAATAACAATTGAGAAGGAAAATTGCTCTTGTATAATATTCAGGGCTTGCATTTTATAAAGTTAGTTCGAATTGTTTTAGTTAATTTTGAAAACAACGCAAAACAATCTATTGCTAAACTGTGTTTGCCAACCAGGGCGCGGACTTTCATTAGTCCCTATGTTAATAGCATTAGGGTCGTTTTTGCTGATTAATGGCGACTATTTTTACCTTAGCATTATTAATACACTACTCAAACGTAGTCATTTATCAATAGCTTCATAACAAAGCCTAAGATAACTTGAAGAGCTGTAGAGAGGGCTTATTCTCAAAGTATTCTAAGGGGATCGAATAAGAGAACACGAGATTACCGAAAATTGCTAAATAGTGGCGTTATCTATGAAAAGGGACCTTATTGTCGATGGCGCTTACGCCGCACTGCGTCACGCGACTTTGTATTTATACCGGAGCATCGTTAATAATGGCGGAAGCGCCATCGACAATAAGGGGCCTTTTCATAGATAACGCCACAATTAAGTAAAGAGTAAACTAAGAACAATGCTCGTAGAACTGGTGGGCTATGATACTAACGGATTAAGGAATTCCTTTTTGGTACTGGAAGATGTTGCGTGGTTGGGCACGTTTTAAGCATAGCTCGGACAGGTCATCGCAAAAACAGAAATGGAAATAGAACAAGATTCAATAGAGTCGTAGTAGCTAAGATTAAGATTATTAAAGTGGATATTATCGTAATTTAACTTTTTTTAGTTGCATATCTGTCATAATTTTGTCAAAGTGGCATGCCTAAAACAGTTTTGTGACAATTGAAATTAGTAAAGCTAAACATTTTCTAAATATTTTAAAAAATGGTGAAATTAGAAACGGTTAATAATTGGATTAAGAACTAACCCGAGCTCTCTTATAATGAATTTGTCCATGAAATATTGTGTAAAGCATGTGGCATTCGTTTTAAACAGTTAAAGATAATATTTAAAAAAAAAATGGTAATGAAAATACCTTCACAAACTTTGGAGAATTTTTCGTTTACGTTATAAATCTAATTGAAAAATATAATCAAATAATAATACGACTCTATTAATCTTGTTCTATTACCCTGTTGCGATTGTTTTGCGATGACCCTGTCCGAGCTATGGTTATAAGGTTGGCAAACGATCTGGAAAAAATGGTGGATGGCACAGAATCAGTCCTTGTGGCAAACTCTTATGAGATGCATATAATTATGTTTTCGACCATTTTATAATTGTTATCTCTTTTGTTTGTATAATAAAGTGTTTACATGTATGCACACATACATACATATTAAACCATGGACATTTCGATAACGTTACAATGCTGGTTATTCCAAAACCATTTAGGTTTAAATTGTTCAAATACAAAAAACATGTGAATTTTACAAACTCAGCATTTTAATTACGAAATTGTTTGGTATGTTTGCTTTAGACGAAACAAACGGTTTATTTCGTTGTGGTTAATATTTACATGGCTAGCAGTGTAAATTATAGGTACCTATATAAAATATTGCAGTTTGCTTTTAATACAAAGAATAAATGTTTTTTTATCAAAAATAAATAATGATAGCCCTTACTAATAAACGTTGAGTAACGGTGGTATAGCTATACAATGTTTTGTCCTTATCAGTCAAATCCAAATGTCACAATGACAGATAAGGACAAAACATTGTATAACTATACCACCGTTACTCAACGTTTATTAGTAAGGGGGTTAATGTTTATCAAATGGCTATTAGCAAACATCCCGTGCCCGTGCGGCCTACTTACTGAATAAACATCTTTTATCTTTTTTTATCTTTTATCGAAAATACTTTTGACTCAAACTTTAACTATCCCGATGCACAAAAACGTCAATCAGTAACGGTTATGTTTTTTGTAAAGCAATAATAATTAATCTTACAATGATTATGGGATCAAAGTGATGTTTAAATTGCCGTCCATGTACCGTTTTTATCTAGATATAGTATTTGAGTCTGATAGCCATACATATTTCTCATTTCTAACCCAAACATTAAGATTTCCAATTAAAAGACAGGAGCAAATAGCTTTGTGAAGCGGTGGCCACTAACAGAACCCGATGGAAGGGTTACCTATCTTAAGTACGATAAACTTACGCCCGCTATTTTGTTTGCCCAAAATTTTCATTTGTCTGTAAATCATTTTTCTCTGAAACCGTTTAAATTTCCTAGATTGTTGTAAAACTAACCTAACCTACAAGTTCAGTAAGTACTTATATCTCTTTAAACGTTTTGGAAATTTAATGGGTTCAGAGAAAAGTCCGCAGCGCGCTAAGAACAAGTCATAGTGGATTTTTACACTACAACTCGTCTTTAGCGCGCTGCGGACACTGTACAAATGAAAATTTCGGACAAAAGCAACAGCGGATATTTTTTTTCGAAACATCTATAGGTTACCAGATTGAACCAAGGCGTTCTTTCCAAAACTTGGTACGTCCTTCAATCACGATCTTCAGTCATGAAGAGACGACCAAAGAGACGGAGACCCTAACATTTATCCTCACCTCACTCTGCTTTTTGAACCCATCTATTCCAACTACCTTCAGTATATTACTGTTATTTAGATAAAACGAGACGATTACCTACTAAATAGTTTAAATTGTGAAGGATGGCTAATCCCCACTAAGTGTACCGCCGCGGTGACGGGTTTAACTCCACCTGCATTTTGTCCTAAGCTAGCGAGATGAGGGACCGTAACCCTTGTACTACTTAAGTTCCTGACATTTGTTTTCAAGGGCACTACGTTTTTATAATTAATTAGATCTGGTCCGTCCTCCCCGACTTGATTATTGTGCCATTTTGGAAGATTTATTCAGAGAACTTGTAATTTAGTTAGCCGTTATTGTTAGGTTTTCGGTTTCGGATTCGTTTGCAACTCAAAATTTTGAATTAAATATTTTTACGCGATATTGTTTCCTTCATGCAAGTGTGAAGATGCTGCATGCAAGCAAAGAAAAAAGGAGGGTTGTTGACGGGACTTTCTTTAATTAGCCGCGTAAAATATCTTAAATGTTTAGCTAACTCGTAATAAAATCAACCCTTTATCAGCAAGGATCTCACATTCTTTGCAAAATCAGTGCCAAGAATTTGGTAACTGCTCCATATTGCATCAAATTTTAGTAAACTCAACACAGGAGCCCTAGATAGGATGCTTAACGTAAACGATTTTCGAAAACTGTTGCAATGTATGGAATCGAATTAAGAGCTCGTTGCGACCGTCGCAGCTTACCTACGTCAATTCTATACCATTATCAATTACAATAACGTTCGCCGAATGGATCACGTTCAGAGCCACTGAAACGTTATATTTATTGAATAATATCTGTAGAAGAGTACTTAAGTACTTTTATTCTAAACAACAGTTTTAACGAGAAATACACTAGAAGATTGAGGACGCAAAATAATTATATCTACAACATGCGATAACGTTTCTCTCCCCTTAAATCTAGGCCGATTTTTACGATTTCTTTATTTGTTGTAGATATTATGAAAAATTTGATGTGTACATTTTCCTTTGCAAGATAATATTTCTAGAAAATAAAAAAATAAAAAAATAAAAGAAAGGAAACGTACAAAGTAATTTTTTCATAATATCAACTACAACATATTCACAATTCGTTGAAATCGGAGCAAAAATTTCATGGATTTTTTTGACAGCTACGCGATTCCAGGGTCGCCTCACAATCGTCTTAAACAAGTACAAGACAGGTAGTCCGATTGGAAAGAACTAAGTAATAAGATAGCTTGGAGTGCTGCATCTAAATCGTATCTTAACATTATTGGCCATGAAAGAGATTCGTATTAGTTTTATTCTGCAGTAACATTCAGTAGGTAATACCATTTCAGACAGATAAGGGGTAGGATATTGCAAAAAGTGATAGGGGACGCGGTCGACGAACTACCGAACGTTTCTCAGGTAGTGGATTCTTTTGTAAAATATATTACGAGGAACTTCTTTACTACAATCATTGCATATGGCTGAATTAGGGAGGATACATTTTATTACGAGATTTTGGTCGAAACTGAATTTTATGTATGTATGTATGTATGTATGTATGTATGTTATTTAAGTAAAAGTGAAGTTTTTTAGGAAAGGGTTATGTTTTGGCTGACATAATAATATGATAATGATTATTTAGTTACACAAACCTGGGCCCTATTCTACGCGTTTTTGCAAGGTTTGCAATCTTATATTTGTGAACTTGACGGACATTACTGTCAAGATACTAAGAGCTAATAGTAATGTTAACCATACGATAACTATAAGGGAAAGGACAGTGTAAAATACCAAGGAGCTCTATACGTAGCTTTATTCTTCTCGGTAAACCAATATAGCTTTGATATGGTTCTCGTATTGTTGTAAACTTGGTTGTCATTACTGTTAAGTAAATAAGAGCTATCGTTTACAATACAAAATTAAAAAGATTGCTTGCAATTGTTTTCATTATTATTCTCGCATTATTCTTGCTTTGCCAAAGCATTTCATCAGCTCACGGGTAAAGGGGTTATAAAATTTGTAGGCAATTGTTCGACCGGAATCTTAGCAGAAATTTTCATGGAGTATAAAAGGTAGTCATGCTTGCTATACGACCTGTTTTGTTTTAAGTAATTCAGGAGAAACAGGAGGAGAACAATAAAGATAAAGTAAAGTAAAAAGTGAATATAAACAAAGAGAGAGAGAGTAAGAATGAACTTGGTAAACAGTTACAGGGTCGAGATTCTACACGGTAAAACCTTATTGCTTTTGACGTGTTATCGTATTGTCAACGTTACAATAGCTCTTAGGTATTTACTTGACATTAATCGCGGCCGAGTTAAAAACAATACCATAACATGTCAGAGGCAAGGTGAATAGAGACTCAGAGCAGAGGGCTTATTGTCTAACGCACTCGTAATCACGATCGTTTTCATTTTGAAAATCGAAGGCTTGTCTGCATACAAAATGAAAACAATAGCTCCACTTTGAAGCCGGTTGCTATTGCGAGTGCGTTAGACAATAGCCCCCCAGGTTCACATTATTTTTTGTACTCGTCGATTATAATCTGTGTATTTAAATTTCATAGAGAATACTGCAACGTCACTCTTTTCATCGTTGCATAGTCTATGTTACTTCCGCAACAACCGAAATAACTATTTCGATACGCTCTAGACAACCGACAAAAAAATGATAATAGAACTTCGTATTTCAATAATATGTGTCCTTGTTTATGGAGACTCGATGCGATACAAAATTGTCAATCCGATACAGAGTCACGTCATCTGTCAAAAATGTATGAAAAACCTAAGAAAATATACTATTGGCCGCTGCTCTAACTTTTTAAATTTGCATAGTAACATTAAACTGACAAAGGAAACATTACATTCTGCCAACCCACTAGACTCTGTAACCATATTTTGCGACATTAAACAAACAAAATCTATGGTACTATATTTTATGTGCAGTTTTGAGGTTGCCGTCGTAAGATTGCAGTCCTGAGATTGCCATCGTAAGATTTTAGTCTTGAAACTACGATCGTAAGATTGCTGTTTTGAGATTGCCATAGTAAGATTGCAGTCTTGAGATTGCAGTCTTAAGATTGCCATCGCAAGATGGCAGTCTTGAGATTACCATCGTAAGATTACATTCTTGAGATTGCAATCGTAAGATTGCACAGTCTTGAGATTGCCATCGTAAGATTGCAGTCTTGAGATTGCAGTCTTAAGATTGCCATCGCAAGATGGCAGTCTTGAGATTACCATCGTAAGATTACATTCTTGAGATTGCCATCGTAAGATTGCAAAGTCTGGAGATTGCCATCGTAAGATTGCAGTCTTGAGATTGCAGTCTTAAGATTGGCATCGTAAGATTGCAGTCTTGAGCATGCCATCGTAAGATTGCACAGTCTTAAGATTGCCATCGTAAGATTGCACAGTCTTGAGATTGGCATCGTAAGATTGCAGTCTAGAGATTGCCATCGTAACATTGCAGTCTTAAGATTGCCATCGTAAGATCCTGACTTCACGGCCTATTCAGTAATGTACTATTTTAATGAACTCGTACAAAAAGTATTGTTCACAATAGTGTCATAATCAAGCTTTTTAATCTCGTAACTTACTTAGGCCACTCAGCAAGCTTCGTGGCCTAAACACGGTACTCGACTTAAAAGCTCTCTATTATAACACGATTGTGAAAAATACTATTTCAGACCGTTAGCTTAAAATACTGAGTTAAAAATTGTATTGTATTGCAACATAAACCATTAAATAATAACAAAGTCGTGTATTTTCTTTCTAGAGCAAACACAAACATTTAACATTTGCAAAGCTTTGATTGACGGTAAAAGCGACCGGATCGTAAAGTCGTCTATGTCTAAAGCTTACTATAGGGTCGAGGACTATCTAACAGATAAAAATGCTTGACCTAAAACTAAACACCTAAATAACTTAACCTAATACATACTGAATAAACATCTATTATCTTTTTTTGGTTTTGAAAACAATATGAGTCAGAACAAAGCGGAATATTGGACATTGTTTCGCGTTTCCTTGCTAGGTTTCTTTACTCAAATTTGTCTTCCCGCAATTCGAAACTAGCCAAAAAACACAAAACCCCGGAGTATACTTTCTTCAAGCAAAGACATATCTTTTGAATATAAATCTCCTACTCAGATTGAATCCGGCTATCTCGATTCAATTTGAATGCTCGTGTCGGTCGTAATAATGTCTAGTGTCCCGGGGGCTTGCTTCGTTACGTATGGCAAATAAAGCTGCATCGCGATATGATGGTAGAATACACACTGAGTTACGCGCGGAATGTTTGGAAAGGCGTATTGATATGAAAGCATTTGGATCGGGGTCGGTGCAAACGTGCTTGGAAAATTCTTTTTCTCCCTCATGCTCGAAAATGTTAACTTTACTGTCGTAAAATCAGCCCGCGAAGTTCCGAGTTCCAGGTGCAGGCAAAATTAAAAAAAAAAAGTTATTATTTACCAGCGGCAGCGGCCGCGAAAATGTATACAAATTTCATTACGTACCTGGTGTTTTACTTTTTAAAACCATGTTAGGACTAGGATAACTAACTCCAAACAGCCAAATACTCGTGCAATCAAAATTCTTCCTTGTATTTTTTACTTTTTAAATGTCATAGACTAAAAAGTTAAACATTTTCAAACAGCGTTTACAGCGTATTTAAAAGTGTATCAAATAGTTTGACGTTTTTTTTTATAGAAATTGTGGACATAAACAAAATAAATTGCCGAAATAACATAAACGCGTAATAAATGTTATAATTTAAACCATATTTTATTGAAATTGAATTTATTAAGTTTAAATGTATGATTTTATTTAATGCTTTGTTTCAGTACTTTTAATCGTACGTGTTTCAGTTTTTTTTTTTTCAAGGAAATTTTGATTTGTGTTTAATATTTTAACAATTTGTGTTATATTTTCTCGTATTGTTGGAGAAAAGCACTATTCAAGCCTCGACCGGGAAGGGCGGTTGCTGGACTCGTATATAGCGCGGCCTCGACTGCGTCTCGGCCACGCTAAGGGTGAAGACACATTTATCAGCACCGATTCGCATTTCGTCTATAGAAAATGGCTGTTTTGTATGAAGATGCGTACGCATCAGTTCTGCTTTCGCATGCGTACGCATCTTCATACAAAACAGCCATTTTCTATAGAGGAAATGCGAATCGGTGCTGATAAATGTGTCTTCACCCTAACTCTACTCGTCCCGCAACGGCCTATTTCCCGGTCTGTGCAGTAATGTACTATTTCCCCACATGCTCGGAAATGTTAACCTTACTGTTGTAAAATCAGCCCGCGAAGTTCTGAGTTCTAGGCTGAGGCAAAATAAAAAAGTTATTATTTTCCAACGGCAGCGGCCGCGAAAATGTATGAAATTTCATTACATACCCAGTGTTTTACTTTTTCAAACCATATTTGGGCTAGGATAACTAACTCCACAACAGCCAAACACGCGTACAATCAAAATTCTTCCATGTTCAATTTACTTTTAAATGTCATAGACTAAAAAGGTAAACCTTTTCAATTAGCGTTTACAGCGTATTTAAAAGTGAATCAAATAGTTTGACTTATTTTTAAAAGAAATTCCGTTCATAAACAAAATTAATTGCCGAAATACCTAACATAAACGCGTAGTAAATGTAATAATTTAAACTATATTTTATTGAAATTGAATTTATTACGTTTAAATTTGTGATTTTATTTAATGCTTTATTTCAGTTTCGTACTAAATCGTACCTGGTCTGTTTCGAATGTAAATAAAATTGTGAGTAATGTAGACGATGATTTTTTCAAGGAAATTCTGGGACTGTGTTTAATATTATTAACAATTGTGTTATATTTTCTGGCATTATTGGAGAAAAGCACTATACAAGCCTCGGCCGGGAAAGGCAGTTGCTGGACTCGTATATAGCACGGCCGCAATTGCTTTTTTCTCGTTCTCTGCAATAATTTACTAAGTCTTACATAAGTAAATGATTTAAATTTTAAGAATTAAAAATTGACATAGGGTTCAGTAACAGTGAAGAAAGTGAAATAATAAAAGTGGTAAATGGTAGGATACGTTATCATTAATATATTTTTTGTATCGTTAATACGGTAATATATACAAGCGTCAAATTTGATATGATAATAGTAAAAAAATACAAAAACAATCTAAGTGTCAGTTGGGCTCGCGTTGATTTGATCAGAAATGGAATTCAAATCGGAATATAATTTAATACCTACTGTGTGGAACCCTCGGTGTCCCACTCGCACTTTAACAGTTTTTAGAATGCAGTTCTAGAGTTTTAACTTTGAGTTTGTGTAAAATTACTTAAACTCGAATAAGTTTGAGTGAAAGAGCAGTATAAATCGAAGGTTCTTGTAAAATATTGCGGAGTTTGCCAGACGTGTTCAGTTAAGATTACCACAGAGTGCCACAGACTAATATACAGAGTGCCTCTGACCTTGGGGCTTTAAATGCAACGATCGATTCTACTCGCTAAACTGAACTACTTTTGTTCAGCAACATTAAAAAATAACTTAAGTTTAGATAATTTATTGATGTTAAAGTCTAATTGTTAAATCGGTGTATTAAATAATGGCCATATAATCACTATCTCATGGTACGGGGGCGACATTTTCTTGGTACGAGGGCTAAAGGAAAATGTGGGATTGGATCGCGTACATTGAAAATTGCATTTAACTAGGATAAAAAAATTAAAATTAAAATTGGACATATTTTTTAACAATTTACAGAACAAAAGAAGTTCAGTTTCAGGAGTAGAAAAACGATCTAGATGCATTTAAAGCCCCAAGGTAACTAGGTAGTAATAAGTTACTGTTTTTAATAACCTACTTAGTTATTTGAAATATGTAACGAGTACATGTCACAAATTAAGAAGTTGACGAGACGAATAAAGACATATGATGTGAAAGGATTTATTTTAGCAGAGTGAAGGGGTACGCCTGGAATTAAGCCAAAGTTTCCACTTTTCAATTAGAGATTTAATGGAGATCCGTTCAAAAGTTTCAGAGTAATAACGGTAAAATTTTCATTTGCTTTTAGTTTAAGTACCTACAGTCGAACTCATAACTAGCTGTGCATTTTATTTCCATGTCGCAGTAACGTATTAAACTGAGATTGATTAAAAATTAGTATATCAATTTAAATAGCTGCAACAAGGGACTAAAACGTACAGCTACTTTTTAACCGACTTGAAAAAACTGTATGTATTTTTTAAATGTATTTTTACCGATTTCTCCCTCAATTATAATCCGATTTCAAAAAATATTTTTTTGTTTGATAGAGTATACTTTAGAGGTGGTCTTTGCCACCAAATTGTAATCTGATGAGGGGATCCATGAGGAATTGAGGAAACTCCCCAAATATTATAGGCATACATATAGCAATTTCAGTATTTTTAGTAACAACTCCAGCATTTGCATGCAGAAAGTATCAATTGGTGAAGTGGAACTGATGATGAAGACCACAGGTGGCCAACGGAACTCCTCCATGGGACCTATTTCAAGGTTGGCGATAAGATATTTCGATTAAAATAGTTGAGCGACTGTAAAGTAGAACATTTCATTGTTTAAATATAACTATGACTTTCCCACGGCGTTACTTGCGGTGAACTTGAAATGTCTTAAAGTTTCATGTCAACTAAGAAGTGGGACTACATAACAGCTTATTATGATCACTAAAAAGTATAAAATAAAATAAATGTTTAAAAAACAAAAAACCGCCTTCAAGAACGCAAAAAATAACTTCTTTTAAAATGGTAGGTACCTATAGGTCAGACAAACTGCAGTCGGCGACTTACAATATTTTCAACCAAAATCCGACTTCTTTTTTGCAACATTTATTTTTAGTTTGACCGTACACAATGCGTATAGCAGGACGATGGCTCTAAAACCACCAATTAGCAACTAAAATAAATCTAACAGTGTTTTATTTTTAAAAACATACTACTTCTATTTTCAACAAAATTTCACAATAGACAGCCGTGTATTTATAGCGGTTTTATTGTGCATAATTGTGATGTACATGTGCGATATTCAACAAAAACAATAATGAAAAGGTGACGCATGCTATAAATTTACCATTTCCCAGGCCCGGTATTCTAGGCGGTAAAAACAATATCGTCTTTGATCTGTTATCGCATTGTGAACATTTTGATAGCTCTTGTTTACTTGACAGTAATGGCGGCTGACGTCAAAACAATACCATAATAGGTCAAAGACGATATCGTTTTAACCGCCGGGAAAAGAGGCCCTGGAAATGTGGTCTGGTAATAGGAACCTATTAAAATGGACCTTGATTAAATGAAATATGTTACCGTAGACGTCCGAGTGCTCGTCGCTGTACTAGTACTTGTCACACATACTTTGAATTGCGATTAATAAGACAAAATTAACATTTCTTTTATCACCACCTCATTATAGCGATGAAAAAAGTTTGCGGCTTTGATGTTTCACACAGCAATTTTTAAATAAAGAACTTATTTAGGTACCATCAAAAACACCCGACATTTACCTACTCATACAATCCGATTGGCTAAAATTTCATTTACATTTTGAGAAAATTCCATACTTAACAAAAGTAAAGGTCACATGTCCCAAAACATATGAAAATGTTTTGTGTAGATGTACAAATGAACATAATATCACGACGCAAACAAATATTTTCAATAGATATGTCGAGCACTCGGACTCTAACTTATGTGTATTGGTGTAAAGTTAACGTTTCGGCTACGAGGGCACTTTGCCTGTCTCTGCTTAATTAGATTATTTCTCAGTTAACTCAAAATACGGTAAAATGTCGTGAACATCGTACAAAACGATGTATTCACAAGCGGTTGCTGTGACGGCGGGGTGTTTCATCTCATCTAGAAAGGGTTCCCATGACCTCCATGTCAAATACACTTTGATCCTTTGGTATCTTTGGTACAATTAATCCTCATTTTAGCACAAAATTCATACCCTTCTTCCAAAAAGCGGAAAATGAAACGCAGTGAACTTTTAATTGATTAAAGTACATCTAAATCTTGGTATTCATTGAAACTTTACCAGTTATCAGAAATTTTATTAAATACATTTTGAATTTCCTTGTTTTTCTGAATAGCAGTTTAATAAAATAATGGTAATAAACGGATTCTTACCGCGACTCATTTAAAATATTAAGTGATAGTTTGAATTTTATGATTTTGCAAAGTCAATTACAAAAATGTGCGTGTTCTTGGACATAAATTACCGGATTAAACCTCAACTACTTACTTGCATTTTCTTAGGATGCATTATTTAAATAATTCACTTTGTCAATTTGGAGTGTGGTTCTGGTAGCCTGTTCTTTGAAATAGATTTTCAATGACAATATAAAATGTCTCATTTCCGTTCGTTTTAACTACCATGACTAAGTTACTACACGTAAAAGTTTTATCTCAATGTTAGTTAAATTAAAAAAAAAATTTATTGTACTCACAAAGATGTTCTAGATAATAAATGACATAATATAAAATATAGTAAGAGGTACAGCTTAGGTAAACAATAAGTCTTATCTGCCTTAACCTTGATGTCATCAACGCTTAGCCTAGTTCTCATTTTCTTTGCCACTTAGTGCTTAATCTACGCCATTTTAAATGGACCCTTTTGTTTCATTGTCCCGTGTTTTCCGCCTTTATTTACCGACTTTAATATTCTAGCATTCTGTTTTCTAAGAATCCGCTCTTCTCAATTTACTTTCTTTGAAGTTTGAAATATAACTGGTTCGTTTATTACCCTTATTGCTCATGGTATACGTGACTTGGACGAAGACACGGAGGGCTTAGTGACAGTTTGTTGACTGACTTGTGGGTTACGTGAGATAGGTACCTGAATTTACCTCGTCGACTATCGGGTTTTCGCGCTGTGATGTATGTTAAACGACAAATATTTATGTACAATCTTAAACCTGAGCTTATGAAAATAATGTTGATGTTTCTTTAAACTTATTGAAAGATTTTTTTAATCCTGCCTATGGTTGTGTTTATGGATGGATAAATGAGGATTTTTTATGTCAGTCTGTCACTTTCTGACCAGTAGAGAGTAACAGATGCTTTATCCACATTTATCTGCCGCAATAACGATGACCGAGGCTGGTGTGTTGCGAATCCGAATTCTCATTTATTATTGTATTTTTTTGACAATTTATCAAGCTTTTGTATAATACTTGTGGTAAGAGTTGCATGTTGACAAACCCGAAATAATAATTAATTCAGGCAAAAATGACTTCAACTTCAACTTCACTTGATGCTCACCTGTGGTCATGGTCAACCATGGAGAGGTCATATTAAATGACAAAGGGTTAGTACTTATCTACCTATTATAATTGAACTTCATATGATATTACAAATGGAACATTATACAAAGATCGCTTTCAATTATTTATCTACACTCATATCATAAGTTCTCTATAATGCGTTCAGAATCCGTAGACAATGACCAGCATTACTTGATACAATTTTACTATGATATGTTTTCTTATCTGTAGCTGTAATGAAAAGTTAAAATTGCGATACAACTTTTGATAAAGTAATGTTGTTCAAATTTGGAACATCTTCCAAAACCAACAAAATTCAAACAGGGGGCCAATTCTAGTATCAATTGAACGTCGACTCGGTATATTTGAAGTAAAGTGTCGTACGCCATTTTGATTTCGAATGACATTAGAATAGGGATTTTGTTAGTTTGTCTATGATTTAAAAAAAACATTCATATTCGTGACACAGGTTAGCTTTGCCGCCATGTTTGTTCTGCCGCCTACTGAACGCATCTTAGAGTACTTATAATATGTATGTAGATAAAGTAATGTATGTAGCAGTACATAATTAGGCCTTAAAACACTCGTGTGATCTTATTATGAAACTCGCCTTCAGGTCGTTTCATAAAACCACACTCGTATTTTAAGGACCCTTTATGTATCAGTTACATAAAATACGTCATACGACATACGTCATACGTCTTATGTATAGCTCTACGATGTTGCGGATATTCTCAGCCACTACCGCGGAACTTCCGCATTAATTAAAGAGAGAAAGGATGCAAGTCGTTGCAAGAACGAGCCGCAACGGAAGCACGTGCAAGTACATGTTAGTTTAGTACTTCTATCGATTTACAAGTTTTGTACTTTTTTCAGGAATATAATAAACCACACACAATTATTTTTAACTCACTGTTATGTTATTTCCCAAACATTAACTGCCGCAATCAAAGACGTCAATTAAATTTAATGCTTGGTTAGTGACGTGTTGTCTTAATGCCATACTCAGAGACGTCAATTAAATTTAATGCTTGATTAAAGTAGCTGCTGTCACATTATTTGCTATAGGAATAGAATGAGACATCACGTCACTAAACAAGCATTTAATTTAATTGACGTCTCTGAGTGCGGCAGTTATTCTATTACTTTAATCAAGCATTAAATTAAACTGACGTCTCTGAGTGCGGCAGTATGTGTATAAAAATCAGTGTAGGGTGTAATTGGTACGGCCTTCCAAGCTCCTTGAGTTAATTATGTAGGGGAGCTGAATTAAAGAGATATTTTTAATATATTTACAACACCTATAAGTTATTTTGATCCAATCCCTTGATGAATTAGTACCATAATTTATAATTCCCCTTTTTTCATTGAGTTATTTGGATAAGGGAATCAATGAACAGCGATGCCACACGAGGGTTGCGGAATCTATATATATATAAAAGGCAAACCTGACTGACTTATATATCAAGCACAGCCAAAACTACTGTACCTAGAAACTTGAAACTTGGTACAGGGGTTCCTTTCATGATGTAAGTGAGCACTAAGAAAGGATTTTCCGAAAATCGACCCCCAACGCGAAGAAATGGGGGGAGTATCGGGAAACCAATTCTACGCGTACGAAGTCGCGGGCGTCCTCTGGTTTTAACATAGAGCACGTATTTCTAGGCACATTATACGTAGGCAATTTATACGTAGAACAAAGAAGCGGCGACGAAGAAGCGCACCTCTCTAAAGTACCGAAACGACCCACAACGTGTGCGTGTAGGGTTGTGCAATGTGTGGCAAGCCGCTTGTGGCACAGAATACTTCCATTCGACATTATTATTAGGGTTTTCAGAGGCTATTGAAATATCGTTATTCATTCGCAAAAAAAAACTGCTTTGATTGGCATAATGCGAAATTAGGACTTCGACGTGACAGTCGTGACGAATGAGAATTTTATTCCCCCTAGCTTACTAAGGCCGTACAAAATGTACATGCTTTGATAAAAAATATTATCATTTCCTTTTTAAATTGGTTTCCCGCCGGTCATGACGGTTTTAATGAAAATTAAGGTTCCTTCAACAAGAATTATTCGACTACAAAGTGATAGGGAAAAAATGAAAATAATTATTATTTCGTATAAAACTTAAACTTGAGAGAAAAACATTTTCTAATGTATTTTTTACGCTTTAACCGTTTATTAACATACTTCTTTAAACTAAAGCGGGTATTATTCATGAAGTTAATAAATACGGGCTCTTATTATACTCGGCGGGGTTTAATATTTCTACAATGTTGCAATCGTCGTCACGGGATATGTAACGCGCATGTTAGCAAATAAATTGATTGATTGATTGATAACAGTCTTTTACGCTTTGTTGAAACTTCTTGTTCTTCTCGAAAAGCGTCGAGCTTCCAAGTCCTTCTGTTTAATCAACAAGACAACATACTCTTTAACCGAACAATTTCAATCAAATACTTAATCAGCTAATCAGCGATAAGACCGCCTGTTGTTTACCTGTATTATTTTTAACTGTGCTGTTTCTCTGTAATGTTTTTGTTTAGTGTTCAATAAAGTGTTTTGTATTGTATTGTAATTTTCCTCACTTGTATTATAAGTACATGGACTTATTTCTCTAGGAGTATGTATACTACATAGGCCATGTCCGTCTGTCCTTGATCTAATTCAGAGAGAGTTCTGCAGGACAGACGGACATGGTAAAACTATAAGGGTTCTTAATTTGACTTCGGAACCCTAATCATAAAAGTAAGTGCATTCACAGCAACACTTGACACTCGAGTGTAAAACGGCGTGTGTACATCGTCAAATAAAAATTAGTTATGGTTAACGCACTAGGACGTTTATGTCAAGACTTTGTGTCTCATGTCTGTCCTGTGTCGATGTGTATACCAACATACTTAAAATGCCGGTTCTACATAACATCGCTACCATTTTTGTGCAAAGCAAATTAATAGATTTATCTACATGAGCCGTTCAACCAACGACTTTATAATCCTGATATGCGATCAAATCTGATGTCTAACATTCACTGGTTTATGTAAAGCAGAGAATTTACCCGAAACATGGTTTTGCCATCAAAGGTTCGCGCTCTGCATAACGTAGTACTTTCGTTATAAACTACCGAGTATAAAACTATTTACAAACTGTTATTTTGATTGTGTACTTATGAACAGCTGCTTTAGTTCGTTAACGTTATAACAATGCAACATACTACAATAGTGTAGGTAACTTAAGCGTTAATTACAGGTTTTTAATAAGCATTGCCATCGTAATGATAGTTGTCTAATGACCATTATAACATTGTTATTGCTATGGCTACACTCAATACGGATTTAAGTGTAATTAACAAAATAACCAACTATACACGCTGCCTATCAATGATAGAGGCATAACTCAAAAAAGCATTTTTTTCAGGAGAGCCATTTAAAAAAAAAACAAAAACATTTTGAAATAACTTTTGACCTTCATAAGATAAAAAGAAACTTGTTTTTGTCGTAATATTATCACCTCCCAGTTAATTTATGAAACCAAAAATCAAATACAAGAGACGCAAGTCTAATTTAATATCTTTACAAATTGTAGATCTATTCGACATGCTTCTCAAAACCTTCGCCGTGATTATGTGCAATAAGGACTCAAGTAGTGAAACTACAAAATTATACGTGTAATCTTTTGGACAACAACGATGCTTTCGTGTTAAGCCCTAGTATTTTTTTCTTTTTTTGATGGCTAATGATGCATATCGTTTTAAACCTAAAAAAATATCAATAAATCATGGACAAAACCGAATAAATACGAATTATGTCTATAAAAATATGAATTCTTTGTCATAAATAAGGGCATATTTTGTGATCGCACACTTCTTTTATTACATTACAAAGTTATGATTTACCGTATTTGACGTGTGAGACCTTAGAAAACGCATTGGTCGAGCATAATAAACCCTGAATTGTTTTGCTAACATAATATCTAAGACAAACTGGCGATCAGAGGTTCAACGATGCGGTTAGCCTAGTTGGTAGTGACCCTGCCTACGAGGCTAGCGGTCCAGGGCTCGATTCCCGGTAAGGGAAAATATTTGTGAGCTGAGCGCAAGTATTTTTTCCTAGTCTTTGAAGTTTCCTATGTATTTAAGCATTTATTTCTCTATTTAAGTATGTTTATCGTAGTCCAGTACCCATTGTACCAAGCCTACACTCAAAAAAATGTGAGCTAACCAAGAGAGGTTTTCTCTTAGTTGACATAAAATGAATATACTATTCATGATATTAGTTATATCAAACAAAACTTATAGTAAATACAGCAAGTTCTTTAGCGATTCAACTAACATCTTAGTTGATGCGTCTAACGTCTTGTTAGGCTCGTATGGATTCAAGACGCCTATGCACAACAATCACAATCTTGTCAGAAGCGACCAATTTTTTTTTCAGTGTAGGACATAGTTTGGGACAAGGTCAATTTGTGTGAGATTGTCCCATCGATCGATCCTGACCGATTTCGGCCACAGCGACTGGGATCCGACTATTTAGAGCGTCGCTCGTGAGCTCTATGATGACATAGCTGATTCTTGCATCAAAAGTTCGACCACATTCGATGCAAGTCATCCCTCCAATAGGTATAATGGGTATTTTCTTAATGTTTTATTAATATTTAAATTGAAGCTTTTTTACCTTCCGAATAGCCTAATTTAAATAGTTTTTAATATCTTTAAAAATACAAATATTTGTTGTATGTTGATATATTATCCAAATTAATATATGAAATGTAATATCAGGCAAATAAATACCCTATTGTAGTGAATAACCGCAGGTGTACGGGCCTTGAGCTCTTCTCGCTTAACATCGAGCACCTCACGTCTCTTCCTTTCGAACTCGGACACCTTAGTGCTCACTGTATGTCTCCAAGACGGCCGGTCTGCTGCCATTGCCTCCCATGGTGACGGGTCCACGTCATACCGCTTCATATATCGCTCAAGCACATGTTTGTACCGCAGGAATTGGCCGCCATGTTTCCGCTTGCCATCCTGTAGTTCTGAGTAGAAGATGCGCTTTGCCTCTCTGTCATCTGACATGCGGGAAACATGGCCGCCCCACCGCAGCTGTCGTCGCATTAGATAGGCCTCTATTCCATCGACATTAACTCTTCGTAGGACTTCCGTGTTACGAGCACCAGTGCCGGATTAGCCACGTAGCAAGAGTAGCAAATGCTGGGCCCCGCGCATTGAGAAGCCCCGCGCACTCACATCTCCCTGACACGGATTTCTACCAGTTCTGTTTTATTTAGCACCCTAGATTTAAGAAATAACCTAAAACAAACCAAGGGTCTCTTTATATATAGAATTTACTACGGGCCCCGCGCTGGCTTAATCCGGCACTGACGAACACGGTCAGACCAACGAATGTTCATAATGTCGCGTAGGCATTCTAGGTGGAATCTATCTTATGTTCGAATATGCTTGCGGTAGAACTATCGCCATGTAAACGGCTATTTTCTTAGAGCTTTTATGTAGTGTGAGCGAAACACCTTGGAACGAAGTTTGCCGAAGGCTGCGGCAGCTGCTCCAATTCTGCCGTTGACTTCGTTCTCAAGGAGGCACCGCGATATTATGGTGCTACCCAGATATTTGAACTTGTCTATCTGCTTAAGCGAGTTATCACCGAGTTTGATGTCAACCTGGGCCCCATTTAGCGTGTCAAGAACCAATACTTCGGTCTTTTTCACACTGATTTTCAGGCCAAATTTGCGACATCACTCATCGAGACTCGTCATAAGCCTTTGTAGATCCTCTGGGGATTCCGCCACAAAACCTCATAAATAGCATAGATCAACTCCGTAATAGTTCCGTGAGACACTTTGGTGCCAGCTTTTAGTATTGCAAGGTTGAAGACTCCGCCACCAGCGGTACGGAAAGGAATACGAATGCCCCCTAGTTATTCTACCTAGATAGGATACTGATATATTTTTTAACTTTAATTTTATTTTTTGAACGGTCTAAATTGAAATGACATTTTTGCCACAAATATCGAATTGCTGAATATGCAATGGCAAGATGTGACACAAAACGCAATATAAGCCTCACAAGTACACACTGTATCCACATGCAAAAAATAAGCGACTTTAGAGTTTTTGTAACTTATGACCTCAAAACATGCCAGCAGCGCCCCGCCGGACTAATTCGCTACCTATATTATAAACTAGCTTTTGCCCGACTCCACCCGCGTAGAAGTCGTCTATCGCTGCTCCCGCAATAAACAGTATCCTATGTCATTTCTCGAGACTCAAGCAATCTCCATACCAAATTTCATCGAAATCGGCTTAGCGGTTTGGCCGTAACGTAAGCGGTTTTGAAAGCGTATCAAACAGACACACTTTCGCATTTATAATATTAGTAGGTATAGATAATTCATCAGCATAATTGACGGTAATTTGTATTTCATCCCATTTTAATAACGGAAACTGGTTATAAATGCCTAGCAATGTTGCTAGGCATTTTATAATAATATACTTCAATACTAATATACAAGTTAACTAAATAAAGGGCCTTTATAAATTAGTTTCATGCGCAAATAATCTTTTTGAAATACTTTTAATCTACTTCTTATTCAGATTTTTTCACTAACAAGGTAACATTTGGTTTTCGATCAAATTATTTTTCATCAAATGTATCGAAATGTATCGTGCATAAAGAATTTTTAAGTTATAGGTCGTAATTTTATTTACATATAAATATTGAATATAGGCATATACCGAAAACATTATGTACTTTAACGACTATTTTTTCATGACTAAGAGCTTATTTTGACATGTTACAAAAAAAAAATAACTTACTTTCTGGATGATAAAGTTGCAACTAAAAATTAATCACTATTGCACAAACTATTTTGTGATGTATCAATGTTACAAATATAATCAGCATTTTTTTCTGAATTATTTTGGGGTGTGCCTGTAGTCATGATAAAAATTTAGCTTCTTTGTTGGTAGTTGCGGCTCAACTGGCTTACCTACGCTGTTGCCCACTATATGGCGTCACAATTGGACCAATGGCATAAGGGCACAGTGCTGCCACGTGGCTGTTTTTGGAGATAATGCAATGGGTGTCTTAGTCATCATAAACTTTTCAATATTTCACGCGTCGTGTTATACTTATCTCAAAAACGTAGTATTTCGTGTTATGACACTATCATCGATAAGCAGCGACATGGTGAACAATACAAATGGGTCAGTATGAGGAATTCCGAAACTATGAGAGTGGGAGTAATTTGTTCTTAGGAACCAAGCAAGGCCTTGATTTTGTTACGTATTATATACAAGGTGTGTCCTGTAACAGGAACAATAAATTTAAATATAGGTCGTTTAACTTATCAATAAACGTGTCCAAAAGGTTTCAGTTAAATTAAATAAAAAATAAAAAATTGTTATTCTCTAACAAAGTTAATTGCATCAGCACTGTCAGATCGTGTCTAGTCGGAATACTTCGTTGAACGTGGCACGAACGCGAACGTTTGTCAAACAAACGTTAATAAAAGGAGACGTTTGTGTTCATCAAAGATTACGTTAAAGTAATTACACCTAATACTTGATAATGATGATAATTAAATTATTAAACAATTAACAAATAATTACATACATAAAAATACAACTGCACGTGTAAGCATTAGAAATGTAACTAAATATAATTGTGTGACTGACGTGTATATAATTTTTATAACATACTTAATTTTTGAAGACTAGTATGTTCTTGTATCTTTAATAACTTAGTTAATAATCACAAGTCAATTGAGTCTTTGGAGAGGGGTTTGGCCAAGTAGCGTTATAATTATTAAACCACCTTATTTTACCCTAAAACAAGCATATAGGTACAGTACCCCAACGAAAATGTGCACTTTAGTGCACTGTCATAATAAACTTTAAACTAAGCATCAAATGACAAGTATGACAATAAAAATGTCAGTCACAATGACAAAAGTATGCTCAACATTTTTATTGAGTGACTGTACCTAAGCATGTCAACGTCAAATTTGACAAATAGGTACGGGAAAAACCAAAATTTAGTTTAAGTGCAGACTTATTTCCTCAACTTTACACTTAGTTGTAAACGAATTGAATGCTCTTGATTTCTCTAGAGAGGGCAGTTGAAAAACGCTCTCTGGGAAAGTTTTGATAACTTGGCGGTTTTATTTACACCATGTAATTTTATATTTATAAAAATTTTGCTTTATTAATAAAATGCTCCTTTAATATGTATACTAATCAAAACAAAACAGGGGCCACGCTACAAAAGAACTGATTTCAGAGAAGGATTATTATAACAAATCTTGACAAGTAATTTTAGAATTTTGTGCCATTCGAAAGCTGTAATGTTCAACTTACAAGCTGTGTTTTTTATTATTTTGTCCCTTGTTTTGTTTTTACCGTGCATGTGGTTTTTTAAATCAATTTTAAAAATGTATACAAAATGAGCAAAAAATTGCAATTTTTTAAAAACCGTACGCACGCAGGAAACAAATCAATTGACATAAAATAAAAAAACAGCTTGTAAGTTAAACATTGCAGCTTTCGAATGGTACTAAAAACAAAGTTAAGATTTGTTATAATAATCCTTCTCCGAAAACAGTTCTTTTGTATGCAGAGCATAGCCCCTCTTTTGATTATTGTATATTTTATCCTCTGTAGCTATTATTGTTAAAAAAACCCGTGTATTTGCACCATAAGACCCACGAGTAGCTTTAATAATATGACGAACATAATGACAGTCAACTTAGGTTGTAAAAACCACTTGTCAAATGTCCTAATTTAAGCTGGTGGGCCCGGTGAGGTAGCTGAGGCTTATATTTTTTAAGCCTCAGCTACCTCTCCGGGCCCACATTTTATGCAATAGTTCTTAATTTCTGAAATGTTTTCCTGCATGTGGCCTTTAAACTTCCCTTAGGTAATTACTCGGAGATTGTGGTATAATAGTTTGGCTTAAGTAATGAAGTTAATACAACACTGATTAGATGCGTTTATTTGTGTGAGGTGGATATTTTGATTTATTATCTATTAATGACTTGCTACACACATCAGTAAACGAAAGACCAAAACGATAAAACAATAGCCCTTTATTCACAAAAACACAAAAACTAAAGTGTCCTTAAAATAATATGCTGTGTCCCTATCTGTTATTGTGACATTTGCATAGGACGGAAAGAGTCAAAACGTACTTTAATTAAAGTAGGTTAATAGTGTGTGGAGCGGATGGAGACGTCTCACGAAGGCCCTCTGTACCACTGGGGTACCATAGGACAACAACACACACACACACACAATAGTGTGTTTATGAACAATTGTGTAGGGATATAATTATGTAGAGCTTAAAGTCTTTGTTACTTGATTACCCTGGAAACCTAGTGGTCTTCAATAGGAAGGTGGTAAAAAGAAGATAAAAGATAAAAGATGTTTATTCAGTAAATAGGCCGCACGGGCACTTTTACACGTCAAAAATCTACCAGCGCTTCGCAAGAGACCACTGCTGAGAAGAAACGCCGCATGAAACTCAACAGTCAGTCGTTTTTTAAATATTGCTTATGATAAATGATATTATACAACGAAAAAAAAACTTAACCTGGCATTATATAAAACAATGAATGTGAAAAAAAATATGAATATATATATCATGCGTAGTTGAGCAGGAAAATGTGTCAAAACTCAAAATTTCTACATGAACTCATAAGTAGTAAATATAAAAAATAAATAAAAATTATATTTACCCATGACGGTGCAAAACAACACATAAAAAGTTTCGATACATTCTCCTACAGAAACCGTGTCCCCTAGACAATACACAATGTTTTACATATTTGTATGATTAAGTTATTATTAAGATATTTAGGTGTTTCATTTAGGCCAAGCATTTCTATCTGTTAGATAGTCTTCGACCCTATAGTAAGCTTTAGACATCAACGACTTTTTCAAGTAATTTTTAAGTACTGGAAATGGTAACTTTAAAACTTCGTCAGGTAATTTATTATAGAAATGAATGCATTGACCTACAAATGATTTATATACCTTACGGACACGAATTTTTTTTATAGCTATTTTATTTTATTTCTTGTATTCAAATTATGTATGTCACAATTCTTAATAAAAGAGTCTTGATTTTTAATGACATAAATAATATTCTCATAAATAAATTGTGATGCTACTGTCAAAATATTAATTTCTTTAAATAGTAATCTTACGGAATCACGGGAGTTTAGGTTATATATAGAACGAATGGCTCTTTTTTGTAACACGAAAATAGTCTGTATGTCAGCAGCTTTTCCCCAAACAAGAATACCGTACGACATAACACTATGAAAATAACTATAATAAACTAAGCTAAGGTATATTTGGTGGGTTTAAAAATTTTTTTTGTTATTTAATTTTAGGTGGGTTAAGAATAATGTCGCCGTCCCAGTAGCTCATTTAAACATTTTCTTATTAAAAGACTGACAAAATTTCGAGGCATAATTCACAGAAAACCTTTTACCCCAAATTTAGTTTTAAATTCTTATCAATTTAGTCGAAATAAGAGGACCCTTTGTAAAACTTTCCTGTTTTCTCAAGAAATTGCGTTACCACAACGAATGAGACGCTTAGCTATTTCTAAATGGAAATATTACCCGGCGTCTCCTGGGGCCTAGTGAGAACGGTTAGAATGTCAACTAGGTAATAGAAACACAAATGCTTTATTATATTGCGTTGCAAAGAATTCTTGAATAGCTACCACGACGAGCTCAAAACTGTTCAGGATGAAAAAATAAATGCTAAATTAAAGAATAAAGTAACCTGGAAAGTTTGTCAGCCTGTATGTTTGAGTGGGTCAAATGATATATCAATGAAGTGACGTTTGAAACCATTATTTATAATCTCTATAAAACAAATTAAAGCTAAATGATTAAACTGGGGGCTTGATTCTACCACATTACTTTTGTCAGATATCGTATTGTTTTTACTGTCAAGTAAATAAGAGTTATCATAAAGTTGACAATATGATAACATGTCAAAAGCACATTTAGTTTTACACAGTAGAATAGAACCCCTGTTCGACTGGTGTGTGTAATTAAATCGATATCGTTTTTAACTGGCTTTAAGCCGCGACTCTGTCCGCGTAAAAGTCGTTTATCTTCTTTCGAGTTATTTCGATTTTCCGGATTAAAATTAATATGTTTGTCTTGGAAGTTTGGAACTATAAACTATCTTATTACCAAAGTCTACGTTAACCGGTAAAAGTCTTGAACCGTGGAAACTGAACCAGCAACCACTTTTGCTTTTATAATCACGTTCCCCACCCGAAGGCTTACTAAGCCTCCACTGTCGGCGGACACAGCGGACCATTATATTTACATACATACACATACATTAAATCCCTCCTGTTTCCCAGAGGGGTAGGCAGAGACCACTTCTTTCCACCTGCTACGACAAAAATCTCTTTCGCTTCTTCCCTATATGTATGAATGAATGTTCATACATATAGGGCTATGGAGAGGGCTATGCTCGGGGTTCCTCTGCGCGATAGAATCAGAAATGATGATATCTGCAGTAGAACTAAGGTTACCGACATAGCCCGAAGAATAGCTAAACTTAAGTGGCAGTGGGCGGGGCACATTGCTCGCAGGACTGATGGCCGATGGGGTCAGAAGGTTCTTGAGTGGCGTCCGCGGATCGGGAGACGAGCTGTAGATAGGCCTCCAACAAAATGAAGTGACGACCTTGTAAAGATCGCGGGAACGCGGTGGATGCGAAAAGCACAAGACCGGTCCAAGTGGAGAGCCTTGTGGGAGGCCTATATCCAGCAGTGGACGTTTTTCGGCTGACATGATGATGATGATGACATTCATACATCGAGTCATGCACGCACGTCGGTTTCTGGTACTTAAAATTCGGCCCTTTTCCAGTATTTCTCCCATTTGATTCAGAAAAGTACGCCTAGGGCGGCCCTTTCCGCCCCTTTCACTCACTTTCGCTCTGTATCTCTCTTTCGTCAATATTCTTTCATCCATCCTTTCCAAATGACCAAATCATCGAAGCATGTCCTTTTCAATCTTAGTCACTACATCTTCTTTTAGTCTACATTTCTCTCTGACTTCTTCATTCCTTACTCTACAGGTCAGTTTCACACCACACATACTACGCAAAGAGCGCATTTAAACTGCATTTATACGACTTTCATGCTTGTCCTGCCACACCCAACATTCACTACCATACATCAGTGTAGGGGCCAGCACTCCATTGTGAACAGCCAGTCTGGCTTTTGGTGAAACGCCCCTTAAGCTCACAAATGAGTACAGGGTCCCATTTATTTGATTCCATTATATTTAAACAGTTGAAATATTCACAAATTGTGTTTCTTTTACCTCTATAATTAGGTACTAATAATAAGAATAAAATTAGGCTAAAAATTAAAGGGACAAGATACAAAAAAAAGTTTGGCATTACAAGATTTGTAAGGAACCTTTCGTGTGCACGTTCGAGACGCACTTGGCCTTGGGTTTTTATGGTTACAATTTTTTGTTGCAGGTGTTACCAGTCTTCGCGACGTGAAACTCTTAGTGGAGCCTCCCATAGTGATACGAAATGAGACGGCAGCCCTGGTCTGCTACAGGGACATGCAGGGCAAGCCTATCTACACAGTGAAGTGGTACCGCGGGAACCACGAGTTCTTTCGATATACGCCACAGGAGAATCCTCCGACGAAGGTGTTTGGACTGTTAGGGATTAATGTTGATGTAAGTATGTATTATCAGCATGGAACCCTGACCCACAAGAATGGTGTCACAGTGACATTATATAACAATTTGTTTGATACTTTTTGCGACTTGAATTATAACGTCACTATGATAACAGTTCTATGGTGGGTCAGAGATCCATTGGGCTGATGCTATATTAACTCCTTATCTTTACAATGAGAATAATGTGTAACAAGTTTTAATTTTTATTTTTTAACGATTAATAAACCTGGAAGATCAAGCGTCGCTTTGCTTGAAAAGGTATTTTCCCCGAGATGACAACTTGACTATGTATACATTATTATCAGTTTTGGCAGGATTATTTAAACAATTTAGACAGTATACCAATACCGTTTTCCAAGAAGGTACCTGATCTGAAATAACAGACAAATAACGTTAAACAAAGGTTTGTAAAACAATATTGTAGTAAAGCCCCGATGAAACCCAGTACAGTATCCCATTTTGTTGAATTATTCATTTCAGACTGTCCACAAATGCGGGATCGGACCCTACACCCGGCCCTATCGATAAAATCTTTGACCTTTACAATAAAACTACATATACCCACACCACTTTTATAAAACCTTAATACTTCGTAACATTATTACGCAGTATAACATGACACTTATAAGAACTGGAAGGTAAATTATAATCATAGGAATCACTTGGACGAGGAAACGGAAAATTCATATTTTACTTTCCAGTCCGAACCCTGTAAAAGCGAACATTAATAACCTTAGCAAGGAAATCAACGTAGCGTTTAATAACGAGAGCCATCCACTCATAAGAGAAATTTAAATTGAACTTGAAAAACTGATTTTTAGAAGCCTCTTACCAAGGCTAAGCGACAACGTTGCTTTTTATTGACTTGTAATGTTTGTATGCTAGTTTGTTTCGATCAAAACTTGCAAGTCAATATTAAACTAGTTCCCGTTAATGGAATAGGCTGAAATTGGGAATATGCATGGATGTTTTAAATCGCATTTCTCAACATTATATGAAAATACCGTAAAAGAGATCACCAAAAGTGAAATTAAAATTAAGATCGGCCAAGAAATATGGATGATACAAGCAAACTGCTAATTAGACAGCGATTAGACAGAGAGATCCGATATGCACTGTGACGTTATGTAACAGGTCTGCCATATAAAATACATGTCAAATTCTGTTTTGCTAGAAAGAGATCGCAACAAATCTTGATTACTTTAATAGCTTTTTAAAAAATGTTTTTTTTACTGTTTATTACATGAATCCGCTTTTATTGAAGCTGTGAAAATAGTCATAAATATTCCCTATTGGGACCACAATGTCAACCCGATGACAATGCAATATTATGGTATCTAAAGCTGATCTGATGCCATCATCAGATCAGCTTTAGATACCATAATATTGCACTCCGAATCCACATCCGACTCCATAGTCGGAAGATGGCAACAGGATTTTCGCTTTACTTAAGAAGAGAAGGCCCACCGTGTCGGGACCGTTTGTTTCATCATAACTTTCTCTAATGTAATCTATTACCTCTCTGCATCTGGTGTATTTAAAGGACGTGTAATGTAATTTCTGTCGTGATGGAAAAACTTCATTGCACTAAACTAATCAGAAAAGTAAAATGTAATAAAAGCAGGGTCTGTTTTCGACATCGAGCAATCTATTTGGTATCTACGAGTACGTCGTAGTTTTGTCGCATTCTTACTATAAAATATAGCAAAACTAGATTTAAATAAAAAATTGCGACAGTTAAATCGTTCGCTATAAATATCAAATCAAGTAAGTAAAATATAAGAGGACGATCTCATACAAATTCACCTAATAAACGAGAAACATGCATACATACATAGAAAACGTCCAAGACTTAGAACAAATACTGGAGAACTTAGGCCCAAAGGTTGTGTCTAAAACGCAGCTCCTTTAAAGCAAGCAAGATCACTGCTTTATGATCCCATTGATTTAAGATTATTATGACATAATAGGATTTCTGAGGCTTGTTGAAGGTTGAATCACACATTCTAATTAACTTTGAAAATCGTTCGGATCTTTCGTTTTTTGTAACGATATCTATTCAGACACTGTCACCACATCATTCGAAAATCGACTCGGTTCAGTAATTAATTACTAACGAACTATAAATTAAACATTTCCTGTAAAGGATCGTCGGATCGGAGGTCGCGCAATATTCACCCACTCTTCTGCTATTCCAGGGAATGAGCTATTTCCATTCTAAATTTTATCCAAATCCGCCCAGCCGTTGCAGCGTGAAGAAGTAATAAACATGCAAAACTTCGCATTTATAATATTAGTAGGATATACAAGATGCTCCAAAATATCCAAAAACGTCCTAACGCCAATAACAAAATTTGTTGGTGTCGAGTTCAGATATTTATGAGCACCTTATGTTCCGATATATTCGATGACGACTGTGTACATACATACTCGTGGAAGTAAGGTAAGACGTGAATATTAAAAAAATAGCGAATATTACATTTATCTGACATCTAAAGTTTTACAAACTTAAATATTCCAAATAAGAATAAAATTTTATCTGCGATTTTCATCGCAGCCGCGCTCTCCTTTCAAAGGGGGAGACAAGCATATTTTTCTATTTTCCGTCGTCAAGCTAAATAGGATATATAGAACAAAGAAGAGCTTTGATAATCTCATTCCTGTTTTTTGTTTGATATTAACAAAATGAAATCTACTTATAGCTGAGTAGGATCTTATCTAAGCGTTTTTAAACAAGACAGTTAATTAATTGAAAGGTGTTTTGTAACGGATATAAAATTATTTGTATTTTTTCCCAATTCGAAATTTTAATCACGAAATTAAGATGTTTCGAAATATTAACTACAATCGAGTTTAAAGTTCTAAACGGCATTTTTGAGATTTTCAAATAAATAAGAAATATTAGTTTAAATTGGACCCGTGGTGTCTTTTATTAGAAACAATTACCTTGGTAAAACATACACGTGGCAATAAAATGACTAGGAATTACCATGACAATGTATATCCAATTCCACGTGGATCCAATCATAAATTCATACAGGGTGCCCCAAATATTGACGTTAATATTAGAGCTAAAAACCAGTTTTATACTAGACTAAAATATAATTTTGAACATTTAAATAAAATACAAAAAAAAAATACATCCCAAATAGAGCATGGAATTTTGGTGTAATGCACGTTTTCTGTACCAAGAGTCAAGTTGATGAATGTAAAACAAATGCTTCAGCGGCTTAGAAAGTATGAATCGGGTTCAAAAGTGTTTTTTTTAACATTTTGTAGTCATGTTGTAATTTAGTAAATTGCTAAATTAATGAAAATTATATTATTATGTAGCAACCTGCGGATGAACAAATTACAGCTATTTTTAGAAAAGTTGGTCAGTTGAAGTTAATGAAGTCAATTAATTAAAATCTTAATAATTCCTATAGGTAGGTACCTCAGATTTAAATTTGAAAAATATATGTAAGTATATGGTTTAAAAGAGTTTTTCCAAACTCCAATATTTATGTCCACTTCTGGATCACCATGTAAGGTAGGTACACATGGTTCACAAATTATCATTTTGTTATCTTTACGATTTGGTTTATTGTTTCGGTTGCCTTGATTTCTGCCATTTTAAATGACTTCCATTAATTGGATAAAATTGGTTTAACTATGTTTGTTAGCCTTATGGCTACTCAAAATGGTTTTTTTTTTTCATTTATTGATGGTTACCAACAAGTGATACATTGTAGCGAACAACTTAAGGCCTACAGTCGAAACATACACTTAATGCTCACTTAATTATAGGTATCCACAACATGCAAAGTTAAACAGTATTCATTTAGCTTAGAAATTTAAAACTAAGTGTTTTAAATTTCTTTTAAGTTTAGTTTAGTTTTATTTAAGTTAAGTGTAATAGTTCATTAGTTATATAAATAAATACATTTCATTTCATTCCTTAAACATAATAATTACAAATACATACTACTTACGTACAACAAGTAACGTAATATAAACACACAGGTTTTTTGAAAGTTAAGACAGTGAGTCGGATAGATATTTCAGCAACTTTCGTTTAAAGCTTTGTGAGGTATCGTGCATTACATCAACACCTGCAGCATTTGACAATCCGTTGTACAAGTGAGTAAAATTAATAATGAATATTGATAAAAACGTACCATATTTATGAAGTTTTGGACGTCTTTGTTCTTTATTGTTAGCCTCCAAATGAGTGTCATATTTTTTTTACAGCTTACATTTTGGGTTCTTTTTCATGCGGTATTTACTTAATAATATTTTCATACTCAAATGTTACTAAATTTGTCAGTTTTTGTCTTACTTCACAATTAAAAATTCTCTTAAAAGCCCTTCGCTAAAACCTAATGCTTCAAAAATCTAATCATACTGTTTCAATATTGAAGAGCAAACGAACTGACGCTCCCAATATTCCCGTCGCACTTGGAAATTTCCTACGTGCCGAATATGCTCTCCACCTTTGCTTTATCGGATCAGTAAAACTAAATTGGGCTTCGGAACGACGTCTGAGCCACGTTTCTGTAGTGTCGCTCTGTCGTACAAGTTTATAAGAGCGCTTTCGATCGACACGTGTTGTCAGCTCGAAAACCGATTAAATTTTCCAACCTTATACCCTAAGACTGAAGACACAATTTGAAACTCTTCGCAACTTACAAAGTCGCGATAAAATCGTCTTTACTTGCGATATTGCATCCTATTTTATGAGGCTGTTGATCTCTTTGTCGTTACAAAATGTTCGGTCCGATCGCGTTTGATACATGTTTTGAATTTAGAATCAGTGGCGGTGAGTTGGTTATCCTTTGTTTTAAAAGTTGTTAGAGAGAATGTGACATGCTTTCCTTGTTTATTTATTAGAAAACATATTTGTCTCGTAAAAGTTAGCATATTTGCATTAATTTATATCGATGACAAAATATTGGCAGTAAAATTGACTGCTTATTTACTAGTTATTGTGTTACATATAGGTACATATTATTATATACAACCACGGCTCTTTCCCGTACGTGTAGGCAAAGACCACTTTCTGCCACTTGCTATGATCCAGAAAAACTTCCCTCGCTTCCTCTACACTCATGACCTGGCCCTTTCTTAATAGGTACGTCTCCGATCTGATCGTGGAACGTTCGCCTTGGCCTAACCTTCCCCTTCCAAGATTCCCATTTACTCTTGCCTCATATATTTGTCTTGTTAATCGCAATTCATCCATTATCATTATACACATAATAAATATTTTATATCTATATCTTCTTCTAACATATAAAATGCGGACAGCTAGTATTATATAAAAACCAATCTAATCAGTTCAAACTCACGGGATCTGTGCAACAGATTAATAACCAGTATACTAGTCTACTTTAAATAGGTATGGCGAGGATCCTGTTTCTTACCTTCAATAGATCAGCTCTGCTCTTAGACACCAAAACAATGTATTATCTCTATCAAATATCAGTCCTAGTAAATTGACGTCACTCAGAAGTTTAACTCCAACGCCCAAAAAAACTTTTTGAATTTCAGATGAACAGGTCGGACGGGAAACAGGTGGTGTTAAGGAATCTGGAGCTGAGCCTCGCTGGAAACTTCAGCTGTGAAGTAACTGCAGACTTATCCTTCACCACCCAGATAGCTTACAAGGTCATCGATATCATAGGTAATATTCCTGTGAGGCTAGACAAGTTACTTACTCAACGCTAATGTAAACGATTTTCGAAAACTGACAAAACGTTTGGATTGGACGTAGGCTCTCGACGCGACCGTCTGATAGCTTACGTTAATCCTAAATATTTTGGATAAGGATAACGAACGCCAAAAGCATCTTGTCTAGTGCCTCTGTTTTATTTTTATTTTTATGGAGAAAGATAGAACAGCTACCAGCAGCAGCCGCCGCAGTTTTTTTTAAGCCTTTTTAATTAACATGCAGTACTTGGGCTCTATTCTACTCGGTAAAAACATATTGCTTTTGATATATTATCGTATGTCAACGTTATGATTGTTTGATTAATGATATATTTACTAAACAGTAATGGCGGCCGAGTTATAAACAATACGATATCATGTCAAAAACAACATGGTCGACACACATTAAAAGTTATTATTTTTGTAACATTAACAAAAAGCCTAATTGAAAATAAATGTTTTAAAAAACAAAAAACCGCCTTCAAAAATGCAAAAAATATCTTCTACTACTAGGTACTTAGTAGTAGGTACCTATCCTATTAGGTTAGTCTAACTGAAGTCGGCTTTTTGTTGAAAATATTGTGGTCGCCGACTTCAGTTAGACTAACCTAATAGGATAGGTACCTACTACTAAGTACCTAGTAGTAGAAGTTATTTTTTGCATTTTTGAAGGCGGTTTTTTGTTTTTTAAAACATTTATTTTATTTTACACTTTTTAGTGATCATAATAAGCTTATGTAGTCCCACTTCTTAGTTGATATATGAAACTTTAAGACATTTCAAGCTCGCCGCAAGCAACGCCGCGGGAAAATCATAGTCATTTTAAAACAATTAAATGTGCTTCGTTGTAGTCGCTCAACTATCTTAATCGAGATATCTTATCGCCACCCTTGAAATCGGTACCGTTGAGGAGTTCCGGTAGCCATCTGTGGTCTTCATCATCAGTTCCGCTTCACCAAGTGATACTTTCTGAATGCAAATGCTACGCTTGTTACTAAAAATACTAAAATTGCTATATGTTTGCATACAATATTTGAGGAGTTCCCTGAATTCCTCACTGATTCCTTCATCAGATTCAGATTTGCTGACAATGGGACCAACTAGAAAGTATACCCATTCGAACACCGAAAAAAAATTTCAAATCGGTCCAGTAGTCTTCGAGTAATCGGGGAACATACATAAAAAAAAAAAAAAAAAAAAATATTCCGACGAATTGAGAACCTCCTCCTTATTTTTGAAGTCGGTTAAAAATACAGTTCTGACATTACATTTTTATTTGATATCTTTAGCAAACAGTGTATGTCACTTTATGCAACGGTTGGTATCAACGTTTGAAACTTTGTTCTCAAGAGATTTTAGTTTAAGTAACATAAAATTGTTTCCAATAGTAAACCTTACTTCACTCATTTCTGTGTAGGTAGTTAAACAACTCATCGTGTTACATAATTCCTTCTCAATCTGAAATCTTAACAGGAAATTAAAAATCTCCAGGGTATCGTGGCGTAGTTAACGAACTGAGGAACGATTTGCGGTTTCTCTATCCAGGTCTTAGCTAGCACTGATTTAATTAATATTTTACATTGCGCTGAAAGCATGAAAATTATAGTTTGCGGAATTAATGTGTAATGCGTATTTTAGAGATTATAGGATGAACAGAAGTGGTAGGTACTTGTTCAAGGATCATTATCATCATAGTTTTGATTATTGTCATCGTAAGATCGGAATTACAATTTATATGCTAACGCGTGGTGATATTCTACCTAGGTATTTAAATAGTTTAATGCTGGCCTTACACTCGTAAGTTTTATTTAAGTAAGTAGGGACGCAGCTATTTGTTAGAATCAGATAGAAATATATTTTTCTCATTGTAACAGATAGCCGTGTCCCTACTTAGGTAAGTAAAACTTGCAAGTGTAAGAACGGCCTAAGGATTGCAGTTGTTGGAGTTTCTAGCGGCCCTTCTTCTCCGCAATGAAGGTCTTGTCCGAAGCGCTGGTAGATTCACTCAATGTTACCGACGTGTAAAAGAGCCCTCATGTGGCCTATTTACTGAATAAATATATTGAATTTTGAATTTTGAGTCTTGAGATTGTAGACTTGAGAATCTCATTCAGCATCAGGTAGCCATGAAAAACCGGAAGGCGTAATGTTGTCAGGTGAAAAGTTAGATAATGATCTGATATTAGTCGTGGAAAACTGTTATACATATATGTATAAACATAGGTCAGTAAGGAAGATCTAAAAAAAAGTTTGTTTAGCAGTAGACGTGTTTTAGCTGTCAATATTAAAAGTATGCTGCATTGACAGTTTTTGTTCCCCCTAAATCAGCAAAAAATGTGAAGTAAACTTGGTACCGTATCATCAAAAAACTTCAAACAGCGTTCAGTATAAAAAATGAGATCGAACCAAGTACCGGATATTTTTATTAAAGCTCTAAATTATTATTAAGAGGCTGGCAAAGTTTCGAACAACTAAAGGAACTTCAAAGTCAGACTGAGCAAACTTAGTGAAAACTTTGCTTGGCTGACCGCAGAAGGAAATGAATGAGGAAAGGATATAACTCGTAGTTATTGTTGAATAGTTGCTTAAAATTTGTTAATATTCTGTATACATTGATCTTAAATTCGCGTTATTTAATACGTTTAATACTCATAACTATTTTAATGGTTATTAATTAGAGCGATAACCGGATCAGATTAAAAACACTTTTATTCGTTATTTGACACTTTTGATTTTGTATGAAAAGTCAGGATTTTCGAACATCTATACCACCAACAAATGATGGTTCTAGAGTTTTGATGTCATCATAATAATATAAAGAAATGCTCAAACCGATGTTCCGATCAAATTAAAAACACTTTTATCCGTCGGCCGGTGCTTTTGATTTTGGACCCAAACTTGTATGAAACGTGAAATTAGTAGACGAACATAAAAATAAACAAATCACTAAAACCTATTGGTATTGGTTCATCCGTTTGAAAGATAAAATACCACAGATGGACACAAATGTTAAAATGTATAATATACCTATTGTGGCTTCAGGGGCTAAAATCTCAATTTATTATCAGATCCGTGTAGTTCAGAAATTAGGAACATCTGGTTTTACATTTTTATGGACATTAATGTAAAAAATATATTTAATAGATTTTATCAAAGGACTGCAGGAAATTGAAGTAATTACCTTACTTTGACAATTTCTTAGGTAAAAAAAAACGCCTCTTTCTAGAGCTACCGCCTTCTGAGACCGCGTAATCAAATATTGGTAAAGCATACGCACATTTTTAAATTCTTATAACATAAATTATTAATATTAAAATTATATTTTTACTAGAAGATATTTAGCAGGGGGAACGCTAAGTATGCTATTGTTTGAATTACGTATTATCAAGTTTCCAAGTTTTCGACCTTAGTTTTGTTGCCGTGCTCTGCCTTGCGGCGTATTCGTCTGCCGCTATAATTTATCCTTTTGCAACCCCTTCCTTTTTTGTTAAATCAAGATAAAGATAAAATATACCGTCCGATTGCAATATTTAATAGACTGGCCTGGTAAAACAAAATGTACGCGAGTAAATACACACACAAAATATGTAAATGTCCTTTATTTTTTTGATATTTAGCAATGTACTGCGTTGCGATACAATCATATATGATTTAAAAAAATATAATTGTTCTTTGCGTATTTTTTTTTTGCAAGGTGCATAATATTTATACTTAAATTTTATGCTGTTTTACCGTTTTTCTGTAAAATGCTAAAATCTTTAGGCACGCCTTTCAAGAAGAAAAGAGGTGTGTTTAAATATTTAAATAATGTATATAAGATGCTGACAAATTAGTCACGGATATTTTTACAGCTTACTCGGTTCTCAGAGTACATTTAAGTATGAAACATCATAGGTTTTCTAATGTTTTTTTGAAGAAAACTAGGAAACAAATTTGCTACGTTAAAATACCCTGTTAATAAGCTAATTAAATGAGACCTTTTTAGACATTCTAGACCCTCTTTAAACTATCATTCAAGTGGCCTCAGTTGATAAATAAAATACTTGAATGTCAATGTCATGCAATTTGCTGCATGCAACTTTTGACGTGACATGACAGACGGTGTTAAACATCTTGGCAGGTACATACTGGGTCCAATTCGGATAACCGTTGTCTAATTTTAAACGTCTGTAAAATTAAATTTATAAACGTCAAACTCGATTTTGACAGGTCTAAACTCAATCCGTATTCGGGAATTCTTAATTTTAGACAGAAATCCCTAATTTTAGAGGCACCTTACTTTGACATTTCTAAATTTATAGGGATTACAATGTGACATTTCTAAATTTATAGGTAGATTAGAATTTGGTATTCGGACGCACATTACGTTATAATTTTATCTGCAATTTTAAGCGCCGCTTGAAACTTTGTAGATAGATTTTGAGACTAGAAAAGTCTTTAGGATACATTCTTACATGAAAAAAACGCTTTTCGTTATATGAAATAGCTTAATTCTATCAGAACCAACCACAGACAAGAGAGTAGTTTCTAAATTTAGAGCTGTCATTTACGGCTAAAAAGTTATAAATTTAAGTGAATTTTATTTAAGAGTTTTTCCGAATACCAATTGGCGCGTAACCTAAAGTGACATTTCCTAAATTTATAGATTTAAAAGTTAAGTTTAAATAAAGCGGTTTTTTTTTTTGGAAGGCCCTAGAAACGTAGTTGTCAGCCTTTGACGGCTTTGCTATATTCAAAGAAAATTACCGGCAGACTCGACGACTTTATAAAATAAAACAATAGGCATTCTAATTACTTTTTTGCTCATTTATTACAGTATTTTAAATATTATCATACCTTTTACCGTTAACCAAGTTGTTATGAAAAAAAAAACCGAAAAACATAACTTATATTTCATTTACTATTTTGATACAATTAGCAACATTAGTAATAACTTACTTACACCTTGTTTTGTTTCATCTTTATTAGTTTGCCTGGTACATCATGCCTATATACAATGTAATGTAAACAAACAAATACCTATGTATAGTTTCAGTTTAATGCCGTACCCACATGCTTGGTGCTTGCCACAAACACTGAGGGTTGCAACTATTATATTAAAGTGAGCACGACGTATTTCTATCTCACTCTAACGCAGAGTTACGTGCGTCCTGAGTCGCGTTTCACGAAGCAACAAATTACAAGCGGAAGTCTCTTTCTAACTCCTTTTGCTAAAAAGAGAGTTCCGCTTGTAATTTGTAGTTTGTGGAAAACACCAAGCATGTGAATACGGCTTAAGCCCGCTGCACATTCTCGACAAAACTACACGAGATAGGTTTTGTAGAGATATTTGCCGAGATCGGGCGAAACCGAGCGCGGCCCACTACATTCTCGCCTTGCGCAGTTGTAATTGGACTCTCAACCAAAATGGACATCTTCGAAACTTCTGTCGCTGCACTATTATGCGCTGTAGCGTATTACAATGACTTACTGATCCGTGAAAAAAAAGTTATCAAAAGACGGTGGAATAGGCGAAGATACTGGATGACTGCGATACATCGATAGATGCGATACTGCGCTTCTTACGGTTGCCGTCGGCCGACTGACAGAGCGCAGCGAGAGTGTGGAGGGGTAGTTTCGCGCAAACACGAGACTTCACGAGAGCCCTTTGATGTTTGGCCTTTTTACCGCCACGAAATGGAGACAACACGAACATACGCGAGACAATACGAACATAGACGGATACTCACTCCACACTCTCGTATTCGGCAAGTCTCGTGTAGTTTTGTCGAGAATGTGGAGCGGGCTTTAAGAATCTTAAAAAAATACGCAAGATTATATTTTCTTATCATGTAGTTATAATCTGTGGTTTTCCCTGGAATGTATGTGGACTGCGAGAAATGCGAACTGCGATTATAATTTTATAATTTTCTACAAGTCTAATATTTTGGCGCAGCCATTAGGCAGTAATTCAGTCTTACCTATGGATGGGCGCAGCTGCATAATACAATTAATTACTCCTGCATTAGCATGCTTCGTGAAAACTAACTTCGTTGTTGTGTTATAGTCGTTCTCCTGTATGCGGTTGTCAGTTTAGTTTTGTATACTAGACTAAATTTAAGTTAGTAACAGTCCTCGTGTAATAAAATAACTGTAGGGACACCTATGATGAGTACTGTCGGGCTGTACCTACTTACAAGAAACAAAACACTAACCTACCTACTTATCTCAATGATATCATTGACATATCCTGATTTTGGCATCAGCTGCAGGTTAATTAAAAATTTAATGAAGGTGCTTTTCCACTAGCGATCCGAGGCGCGACTAGTTTAAATATTCGTATTGAACAACCATTTCCACCTTGGATGATGTTCATAGATTTTTGATACAAATTTATATTATCGTCTAGCTTTGCCTCGCCAGTGGAAAAGCACCTTGAGTAAGACTATCTGGACTGTACCGTATTGGGACTCCAGCTAGTAGGTAGTCACCAGCAATAATATATTGTCCAACATTGGGCGCAATAACATCTGACACATCTTTATTACACGAGGTACAAGAGGGTGTCAGATATTTTTGCGCCCAATGTACGACAGTATTATTATTGCTGGTGAGCAAACTATCACCAATTCATCACCTACTGACACAATTCTAAGTGACATACTTGCCTCGTGCAACATACAGCTACAAGTCCAAAGCCAGTTGAGAATCCATTAACAGCAACAACATATTGTAAAAAAAGAAAAACAAAAAAACAAAAAAATTAGCTCAAGGATGTCATTACCTCTTGTTATATCTATGTCCTCTATTTCTCAAAGATAATAAATAAAACACATATCCTGTTACCTTATTACTATTAACCAATAACATTTAATTTGGAAATACACTTTACACTAGCTGCAAACAGACAAGCATATGGCCCGCCTGATAGTAAGCCGTTACCGTAGCCTATATCAAAATGCCCAAAACATAACTGAGTCAAAAGGCCCGAGCTGGTATTCAGGTGCTCCCGGCCAGAGATGACAGCAGTATCCATATGGGGCTGGACGTGCGACTTATACAGCAACAGTCTTTGCCTCGATGTGAAGTACCACTTCGCTCTATTCAGCGCACCAAGCTTTATGAATCATGCATATTTCACCAGGATTCTATAAAGCATGTCACCACTATTAATCTGAAAAAATAATTATAATATAAGATTGCTGGTTCTAAATGTTATATGCCCTTACTTATAAACGTGGAGTAACCATGGAGTAGCCATGCCATGTTTTGTCCTTACCGTTGTGACATTTGAATTCAAGGATAGGGACAAACCATGGCTTAGCTACTCCATGGTTACTCCACATTTATAAGCAATAGCAATAAAGTTTAAAGCAATGAGAATAAAAAATTGGGTCTGAGTGAATTGTGGCATGTCTTTAGTTAAATCATTAAACTATAATCTAGCTAGATGCACTTTCCCATGACACTTATGCATGCATTAGAGCTGGATCATACTTTAGGTACTTAAAGAAAATATGTGCTCTTTTTCAGAGTCACTAAATTATACTTATAACTAACTTTAATTAACATAGGATAGGGCTAAACTTTCTGTGCAGTAAGTAACATTAATACCAGCAATGAATCTTAGATGTTTCATAGTTGTATGGGAAACAAACAACTATGTAGTTAAATAGCAATGTAAATCATCTAATGCTTGTATTTATACTACTACTATAAAACTATTGAATGATCTTTTTCTTTATATTTCATAATATAAAAAATTTATAATATAAAAAACAATACTATTCTATGATCATTTGTTTCTTTTATCTCAAGACCCTACTTTTTAAACATATTTATGGTAGGTAGGTACATTGATATTCAAGTTATTCATGTTGTTTGTACGGAGCATTTATAGGTATACAACCTATGTAGAAAACAATTTACAATATTAAGGAGTTCTTTGCAGTGGTTCATCTCAAGTGTTTATTTAGGAAGCATTAATAGGTGC